>JAHWGI010001149.1:0-600000 GCA_029379305.1 Frankliniella fusca | reverse complement strand
TATCGAGAAATCGTTTTTCTGGGTGTGTTTGCCGATTTTCGTTATGATATTTTGTCTCAAAGTGTATAAATCATGTACTGTTATACATTTTAGCAGAACCTTTGGCACTCGAGTGGCAACAAAATTGTTCAAAAACACGAAACGGACATAAGCCGGACACACTGAAAAAAACGAAAGTGTGACTTAACACATTTACAGGGGTGTTAAATGTTTAATGCCTTTGCAAAGGCATCAAAACCGCCCAAAGGCATTAATTTTAATATCTTTTACGACATTTTATCGCCTTTCCAAAGGCATTAAACCTGTAACACCTCTGTAAGTGTTAAGTCACACCTTTGTTTTTCCAGTGCATGTGACGAAAACGCTGAATGTAAGGTCGCCCTTACGGGCGGGGGCACCCTGCTGCTGCACCACACCCGGTCCGCTTTCAATCGACTTGTTCTTTCTGCCTGCTCGTCAGCTCGTCTGCTCGTCTGCTCGTCTCGTTGCGAGCTGCAAGGCGGCCGACGACACTGAAGACGCGGCGGGACGGGTCTGAGAGCCTGCCGCGCCACCTGGGGCGGGGCGGGGTGGGGCGGGGCGGGGCGGGGCGGGGTGGGGCGGGCAGGTTTGAAGAGGAGCGCGGCCTTGACGGGCGCGGCGGGGCGCGGCGGGGGGCGCTGCCGTGCCGGGGAGTGGAGTACTGGAGGCGCGGGGCGGGGCGGGGCAGACTGCCGCTGCACGCGGCATTAATTCATACCCGGGGCGGCGCAATGCTATGAATGGCCGGCCGGCCCCGGCCGGACCGCTTAACGGAGTGCTATGCGCATGCGCGCTGCGGCTCGACGCGGACAATTGCCCGTTAGCGTCCGTTAACCCGCAAGCGCGAGAGTGCTGTACTTGCCTGCCGACTTGCTCTTGGTAAACTAAGCTGTTCCCTCTACACTAGAACAGTACACGAGGGGGATGCAATTCTGAATTTCGGTGTACAAATTGCGTGAATTTTCGTGATTTTTTTGTGAATCATCATTGAATTTTTCTGAATATTTGCTTGAGTTTACCGACATTTTTGTGAAATTTTCTAAATTTTCTTAAATTTATCTGAATTTTACTGAACTTTTCTGAATTACGAGGTGTACAAAAATTTCAGATTTGTTTCTCCCTCTACTGTACAGCAAGTGTATACAGCAGTCTACTCGCACGCGTTTAGTTAACGGCGTAAAAGGCATTATACACGGGATAGTCGATGCGTGCCGAAGTTTGCCGACGGTTTAAAAAAAAAATATAACAAAACTAAAAACCATCCTAATTAGATTATCTTAATTTTGTTGACTTTTTCTCCCTGCCTGAAAGTGAGCCATAATGCAGTTTTGCAAATTTGCTATACCGCTTTCAGACCAGGCAGGGCGCTCCGCCTTGCCTGTGCGACCCTGACCACCCATCAGAAACCCAGCCGACGCGCTTGCCACGCCGCGCCGGCCGGTCTTTGGCCCATTCATCTAGTCTCCAAAAGGACCCGCGAGTCGTAGCCAGCTCTAGCCTAGACCTACTACTAGTAACTAATAGAGGAGCTAGCCCGGCCTGACGGCTGGGTACGGCGCACCATTGTGTGTCTGTCTGGAGAGGGGGGGGGGGGGGGGGGGGGGGGGCTGACACCTGCACCGCACTCACTCTCCTCTCAGTTCTCAGGCTACCGAGGGAGCACAGTGCAGTGCGCTCTCGCATTGTCGCCGTCGTCCTGCTGCTTTTGTTCTGTATTAATTACTTTTCTCTAAATCTGCAAACCGAAAGAAGAGAGGATGCGATATGGGGAAAATGGCCCTGTGTTGTATTTCTTAATGCATATGCATAACGCAGAAGGAGGAAGGAAGAAGTACGCAGTAAAAAATATCTGTTGAAAAACAACTCTCTCAGTGATGACTGTGTTGTCTACAAACGGCGATTTTGTTCTGGAACAACAAAAGTTGTTGATAAACAGTTACGTTTTTATGAAATTTATAACAATAAATTTGTTATTCCGAAACATTTTTGTTGTTTCTGAACAATTTGTATTGTTCCTGAACAGTTTCGCTGCAGTTACAAACATCACGGATTCTCCGTTAGTTAACAACAATTCAAAAAAAATTAAAATATATATATAATAAATAAAAAGGGGGTGGGGGCTGGATAGGAATTAGGTGAAATATTGGCTGCCTTAGCTGTTTTTTCTGCTGTATATTTTACAGTGTAATACAATATATTTGTATCTTTGATTTATTTTAAGCCGAGGAAAAAGAAATGTCGCGCTAGACGGCGCCCCGCCCCAGCCCACGCGTTCTGCGGTCGCACAGCTCACCGCGAGCTCACCGCCACCACGGCACGCGGGGTCGCGAGCTCTGAAACCACGCTGAAACATTCTTTTACAGCGCTGATTTACGTCCCAGCGGCCGGTCCGCACTTAACAAAAAATTTTCGCGGTGTACCGCTGCTTTTGTTTTCCCGCGGTATGGTGTGGGTCGGCTCGCGAGGCTAGCGCCCTCCAGTGGGCTCAAGAGTGTTGCGGCACACTCACTCACACACACACACACACACACACACACACTCTCTCTCTCTCTCTCTCTCACACGTGCCCCTTGATCGTGACACTGAAGAGCACAAAAATCCAGTTCGTAGACGATTAAAGATATATGTATTAAAAAAAAAAAAGATGGACAGATGGGGATACACTCGGACAGTGCTTCCTCCATCTCGAGGATTAGTGCCAGCAGAGCGTCCGAGGGTGCAACAAGGTTCTCGAATTAAAAATGGCTAGAGAGACGCGCCCACCCCGCCCCGCCCCACCTCGCCCCGCCTCCCGTGGCACCACGTGTATGCCATCGTCATTCCCTTTCCCTGCTGCTTTCTCCCAAAATATCGTTGCGAGCCGGGCCGGGCCGAGCTATTCCGAGTATTGCAGTCGGCGTTGCGCTGATCAGGGAAGTGCCAAGTGGCGGGGCGGGGCGGGGCGTTCCATCATTACCCATTTGTCACACCATCATCTGTTCGTGGCGGTCTACTTCTCACCCGGGCCAGCCTATGGACTCTGTGTTTGGTAATATGAAGCCCTGCCTAGGCGGTGTATTTAACTCGAGGGGGGATCACTCAAACAAAATGTGTTCAATGATTTTTTTGACTTACATTTTTTTATTTTTTATTTTCTGTCACTTTTTGATAAATTCGGATCTTTCCTAACAGTTTTCATATTTTATTTTTCTGGTTCATTTGTTCTTGATCTTTCGGACTTTGCTGTATATTTCTTCTTCTATTTATTTTGATTTTTTAAAAAGTTATTTTCTTAATGTTTTTTTTTTTTTCAGGACCGAACAATGTTATTTTTCGAAAAGAATTAACGAATTAACTGTCCTCGTCCTGCTGCCGCAGGTGGCGGCCTGCTGCGCTCCTGCTGCACGTCCTGCTGGCCGCTCTCCTGGCCGCGGCCGCCGAGGGGGCGTCCCGCGCGCGCACCGCGCACCTCGCGCCCGCCGTGGACATCGGCCCCCTGCCCGTGGCGCCGCCGCCGCGCATGCCCGACATCCCGGACCAGGAGGTGTCGGCCTTCATCTCGTGGGCCGAGGCGTCGCTGGTGAACCGCTTCGAGCACCTCGAGCCCGCCATCGTGAGCAAAGGGGTCGCCCCGGCGCCGGGCACGCCCGCCTGGTTCATGGCGGCCTCGCACTCGGCCAGCGGCGCGGCCTACAACCTCACGCACGTCGCCCTGGTCGCCGAGGAGGCCACCAAGTACATGGCACAGGCGCTGGAGCTGTCGCCGGAGCAGGTGCGGCTGGGCGGCCCGTCCATGGACGTGGCCAACACGACGCTGGGCCGCGGGTGCCCGCTGCCGCGCGAGGCGCCCTGCCCGCCGCGCAAGTACCGCGCGTACTCGGGCCACTGCAACAACGTGCAGCGGCCGCTGTGGGGCGCGGCGCACACCCGCTACGCGCGCTTCCTGTCGCCCGCCTACGCGGACGGCGTCTCGCTGCCCCGGGGCGCGGTGGGCGCGCCGCTGCCCTCGCCGCGGGCCGTGTCCCTCGCCGTGCACCGCGACGCCGACCAGCCGCACGGCCACGTCGTCGCCCTGCTGCCCGTCTGGGCCGACCTGGTCGCGCACGACCTCAGCCACACGCCGCGCATGGCGGGCTTCGCCGGCCGCCCCATCAAGTGCTGCGGCGTCGACTTCAGCGAGTTCCACCCCGAGTGCTTCCCCATCCGCCTGCCCGACGACGACCCCGTGTTCGCGCCCGAGCGCTGCCAGGAGTACGCGCGCTCCGCCGCCGCGCCCCGCACCGGCTGCACGCTCGGCCCCCGCGAGCAGCTCAACCAGGCCACCTCCTTCCTGGACGGCTCCGCCATCTACGGCTCCTCCCGCGAGGCGGCGCTGCGGCTGCGGGAGCTGCGCGGCGGCCTGCTGCGCACGCAGGTACCAATTTTAGTTTTCCACAGAAATATTTTTGGGGGAAAAGATTCCTGGACATTTATACCAATTTTTCCAAAAAATTGGGAAAATGAAAGTTTTTTTGTATTTCAAAATAATACGCAAGTTTTAAGCACTTTTTTCGCTTTAGAATTTGTTTAGTTCAAACAGGACACTGTTAAAAATGTTTGAAATTTCATGACATTTTGTAGATTACTTTTAATGAAGGTATTATGAAATTTAATGACACACTGAAATTTATTACAGTGCAATTAAATTTCATGATTATTTCATTACTCTCTTCTGAAATTTCATATAATCTCTAAATTCATTACTTTTTAGGGAATTTTCATGACATAACGTAGTATATTGATTTCTGCCGCTAGATGGAGTTAGGGGAACCGAATGGGATTTCTTGCGCGCGGCTGACCAGAAACGGCAGCGAGATGACGTCCACTGCCTATTTGCTGATCACTTGTCGTCCTGGACGGCCTTTTTCCTGTTGATTTGCGGGAGATCGGTTGCGAGAATCGCTTAACATCCGGCAGTGGGTTGGCTCTGGTGAATGTCCGAAGAAACGAACCACCTATCCGGTTACAGGATCTTCCTGGGTCTGCCCAGGTTGCCGTTCAGTCAATATATTTCTCGGGGCGTTGACTGGGTGTGTGTAGCGATGGCTCGCTGACTCCTCAACCTCTTTCCCTGATGGTATTAGGTTGTGGAGTCATGCGTGCTCCATCGATCCGACACCCCCTCCGCCAGATCCACTGTACACACATTCTGTAGGCCACTGGTAGGTAATAAACACAAATCGTAGCATACGCAATGGCGTCAGGCGATTCCTACGCACCGGGCTCAGTGGTGCCGTTGAGGCCATACGGGGCCATACGGCGTATGGCCTATAAGCGTTTTCGAAGGCACCGTATGGCCTTTAAAATTTCCCAAGCCATACGCTCCCAGATGCGTATGGGGCTGCCCCCAGCCCCAGCCCCAGATCCCGCTCCTGCCTCCGCTCCTTTAACTTCTGCTTCGGCCTCTACTCTACCCGTAAGCTCATGGTACATAAGCCCTTTGTATCGTTCGAATCATTTTTAGTGGATGTGTAAACAACCAGCCTAATAGGGAAGGTGCCAAATACAGTTTCTAGAAGTGGTTCTAGAAAAATAAAGATGTTCCAAAATTTCCGAGTTTTTTTTACAACGCCTGGGATTTAGGCAACCCTCACACCACCAACCAGGTCGGCAATGACCGTATGGCCTATAAAAAATTTACAACGGCACCACTGACCGGGCTGACAAGTATATCAAGACCGTTTTCTAAGTCCCGTAATTAATATTTCATTACATTGTCATGAAATTGTAATGAAAATTGCCTCATGACAATGTAATGAAATTTTAATTATTGTTATGTAATGAAAATTAAAGACACGTGTCATTAAATTAAAGACACAGAATTAATGCAGAAATTTCTTCCGACAAAAACTATACTAATTAGTCATGCGGAGTACGGAAATAAGGGTATCATATTAAACCACCGTACTCCGCGGAGGTTTGGTCTCGAACGAGAAACTCAACATTGCAAAGTCTGAGACAAGATAAACAATTAAAGGACGTACGTGAGGACTGCATCGTTCTATACGATACGATTAATTCGCTGAAAGTAGGCAGTGGAGGTCATCTCGCTGCCGTTTCTGGTCAGCCGCGCGCAAGAAATCCCATTCGGTTCCCCTAACTCCATCTAGCGGCAGAAATCAATATACTACGTTATGTCATGAAAATTCCCTGAAAAGTAATGAATTTAGAGATGATATAAAATTTCAGAACAGAGTAATGAAATAATCATGAAATTTCGTAATGAATTTCAGTGTGTCATTAAATTTTATAACACTTTCATTAAAAAATGTAATCTACAAAATGTCGTGAAATTTCAAACATTTTTAACAGTGTATGTCTTATTCCTATCGCCCTTATTCCTATTTTTCCGTAAAGTTTTCCAACTCTTACGGGAATTTTTGCGACCTTCAAATAGCCTTCCCTACACGGAGGTAGGTGGGTGAGCGCCTGTGAGACGCGGGGTAGGCCACCCCGGCGTACACGCGCGCGTCGCAGCCGGGGCGCTGCCTACCCACCAGGCGCTCTGAAGCTTGAGTAGCCGGCCCGGCCCGGCAGTGTCTGGAGCAGGAAAGGAGGCAATGAGCTGCCGAAACTGATCTTCGAACTCAAGTGTGAGACAGTATCACACTTATTACTGCAGTACCAATGTGTCTCACACTTCCTAAAACTATTTTCTGTCGCTGAATAGCAATCACGTTTTGGAGAACAGCATCAGCTTCGGTTCAAAATCCCGGTTAAAACGAGCTACCATGTGATGGGGTTCTGATTGCAAACAACAACGACCATGTAAATTTTCGATACCATTAGTTTACGATTATTTAAGGTATTGTTGTTCCAAACCCCATCACATGATAGCTCGTTTCAACCGGGATTTCGAACCAAAGCTGATGCTGTTCTCTAAAACGTGATTGCTATTCAACGACAGATAATAGGTTTTGAAAGTGTGATACACAGTGGTACTGCAGTAATAAGTGTGATACTGTCTCACACTTGAATTTGCATAGTGAGAGGGCGGTGACCTAACCAGACCCGTCCCTCCCGCCTCCCTCCAGACCGGGGCTGACGGCCCCCTGATGCCCGCCGACGACGTCCGCGACGACTGCCGGCCGCACCGCAGCTACCGCTGCTTCCTGGCCGGCGACATGCGCGCCAACGAGCACCTGGGCGCGGCGGCGCTGCACACGCTGCTCGTGCGCGAGCACAACCGCGTGGCCGCGGGGCTGGCCGCCGTCAACCCGCACTGGGCCGACGAGACGCTGTTCCAGGAGGCGCGCCGCATCGTGGCCGCCGAGCTGCAGCACATCACCTACACCGAGTTCCTGCCCGTGCTGCTGGGACAGGTAGGAGGAGCGCAGCAGGCAGAAGGCTAAAAAAAAAAAATCAATGGAAGCAAATTGCAATATCAAAGAAAATTTCTAGTGAAATTTTTGAAAGCTTCCTGTAAGTTTTTAAAAAGATCCTTTAAAAATTTATAAATTTCAGTGCGTTAAAATTGCTGTGCAACTCACTTTGACGAGAACGAGACTACTCCTACACCCGTCGCCTGCCGAATCTTTTACGTTTCAGACGGCCATCGACAGCTTCGGCCTGCGGCCCATGAAGGCCGGCTTCTACTCGGGCTACGACATCGACCTGAACCCGAGCGTGTCCAACGTGGTGGCGGCGGCCGCGCTCGGCTACTCGGCCACGCTCATGCCCCGCTCCATGAACGAGTACGACGCGGCGGGCGGGCGGGTGCGCGAGTCCTCGCTGGCGGCCTCCTTCTACGCGCCGTTCGGCCTGCACCAGCGCGGCGCGCTGGCCGGCGTGGTGCGCGGCATGCTCCGGGACCCGGCGCAGCAGTCGGACGCCCACATCAACGCCGTCATGACCAACAGCCTGTTCCAGGCGCCCGGGCAGCCCGGCCCGGGGCTCGACCTGGCCGCTCAGCTGATCCAGCAGGGCCGCGACCACGGCCTGCCCCCCTACGCGGACTGGGTCGCGTTCTGCGGCGGCGAGGCGGCGCGCCCGCGCACCTTCCGCGACCTGGAGGTGCGCATGAGCCCCGAGGCGGCGGCCGCGCTGCAGCGCGCCTACGGCAACGTGTCGGACGTGGACCTCCTGCCCGCCGCGCTGTCCGAGCGGCCCGTGGCCGGCGCCCTGGTCGGCCCCACGCTCGCCTGCCTGCTCGGCCGCCAGTTCCACTACCTGCGCCGCGGCGACCGCTTCTGGTACGAGAACGACCTGCCGCCGTCGGCCTTCTCCGGCGCGCAGCTCGACGCCGTGCGGCGCGCCTCGCTCGCGCGCCTGCTCTGCGACAACGCCGGCGTGGACGAGGTGCAGCCCAACGCCTTCCTCGCGCCCGACCCGTTCCTCAACCACGCGGTGGAGTGCGGCGCCCTGCCCAGCGTGCCGCTGGACGCATGGCGCGCCGAGCGGCCCTACGCGCTGCCCTTCACCCTCGTCAACCGCACGCTCCTGGAGGACGCGCTCGCCCAGGCGCACCGCCGGGTGGACGACGTGCACGAGGCCGAGCGCCAGCTCTGGCGCCAGCGTAAGTGCGACCACAATATTTCCAAGTTTCCACTCTATATTGTTATTTTCCATCCAAGATTTAATTATTAAGGCAGGTGACGGTTGGAACTGAAACAAAATAGCCTTCTCGGCGCACATGAGTTTTTGCTAGTATTTTGTTTTAAGAACCTAGCGAGAACTTATCTTTGAATTTGATAGACTTTTTTCTAGAATTTATCTAAAATTTACTTGAACTTCACTGTAATTTTCCTGGAATTTCCCTCAACGTATCCTTGAATTTGACTTTTTTTTTTTCACCGCCTCTTTCTCGTGTACTCTTGCAGGCCGCCTCGCCGACTCCTCCACGCCGCAGGGCCAGGGACTGCTGGGCTTCTCGCGGCCGCGCCGCCAGGCGCTCTCCATCTCTAACACCTCCCTCGTGCTCGAGTTCGCCACCGCGCGCTTCGTCAGCGGTTTCCTCGAAGGGTGAGTTTCCTTCTTTTCTTTTCTTTTTCTTTTCGTTTTTACTGTCTTTCCTTCTCTCTTTCTGTCTTGCTTGCTTTCTCTTCCTTTCCTTTTTTTTTTTCTCTCCTTTTCTTCTGTTTTCTTTTCTCGTCCTTAGTATCTTTTCTTTCTGCAGTAGTATCTTTCTATCTAAAAAAACCGTCGTGTCGGTGGTGTCCTTGACGTGCTCTGCCCTGCTCTGCTCTGCGCAGACACCTCCAGGACGTGGAGGGCGGCGCGAGCGTGCCGTTCACGCGGCGCGGCTCGTCCGGCGCCCCGGAGGACGTCCGCCAGCTGCAGCAGCTGCTGTCGGCGCTGTCCACGGTGGACGTGTCGCAGTCGCTGGCGGCGCCGCGCGACGAGCGCTGCGACGAGCTCAGCCTGCCGTGCGACCCGGGCCGGCGCTACCGCAGCCACACGGGCTGGTGCAACAACCTGCGCCACCCGCACCAGGGCAAGAGCCTGCGCGCCTTCAACCGCCTCCTGGCGCCGCAGTACGGCGACGGCGTGGGCGCGCCGCGGCAGCTGTCCGCGACGGGCGCGCCGCTGCCCAGCCCGCGCCTCGTGTCGTACAGCCTGCACCCGGACCGCAGCGCCCCGCACACCCGCTACTCGCTCATGGTCATGCAGTTCGCGCAGATCATGGACCACGACCTGACCAACACGCCCGTGTACCAGCCGCACGTGGGCGACGGCGTGCTCGTCTGCCGGCCGTGCGACTCGGCGCGCTCCGTCCACCCGCTCTGCTTCCCGATCCCGATCCCGGACGACGACCCGTTCTTCCCGTCGCGCGGCGAGGGCGGCGAGCCGCTGTGCCTGCCCGTGACGCGGTCCACCCCCGGGCAGCTGACGCTCGGCCACCGCGAGCAGCTCAACCAGCTGACCGCCTACGTGGACGGCTCGTTCATCTACGGCTCGGACCCGTGCACGGCGCGCTCGCTGCGCGCGCTCCAGGGCGGCCGGCTCAACGTGACGGCGCATCCGGGCGGGCGCGGGCTCAAGCCCCTGCTCCCGCAGATCGCCGACCACCCCGAGTGCAAGGCCCCGTCCGGCTTCTGCTTCTTCGCCGGCGACCCGCGCTCCAGCGAGCAGCCGGGGCTCACCGCGCTGCACACGCTGTGGATGCGCGAGCACAACCTGGTGGCGGACCGCCTGCACCAGCTCAACCCGCACTGGGCCGACGAGACCCTGTACCAGGAGGCGCGCCGCCTCGTCACCGCCCAGTTCCAGCACATCGCCTACAACGAGTTCCTGCCCAGGATCCTGGGCTACACGTCCGGCCAGCGCTTCGACATCAAGCTGCTTCGAGAGGGGTACTTTAACGGTACGTGACCACATGGTGGTCATCGCGACCACCCTTCCCCGCTTCCTCATGGGTACTTTATTCTAGAGGTGTGCGAATCGGGGTTTTTGTGTTCGAATCGAATCGAATCGAATCTCAAAAATTTCTTTCGAATCGAATCGAATCCTAAAAATTTCTTTCGAATCGAATCGAATCGAATCGGCTCCATTTCGAGTCCGAATCGAATCGGGGGAAAAATCCTTTTGTTTTACCTAATAACAACAATTAGCTTTACGCTGCTCTATAAATACAGTAACAATTGCGTATTGAGTCATGGTAAAAGCTAGATTTAAGTCTGGCTGCGACCGACGGCTTCCGTGTGCCCTACTTGGACCCCGAAGCGATTCGTCTTCGAACTTACCCGATTCGAAATTTCGAATTATTCGACATCGAATCAGTCAAATTCGAATTCGGTCGAATTCGAATCTGGCCGATTCGATTCGATTCGATATCGAACGATTCGCACACCCCTACTTTATTCATTTATTCATTCCTTTTCGTTTGCGCAGGCTACGACCCCAACTGCGACGCGACCCTGGTGAACGAGTTCTCCTCGGCCGCGTTCCGCTTCGGACACAGCCTCCTGCAGCCGCACTACGTCCGCATGGACCCGCAGTACCGCCCCGTGGACCCGCCCGTGCGCCTTCGCGACCACTTCTTTAACTCGGACATCATCCTGCAGGCCGGCATGGTGGACGAGATCGTGCGCGGCCTCGTCGCCTCACCCATGCAGACGCTCGACAAGTTCATCACCAAGGAGGTGACCAACCACCTGTTCGAGCACCGCCGTCCGCCGCGGCCTTTCTCCGGCTTCGACCTGGTCGCCATCAACATCCAGCGCTGTAAGCTGCTCCTTCTGTAATACGGAAACTGCACTGAAATCGCGTTGAATTTTTCTTAAAATTTTCGCTAAATTTTGCTTTAAATTTTCATTTTTTTTAAGGTTTTTCTTGAAATTTGTCTTGGATATTTTATCCTTTTTTAATCCACATTTTGTTGAATCCTCCGGGCGCGTGGCAGCGCGCGACCACGGCGTGCCCGGCTACAACCACTACCGCGAGCTGTGCAACATGACGCGGGCGGCGCGCTTCGAGGACCTGCTGGACGTGATGGACCGCGAGCAGGTGGACGCGCTCAAGCTGCTGTACGCCAGCCCGGACGACGTCGACCTGTTCCCGGGCGGCATGAGCGAGCGCCCGCTGCCCGGCGGCGTCATCGGACCCACCCTCGCCTGCATCGTGGGCGGCCAGTTCGGACGCCTGCGCCGCTGCGACCGCTTCTGGTCAGCTATTTTAAACGTTCTCGAGGGCTTGACAACTCGCTCAAGTTTTGCACACCACTCAATTTTCTTTTCAATAATTTTTTTTTCAAGGTACAAAAAACTATCCCAAATATCGGCAAAAGTTTGAAAAATTAGGGAAAAATCGCGCATTTGAACAGGAAAATTCAGAGTCGCTTCTCATCACCCTAAAAATTCCCACGGCTGTAAAAGTCAAAGTTGTTGTCCCTTCCGCAAGCCGACTGTGAACATGGCAATATAAAAACGGCCGCGTGTTCCTGTTGGTGCAGGTACGAGACGGGCGACCCCCTGCTGCGCTTCACCGAGGGCCAGCTCACGGAGATCCGGCAGACGTCCCTCGCAAGGATCGTCTGCAACAACCTGGACCGAGTGGACAAGATCCAGCGCAACGTGCTGGACCAGCCCGACCCCTTCCTGTGAGTCGACAGTCGACAGGCCTGTTTTGCTGAACTGTTTAGGAGCTGGGTATCGCGGCCGGGCGCGCGGTATTCCCTGAGTGACACCCAGAGTGACACCCTGATATTTCCTCCCCTGCCGCAGCAACCCCCGGGTGTCGTGCGCGGACATCCCCAGCGTTGACCTCACCGAGTGGCGGGAGCGACCGAACTGTGCCGTCGGCCGCCTGGAGATCCCCGTGGGCGACTCGGCCAAGATCTCACCGTGCGTCGAGTGCTCGTGCACCAGGGAGGGCGTAAGTACCGTAGCCACTGCTCTGGAGGTCCAGCAGGGTGGGAATAGTAAGCGAGCCGATAATTGAGAACTCCAATCGGATCGCATACTATTCACCTCTGACATCAACGGTTCAGAAGCCATGGCATCAACGAAACACATTCTCGGGTTCGTGTCAGGCCGCAGTGCGGCAGGCACACTTTGCGCGTGTCTTTCGACAACACTAGGACTCTGCCCTGAACGCTGTTCGTCACGACGTGACGGTGTTGATGTTGTTGTCACAGCCCGTGTGCCAGTCGCTGCGCGTGACGAACTGCGTGACGCTGGCGGAGCGCGCGGACCTGCGCGCCGTGCTCCGCGACGACGTGTGCCGCGTGCAGTGCGCCTTCCTGCTCCGCCCGGACGTCCTGGGGGCCGACGACGCGCTGCAGACCCTCACCTTGGACAACTAGCCGCGCCCCGGGCCCCGGCTAGGGCCCGGCCCATCCCCGTACCCGCACCGAGGGTTCCTTCACGAGAAATTCCAAGCGTGCACCGATTTTCCTTCTCTCCTTAATTTGTGTTCATGTTTTTTTTCCTATGATATAGATACATTTTTTTAATTTTGTGTTAGTTTTTCTTCTTTTTATGATTTGTTTTTCTTGTTTTTTTTTTTTTTTTAATTATTTTTTAAAATAGTGTACACTTACTTTGTTGGGAGTGAAGGACCCCTCGCACCCTCCCACCCGGCCCCAGGCCCCAGCGGCCGTTTTGTTTTGTACCTGAAAACACGTGGACCTGTGCCTCCCTGCTCTCTCCGCGCGCTAATCGTGTATGTATGTATGTGTTCGTGTGTATGTGTGTGTATGTCTGTGTCTGTGTATGTCTGTGTTTGTGTGTGTTCACATTAACATGTGAATGTGTGGTGGGTCATGTGCACCCAACAAAAGAAAAAAATTAAATCTAGATCCATTGTCAAAATAATGGCCTAGGAGACCGAAAGAAATATTTTGTGTTGTAAAAATTTTTAAGTAAAACAAAAAAATATCCCATAAATGTTACAAAATTTTGTTACTTTAAAAAAAAAAAAAGCGTGTGAACCTAGAAAAATGAGAAGCTGTAGCAACCATCGCTTGTCTAGCTCAGGGACAGCCACAAAAGTTTATTTGAAACAGCAATACTACGGTTGTTATAACCGAAGTTTTAGTGATCTTGTTTCAACCACGATTCAACAGTTTTTGCTAAGGCTGGTACGACATTTCATTTCTCTAGGTGTGTGATTTATTTCTTGATGTGCCCCTTGCCCAAGTAAGAACACCATTTTTTTTAAAAAAAAAACAAGAATTGAGGCAATTTAGTCTTGAAAGAAATTTCTTGTATACCAGGCAGTAAAAGATCTCGCTCGTTGGAAGATGTGTGGAAATCGATTTTTATGTTCTAATTATTTGCAATGAGTTACCATGCTTGTAAAAAGGTGGAAATGTGAAAAACAACTGACTTTGCACCACTTTTTAACTTTCTTCAGAGTTCTATTTTGCCTTTTTTATCGCTTTCTGTGAAAAGCACGTGAATACGTACTCTGAAAACGAATAGATGTGATTTTTGACCCTATGTAAATATGATAATTTCCAGAAATTTCAAGTGCCATTTGCTGCCAGGCTCATATTATATTGTCTGTCGGGTGCTGGAACACATTTTACAAATGTAACCTGCTCCCTTACTTTTTATAACTCTTAGCATTTTTCTCGCCTTTCTTATTGAAATGAAAATGGTGGGTTGACCCTTTGTCTAAATAAGGGACAGTGACTGAAAAACGCAGCCTTTGTTTTTACGATTTTCCTTTATGTAATATGTAATATAGAATGGAATTACATGAAATGATATTTTCTTCGCGGAAGTCGTTGTCAGTGCCAACCTCCCGTCCACGTCCCTGTTTGTAGCTACACAGTTGTAGCTGACTACCCGCCACCGTTGCAGCTTCAGCTGTGGAGCTAAAAACAGGGAAGTGTCTCTCCCCCCCTCCCACAGCCGACAGAGCGGCAAAGGTCCCCTGTGAATTTAAAGGCAATCAAAGTGTTTCGATACTTTTCGCCTTTAAAAAAGAAAAACATTCAAAAGGCAGGACAGTACACGATGCAACGCCGGGATACGACCAGGATACGAGCCGAGCCGAGCCGAGAGCCGAGCCGAGCCGGGCGATCCAATGGTCCAGTCGGGCCGAGTGCGAGGCGAGGGCGCGCGCCGTTGCGTTCCGGTGGAGCGACAGCGCCGTGACGGCAGGCAACCCACCCGCCTCCTGAGTCGTTTTGGAAGCTCTCCACTTCAGGAGCGCGCCCGCACTCATTCGTGCGAGCGTGTTCGGAGGGTTCAGCTTCCCTTTCCCGGTTTTGGGGCGAATCATTCCTCCAGTATTATAATGTCAGGCCTTAGAAAATAGGCTTTAGAAGGGGAAAATATCAACATTTACCTCAGAATTTAGTTATTTTGGATTGAGTTATCTGTGTAATTTTTCAGAGCCTATCGTCAGTGACATTATTATAACTAACAGCGTCACTTCGATCAGAAACGATACGTTTATAAAAGATGAAAAGGAATTCAATAATAATGAATTTTGTAGAATTTTGTAGAGGTAAAGAACGAGCACATTTTTTGGAATTTCTGTTCCTTGAGGTGCGGCAGGAGCGGGGGAGAGGGGGGAAATCACGTAAAAATCGCAAGGCCACAGTCTGCCTTTTTTATAAAGGCGTAAAACACTCTATGAAACCAATACTAGGCGCAAAAAGCGCCGAACCGGCCTTACTTTGGGAGACATTAGTAATAAATAGTTGAAATATTTTTTAGCTTGTACTATTTTATTCACATTTTCTTAATAATGTTGCAATATCTAACAACGGTTTAAGTACACATATTTGTGAGTAGTTTTGCTGGTACAAAAATACATTTCGAAAGAACAAGAAAAAAGAAACAATGATATGGTATTTAAAAACTCTTTCAGAATCCAGTTTTGTAACACAGGGTTTCAACAGAGATTGTTCAATTCAAATGACATTGGGTTTGTGCTATCAGTCAACAAATAATTTTTTAAGGTAAAACAATAGCTAAATAGATTATTAAATAATTCTTTTGCTCTCAGAGGATAACGAAATTGACTTCTATTGTGGGTTATCTAGAAACAAAAAAATTGACAACAAATGGTTGAGAAAGTCACATAGGAAACTTAAACAGGTACTTGTGGATAACAAGAAAAATATTATAACAGGGTAATAACAGGAAAATAATCATCTCATTTACACATGTCTAATAAACACACTTACTAAAATGAAATTTTTCACGTAGCTAGCATATGTGAAAAGATGAGCATCCATGACTTCAGTCTGCTTGTAAGTGTGGCATTCATTCTTCATATTTTGCACAAGAGATGTACAATGACAAATGTCATAATTTAACTAAAATCTGAACTTAAATAAAGTGCAGAATATAGTGAGATATTGGTTTAACAAACTTCAGAACCAAGCAAGAAGAGCCATACGGTTCAGAAGTAACAAACTACACTAATAAATATAATTGATATTGATCATAAATAACAATTGACTTTTATATTTTTAAATATATATGTATATATAAAACCTGTACAACTTAAAAGTACACTCTACTGCTTTTTCCTACTGATATGCACAAGAGATTATTGTTTTCGTTTCATGATAAATTGACAATGATAATTGACGTGAACTGTTGTTGAGACCAATAAGCACACCATTTGATATTGATGGATTGTATCAGTTATCATGAAATCCTACAAGCTTAGCATACATCATTGAATTCAATAAATAGTAAAATTTATGAAACATTCATCTACAGGATATAGTCTAGTTCATGAGCATGACTTATATCAGAGTAATAAATACAAAGCTACTAACACAATTCACAAGAATTCAATTACTCTTAGAAACTAGCAGACTTGGTAGAATGGCCGCAACTAACTGAAAAAGTTTTCGCGTTGCTGATACAATGGCAGGGGGTGCTCCGGAGACTCATCATCACTTGTACTTTTGTCTTCATCTTCTGCTGGGCCCTGTGAGAGAGCTTTTTCTGAAAGAATGAAGCAGAAAGAAAACTCTCTGATTAATCCTAGAGAGAAATAGTAAAAAATTTACCATACACAATAACAGGAGTATGGGGACATTCTTGGGCAGATTTGCTCTATGAAATTTATTTTCCTAACAATCCAGGAGGGCAAAATAAATGAATAAGACTAACCTTGATACGGCTGTGAACTTGGCAGAACACACAGGCACAGCTACATGCAGTCTTGGCCCGAAGGATGTGAACCTATGGAAGCACGTTAAGCGGGACTACAGCATACAGCACACAAAAGACAACAGAAAATCATGCTGATATGGCACGAAAAACTACCTACAATCCACAAAAACATTCACTAATTTTAAATAGTTGTGGGTTGATCAATGTTAAAATTTGAACATGCTTTGAGGATGGAAAGTAAATTGAACAACAAAGTTAAAACTAATATTTAGCACCACACTACAAAACCTTTCCTAAATGAAGGCCCAATGCCGATTGTATTTGCAATGCCTGAATTCCTTAGATGATTTGTAAGACGTTTTTGATGCGCAAGGCATTTAAGTCATGGGAACTAAATTAAACAGCTTTATTAATGGTATAGCAATAAAATTATTCACTGCAAAAGGCCAACAGACTGGGCGTACAAGACAGACAGGTGAAATATGAAGCCACCCAAAGACGATGATGGTTAATTGGAAGCAGTTGATAGTGACATGAATGATGAGATTTCCAAAAGAATACACTAGAGAGGCAAATGAACAAAAACCAATGAAATAGCTAAAACCACATTATAATGGCTCAATAAACCAAGTACAATCATATTTTTTGGTGGTAATTACATGTAAATAACTACTTGAAAAGAGAACCATTAGAAGTTTCATAACAAATACAGTAGCTATGCAGAGCGGAGGTACAATTAAAATTTAGTTCTGCAGCAGGTCTATGTGGGACATATGACAGTGGAATATTCATCAAGTTGAGTGTCAAAACTATCCTGAAAGCTAAATTCAAAACCAAAAGAGTGTAATACGTTTTTCCAGAGCAGCACACAGAGGTTTTCTGATATTTACTAAAACACAAACAATTTTTGCTTGATTTGTGTTGAAGTTATTATTGTGGTACTTAATGGTTTCATTATGTCTTGTCAGTATACCTTCTGTGAATGTTACTCCACAACATATATTTAAACATGAGATATCAAAATAATGAGCTAAACCATCATGCAAAACTCAGTAACAAAAAATTATTAAAAAAAAAAAAAATACAAAAAACAACGAAATTTATTTCATACCTGCCACAATCTTACTCTTCTCCATTACTTGTTTTGCAAGCAGCTGGTTTAATTGCAATAAATGCTCATGCTGCTTCTTTTCTTCCTCTGCTTTTTTCTTCAGGGTTGATGTTGGTGGCTCCTCCTCCCCTATGACGCCAACACCAACAAAAAAAATACAAATGGAACAATAAATACCACTCACATGTGTCATTCTGCTGCATTTTTAGATTCAAACAAAATCTCAGTTCCAGCCAACCAGTGGAGCCTAAGCCTATCCAATGGCATCAGTGACTAAAACTAGGATTACTGATTACTGAAATGGCTTAGTGAATCCTAGTTTCAGCTGCCTGATCCTAGGTTCAGCCGCGATCGGAGCTAATATTAGCTAAATATACATATTAATAAGAAGGTAGATAGACATATAAGAGTTGAAATACTGTGAAGACACAAATCATGGGTCAAACACAGTAATTGCTTGAGATAATTGGTAGAAAAAGTATAAGGTACTTGTTTTATTCTAAGCAATTTTTCGATGATAATTACTAACCAGATGTGCTGGGCAGAGTCGTACTTGAACGAGTTTCAGATAACATTTTCCGAATGGCATCAGCCTTCCTAAGACGTTGCAGGCGCTCTTCTTGGCTGAGAGCTGGCTCATTTTCGGGTACATAGCGTTCTGGGATGTGGATTTTACCAGGTGTTCCCAGGATAGAGTCAATGGTATCGGCATCATACTTGGGGGCACGGCGGGAGAGAGTAGAACGAACTACATCAGGAGCTGCATTATGTCTTGTACGAAGAGCTCGCTCCATGTCTAAATCATCTCTTGACCTAGTACCCTGGAGTAAGGAGACACAAAGCAAAGTCACTGACACATCCTCTTAGTACCGAGAACCAATTAACACCAAAGTGTTTACATCCCCACCCCCTCCCGGACACAACATTCCCCTTCTCCTTTCAGAACAAACACCTCAATCCTTGCATAACTTTGAAACATACCAAGACAGGTAGGGGAGAACTTGACACTTGAGACAGGGGTCTTCCAGAAACTGTGTGATGCCGTCTTTTTTCTCTGGGAACTAGACGGCGCTGAGCATGCTGTTGCTGCTGTGCTTGTTTCATCTGTTTCTGCTGCGCCACTTTCTGCGGAGGAAAGACAGAGGGACTGCAGGCGTTCATTTCCATCACGATTTGGCGAGCTGCCTCGCTCTGGTACGCCTACAGTACCCATGAGACAACATGAATTAGTAAAAAGTTAGATTGCAATAATATTTCTTCTAAAGCACACACGTAAACATGGTTAAAATATGATATGATAGTAACAAAAATGATATTGCAAGGAGATTCTTTAAAAGCAAGCAGTGTTGATAGAACTGAACAACACAAATAAAAGAAAAAAAATGTGTGACACCGAGAAAAGACTGATCTTGAAAGATGAACAACGAAGCTAAAATCTATCACTCTTCCCTTCTTAGTTAAAAGATGTAAAAAACATTTTGTGAATGTTTTAACATTCAAAAGAAGAAAAGTTCCATTTATTCAACCTAATGTGAATTGTAGCACACCCTTCAACGCAACATGAACACACAGATATAAACCAGGCAAGGAAACAAACGTGTTGAAAAATGAAGCAAAGGATATCATAAGTAGCCTTTTAACATGTTGGGTGCAGCTCTGCCACACACTGTTTTCAAAATTTCATTAGATCCCAGTAACATGGAACTTGTAATAACTATTTATAAGTGCTACACTTTCCGCCCTCATAATTTTGGCTCCACAACAAATCCAAGCATAAAGCAATATCAAAAATTAATAAGGTTAAATACAAAAGCAATGTTTGGCTTGGGTGAGGAATTCTCAAACACCAGAGAAAGCAAACTCTGCGGCAAGCTACTAGGAATGAGTATCATACTCTTTGAATGTAACTACAAAATGGTGGAAACACAGTACAGATTTACAGAAACAGTTGTTCTAATTTGGGACAGGAATCAATAATTGCAACATGCAATTTACCTTCTTTTTTCTCTCTTTCTCTCTAAAGAACCTAACCTATGCTTTACATTTAGTTTTATGAACTAGTCCTTAAAATTGGCTTTAGCAGAATTTCACAATATAACCGGCAGTTTGAAGATAGGTGGCCAGAAACTCACCTTCCATGTCTTGAACAGCTACATCCAAGAAGTATTTAAAAGGAACACACAACAAGAAAAAAATACTTACAACATGTTAATTTCTTGAAAGGAAATGTTGAATTGGACACTACAGGCTGAACCTAGCTAATTTAGAAGCTCTACCTTGAATAAAAACTACAAATACTTTCCCAAATGCTACGTCAAGAATAAATTCACAACCAAATTTCAGAATAATACGTGTTTCCATTTTTCTTTTTTCAATCTTGACATGTTTATTACATTCTCAGAGAAAGAGAGATAACCATTCAGCTCACAAGTTGAAAACTTTAAGTGCCAATTTAATGTGTTTGCACAATTCAAATTACGTGTATTTCAGCGTGTGAACTGTTATGTTCTTAGGCAAAATGCTTTTCAGAGTACAAGCTGATTTGTCCAATTTTTCACATATTGTGAAACAGCCATTCATTTTCAACATACCCTGCATAAAAATTTTTGTGCCTATGACACCTAACTTTCATTGAGGTCAGGTAAAAAACCCATTTTACTTTGAGAGCACAGGGTGAAAACTCAAGTGGTATTTCTATGATTTATTGGAGCACTGGCTGAAAAGCAGCAAGGAGGCTCTCCTCTTGCATTAAAATCCTTAAAAATAAGGGCAGCAATTTTTTCAAAAAGAGATGGTAAAAGCAGGGGGCACAAAATTGTATTGTCTTTAAAGGTCACACATTAGTCCAATTACAAAATTATTTTTCAATTCCACTAAATTTGAAAAAATCTTGTAAAAAGATTCATTGTGAGGTAAAATTTTAAAAGCTGCAATGAAGTGTGATTGACAAAGCATTGACTCAAAGTGTTTGATCTGTCCAAGTCTTGTTGATTTTGCTACCGTAGGTAAAAAGTGAGCTACATACCGCATGATGCGCAAATACTGGGCTCATCTGAGGTGAAGTTTCACGAGAAGTTAGACCAAGCATGGAATATCCAGTAGAAAGATGTTCATCGGCTGAACTCCCGAATAGTTGCTCTCTTGCAGACAAAGGACGCGATCCGCTTGGACTACTTGTATTACTCTCGCTCCCGCTTCCAGAGTGAGTATCAAACTGAAATAAAGAATGAAATTAGAAGAATATTGCCTGGGGAAGAGCTGCAGGCATTTTAGTATTTGTCAAGTTTTACAACTTACCCGAACCCTTTGTCTTCGCATCCCAGCAAGTAATAGGTTTGTTTCACTTCCTGGAGCTGATGCTACCATTGGCTTTTTAGAGGGAATATTAAAGGATCCAATACTAGAGACGGCTTCAACTTCTATACCCTGAGCATTTGTTTTACCAAAGCCTCGTGGAAGAGAAAGAGACCGTTGGAAGACAGATCCACCATTCATTTCAAGCTCATCGTCCAGTTGGGCCATTGCTTCATCAAGAGCTTGACTACTGGATGTTTCCTGTGCCCAGCTGTTGGTCATAAAGTTTGAAGAAGAAGCAACAGCTGCGCTTGAGACAGTACTATTGGTCACTGAAGGAGTTATGGAGGTTGAGACATTTGATGAAATAAGTTCACTGCTACAAAGTGACGATGATGTTGAGCTGGTTGCAATAATACCCGATGGTTCAGCTTGATTTGAAATAGATGTCACTGTGGGAGTGCCTTCTTCAGTTTCCAACAACTGCCCTAAGTTAGCCTGCTGTGAGCGCTGCAGAGAAGAGATGTTACTAAATAAAATGGGTAGACATTAAACAAACAGTGTCTAGAATTAGTTACAGTGATTAAGATGTAACTTACCTCGACTGATGTAATACTGTTTTCATTTTGGTCTTCAAAAAGTGCTACACGTTTTCCATTTGATGCAAGCAAGGGGATACCTATGTTACCACTGCGATCTCTATCTCTCTGACGACGCTCTGACTCTCGCTTTACAATACGCACAGTTTTGAACTCTTGTTGTTTTTCTTTAGGTATGATTCCTGATGGATTTGTAAAGAAAATAAAAATGTTAAAAATTTATCAGTAAATAGGTCATAAATAAATGATGGAAGAGATATACAGCTAGGCATACCATAAAATCTTTTCATACGGTCATCAGCTTCACTGAGTTCAATCTGACTGAGGCTTGTGGCTGAAGCTTCATTTGAGTTCAGATGTGTGAGCGCTTCTCCCTCTGTGCCACTTGTTTCAGCTATAAGCAAGAGTAGAAGGGAAAAAAGGATTGTTTTTGTTCAAGTCATGGAAAATTAACCAAATGAACATATAGAGCATTCAGTACCTTGACCTTTTTCCACTCCAGTGTTCACATACAATGGAATGGTGCTTGTTGTGGAGGGTGTACCACCTGTTGTAGACACGGGGCTTGTAGGTTGTGAACTGTTCCCTGTTTCCTTAGAAACAAGGGAGTCCAAGTCTGTCTCCACCCATGAGCTGTGCTGTTTCTTTTTTCCTGGAATGGGTCCTGCACCTACATTATCAATATTGTGCCCAGTGTTATTTCAAACCAAAAATAAACTTCCGCATTCAACAAGACAAAATTGTGCAAAGACATTGAAGGTTACTCACCGGCTACACCTGTTGGGCCTGGGCGGACTGGTTCTGACTTTTCGGTTAGCTGCTTCACGGCTACACTTATTTCCTGCCTCTGTCGATGTAGGTCTCCCATGATGAGTTGCACCCGCTTAAGCTCAGCCTCTAACTGAGCTGTGGGATTCTGTGGGTCCTCAGGGGTCAATGGATAGTCAGCATCAACCATACCAAGTGGAGGGGATGAAAATGATTCTTGTCGAGATGTCTGTAGCTTCTGACGAAGTATGACAAGTTCTTGCTCCAATCTGGCATTTTCGGCCACAGTTTCTTCCAATTTCTTCAGAATAAAGAAAACAGTATAGGACAACTAAGAGAAGATTTATCAAGCTATGCATGGGGTCAGTCAGTAGAGGCTATGAAGTATGCATACCTTTGAGTTATGAGCCAATAATAGGCGTACTCTACTTAACTCTCTTTCAAGAAGCCTCTGCTGCTTTCTATATGTATCTCTGAGACTAGGTGGGATCTGAGAAGTTGCCAGCTTCAAACGTATTCCAGCCAGAGCTCTCTCCACAAGTTCCTGAGCAGATATTGTGTGTTTGAAAACACAAAAAGAAAGCAGTAGAAAAAAATAAAAAAATAAATATACATATATATAAGATAAGAAGTTTTGTTACCTTATCAATTTGTAAATTTTGTAATGTGTGAGATTCCTCTTGCATCTCTTGATCCAAGCGATATAACTGTTGTACTTTAGCCTGATAGAAACGAGAACAAAACAAAGTGAAATTACTAAAGAATTCTGATGAGCATTTGGAGTTAAAAAAATAGGTTTGATCAGAAATCAATACGTACCTGCAGCTGACCATAGTCAGGACTAAGGCGGTCCCAGTCTCTTCGTTCCTCTGCAAGGAGACGCTGCTCTTGAACCTTGTAGTTAAACTCTAGTCTTTCTCGTACAGGAACTCCACTAAGAGTTTGCATACTTGAAGATCCCATAAGACCAGAGGAGGGTGTTCCATTATGATACAGCGAACCCAGTTTCACCATATTGTCCACCAAGTTCACAAGAGGCTTCCCTTTTTCATGCTGTTCAAAATGTAGCCATACATTTTCACTCTGATATGAAACAATTTAAGAAAAATAATCTTCCTTTAAATGATATTCATGGTATTTTACCTGCTTTTCCAAATCCATTAACTGTTTCTTGAGATCCTCCAATCTTTGTAAATGTTCAATTTGCTTTGGTGTATCAAGTTCTGCTAAACGGGCCTGTGGAGTAAATGCAAACCATAAAATTTACCATAGAGAGCAAAAGCAGTATAATTTCAGGTAAAAATAATTTCAAATAAAAAAAGGGAGCACAATATCCATGCAAGAAATTAAAATAAAAACTGTTCATGCATCATTTAATAAAATCTGAGAAAACTTAACTACAAAGAAGCCCTTAAAAATTTTGAAGTTAAAGGAAAATAAAATTAAGAGTATCTGCAATTCCTAACAGCTATAAGATACACGTAAGAATTTGTAGAAATACTCTCTAAACTTCAAGAGAAGCTCTGTCAGCTTTCAGACATGGTGACATGTTTAATAGAACTCTGATTCAAAGAGAAAACATTGAAATTGATGAAATTAGATAGGCAACTGAATAGCCCCAAACGAGAAACCTAGATTTATGTAAGCAGACCTGTGTTTCTATTTCCATGTGACAAGATTCCATTGCTTTGCAAACAGCAGCACTAGCTCTGCGCAATTGGATGAGTAATAGGACTAGTTCTTCATGAGTTCGTCCAAGCAGTTCTCCAGCAGATACCTGAACAAAACTCCAAAAATAAGCTCATGCAAAGAAACTTAGCAAGCAAAGGGAAGAATACTCTACCAAATAATGGTTGAAGTTTCATGCAATCATTACATATAACATAAAACAACTTTGAAGTGAAAAATGTAATCTTTGTCTACAAATTTCTTAAACATAAATCACTTTTAAAAAAGATTAAAAAAAATTAAAAGAAATGCCCTACCAAAAATCTAGAGTATACCAAATCAACAAAATACATACACATTTCTAAGCATTCAAAGATAGATTCACCTTATGAGCTTGGTATGCTTCACGAAACTCCAAAGCTTCCTTCGCACGAGCCTCCTGGACTTCAAGACTTTCCCAGGTTCTTGGTCTTATCAGCTCTAAGAAGTCACCAGGGCTTTGTGGGCTTGTCGAGCTGTCTGGACTGGCCAGGCTCTCTGGGGTTGACAGCTCCATTGTTTGGCTTCGGCTGAGAGCAGTAATCTCTGAAAGTGAAACAAAATGAAATTACGCAAAATCCAAGTTGAGTAAAAAGTATCAGGGATAATGCATTTAGCTCGGTGACAAAAACTTCCTCGTCCTGCTCATATTTGTCAGTGTCAATGAAATTACACAAAATCCAAGGGGAATAAGAAGTTACGAGAATAATGCATTTGGCTCGGTGGAAAAAACTTTCTCGTCCTGCTCATATTTTTCAGTGTCTCAGTCGACTTGTCTGGCGTTCATTCCAGAATCTGTATCGATTCGACTTGCCTCTGTCCAGGGAGTTGATGCGCGCGGACAAGGACGAGAGGGCCCTGGTGGCGCCCTGGTCCCTCGCTGCGGCTGCGGGGCCGAGGTGCTGCTGGCTGAGGCCCAGTCCGAGGCCCAAGCCCTGCCCCAGCACCGAGGCCGAGGCAGACCCGGCCGCCGACAGGGACAGGGACACTGGAGGACAGGAAAGGAGAGGGCCAGGTCAGCTCAACGCTGATGGGCAGGGGCAGGGCCGCGCCGGGCTGGACACTTGGGTGTAGCCAAGGTGTATGGTCTCTCTACTCTAACACATCTAATATATATTAAGAGTCGGAATTGAAAAGCAATGTTATACTTGCTCCGCTACTGCTACTGGCTCTGCTACGAGCAGCAGTGCTAGACCTTCGCTATCTATTGCAGAGAGTAAATTTGGTCATCCAATTCTTTTTAAGTCTATTGATGTAGCAATATCTAACTGTGGTGCATTTTTAGAATTAAGACCCAGGGCAGAAGCAAATATGAAATTTCAGTGCACAATAAAACAAACTCACTTTCTAAGAAATCACTAACACACACACACACACACATTAACACCACTATCAGTTATTAAGGGGAGAAAAAGCAATGTCCAGCATACTTTTCTACTATATAGGTATCCAAAAATTTACATGAGACCCACAATGACATGAAAAAGTTAAAATTACAAACATAAAAAATTTAGAGATGGTGCAAAATATAAGTGCCGTGTGAGAAAAAGATGTATCACCCGTGCGTAAGTGATTGAGAAAAAAAAATAAAAAAAAAATAAAAGAAAGACAAATATCTACAGCAATGTGCAAATAAGAAACATCAAATCAGGAGATGGTTTTGGGAAACACCCAAAGTATTGAGGCCAGGTATAAAATTTAAATCAATAGTTGCTTCTCCTGCGCCTCGCTTCGCCTCGCCTCTCCGACAAGGGCCGTTTGCAGAACATGACGTCACGTACCCACTGGTGCTGAGCCCGCCTGCGCCTGGGCCTGCGCCTGCGCCTGCCGATGCTGCCCCTGCCGATGGTCCACGGACTGGGACTGGTGCGAGAGGCCCCGAGCCTGAGACCCCGCCCCCCCACCGACCTGGACCTGGGTGGACGGAGGCGGGCCAACCTCTAAAAAAGGCTTCATCTTGGGGGTGTTGTTGGTGTTGGCGTTGTGCTGCTGCTGCTGCTGCTGCTGCTGCTGCTGCTGCTGCGGTTGATCCTGCTGCGGCTGCACCCTGAACGTTCCCTTATCCTCATCCCAGACGTAGCCGTCCAGGTACGTCTGTCCGCGGCGCGAGCGCTCCAGGCTCTCCGACGTGAACCTGGCGAGTCTCTCGTAGTGCACGCCGTCGTCTCTGTCGTCGGGGAGGGCCGGTGCCGGGCCGCGCACCTCCCTGTAGTCCTCGTAGTGCTTGGGCCCCGGCTGCCCAGGCCCCGGCCCCGGGGGCCCGCCGCGGGGCGGCTCGCTGCGTCTCCGCGCGCTCCCCAGCAGCGTCGCCGTCCTCGACGTCCTCATGGTCACGCCGGTGGCCGGCGGCGAGGTGGGCGTCGTCGGCGTGGTGGGCGCGTCGTCCAGGTTGTCGAGGGAGCGGGTGTGGCGCAGGCTGACGCGGCGCAGGCTCTCGCGCCACAGCGAGTCCTCCTCCCACATGTCGGCCATGTCGCCCGACTGCCCGGGGCTCAGCACGCCACCCTGCTGCGGCGGGGGCGCCGGCTGCGGCACCTGCTGCGCCTGTTGCTGCGCCCGCCGCTGCCGCTGCTGGTTCTGCTGCAGCTGCGGCTGCGGCGACAGCCCCGGCTCGTCGAGCAGGCCCTCGACGGAGCGGCTGCGGCGCCGCTTGTCCCTCAGCCCGTTGGGGTAGAGGTTGTGCTCCAGGAAGTCGGGCGTGTGCGAGCGCTGCTGGCGGTGCCGGTCGTGGTCCCTGTCCCTGTCCCGGTCCCGCTGCTGCGCGCGCGCCAGCCGCGAGGACCGCTGCAGCGTGTCCGCCTCGTACAGGTTGCGCTGGTCCACGCGCCCGCACTTCTCCGCGCCGAGGAACGACTCGGAGGTGTGGCGCACGTCCTCGGCCAGGCGGTCCAGGTCCGGCCCCGAGGGCGCGCCGCCGCCGCCCCCGCCCCCCGAGGGGCTGCGGATGGGGTTCACCTTGCGGCCGACGTCGTTGCGCTTGACGTCGAGGTGCTGCGGCTCGGTGCGCTCGCCGCGCGCCGGCTGGTTGTTGCTGCGCTGGTTGTTGAGCGGCTGCAGCCGGGAGCGGCCCGAGCTCTGGGTGCGGGCGGCCGCCAGCGAGCGCTCACGCTCCGCGGCCGCCGCCTCCTCCGCGCCGCCGCCGCCCGCGCCCCGCAGCAGGTCCGAGTAGTAGTACGGCGCGCCCGCCTGCTGGTCCTGTTGCGCCTGCTGCGCGTCCTGCTGGGGGCCCGCCGCCGCCGCCACTGCTGGGCCCGCCCTGGACTGCGGCCGCTCCTGCTCCGTGGCCTTGGGGCTCCTGCCGCCGCCGCCCTGCTCCTGGGGGGCCGGCCACGCGGGGCTCGCAGGCTGCGAAGGCTCTGCGGCCGCCGCCAGCACGGCCTGCAGGTTCTCGTAGAGGATCTCGTCGTCCTTGGAGGCCGGCGCACTCTGGCTGCTGATGCTGCTGTTGTTGTTGTTGTTGTTGTTGTTGTTGTTGTTGTTGTTGTTGGAGGCGTTGTTGTTGCTGTTGTTGAAGAAGTGCCGTCCCGTGGACGTCGGCGAGGGCGTGGCCGCCACCTGCAGCGTGCTGAGGTACTCGTCCAGGCCGAGCGCGTCCAGCGCCACGCCGCTCCTGCGCCCGACCGAGTCCAGGGACGTCCTGACGGCTGCCTTGGAGATGTAGGCCGGATCGTCGAGCCTGTCGAGCAGGTCGTCGGACACGGGCCCGGGCCTGCGCCTGCTGCGCGGCAGCGTCCCCGCGCCCGCGGGCTCGTCGTCCAGGGTGTCGTCAAGCGCGTCCTGCAGCGCCTCCTGCAGCGCGTCGTCCACGGCGCTGCGCGCTGCGGCCCTGTTGTGCCTCCAGGCGGCGCCTGGCCCGGGCCCGGGGGATGGCAGGTCGCCGTTCTGACTGGCGATGCTGTTGGTCTTGGAGTGGATGGGAGACAGGCGAGCCTTACTCGGGACGTCCAGGGACGAGTCGTGGATGTCCAGCGAGGTGTCCAGGTCGTCCAGGGGCGGCGGGCTGGTGGGGATGGGCGGCGGGGACACCAGCTCGCTGTCGGACGAGTCGTGGTGCTCGTTGGCGCTGTTCACGTCGCCCAGGAGCGGCGGCCGGCCCGTGCGGCCCGCCCTGCCGCGCTCGGGGCCGCGGCTCGCGCCCAGGCTGGCGCCCAGGTAGTAGGACGCGGGCCGGAACGTGTCCGACAGGCTGAAGCGCTTGTGCCGCGGGGTGTCGAGCGAGTCTAAGTCCTTGGACGCCTCGTCGTCCGCGTCCGAGCTCTCCGACTTGACGGACGTCTTCTGCTGCTGGAAGGACGACGACGACGAGTTGAGGATGTCCGGCAGGCTGAGGCGTGGCGGCGTAGGCGGGATGTTGCTGTCCGAGACGTCCTCGTTGGCCATGGACTGCGTGTCGGGCGTGCGCGTGGGCGTGGCGCGGTGCGCGGAGCAGTTGCTGTACTGGCGCGCGTGGTGCGGGGGCGGCAGCTCGTCCTGCTTGGAGGTGGTCTCGGGCTCCACGCCGCTCACCTCCATGTACAGCGGCTCGTGCGCGCCCGCGCGGTACATCAGCTCGTAGTGCTGGCTCGGCCCGGAGCCCGCGCCGAACGCGCCATCGGGCGCCAGCAGGCTGCCGGCCAGGATGTTCCGGGTTGCGCTGCCGGAGAAGCCCCCAGGGCCGAAGAGGCCGCCGGAGGCTCCGGGCGCCAGCAGCGACCGCGACAGCCCACCTGTCGTCATCTCCACGTACGAGCTCTCCTCCGCGTCGCCCAGGAGCAGGCTCGTCGCGGACGAGTGGCTGAAGTGGGCGGACGGATCGGCGAGGATCTTCTTGGAGGGGGTCATCGGCAGGTAGTGCTCCTCGGCGGCCTGTTCGTCCTGCTTGCGCTCCTCCGCGGCGTGCAGGTCGGGGGTCCTGCACTCGTCGGCGTGCGGCGGGAGCGGCGGGGTGCTGCAGTCGGAGGCGGCGTGCTTCGAGTCCCCGGCGTGCTCGTCGCCGTGCTCGCCGCCCTGCTTCTTGCCCAGGTCGCGGCAGGCGCTCACAAACTGCTCCCGCCGCCCGAGGGCAGCGGCCACCTCGCCGTCCTCCTCGTCCTCGTGAGGGGTCTTGTTCGAGTGGACGGCGGGACGAAGGTTTTCGGTCAAAACTTCTGGATCGCTTGAGGTGTCGTACATTAAGGTTTCAGAGTCGCTGAAGACATATCTTCTAGCCTCTTCTTCAGATTTGCGTTCAAGCTCGGCTGCTTTCTCTTTAGCTAATTTCGACTTCTTCTCAAAGTCTGCAAGTAAATCTTTGACAGATTTTGGATACTTTGGCTCCTCTGCTACAGGTTCTTTGAGGGAATCATCACCAAACACAAAATTTTTGAGTATTGATCTTGAGCGAATTTGGTGTTCAGGAATTTCATTTAGATACTCCAAAGATCCTTGAGAACCTCCACTGGGAGAAAGTTGGTCCTCAAACATTTTTTTACGATTTAAGACTAAATTTCTTGAGAGAGATTTTGTTCCTTCTAGTAAATTAGGGTTGTTTTGAGTTTTATTCTTAACATACTGAAATGAAAATTCCTTAACAACTGCGGTTTCATCAAGTTTTGTATCAGAACTACAGGAAGAGGGATTTTTCTGTGAACTAGATTGTTGCTCTAGGCCTTGTGGTTTTAATCTCAAAGGGCTCCTGTGAAGAGAATCCCCACTGGCATTGAGTCCAACTCCATTCTGAAGGGTATCATAACCACTATCAGAGCATTTCCCAGAGAAGTACCGATCTTCATACACCCCATGATGATTTTCCATTGCCCTCGAGGAGGTTTCTAATTTACTGAGCCTCTCTGCAGTATTATTCCATTCATTGTATCCCCTTTGCGTGACATCCCTTGATGAGTCAGTGTCCACAAACTGACCATTCATGAGCTGGAAATTGTTTCTTGGTTCTTCTCCACCAGGTGGGGACTCAAAAGAGACAGCCTTCCGGGAAGTCTTCTCCTCAGCGCTGCCGCGCCGGGATCTGTTTGACTGGGATGGTCTCCGGGACCGTTTGCGGGGCTCACGGGCATCTCCAACTACAAGTGACAAAGACAGGGAAGTGCAATGTGAGAGAGGGTGAGGGTGAGAGAACCTACCAGGAGGGAGAAATGGCCCTCTACAGCAAGCACACTGTCGAGATAAAACTACACAACCTATCTCACATGTAATACAAATCTACCATTGACTAATTAAACAAAACTAAAGGAACACCAATTGAAGACAGTCTCAGCTGAGGCAAAGAACAATATATCAACAAAAGAATGTTAAGAAGAAAAAAAATATTAATTAATTAATAGTAGGATGCAGTAAATAAGTTGTATATTCCCAAACTATAAAAAAAATAAAAAATAAAATCACTCATTGTTTTTCTTTTCCTTTTTCATTTTCATAAAATGTTCTTGATCTTGATAGAGTTTGAAGATTGCTTACTTCAACAAATCCATCATGCAAAAGAGGGGAAAAAGAAGACAATGGTCTTACACAATGGCCCTTTGCCAAAAGCTTATTTTAGCCGCAAGAAACAAGTTACGAGCAGTACATCAGTCAGAAACAATTTGACAGATTCACACAAGAGACAATGTTTGACCATATCACATCATCTGCAACTTAAATAAATATGCATTAACAGTTTTCTTAAAACAGGAAAAAAATTACTAGCACAAGAAAGCTTGCATGCAGTCAAAAAGAAGACAAACAGCTTGCAAGATGAAATTGGCACATAAAAGCAAGTCATGCAACTCATACCACACCACCACCATTACACGAAAAAAAATTAGTTTGCAACAACAGTGATATGCTACACACCATACACCATGGACACACACCTTGGGCCAGCCACCAAACTTTTAAAGTATAATAGAGACAAGGTTCACTCTGCAGAGACTTAATCAATGATTTAAATTAGGACTCTTATAAATTAATTTAGAAGAGTTAGGAAGATGCAAAAATGCACAAACCTTCCTTAACACATTACATAAATATTAGGAAAAAAGTAATAAGTTTTCTTAACAAAACTTACTGTCTTCATCAGAGGAATAACTTGTATATCTATTAGATGCAGAGGATCTGCGCCCATCTTGACTTCGACTCCGAGATAATTTTCCAGAATCTTCTTGGCTTTTTTGAGCAAGAAAATCAGCAGCTTCTTGAGAATCAAGCATTTCAGTGCTCCAAGGTACAGATCCTGCCTGGTCATCCACAAGAGCTTGCATATCCATCAGCTTAGAGTTGCTGGAACACATACACAAATATGGAAGACACATATCAAATAATTGTGCAAATAAAATTTCCAAATACCAACCTGTATGGCCCATCATGCAATGCATCTTGACTCAAGTGTCTAGACAAGCCTTGTGCCCTTCGCTCCTGATCAGCAAGCTCTCTTAGAGCCTGCTGCTTGTAATAATTGGAAAGTTGATTTTGAGCTGAATTTACACCTCTTGTTGCAGAACCTGACGGCTTCCGAGCAAGAGGAGACTGCAACATGCGCTGCTTCCATTCCAGAAGCCGCTTCATTGATTCCTCACGCTAAAAAGTAGAAAATACAAGGCTTAAAAATCATGAAGTCACATATCATGTTGATTGCACATCACTTTCCACTAGAGGAATACGAACTGGTGTAGTCGCCTCTAGGGAGGAGGGGGTAGATAGGTCTGGTGTGGTGCTTACAGCAGAGTACTGTTAACAAGTGAACATTTGCAACTCACTCTCTACACCAAAAAACACAGACAAATCCAATATTAATTTATCTTTCTAGTATAGAAGAGCAGTTACCTGTTGAAACTTTTGACTTCCATACTCAGCGCCTGAACGCCTGTGAGAGTAAAGTCCACTGCCGCTTCCACTATTTCTTCTTTGCTTGAAGCCCTCCTCATCGTCATCCCTTTCAATGTCATACTTGTGGCGAGGGAGGCGAGCACTGGCTGATCGCATGAATGGCTGCTGTGTCATTGGCGTCTGCATCTCAGAATAGTAAGACAGAAGCTGACGCTCCTCTTCCTCTTCAATCTGCTGTCTCTGAAGCTGCTCTTGCTGGCTTTGCTGCTTCTGGTATTCTAGCTGTTGCTGTAATATCTTTTGCTCTTCAAGAAGCTGCTGCTGCCTGCGTTGCATGTTCAAAATGTGTTGCTGCTCACTTTCCTAGAAACATGAGTGAAGAGTGGTTATTACAGAGTGGCTATACAAACTTCATAATTATTATTTACAAAAAAGGCAAAAGGGAAGGGCAACCCTCTTTGACTTTTCAGAAAACGAGTATTATTTCTAATTACCCTTAAAAGCTCAGCAGAGGGGGAGAGAACCCGATTAGCGGCAAGCTCTGCAACTCTAGAGGAACTTTGCGATTGGAGCATGTTTGAAAAGGACGGGAAATTACTACGAGTAGGGGCTTGTGGGTTGGGTAGAGCACCACCCGGACCCTGCTGGAGCAGATAAGCTGATTGGCGCATTTTCTGAGCGTAACCTTCTTCTGACCAATAGAGATTATCAGGATCACGCATGATATCAAGGCTTGACTTTGGACGAGGGGGTTGCAAATTAAGCTGAGATCTGGACCCTCTTACTTGTGGTTCCGGACTTTTGGTGATATCCAAGTCATCCTCATGTCTGTAAAAAAAAACATTTTCAAGGAAAAACATGATTAGGTTTACACATATTAGAAAAAAATTTTTTCAAGACAATTTAAAAATGACATTGAAAGTACCTGCGAGCATCATAATCAAGGAAATCAGCACTATGTGGCCTTGGTGGTTGTTTTCGAGGACTCTGTCCAAGAAGCGCCAACTGTTGTTTCTCTTCAGGACGTGGATTATAAGTTGCTTCATAACCTTTAGTGATAATAGTTGCATTTTGACCAGTAGTTTGAAGATAGGCCTGCTGTCCAAACTTATTTGTCCAGGATTGGCTTTCCATCTGCCTCCTTTCACTGTTGTATATGTCTTCATAATCAGTCGGTTTGACTTTATTGTTCAAAGTAGCCTGCATGGACCCTGCAGGGCGGCTGTATGTGTCAGGTGTTCGCCGCTCTGCATTGTTGGGAGACATGACAAGCCTTGATTGTACTTGAGGCATTGCAGCAGGGTTAAACTGATAGTTTGATTGCAATAGTCTAGGTGGTTGCTGTGGCTGTGCTCCAAGATTTTGATGATGTTCTGGTGACTGCTCACTGGAGGAACCCATGTCTTCATTTGCAAGACGCCGTGGTTTTGGTGGTGCATTGGCATATAAGTGGTGATGAAAACTACGGTCATCAAGAGCATTAAGTTGCTGTTGCTGCTGCTGTTGCTGCTGCAAGAGGGGGCTCTGCCATCCATTCATGCTGCCAGAAACTGCTAACCTTGGCCGATAAGTTCCAAATCCAGCATCACTTTCGTCACCAGGACTGTGTTGAGAGTTGCTTGGCTGCTGAGTGATCACGCGTGGATCTTCGTAGCTGGAAAAATCAATGACAAAAGTTAGGAGGAGTATTTACAAAATTGAACACAACAAGATGGGTTTAAAGCTTGAGGGATTTAACTGAGCATTTCATACATACCAGTGTATAGTATCATAATCTATTTGATAAGATTCCTCTCTGAGAGCAGCACAAAAAAGTTTGTGTTTCAAACTTAGCATCATTGTTTATGCTACTCCCTAAGGAAAAGGCCAAAAAGAAAAAGAAGAAAGCTACAGATAATTTAACTAACCTTGTCGGTCGATCCTGCAAGACAGAGGCGAGGCTCATGCAATGCATCCATTGCAGCATAATCTCATGAGTGTCAGCGGCAAAATAGTAGGTTCGCATGTTGGCATGTTCTGCTTTGAAGCTGAACTTTCTGTAAACTCGATCGACTTGAGGGGTGCATGGTGATATGGTGTATGAAGGAAGCAAAATAGACCCAAGCAGCTTTTCTTCTTCTGGTCCTGAAAATTAAAAGGCAAAAATGACATATTTAAAACTTCACATTTTCAAAAAATACTTTAAATTTCTCAGAGAGTAACAATAAAGAACAGGATGGAAACTTTGAACTGAGAACAGAGGTTTTCCGCAGGGACATAATGAGGTTTAGCTGACCTCCATATTGGGTAAGATGAATGAAAACTGAAAACCAACGTATTTAAATCTTCGGATAATCTATTCCCACAAACTATTTAATTCAAAACAAGCCTTTAAAAAAATATCACGAGAGCAGCGAAATGTCAACAAGCAGAAGCCACACGGAACTTTCGGGTCAAGGACCTGCAAAATTTTCAAAGGCTGCCAACCTATGAGAAAGAGGGGTGGGTTCGACAGTCGAACTTCGACCGCGCGAGCGCGAGCCCATGGCGCAGATATCGCTCAAAAGCGCGAGCTGAGCGTAGTGCTTTTCCAATCAAAATACATCTTTTCGATGGATGACTTTCCCACCGCGGTCGTCCCTCGCGGGCCGCGGGCACAGCACGACCGACGTCGACCACCGTGAGGAGGGTTGGCACCCCTGCGGGACACATCGATCCTGCGGTCGCGGCTCGCGAGCTGCGTCCAGATACGTGGGTGCCTTGGGTGCCTTGGGTGTCTCGGCCGTTGTCGGCTGCTGGTATGAGAAGATAACGTGCGGTTAAGATTGATCTGCGACTAGTGCATTGTGTCCCCTCAGACAGCTGATTATCTGACATGATGGCATTTAATATTCCAAACTTAAAAACTTGTTTCTTTTTATTAAATATATATATTTATATTCTAATATTTCTTCACATATCAAGGCAAGCCATGCATCCGCACCCCGCACTCGTACCGCACCGGTCCGTTATTAGCAGTTCATCCGCACGTTATTTTCTCATACCAGCAGCCGACAACGGCCGAGACACCCAAGGCACCCAAGGCACCCACGTATCTGGACGCAGCTGCGGTGGCGGTAACCTTTGAGCCCGTCCCGACAGGAGGGGGAGTCCCGAGCCCCCGGCGGGAAGCAACTCTGATTTTTGGTGAACAAATGTTGCGAATTTTTTCGAATTTTCATTTATTTTTCTTCGGCAGTTTTTGCCTAAATATTTCCCAACATTTTGATAATTTTTGTCAATTTCTGTAAAATTTGCTGATAAAAAAAAAACTTATTTTTTTCCCAAATATTTTTGCATTTTAGAAATTGTTTTCAGAATTACGTGGTGTACAAAAATTTTCCTCGAATAGTCCAAGCCTTCTGGTTCAGAAGTTGCGTCGCTCTCGTTCCTCCACCCGTCCTCCTTGTCACACCTACGGGGCTAGGCCTGTGCGATTAATCGAACAATTGACAAGAATCGACAATTATTTTATTAATTGACAATGAATGTGGAGTACCCAATTCGATGGTCAGTAATCGAGACTTTTTCAATTATTAGTCAATTATTCAATTATCATAATTACCAACTATAGTTCGATTGTCAATGAATCGACGTTGCGGCGGGCGGTCAAGCGCAAGGTGGTGAAAACACATATTTAAACCCACTCAACGTCAACGCAGGGCCGGATCGCGGGCCGCGCAAGACGGCGGCACGACCGACACACTACTCTAGAGCCCAGTACACCCTCCGAGAGGCTTTTCAGCGTGGGCGGCAATGTCGTAACCGACACTAAACCTTGTCTTAGTGACGAGCTCTCTGAAACATTATTTTTCTGGCGGCAAACAAGTCTTCAATTAAGAAGTGAATTCACAGGCCATTTTTTCATTAAGAATAAATTAATGATCAATTATGTAGCTTAAATTTTATTTCAGAAATACTCTTGCATTTTTCTTGCAGCATTTAACGTATCTCGATTAATAGGGGTTAATTAAAACCACACAATTAATAAAGACGTTTCGATTAATCGAGAAGCATTTCAATTTTTCCATTGATATTAATCGAATTGGGTCGATTAATCGAGATAATTTTCGATTACCAATTGCTAATCATCGAATCGAGTGAAAAATCGATCATTTTTATCATTGATCGATTGCAATGAATTTTAATAATCGCACAGGCCTATACGGGGCGGTGCCCAGTATCGCAACAAGGACTGAGGAGCGAGAGCGACCTTCGAAATCAAACGGCAGATTGAGAGGGCCGTTCTCGCACCCCCATCCTTGTCGCACTCTTACGGCGCGCAGAAGGGTCATAGGGTAGCGGGTCATCGGGGAACTCCCTACGATGGTCTCGAACGGGCGACTTCCGGGTCAACACTCAACGGTTCGAGTTCGAGACTCAAAAGAAACTACGCGGGATCTCGAATGAGAGTCGACCCGCAAGCTGCCCGTTGGAGACTGTCGCGGGGAGCTCGGAACTCCCTGATGACCATCCAGCCGTCCCCAACACTGGGCACCACCGCCACAGGTGCGACAAGAACGGAGGCGCGAGAGCGACATACCGCATCACCACCAGGTCCACGACATCGCCGAGCACTCACTCACCCTTGTAGTAGAAGAGGCAGTAGTCGCAGAGCACGAACCAGCGCTTCTTCCAGAGCATGAGCCCCTCGCTGCCCTGCTTGTGCAGCCAGCCCTGCTGGGTGACGGGCGCGCCCACGGGCCTCTTGACCACGGGGGAGCGCAGCTGCGCGGCGCGCTGGGCCACCCGTCCCAGGCGGCGCGGCGTGCACGCCTGTCCCGCCTGGCGCGCGCACGCCTGCAGCTGCGTCAGCTGCTGCCCCAGCTGCACGCCCAGCTGCTGCGCGCACTGCGACCCCTGGCCCGGCGGCGAGGGCTGCAACGAGGGCTGCGAGCTGGACTGCGGCGGCGCGCCCGCCCCCGCGCCGCTCAGCGTCAGGTACTGCGGGTGCTGCAGCTGCTGCTGCTGCTGATGATGCTGCTGCAGCTGCTGCAGGTGCTGCTGTTGTTGCTGCTGCTGCTGCTGCAGGTGTTGCTGCCGGATGTACTGCTGCTGCTGCTGGTACTGTTGGGAGGAGGGGTGCGGTCCGGCGGCGAGCTGCAATCAAGAGAGACGAGATTAGCACTCTGCGCCGAGGGGGAGTCACTTTGGAAAATCATTGTAAGCCCACACACACACACACACACACAAAAAAAAATAATTAATTAAAAAACAAAAAAATCTAAAAAATCAAAATAACATCAAGAAGAAAGATACAGAAAAATCCAAAGAATTAGGAACAAACAAAAAACTATTTTAAAAAATGAACAAAAAAACAAATAGGGGGAAAAGATAAAGATATATCAAAAAGTGACGTTAATTTTCTTTGAAAAATCTAAACAAAAAACAAAACCAAAAAAATCTTAAGTAGAAAAAAACTATAGTTAGAGAAGCATCACTATAGTACTGCTAAAATGTACTCGTTCTTTACCTACTAGTTTTTTTCATTTTCGTTATCTTTTCTATCCCTAAAGTTATAGCACCCACGCGAAACCGCGAACCTCCTGCCTGTAACGCCCCACCGTACACCGCGCGAACTGCGAGAGAGCCCTTTCGGGGCGTTGGCTGCAACAACAGTGGCGGAGCGGAGCGTCCGCGCTTGGAGCCGGCACAAAGCACCCGGCGCCTGATGGGTATGCAGTCCCGGATGGAGCGGTGCGGGCGGGTTGCATAGCACAAAAAGTCCCCGTGGTCCGTCAGCCACCTGGTAGGTCTCACGAAAAGCGTGACGTCTCACCAAAAACAATACTCGTACTTCACCTGCATATGCATATATGAAGCAGGTGAAGAACGAGTAAAAACATTCTACACATTTTGTATTATTGATCCCTCGCCGCTCTCAGCACACCGAAGTCGTCATTCGTCATTCCCGCGATAACGCGCGAAAACGGACCTGAGGACAGGTGTGGACGGCAGGAAATGAGTCCGCTTTTAGTTTCCTGCTTCCGTGACGGCGGCGGCGGGAAATGAAAGAGAAAGGAGCGGCCGGGCCGGGCCGGGCCGGAGCGGCTCTCCGCGGACAACCACCACCCTCCCGATGGGCCTCTCTCTCCCTCTACTCTCCTTCCGTACGTCATCCCTCTTTCTCTTCCGCCCTCTCTTTCTCACGACTCTTCATCTCTGCCGAACACTACGCACCACGCCACTCATCTAGTTTCCGTTTGTCTTCTCCTCCGCTCGCACTTCCGGTCCGGTCCCGTCCGTCTGCAGGATTTTCTCTCCGCGCCGGAAGGTTCGGCGCAGTGTTAACTCCCTGCTCGCCTCGCCCCTGCTCGCCCCCTTCATTGTACAGACAGCAGGTCCCTCCTCACAGCGCTCTCCGTCCCCGCCCCGACCCCCGACCCGGGGAGGGAAGTCTATCGTGCCGGAGCATTCATTAATCCAACAATAAGGAGCACAAAAGTTTCGCCGAGCCGAGGACCAAGCCGAATCGAGGCAACGACGGTCGTGCGGGGAACGACCGAAGCAAAACAACATTCTCCAACTCCGCGCCTCACCTGCATCTCCATCTGCTCCGGCTGCCCCTGCCGCTCCTGCTGCCCCTGCTGCCCCCAAATGCCTGCCGCTCCACGGAAAAAGCAATGTCTGATTTTTTGAGGGAAAGGGGAAAATTTGGAGGAAGTCCCTCAGAACTCGTCAGATTTTGAGGAACTCTCCTCGAAATATCTCAAAATCGGAGAAATTTCTCCTCAAAATGAGGGTGTCCCTCAAAAATTTTCCCTTTTTCCTCAAAAAATCAGACATCGCTTTTACCGTGTCCTGCTGCCCCCTGCCGCTCCTGCTGCCCCTCCAGTTCCTGCTGCCCCTACTGTTGCCCCGCCCCGACAGTCCCCCGGGGGGCGGATAGAGTGGACGAACGCAGACTGCGCGAGGGACGAACGAGAGGGGGAAAGCATGAGAGAAGAAGCAACAGAGATGAAGATGATCAAGTGATGTAAAGAGAGAAGGGCGGATTGCATTTTATCGGCAGGAGAGAGGGGAAAACAAGATAGAAGAAAAGCAACTGGGGAGCGTCCATAGCGTCTAGACTGAGTCATTCAGGATCATTGAACCCGAGGGCGCACACATGCACAGCAGCATTAAGGAATAATTAGTGCAATCAAGTAATTGGCAGCAGAGTAAGGGAGGATCAGCGATTGCGGGCCGGGGTAAGGTGGGGTGGGGTTGGATGGGGTAGGCTGGGCTGGGGTAGTGGGGTTGAAAGGGGTGGGTGAGCGGGGCTGAGGGGGATGGCCCGGCGTGGCGGCCGCGGGCGGGGGCGGGGGGCAACACCGGGCAGCTCAGCTCAGAGTGTCTCAAACTTTGCCCCCCGCGCGTCAAACTTTTCAGTGTGGGCATGTCCTGGTCCTGAGGCGCACTCCACGCCCCACGCCCCCATGACACCCCACCACCACCCCGCCCCGCCATACCACAGCGCTCCGCCGCGTCCGTTTCTGTAAATTTCACCGACTTGTCTGGTCTCGCTGATCTGTTCAGTCCCCCATCTTCCCCCCCTCCCTCCCTCCAGATCCCGTGTCGAGTACGGCTCGTCGGACCGCGACGCGACGCGCGCTGCCGGGGAAGTTTTCAGTCGTCTGATTCAGAAGAGCGTTCAAGAGGGGCTGTCCTATACCTACCGTAGAGCTCCGTCCTTGTTGCACTCGTGGGGCGGGTATAGGAGATCCCCTCTTGAACGATCTCCCGAATCAGACGGCAGGTGGTTTCAGCGAACCCATTTCGCTTCCTCTGCACTCGTCGCCGCCTGTCCCTCTCGCACTCGTGGAGGGTGCGAGCGCGCCATGTCTCTCTCGCACTCAGGGAGAGTGGGCACCGGAATCGGTCTGCTGCAGGAGGACCCGACGGCAAACAGCTGCTGGCTGGAGCCTAGAGAGACCGTCTCTCTCACAGTCTCTCTACTGGAGCCTCGGCTGGAGCGCGCGCGCCCGCACCGCGCTCGCGGCAAGATTCGTAGTGCCTAAGGCCCTTGAAGGTGTCGGGCGGGGCGAGGCGGGGCGAGGCGGGGCGAGGCGGGGCGAGGCGGGGCGAGGCGGGGCGGGGCGGCGAGCTGGCAGAGAGCCTGCTTGACCTACATTCTCCGTCTTGTCTCTCGTGCGCCCGGGCCGCGCCCCGCCGCGCCGCGCTCTTTTCTCCGGCAGATCCCTCTCTACGGGGATATGGAGGGTGGGAGAGAGAGACAGAGAGCGAACGAGAGAGCGCGTGTGAGTGAGAGAGATAGATTGAGGAAGAGTAGCCAAGTGTATCGGGACGGGGGATGGTTGAGGGGCGGCCTGACCTGACCGGGGGTGCAAAGGTTGAGTGTGCGTGCGTGCAGCCGGGGTGCGAGCCGCACCGCGCAGGGCAGGGCAGGGCCGTGGGCTCGTGAGCTCCCCAGAGACCCTCCTCCTCACGCCTCAGGCTGACCTGTGGCGGCGAGCCCGGCGCGGAGTCCGGCCCCGAGCACGGCAGTCACTTCCATCAGCGCCCTGAGGCTGCTCCAGCTCCAACCCCGCGCGCTCCTCCCGCGCACAGCCCCCGGCCCGCACCCGGCCCGCGGCCCGCCCCCGGCCCGCCCCCGGCCCGTCCCCGGCCCGCCTGCCGACTACAGGCCCGCGGCTACAGCCGGCCCGGCCCGGCCCATAGTGTTTCCCCGCGAGTCAATACTCCCGCCGACCACCCCGCGCCGGCCCCCGCACCGCCCTCCGCACACCAACCCCATGCCGCCTGCCAGCCCACCCGGCCCCTTTACCGACCCGGAGGGGGTCGGGGGCGGAGGCGCGCTGCAGTGGGGCACGCAGGCGGGCAGGAGCGGCCCCGGCCCCGGTACGGGAGCACGACCTCGGTCACCACAACAGACTCCCCGCCCCACCCCTCACTCCAGGCGGACCTCGTTTTCCTGCTCCTCTTATTCGCAAACCTCGTTAGTTTTGTTTTTTGTTTATTTTTTATTTTTATTTGCCCAGCGAGGGAAGGGCAGGGTCCGCCCCGCGTCCCGTCCCGTCATTCGAAACCAAATGTATTCCGTCCCGCCCTGCCAGCGCCTGCCAGCCTGTCGGGAGAGCTTTAATCGAGCACTCTTTTTTTTTTTCTTTCCCCCATCCCCTCTTCCTATACCTCGCCCAGCTCCGCGCCCACGCGACGCCGTCGGTGTCCGATGCGACGCGCAAAACTAGACGAGGTAGAGTTAGAGAGAACGAGAGAGAGAGAGAGAGAGAGGGAGAGAGGGAGAGAGAGAAAGAGAGAGGGGAGAGAGAGAGAGAGAGAGAGAGAGAGAGAGAGAGAGAGAGAGAGAGAGAGAGAGAGAGAGAGAGAGAGAGAGAGAGAGAGAGAGAGGGGGGGGGGAAGCAGAGAAAAAGTACGGCGAAGCGTGACAGGATCACTTTGTCCTTCTCATGGGTGACGCGTGTGTGGGTGCGTCACACACACAGAGGCGCGTGCCGTAGGTGAGGGCGGGGGCGCATCTCAAGGCCGGGCCAGGCCGGGCCCAGGGATCGCCTTCGAAGCCCCTTTAGCGCGACTCTCTCCCACATTTCATCTCTCGAGAAGCCTACCCCGCCCCGCCCCGCCGCACCCCGCCCCGCCCCGCCCCGCCCCACCCCGCCCCGCCCACCAACTCCGGGTGTGCCACACTTCATCCCCCGCCTCCGACGCGCCTCCTCCCTCCCCATCTGTAGGGTGATTCCGCACGGCGGTGGTTTCCCTCCCTCCGTCCTTGTCGCACTCATGGCGCAGGCCGAGGCCGCTGACGGGGAACCCGAGAGAGGACACTCGCGCTGTTCGGATTCAGCCTGCGGGCGCCAAAACCTCACAGATTTTTCAGACTCTCTCCCTTCCTCGCTGTCAGCCGTCTCTTTTCTTTTCCCTGACAACTGGCAGCGCGGCGCTCTGACGGAAAGCGCGGACAGCGTACCGCCCCTTTCCACCCCTCCCGCTGTGTCTGCTCGACGCTCCGCGGCCGCTCCGAAGCGCTCCCTTTTCCTCTCCGCGTCTCATTATTCAATGAGAAAGGCCCAAGCGAGGTGCTCCCCCCGCTGCACGGTACCAGCGTCACGTATAGGGGCGGAGGCGGGACACATACAGGCGACACGGGAGAGAGAGAGAGAGAGGGAGAGAGAGAGGGAGAGAGGGAGAGAGAGAGGGAGAGAGGGAGAGAGAGAGAGGGAGAGAGAGAGAGGGAGACAACGAACAAGCGGAAAACGGAGAGACGCGCGCGGACCAGGCGCACAATACGGCAAGAGGGAACAATGCAGGCGATAGAGGCGGGCAGGATAGGAGGAGAACGAAATGGGTCCATCCCAACCCCCGTCCACCAGCAGCCCGCCCCTACTGGCTCGCCCCTACTGGCTCGCCCCTGCTGGCTCGCCCCTGCTGGCTCGCCCCTGCTGGCTCGCCCCTACTGGCTCGCCCCTGCTGGCTCGCCCCTGCTGGCTCGCCCCTACTGGCTCGCCCCTGCTGGCTCGCCCCTGCTGGCTCGCCGCTACTGGCTCGCCCCTGCTGGCTCGCCCCTGCTGGCTCGCCCCTGCTGGCTCGCCCCTGCTGGCTCGCCCCTGCTGGCTCGCCCCTGCTGGCTCGCCCCTGCTGGCCCCGCCCCTGCTGGCTCGCCCGTGGCCCGCCCCAGTCATCCGACTGATACAGAAGATCGCTCTCATTTCTCCGTCCTTGTGGCACCTACACACTGAAAATCTACGAGTCATAATTCTCGCCCCCATACGAGTGAGAATTTGAGGGCAATTTTATTACTCTCTGGAGAGTGAGAATTTTTTTCCTTTGAGACCTCATCCAAATAAAGTAAGAATTCGTGCTCAAATTAAGTGAGGTTAAAAAATCCTTACTCAAATAGAGCGAGGCTAAAAAATATCTCGCTCGAAAAGAGTGAGGTTAAAAATTATCACTCCAATTTAGCATGGAAAAGTGTCCTCTCTCATTTTGGGTGAGAAATTGGATTCCAGGGTTTGCAGTGCAGCGGTGCCCTATGCTGGCCATGGTAGTGCTCCATGAGTTCGACGAGGACAGTATGGTATGAAAGCGATCTTCGGAATCGCTCGGCAGCTCGAACAGTGCTATACGATCGTGGACTGCGTCGACGTCGTGCTCGGTCCGGTGCGGGCTTGGGGATGAGCAAACAGGGGGCGGGGGTGCCTCTCCGTGGGGAGCTCGGCCCGGGCTGGAGGCGAGCGTCTGCTCCTCGGAGTTGCCTCCCAGGAGAAGAGAGAAGGGTAGAGAATAGAGAGGACAGCTTCTATGTAACGGGAGGCAGGGTGGGCACGGCGGGCGTGGTGGACCCGGGTCCATAGTCCATAGGCGGTGAGACAGCCCCGGTTCCCGTCGCAGCCAATAACAGGTGCGGGCCAGACGCGCAGGGCTCCATGGCCCCCTTGCCTCAGCCGACTGATTCAGAAGATCGCTCTCATCTCTCCGTCCTTGTTGCACCTACAGCGGTGCTCCATGAGTGCGACGAGGACAGAGGTATGAAAGCGCTCTTCGGAACCGCCCGGCTGCGCGGCTGCGTACACCAGCCATAGCGGCCCCCGGCCCGCGCTGCCTCGCCCCGCTCCAGCTGACCCCGTCCCATCCCCCCAGCTCCCCCGCAGCATCCCCATCACTACCCCCCGCCCCTCCCCGCTGCTCCATCCCCAGACTCCCAGCAGCGCGCCGACGAATCGGAAGCCGAGGGGTCAGGAAGTTCGTGACCTCGTTGGCGTCCGGTGGGAGGGGACGGGCTGGGGGAGTTGGGGGTCGCGTTTACCGGACAGGCGGTGCCGGGCGGTGCCGCGAGTCCCTCTGCTACGCTCTCTGCTCTCGCCCCCTTTGACGGCAGTGATGGTCCAGAAGCCGGAGGAGAGGGCTAAGCTGATGAACGGGTCGACCAGGTCACCGCTTGCGTCGAGGCGAAGGTAAACTAAACTTGAGTGGCACGTAATCCCCTCTATGTATGAATGTATGCAGGTCTGGCTGCCGAGTGGGCTGATGTGCTGTGGGCTGCCCTTTCAGGCGCATTTGGGGATGATTTGTTTACTATTTATAAATTCAGATTTGCAGCAGAAATTGTTTTTCTTAATTGTTTACTTGATATTTTTCTACAATAAAATTTGTCGAAAAAGTCAGTGAGATTTTAATATTTTTTCTTCTGGATCGTTCGACGTACAATTCCAGAGTGGCTTTATTCCCCAGGTCACACACCTCGCCCGCTACACGTATATACGCGCGGCGGCCTCGAAGGAAGGCGACTTCGGAACGAGAAAGGGTGTCACAGTCGTCGTCGCGCTCGGAAGGGTTGGCTGGGAAACAGGGAGGGGGTGGGGGGGCTGAGGGACAAGGGAGGGGGGCGGAGGGTCAGTGCCTTGGGGCACGCACGTGGTGTGGCAGCGGCCCTGCAGCCGACACCCCCCCCCCCCCTGCAGGGGGCGAGAGGGGGCACCCACCCTCAACCTAACCCACACTCACTCCCACCGTACTACGGAGCATCGATTTTTGGCGGGTAGGTAGTAGGGAAGGGCCGGGCCAGGCGTGAACGAGAGATGGTGGAGAGCGAGGGAAGGGGTTGCGGTTCAAGCCTCAAGGCGCCCCCCCTCCCCCCTCTTCACGGCCCGGCGCAGCAGTGCGGGCTCAACTGCCACCCCGCCCGCCACGCCGGAAATCATTACGCTTTTACGTACTTTTTCCCCCCCCTCACTCAAGGACGTTGTGTGGAGAATGAACCACAATGTACTGCGCAGTGTGCACGCTGCCCATAACACCCCCGGGACCAACCAGACCCGCGAGAGCCGAGAGCCCATAGCCGAGCCGGGCCACTAACTAACTCCGTGGGTAGAGCGCCGTGGGGTAGGCCAGCCCGCCGTGCACGAGTGCGGCCGGATTGCCTACCCGCCCGGGGCCTTTGCCGGGCACGCGGCGCGGGCCTGAGCCGCAAGGCCAGCGCTATACCCCGCAGTGTCACCGATGGACAAAATAAACCTTGTATCTTTTTAAAAATGAAATTTCTGGGTACGTTCCAGCGCTTGTTCCAGCGTTTCACTTCGGTTATGAAACTATTATAACTCTTATCATCTATTATTATTATTAGAATGCTGCAGAGTTGTGTGTATTCGGCAGCACACGGTTACGACGGCCCTCGACGGGGGATGCTGCTATCCTCTCCAGTCCTTCGGGGAGAGGAGATTACAGTATGGCCAGGAAAGGGGAGGAAGCCACCGCCGCCGGAGGGTATCCTCCTCCCCCCCTCCCCCCGCCACCAGTACCATCTGCCCACACAGATGCCCCACCTGGGCACCTGGGACAGTGACAGCGCTCACGTCCCTCGTTCCCTCACCTTTCGAACTTCGTGGACCGCAACAGCAGGATTTCCGATGGGCGACGTCTGCGGGGCTTCCAGCCTGGAAACAAAAAGAACAAAAATAAAACAAAACGATCAGCGGAGAGTCAATCGCAGTCAGTCGTCGCAGGAGCAAGGGGGAAACAAAACTCTGAATTTTTTGTACACCTGGTACTTCAGAAAAAATCAGAAAAATTTGGGAAAATTCAGAAAAATTAAGGGAAAATTCGGGAAAATTCAGAAAAAATCACGAAAAATTAGGGAAAATTTAAGGGAAGATTTACAAAAATTCTGTAAATATACACTAAAATTCACAAAGTGTGAACATCATGGAGTTGCAAAATTCAGAGCTGCTTCCCCGCGTTGGTCAGAGGGCGGCTGCAGCTGTGCCCTGCTGTTCACGCGGCCGTATCGCGCGCGCGGGAGTTTTCAAACCTTTCCTCCCGCAGGCAACATCAGCCTGCACTCACTATATACAGAGTCCTACGTAAAGGCAAATAGTAAAACCGCCGTAAAAGGCATTATAAGTTGCGGCGCACTCTCAGGGCCCCTGTAACGACGACGCCTTCTCAAAGGTTAAATTTCCAAGAAGTCGAAAAGACACAACTTTCTTTTCCGGCAGGGTGCGCGCCGTGCGCGCTGAGGACCGGCTGACGATCACGCCACGGGATCATCGTCTGCTTCCCCACAAAATCCACGTCGGGCGCGGCCCCGCCAAGCCCCACGCCACCCCGCCCCGCCCCGTCCCGGCGTGGGGGATTTGGAAAGCCAATCACCCCCTCCTCTCCTTCGCTCGCAGCACCGCGGGGTTGTTTCTAGAATTCAAAGTCCGAATTGACGGGGGAGGGAGCGTGCTTGTCGCGGCAATAAAGTTCAGAGATACTGTGAGAAATTCTTGTACCGGTACGGGAAAATTTTCCATGAGAGGTCTTGTACTATTACAATTCATATTGTAATTTTTTTATAACTATACGCATCAACTCAGAATCGATTGATGAACCAACTAAGTCGAAAAGTGTAAAGTCGTACACGTACGAGATATGTTGTACATAGTGAATTACAAAATATATTGTACATCTACGGAAATATTTTCCCCAGTGGAGAGAGAAAGGGAGAGAGATGACGAAGTGAGAGAAAGAGAGAGAAAAAGGGAGAAAGGAGGAGAGAGAGAGAGAGAGAGAGAGAGAGAAAGAGAGAGAGAGAGAGAGAGAGAGAGAGAGAGAGAGAGAGAGAGAGAGAGAGAGAGAGAGAGAGCGGTGATCACTACGGCGGCGATGGCGTGCCAATCGTGTCGGGGCGGGGTGAGGCTCTAGCGTGGATTCGGCCCCCGGTGTTGACCTTGCTGACCCGGGTCAACAGTGCCACACCATCACCGCGTGACGAGTGACACATGCCGTCACGCCAAGCAGTATACCCCTAGGAATCAATCTCTTTTTTATTTTTTTCTGAGCCGCATATTTACTTACGTATGAAAAATAAATTAACAACATCAAAATCGGGTTTAAAAGAAAACTTCAGATTTTTTTTTGGTGGCGTGTTGTTTGTCGTCCGTGTCACTCACCATGTCCAGATGTGCGAGAGGCACGAGGAGAACATGGTGGCCGGCGGGCCCGGCGGGCGGCGCTATATGGATGATGACGAGCTGCAAGACCAGGAAGAGAGCGCGGTGTCACACGTGACAGCCGGCGCAGCGCAGCGCGGGGGAGCACTCCAGTCACACCGCCACATAGTCACACACAGTCACACTCAGTCACACACAGGCACTCACAGGCACGCGAATGATTGACGCGCTTTCAGGTTACCATCGCATCGCAGAGGGCTGAAGCGTGCTGAATAAATAGCAGGCGCGCTTTCAGACGCAGGACGCGGGACGTGGGGCCGGCACCGCCGAGAGGGGAGTCACTTCGAAAAATCATTGTACGGCCCGGAAAAAATCACTTAAAAATTAAAAAAATCTAGAGAAAAGAATACAGAAAAATCCGACAAATCGAGAAAAAATAAACAAAATACAGAAATGTAGTAGAAAAAAATAAGAAATTGACGTAAAAGATCAAAATTTACCAAAAAAAAAAATACAAACATAATTTCTTTGAAAAATCAAGAAAAAAAAAATGAATACATATTTTGTATGAGTGATCCCCTCCCCCCTCGGCACCGCCATCACTGTCGCGACCCAAGTGTGCCAACGTCACACCCCCTTGCAGGTGCGCTAACTGTTGCGATTTTTTTTTTTTTAAGGTTTCAATTTTTATGCGCAGGCCGTGTTATTTTTTAAAATAGATGACAAGGGGTTGGGTGGGGTGGGAATGAATCGGGCAGGAACGGAAACGAAATAAGTCACGATGCCGTCGCCAGAATATTGGATATCGACAGACGATAAATGTTTAACTGGGAGGGAAGAATACTCCCGGACTGAAATACTCTGTAAAAAAAAAATTATTGTGAAATGAAAACAAATTTTTTGACACAGTATTTTTTTTAAGCTCCCAAAAGTCATTCTGCCAACTTGTCACAAAATTCACTGTCACTTCACGATACATTTTTTTTACAGTGTACTTGCGGAAAGCCGGCGCCAGGAGGCCGATGTGAGCGCGCGCGCGCCGCAGCCCAGTGCCCAGTGCAACGCCGTCCATCCCATCCCATCTCAACTCCCTCGTCATCCCCTAATGACTTGTTGGGGGTGGGGGGGATGCGGGGCGGGGCGGGCAGCTGACGCAGCCCAGAGGCAACCCCAGGCCACCGGGGGGGGGGGGGGCTGCGGGCAGCCAGCTGCCATACACAAGTAGCGGTTATGCCATGATACTTCCTCGGGCAGAAGCTACTGGATAACAAGTGGAGGGCAAGGGTTTCGCCAAGCGGGGCACAGTACGTCATAATAAGGCTCTACACACAAGGAGAAATAAGCTTTTAAAAAAATTAATAAATATCAAAAAATAAAAAAAAACTATACCGGCCAAAGTCAAATCGTAAAACTGCAAGCTTTAGCTTACGACTTAAAATTCAATTGCGAGCAAGTATGAGTTGTCGTAAATTTACAACATTTTGCTTAGACGTAATTTACAAACATCGGAAATCTGCAAAGATATATTTTTCACACTGTCGCTGTTCATTTGGATTTTAAATATATGCAGAAGCTCAACCCCTGTTTATTTTTCACTTGTAAGTATGTCTTTATTTTTTCGGCTGTGGCTTAAAACTTTGAAGGGGTGAATAAAATATAAACCACGACTCGGAGGGTAGAGTCGCGGATGATCGAGTCCGCGGATGGGATCGTTTCCCACGCGCGGTACAGAGTGGTCGCTGTTATAGCTAGGCGGGGAGGGACAGGGCGGGGCGGGGCGGGGCGGGGCGGGGCGGGGCGGGGCGGGGCGGGGCGGGGCGGGGCGGGGCGGGGCGGGGCGGGGCGGGAAGGGTCGCCGCTTCCAGCGAGTGATGCGACTGCAAACACTCGAGCACCGCTCTGGAGCGGCTGCTGGAGTCCCCTGGACAGGAGGACAAGCGGGGTCGTCTGAGCGCCGCTCTGTGCAACAAACTGGGGGTCGTGTGGTAGGGGTGGGTACCAGGGGGAGGGAGGAGGGGGTAGGAGAGGGGGGGGGATAGCGGAGATAAGCCCTGGCGAGTCCCGCCCCGTCGCTACAGAGAGCTAGCCTGGACCGGCCCGGACCGGCCCTGCGCGACAAGTACCACGACAAGCTTTAAGCACATTAAGCTCTGAATGAGGGACAGGGAATCTGAGAGGATTCTGTCTGGAGATAAAAGTCTCTCGTTTCAAATCGCAAAAAGAAAACGACAAGGACATGAAATATTAACAGGCTGTTTTCATAGTAATGATAATGATGGTTGTGCTTTTTTCCCTTTCCTTTTCTCTTTTCCTACGCAGTAAAACCAAGCCCAGGGATTCCCAGGGTATTTGGAAACCAGGAGATACCCTGGGATTGATTTCCAGGGCATCCCCTGGGAATCCTCTGAACCCTGGTTTTCCCAGGAGATCCCCTGGAAATCATTTTCAGGGCATCTGCTGGTTTCCAACTACCCTGGGAATCCCAGGGCTTGGCTTTACCGTGTAATTACGAAAAAGGAATGGGGTCACGTGGGCGAAGTATGCCATAAAGAATCCAAGCTTTCGATCGCCAAATATCACAGCGACAACAGATGGCATTGCGAGGGAGCTGTGTGCGTGCTGTTAAGTTCTAAAGTTCTCGAGCATTGCGCTTCGTGTTTCGGTACTGCACAAGGATACACCTCCTCTCAGCGTCGGGTTTACGTGATTAAACATCACCCGGGCGCTCCCCCACGCCCACGCCTACCCATACACAAGCATTCTCACGTGCGCGCGCGTGAAATCTATTTTCTCACCAGATGCGCATCTTAACGTGACTTCTTCAAAATGTACACATATGCTGAATGAAATTATCACACGTTCAGTTAACGAGAGCAAAAGTACTTTTTTCCCCCTTCTTGGAAAAATGTAAATTTCTTCAATTACGTGGCACTAACTCATTTTAGATGCGTAAAAATTAAACCCCCAACAGGAATCAGTGCAGATAATACTCCAGTGTACAGCGGTATTTGGTCGAGGACTGCGCTGCGGTCACTCACTCACACTCTCACATGCACAGTAAACCCTTCAGCTCCACACCATCTCCCCCTCCCTCTCTCTCTCTCTCTCTCTCTCTCTCTCTCTCTCTCTCTCTCTCTCTCTCTCTCTCTCTCTCTCTCTCTCTCTCTCTCTCTCTCTCTCTCTCTCTCACACACACACACACACACACACACACACACACACACACACACACACACACACACACATTACACACGCTCTCTTGCGCGCTCCGCTCGCTCGCTGTGACCGCAGCCCTGATGAACGACCACGTTTATGGTGATGATGACAAGCGGCCGCACGAGGACTTGCCGAGCCGAGCCGAGCCGAGCCGGGCCGAGCCGAGCCGAGCGCGGTTGGCGCCTCGGTGCGCTGCGCTCGGTGCGCTGCGCCGCGCGCTGGTCGTCCTCCCCTCCGGCCTGGTCGTCGGCCCAGTCCACACTGGCGCCTTGCCCCCTCGCGTGCACCGCCCCCTCGGCCGCCCCCTCACCACCCACTAGCGTTCAACCCCCCCCCCATCTCTCTCTCTCTCTCTCTCTCTCTCTCTCTCTCTCTCTCTCTCTCTCTCTCTCTCTCTCTCTCTCTCTCTCTCTCTCTCTCTCTCTCTCTCTCCACATTCCAGCCGCGCCGCGCGCGGGTCAGGGGGAGGGTAGCGCGGCGGATGGAGCAGATTTCAGACCATAGTTTAGCAGCATGGGCAGGCAGCTATTCATTAATTCCTGCTTATGTCATATTCAACGTTCCGGAGTGCTCCGATAAGTACCCCACCCTCTAAACCCTCCCTTTCAACCCCAACCAGCCTCCGCCAAACCCGCGTTCACTGACCTCGTGGGGGTTAAAAAAAAGATAACGCCGCAATTATTCAAATGCGCAGTTCACAACAGATACCACGTCTTAGTTTTCAAGAAGCTACGTTTTTCTTTGGGAGAAATTCCATATTGCAATACCTTACTTTTTTACAAAATATCCGACAAACCAGGATATAAAATTACAATCGCGTATTAGAATTACAAGCACTATATCGACTTGAAATTCAATTACAAGCAAGAATGGGATGTCATAAACTTACAACATTTTTCGTAAAGTTGTAATCAAAGGGTCGTCAACTCCGACAATCCTCCGTACACGAGATGATAATACCTCAAATATTACACTGAAATTACACATATTACAGGTAATATTACATCGATATTACCCATTTTCCCAGGATTATGACGTCTGTACTGTAAAATTGGTCTACTATTACCAATAATACATGGAATATTCCATATTCCTCCGTACACGGTCAAGCGGAGTTGACGACCCTTTGGTTGTAATTTACAAAATCAACCGTAAATCTACGAATATGTTTTTCCACAGTGCAGAGCTGCTGCGTGTTGTGGGTTTGCTTACTTTTCTGGCAACACTGCTCGCCGCGCTCACCGACGTCAACCACACCGTCTCCCTGTTACCCCGATCAGATTTACCTCTCGCTTTATTTTTCTTTTTTCCGCTCAAGGGCGCCCGCCGCACCGTCTGGGCATAGCGGGTCGCCGTTCGGCCGCGCATGGTTAATATTCAGCCTTGGCACAGGGCCCTGTGCACGCCGCCGACCGGGTAAGGATAAGGGTGGGGGTAGGGGTAATAAGTGAGTGTGCGTGACAGATAGACAGACGGGGATTTGATTGAAAATAATAGTACATTAGCGCTGAAAGCACCATGAGGAAGTTGTACCAATCACAAGGTATAACTGCAATGAAAAGCAGTTTAGCCAGTTATACAAAAACACATGGATTTGAACGTAGCAAGTAAGATAATCGTTGATTAATCGCAGTGCAATAGGAGTAACAAAACAAAAATATTAATTTCACACAGTTTGATTTTGCAAGGAGACATAGAGCTGAAATAGCTTTAGCTTGAAGCTTGAGCTTTCAGGCTTAAGAGAGGAAGAGTGAGAGGGGGGGGGGAGAGAGAGGGGAAGGAGAGAGAGAGAGAGAGAGAGAGAGAGAGAGAGAGAGAGAGAGAGAGAGAGAGAGAGAGAGAGAGAGAGAGAGAGAGAGAGAGAGGGAGAGAGAGAGGGAGAGAGAGAGAGAGAGTGTGTGCAGGCGAGTGTGTGCGTTTGTGTGTGCTTCTCTTATCCGTGTTATCGTCCTCGAGGGCACGTTTATTTGCAGAGTGCACATGAAACAGGAAGCTAGCAGGAGGAGCGGACCCGAGGGGGCAACGAGTCGGGAAATCCTGTGTACAAACTCGGGGAAATCTCCATGAAATCTTCAGAAATCTCGATGAAATCAACGAAAATCGAACTAAGAAATCTTGTGAAATCTAATGAAACCTTTAGAAGACCCTACCTCGCAAAATCTTCAAGAATTCTGTGAAATCTCGTCAAAGTGTGTGAAATCTTCCCAGACGAAATCTTTCGAAATCCGTTGAAATCTAACTAAATCCACAGAGATCTCGCGTCAGTAGAAATCCTGTGTACACTACAGGATGGGGAGTGGAGAGCCCCTGGGAGACAGGCAGTCCCGCTACACACGCGCGCGGAGCGGGTGGCCCGCCCGCCAGGCTGTCTGCAGCCGCAGCCTCTCCAAACCCGCCACACCGCCGCGCCATGGAGAATGGCTGGTGGAGAGGCACCACGCGCTCGGGCTGGCTGCACTCGGTGACCGAAGAGCGAGAGAGAGCGAGAGAGAGAGCGAGAGAGAGAGAGAGAGAGAGAGAGAGAGAGAGAGAGAGAGAGAGAGAGAGAGAGAGAGAGAGAGAGAGAGAGAGATTCTTTCACGATTGCTTATGACGCCCTCAGCGATCGATTGAGAAGTTTAAAAACTTCAGCTCGTAACGTCTACTGTGAAAAATACTCGTAAGGGTTGCGGGAAAATTTTCCATGATACAGGTCGTAAAATTACAATTTGAAATTGTAAATTTACAAGCACTCCCCATCGACTTGGAAGTGACCGACGAGCAAGAATGGGCTGCTGTCGTAAATTTACGACATATTTTTTAAATCAAAATTACAAAAAAATGTCGTAAATTTACGATGATATTTTTCACAGTGTCAAGGGCACGAGAAGAACACAACCCCTGCAACTCAGAATGAAAAATCGCCCCATCTTGCGAGCTATGCCATCAAGTTTGGTGTCAGACATTTGCTGTCTCTCTTTAGCTCCGGACATAGAGTGCGGTGGTACATCACTTTTGCTCGTATTTCAAGCTTCTCAAGGACCATTTAGATTATTTTAAATAAGGTTGCAAATCTAGGAAATGTTTCCTAGACAAACCCTGCCTACTGGGCAACCTACCGCACAGTGGTGTCCGAATGTTGCCTTGCCTAGTAGGCAGGGTTTGCCTAGGTAAATTTTCCTAGATTTGCAATCCTTATTTTAAACTAAACTAAATTCTAAACTATACATCGTCCATCTATGAACCTTCAGGGCTGAGAAATCTGCAATCCGTTTGATTCAAGTGAAAGGATTCCGAGAAGGATACGCTTTCTGTGCCATCAAGAAGAAGGGTCGCGCTACCGACAGATGCCTCTCCAATACTCTGTCCTTCTCCACGGACCGCCCCACCACAACGCCGGTGGTCGGCCGGATGCAGAAAGAGAAGGAAGGCGCCACGCCACGCCGCGCCACGCCACGCCGCGCCACGCCACGCCGCGCCACGCCACGCCACGCCACGCCGCGTTTCGGCTGCCAAACCTCACGGCGTTCGCCGTTAGCAGATCGTGAGGCGGAGGCGCGACGCGGCGGCAGTTCCGGACGCTCCGGTCCCCAGGCCCCCTCGGCCCAGGGCTGCAGTGGTGGAATGGAAACTCAAGTGCGTAAATATGTCACACGCTAGGAGGAGTGTGAACAAGTCTCAATCAACAACTCTGAATTTTGGGGCGCAAATATTTTGTAAATTTTCGTTGAATTTTTATATTTTTGCTTGAATTTTACCTGCAGCTTAGCCAATTTTTTTTCCTGAATTTTTCTAAATTTCCCTTGATTTAGGCATGTAATACGGGAGGGGGGCGCAACCCCCCTGTCGGCTCCTAGATCTGGCTGAAGGTAGGCAATTTGAGCTACAAACCCCCTGTCCTGTATCTTGGCAACTTTCGATACATCGCCGCCCCTCTTGGCTTAATACATGCCTGCCTGAATTTCTCTGAATTTTCCAAAAATTTAAGAGTTGCTTCCCCCTTGGTGCACTCGTCCATAGAGATGCGTTAAATTTCTAAAAAAAAAAATTATATTATAATACTATTACCGAAACTGTTACGTGATTGTTCCAGAGTGCGAAATATCACTGGAAAAACTAACGTGATATGAGTCACGTCAATCGATGTACCAGTTCATGTCGCATCACGTAATGTGACCATACTCTTGGTCACGTTTGTCGTGTGACATCCGGAGCCTTCCTTTATGTTATGCCTATGAGAATTACAGTAAGGATGCGTCACACTACAAACGTGACCAAAAATATGGTCACATACGTGGCCTCGCATGAGTGCAAATATTATTCGGCTCTAGAGAGGGGAACTTTATGCTTGGAGCATTGGAGCATAATATTTCAAAACTATCCGAAAGTGGTAATTTTCATCTGTTTTGACTTCATGGCCCCTGAAATGCACTTTTTTTAAAAGCATAATGGAGCATAATTTTCCTTTGAAGCAGCATAACGATCTTTTTCGAGCATTGGAGCATAATTGCTCAGAAAAGCTATTAGAACGGTATCTGTGCTACTAGGAATTACTTCGTTAATTTTAAAATGCGCGCTGAAAGCGGTTCGGGCGGGGAGGGGGAGTGGGTATCACTGGTTTTCAATTACTGTGACGTCACATTCTTTTTCATGTGAAAACTGTCACATTCCTTTCAATATCAATTTCACATTCTTTTGAATGTGACAATAAAATTTAGCCCGCATATTCTGGCCGATTCACGTTGAAAAGAATGTGACATTACATTTTAAACAATGTGACACTTTTCACATGAAAAAGAACGTGACGTCACATTAATTGAATAACAGTGATGGTGTGGAGGGGGACAAGCTTCGGCATCGCTTTCGCTTCCTAACCTTACGTCCAAACATGTGATTATTGATTCTTCCTTCCTTATCCTTTACTTTACTTAATATTCTTACATTTTATAAGAAATAAATTCTTACCTAACCATTTACATATTTTTTAATTTAATAACTCAGCCCTTACTATGGAAATCACAGTTAATTCTTTATCTCTAGAGGGACGGGGAGGGGATAGCATGGTAATAAAAAAAATTAATAAGCATAATGGAGCATAATTTAGGATTAAAAAAGCATATTCAAGCATATTTCTGTCAAAAGAAAAAGAAAGGTAAAAAAGCATAATCGAGCATAAATTTAGGTTTTTTGAAGCATTTTTGAGCATAAATGGGGAATTTCTAAAGCATATTCAAGCATAATTGGCCTCAGTTTTGGAGCATAATTTAGTGAAATAAAAAGCATAATGTTACCCTCTCTACCGATTCGGCTCTCAGTTTTGATTAGTCTCGAAACACGTTTTGAAGTGAGAAGGTATGCCAACACTGGTCCGCCCCTTACACGTGAGTGTGCACATTGCAGCGTCGTCGTACACTTTTGAGTAAGGTGCGGACTCTTCGCCGAAGTATATGACTCACGTTACTTTCCATGGACCTATGGGCCTCCGCGGACTCATGCCTCCGAATATAGCAGGCTTGCTGTAACCGCGGAGGGCCTATGACTCCCTAACTGCAAAACCCTCAAATTCAATTTCTCACCCAAAGGGTGAAAACTTTATTCCATGCCTAAAAGGAGTGAGAATTTAGTGAGGTTTATAAACCTCACTCTCTTCGAATAGGATATTTTTTAGCCTCACTCTTTTTGAGTACGGAAATTTTTATCCTCACTCTCTTTGAGCACGAATCCTCACTTTATTTAGGGCGATGTTACAAAATACTTTCTAAAATAGAGCGAGAAAAAACATTCTCCAGAGAGCAATAAAATAGCCCACAGATTCTCACTCGCACTACCTTCTGTGCACTGAATTGTGCACTGACTCGTACACTTACTTTCTGTACACTAACCTCTACCGTCTGTGCCCTGACTTCATATTCCAAACGAGACACACGAGACCTGCTGCTCACAAACTCGGAAGGACTTAATCCCGATCAGCCCCCCCCCCCCCCCCCCGGGGGGGCTTCGTCCCTCCGGAAGCCTGACATTCCAGCCTCCGCAGGCGGGACCGCGCGATACTCCAGGTTCCAGGCCCCAGTTTCCAGTGCCTGCTCGGCTGCTCCAGGTGGTCCGGTTCCCCCGCGCAGACAATGGAGCAGCGCCCGCATTGTTTATCGTAGCCGCGCTTACCTCACAGACGCGTAATCCTTGACCGGCATGGCGGTCTTGTTGTTGAGGATGCTGTTGTGGAGGTTGCTGTTCTTGGCGTTGTTGAGCGGGGCGGGCGCGCGGTGCTGCAGGGGCGCGGCGAGGCGGGGGCCCTGCTGCCGGACAGCCCCATGGAGGCCCTGAGGCTGGCCGCGCGGGCCGAGGGGGCCGGGGGGCCCGTGGGGGCCCGGCGGAGGGGCGCGCAGTGGGCCCCCGCCCCCCGCCGCCCCCGGACCCCCGGGGCCCCCGGGGCGGAGCGGACCGCCGGCCGGCCGTCGGTAGTGGCGCACGGGCTGGCTGCAACACAAAACACAACCACGATTAGTTATTTGTCTCGAGTTAATTCAGACGAGATTTATTTTATTCCATTTGTTCTGGTCTCATTCAAATCTAGGGGGCGCAGTCGAAAAGGTGAGTGTATCCTGACCTAAACCACATGAGGGTCCGTGGGGAGAAAATAACTCAGTTGTGTGAAACTGACATAAAATTTCTCAAATTTTCCTCCATTTTTCGGACATATCAATTTTTTATAAAAATCGGACTTTTTTGTACATTTATAATCGAGGGCTGGGACCACTTCGACTATTCCATACGAAACGTGTCATCTTCTTACACCGCTGAGGCCTATACGCTACGCCCACTGATGGTCGGGGAATCGCTTTTCGTTAAAAGTGGCAACCGGGTATCCCCGGCTGCTGGAGCCTGGCTGGAGCGGGCAGGGCCGGGCCGGGCCGGGCCGGGCCGGGCCAGGCCGGGCGGTGGCGGAGAGGTTTAGTAGCCGCAGCAGCAGCTGGTTCCAGCCCAGTGGCGCTCCAGCGCCGCGCAGCGCCGCGCCACGCCCCTCCAGTGTGTTCTCCAGTCAGCTCCAGTGATACGGGACCCTTGCCGCGGTGTTGCCTGCAGCAGCGGACCCCGCCCCGCCCCGCCCCGCCCCGCCCCGCCCCGCCGGCAAGCCAACCCGAGCCGAGCTGAGCGGTTCGCTGGAGCGGCTCGCTGCTGGAGCCCCTCGCTGGAGCGTGCGCGCGGAATGTCAACACCCCTCCTCCCCCCCCCCTCACCATACCCCTTTTCCCTTCTCCTTCGGTCCGCCCCTGGCGCTGCCCGCGCGGCGCGCGCCCTCACCGAATACGAACACGCGCTGCGCCGTGTCAATAGTCAACACACTAAAGGATATCGGAAACAAAAGACGAGCGGCAATCTCCTCTCCAAGATTCAATATTTCTAGGAACCCGCACCTTCAGAATATTTTTAATATGTATATTCATAATAAAATTAAGTGGCTCGCACCAAACACCTCCGCTGCTCCTCGGGTCGATGTAGGTTTGCTTTGTGGACCTATAGCTAAAGCTATAACAATGGATCTAATGATTCAGTTATGGAGCTATAGCTATAGATCTATACCTATGGAACTATTGTTATAGCTGTGGATCCAGATCCAGGACTTCACTGTCGAGTTATGACAATAGTTCTCTAGCTATAGATCTATAGCTATCGCTATGCAGCTATGTCTCATCTAAATCCTATCCACAGTAACGCCCCTAATATTTGTAAGAGTCAAATCTTATTAAAATAACCTTTTTTTCAAAACAAATTTTTTTCTAGCAATAACTTAGTGGAGTGATCTTTTTTTCAATCTGAATTATTAGGCATAACGGATCAATGAGTAAGTTTGGGTAAGCACATGATGTAGCTCAATCAGAAATCGTATCACTGGGAAATACGGAGTAGGTTGGGAACCGAATGCTACAAAATTTACCAAAGTAATACCCAAACTTTTTTCTTGTTTCTTGTTAGGTGTAAGAGCAGTAAGATTTAAATACTCAAACCACACTTTAAAATATTATCTTTAGTAGAATAATGCGACACCAAATATTGTTTACGATTTACAAACTTATTATTCTTTTTTAAAAGCCCATTGTCATATGTCAAAAATGGGCACACTTCCACTAATACAATTAAACATCCACACCGCATTAAAGAAATTGTTCAGCTTGGGTTAACTGGTGGCTCAATAACAAATCAATATGCTGGGGAACCAAGCAAGGATTCAAAACTAAATTAAACGAAGTATAAGGAAATCATGCTGCTGTTAGTAACTCTCACTTGTCAGGCCATGGGGTTACCTGATTTCAAAACTCAGACCATACTCTAATGCTCACCAAACAGTTTCACAGCTTCACTGTAAACAACATTGTCTATGTTATTAGGTTATGTCACTCACTCAGCTAAGAAGAACACGACCAAGTTGCATCGATACTGGCTGGCATTTCGGTAGTCCGTGACGTTCATTTCACAAATCCAACGCAATAAAAAGTATTTTGAGGCACTACCCTTCTCACTCCTCCCCAAGCCACAGACGTAAACAAACAAAAAATCACTCGAATCCACACTTCTACACAATAACGACACTTGAAACTTCGTGCAGCGACGTCCGCAACCTTAAAAGCGACTTCAGACTGCATATTGCGTGAAAAAAGACTATTAATTATTTAATTTCGATAGTGTAAACAACCGAGACGCTTGCCGACACGTACGCCGGGCACGCCTGCTGAACCACGCTTGCCAGATCCAGAGCGCTCCTCAGATCGCCGAGGCGGAGCGCCTGCGACAAACTGGATAGGCCAGCCCGCCAAGCACTCGTGAGAAGGTGGCGGCCTACCCGGAGAGCACAAGCGCAGGGGGAAGCAGAAATTAAATTCCTCGTACCCAAAATATCGTACCGACACCTCCCGATCAGCTGATTGTGGGGACACCTGGAGTGTCAACCTGGTTCAACTCTTCAACACTTTAAAGTGTTCAAATACCATTTAAACACAGTTGTAGTGCACTTAAAAGTGTTCAACTCAATATTTGTGCCCTGTAAAGTGTCCAACTCCCCAGTTGGTTACTTTCCCGGTACAGTGCGCCCATGTTAAGAAAGTGTGCAACTGCGTAGTGCACAGCTATCAAAGTGAACACTGTTAAGTGCGCAACAACTCTGTTGAACACTTTTAAGTGTTTAAATAGTATTTGAACACTTTAAAGTGTTGAAGGGTTGAATACTTTGTTTAACAGTGTACATGGGCATGTACACACGAAAAATCGTTCGAGAAATACTTGTGTGTGCTAAGTAATTCAGTAAATTGAGTGTTACTGCATAAATGGGCATGTGGCATGTACATGTACACATCACTTGTTTAATAGTTCGAAGTATGCAGTAAATAATGAATACTTGTACACACTTGGTTTTCTAGAGTATCTCTCTAAAACTGTATAAGCAGAGTCAGACAAACAGTTCTAAGATTTGAGTGCAGCTCCCGAAAAAAAAAAATTATTGGCGCAAAAAAGTAAAACTTGAGATACCCCAAAACTATAGTGGAAAACGACTCTGAAAATCATTGAGCACAAAACACTTTGAATCGAGTGGCTTCAAAATTGTTTTTCACTATGCTGAGAAGTGCAATTACACAAAACTGGAATTGATGAAGGCGAGTTAGAGGAGGCTGCCACGTGTGCAGGGGAGCGTATAAACGGACTGAGAGCGGGGAATGGGGGAGGAGTAGAGGGGGCAGGTGGGGGAGTAATAGGGGGTGGGAAAAAGCGTCGTGGGATAAGAGGAGCAACAAAGCTGTCTGTGATTAGGCTTTGTTTTAATCAAAAGCGCATAATGAGAGGCGGGAGTCGAGGGTGAGAGAGGGAGAGAGATGGAGAGAGCGAGAGAGAGAGAGAATAAGAAGAGAGAGAGAGAGAGAGAGAGAGAAAGAGAGAGAGAGAGAGAGAGAGAGAGAGAGAGAGAGAGAGAGAGAGAGAGAGAGAGAGAGAGAGAGAGAGAGAGACGGGAAAGGGGAGCGACAGTGCTAATTATGTTTCTATATACAAAAGCCCGACCGCAAGGCGCGACGTGGCCGACTATTGCAGTCTGGAATCACATTAGCGAACTGTCCTGGCGAAATATGAATCACGGCAGGGGCGTGGCGTGGCAGGGCGGGGCGGGGTGGGGCGGCAGCACGTGGCTGGACTGGGCCGGGCCCGTCGCACCTGGTCCCCGCTGGTCCCCGCGCTCTCCAGCCCCGGCCTCGCTCACCGGATGATAAAACACGCTAGTCCCAGGGATAATCTCCATGTACCCAAAACTTTCGATTTGGCCTCTCCCCTCTCCCTCGTTTTGGGGTGGCAAGCAGAGAGTTGGTTCCCCGCCCGGAAATTCCAACCTAGACTCGATTCATGCGCGCTTGTTTTTTTTAAAAAATATATCATTTAAAAAAAAAAATAACATCAAACAGTAATATTATCAAAATCCCTTGGGCAGTTTTTTTCCTCCCGTAAGGGGCCATATAAAACAGTTGACAGATGTTTCCCACACGCTAACTGGCAATGTACTTTTTCGTACATGTGAAATGCACGCTTATAAACGTGCGGATTTATGTAAAAAATCGTGCAGAGTTATGCAGAATATTGTACATGAATCTGTTTCTTATTGTGCATTTTTTCGACATGTAATAAATTATGCAGATCTATGCACAATATTTTACATAATTCTGCACGGTTTTTTACATAAATCCACACGTTTATATGCGTACATTTCACATGTACGAAAAAGTACATTGCCAGTTAGTGTACAGCGATTTTAGAAGGCGACTCCATTGCCTAAAAAGGAGTGTTTTTACCACAAGGCGAACTTTTCATTTTTCTTGCAGTTCCATATGCTCGTAAAAGGCGTCGTTTTCACTTGAAGCAAGAGTGTCCCTTTCACGGGGAGAAAGAGAGAGACTGTCTACACCGCAAGCGGCGATGGCGCTGCGGCGCTGCTGACCCGGCCATGCGCCGTCTCATCGCTGGCGTGTCTCCTTCCTTGTCGCACCCATGGCGGTGCCCTATGTCTTCGAATGCATGACCCCGTGAGTGCGACAAGGACGGCGACGAGAGCGCGATCTTCGGAATCAGACGGCTGCGGTAATATGGCACCATGCACGGCGGCACGGCCACGGAGATTCCTCCATCGCTTGCCGGCCTACTGACTCCGAAGATCGCTCTCGCGCCTCCGTCCTTGTCGCACTCACGGGGCCCTGCCATCCCAACATAAAACACGGCCATGGGTGCGACAAGGACGGACGGAGGCGCGAGAGCGATCTTCGGAATGAGACGGCAGAGGCCGTGTCGGCCGGCACGCATGCCCGCATGCACGGAGACATGTACATGTGACGTGAGGAGGAAGTTAATGCAACTTCACCGGTATGGGAATGGAGAAACAAAACAAGGTGTGACCTGGCACCTTCAAGAGGAGTTAAAGGTTTCATGACGTTTCAAAAAAGGTATTATAGTTGCCATAGGCATTGAAATGAAACCAGTTGCAGCAACTTTTCTTTTTTCTTTTTATCCTGAGTTAATGAAAGCAAAATTGGTGTTACCCGAAAACCATTTCTGGCGTGGTGTTCTCGAGACAAGTCAAAGTCACGGCTGCATGGTGCGTCAGTTTCACAGTTTGTTTCCTTTTTACATTTTCACATTGAATTCTTAGAAGCAAGCCTGGACGCCTTTGCCCGGATTTTTGCTTTTCAGCAGAAATTCTCCACACGCGTCTAATTTTAGACCGCGGCGTTTTATTAAAGTGCCAGGCGAGTCGGGAGGGAGGGAGTAAGAGGGGACGAGGGGAGACAGGGGGAGAGAAAGAGAGAGGGAGAGGAGAGAGAGAGAGAGAGAGAGAGAGAGAGAGAGAGAGAGAGAGAGAGAGAGAGAGAGAGAGAGAGAGAGAGAGAGAGAGAGAGAGGTGAAAGAAGGGAAGGGGAAGGGAGCGACGAGTATTACAAAGCGGTGCTAGATTGAAACGGCACGCTAAGGCAGAAAGTGGCACATTCCTCGCGGGAGTGGTAGTGGTGCAGCTCGGGCGGGGCGGGGCGGGGCGGGGCGGGGCGGGGCGGGGCGGGGCGGGGCGGGGCGGGGCGGGGCGGGGCGGGGCGGGGCGGTGCAGACAGGTGTGATGATTGTCGGCGATGCGTGCCCCGCGCGGGCGCGGGCGGGGTGCTGCCTGCTAGCTCTTCCCACAATTAACCCATTACCCTTCCGAGTGAGCGGCCGCCCCGCCCTGCCCCGCCCCGCCCCGCCCCGCCCGCGCATACACGCGACACGCTCCACGAACGCGCCCTTTGATATGAGATGAGAGAGACCAAACGCCACGCCCCGCCCCGCCCGCGGGCCTCGCGCGCTCGCGTAATTTGAAACTGTTTGCCAAACGGATCCCTGCAGACCGACTCGACAGATCGATGCTGCGCGCCGGAGGAGCTCCAAGCGAGTTCGCAATGTAAACCAATCGCAGGGCGAAGCTGCTGGTCACTACGCTCTGCTCCACTGCGATTTTTTTTTTTCGGAATTTGTGATTACGACACAGTCGTAAATTAACGACAGCAAATTTTTACTCGTCGAAGAAAACTGAGTCAACACATGGTGTAAAAATATTATGGTAACAAGAAAATAGGATGTTGTAACTTTACGACATTTTTTACCATGGGAAATTTTCCAGTAACCCTTGCGAACATTTTTCACAGTGGCTCTCGTCAGACGCTTTGAGCTAGCTTGTTGCTGGAAAAGTATAGGCAATAGGCAAGGTATACAAATTTTGTTTGTTCTGCAAACGCGCAGCTAATTTTTAAGCTACGTTACATTTTCTAGCTACCCTGCTATTCTTGCTATTCATTTTTCTACTGTTTCAACTTTTTAGCCGTATAGTGTAAATTTTTTTCACATCTTAGTTTAGCTGAGCGATTTTTTTTTATTTTTTATTTTTTTCATTTTTTCGTGTACCAAGTTGTTGTGTGGTAGGCAGGCGAGGATGCAGCCCGCTCTACTCCGCTGTATTTGCCCTTCCTGTTGGCTACTTTTCCGTCAACAACTGCTATGAGCGGTCCCACATCACGCAGCTAAACACTTAAAGCAGCGGAATAGGGTACCTAGAGGGTAAGCACCGTTGCTTTAAAATTATCCGCGCTTATACAGCTAAAGAAATTAGTACATCTGCAACTTTTTGTGCTTAAACGCGAATGATGATTATTATTATTACTATTTTTTTTACGTGAACGTGGACGTCAGCGTCTGATTTTCTTCACAGTTCAATATTAGTACAAACATTTTTATTTGTTACTTACAAGTTTTGTTATTTTGCACTCCTATACGCATCAAAGAACAAATTGCTCATTATTATAATAACTTGGGTATTAAAAATACATAATTTGAGAAAAAAATCATGAGTTACAAAAAGAAAAAGAAAAAAACTGCGCTGAATTTTTCCATCCCTTGGAACCAATCATAAAGATTCGTACGGTGTAACGCAAGGCAAAAAAAAACTCATTTTACAAAACAAATTAGAGAGACGGGTCTAAAACAAAAGGGGGAAAAAATAAGTGCTTGTCCTGTGGTCTCCCAGGTCGGTACCCGTTGGTACTCCTGTGATTGTACTGCTACCTAGTCAGCTATTCATAACCTCCAGGCGCGGACCCCTTCATTTCCCTGCTGCCCTCCCCTCGGTACCCGCTGGTACCCTGCCGTCAGAAGAGCGCTATCGTATCTCCGTCCTTGTCACACGCCTGGGTCTCGGCCACTAGGGGTGAGTGAGAGGACACCACTACAAAACGATCTTCTGAACCTGGGGTCCGCGCTGAGGAGTGCCTAGGCGGGGGCGTGCCCTTCCCGCCGCCACGGTCTCCCACGCTGGAAATGAAAAGTGTTCGGGATAGTCCAGAGAGCCCCGCGCTCCGCTGCAAGTGCCGGGAGGGCACCGGAGCGAGGCGGCCTCGAGGTATCTGAAGCACCGAAGAATAATAAGGTCTTTTAAGCACCTAATGGCCTGAAGCACCTATGGTGTCTTAAGCACTTCTTCTTAAGCACCTCATGTGTGCGCCTAAGATAGATATGTTAAGGACTTAGAGTGTCTTAAGAATCATAGGTATCTACAAGACCCAAGGAGTCTTAAGGAGTCTGTACCAGCAAGGTCTCTTCAGCACCGAAGGTGTCTTAACCACCAAAGGTTTTCTTAAGCACCGAAGGTGTCTTAACCACCAAAGGTCTTTTAAGCACCTGCTCGGGCATCCTCAGCGTATTTCCGCCACAGAGCTAGTAGTACGCGTCGTGTACATGTCCACACCTGACATCAGAATGCGTCTCATTGAGGCGTGACGGTGGCTCTCCTTGGGGAGGAACTTGATGGAGGCCTTGGGCACCGAGAGCCTTGAGAGCGGCAGCAGGGCTCGCCCTCGTCCACCTCGTGCATAGGAGCCGCGCGCGCACCTCTGACACCTCACGTGGCTGCTGCAAGCGCGCGTATCTTTTACGCCTTCATGGCGTTCCCATTAGCAGAACCAGCCGGCTGCAGGGCGTTCCGCGGGGCGGGGTGGGGCGGGGTGGGGCGCGGCGCGGCGGGCGGGCGGGGCACTAACCGCGTGCACAGGGAGTGTGTACAGGGCACGGCAAACAAGTGACGGTGCGGTGCGTGTGACGAGCGAGCGCTGTGAGATACGGTAAGGTGTGTGTAATGTGAATCCTCGTAGTAGTAGAGGAAGACGACGGACTCGTCCGGGACGAGCTCCAGGACGTGGAGAGTGACGCACGGCGATGGAGACGCCACTGTCAGGCCCGGCGGGTAGGGGAGCAGCAGGGCGGGGCGCGGCGCTCGCGAGAGGCATTCCTCCGGCATGAGGCTGAGGGAGGAGGGGGAGACGAGGGGGAGGGGGAGGGGGGCAGGGGGGAGGCTGCTGGACCACTTGCTCGACCGCTCGGCCCGACCCGGGCGGCCGGAGGAGCTCCAGCCTGGCTCCAGCCCGGCTCCAGCACGGCTCCAGCACGGCCCCGGCTCCACTCCAGCGGGGCTAACGCTCCGCTCCAGCCGCGGCTCCGGGGGGAGGGAGGAAGAGGCAGGGATGGGCTCCGGACCTGTAGGCCTGCCCTGCCTCCGGCTCCGGCCTCGAGCCTCCGGACCGGACCAGTCATCCAGGACAATCACCTGTTGCTTGTCGGCCTCACGGCGACGCGCGCGCCGCGCTGCTGGCGGACCTCATCGAGGTCCCGCTCCTGGAGCTGCTGCTGCTGCTGCTGCGCGCGCCCGCGGCGGGGTTAATCCTGTGTGTGTATCCACGGCGAGGCACTCGAGGTTGTCCTCCTGCACCGCGCACTTATCACTCGCGACGCACTGGCTCGGCACCGCGCGACGTCACGGCACCTGTGCCGGTCGGTTGGTCACGGTGACGGTGGCGCGGTATGCGGCGCTGGTGTTCGGCGCGGAGGTGCAGGGGCTGTCGGCGTCCCTCCCGTCCCGTCCCGCTCCTCTGCACGGCGCACGGCACGGCGCGGACCCAAGACTGCCAGCCCCGCCGGCCCGCCGGCCCGCCCGGCCCAGGCCAGCCCTCCCCGATACGACCTGCCTGCCTGCCTGGCTGCCAGCCTTGGCTGCCGGCCCCGGCCCGCCTGCCTAGCGGGGTACCGGACCGCCTTGCCGGCGCGGTGCGGCGCGGTGCTGCCTGGCGCGGCGGCTCGGAGCGGGACCGACGGGGCTGGCGGCCAGGGCGGCGGCCTCGGCTCGCCGGGTACATGGCCGGGCATAAGGTGTGCTGCTGCCCCGCCGCACCCCGCCCCGCCCCGCCCCGCCCCGCCCCGCCCCGCCCCGCCCCGCCCGGCTCGTCACGGCTCAGCACGGCTTCCTTCGGTTTGGCTCGGCTTGGCTCGGCTCGGCGGGGCTCGGCCGGTCCTTACCTTCGGCTTGCTAGCAAACAGGATCGGCTCCTCACCGGCCTCCCTGAGCTCGGCTCGGCCCGGCCCGGCCCGGCCCGGCCCGGCCCGCCTCGCGGCTCAGCAGGGCCCCTTTGGAGTCCCGAGGGAAGGGAAGTGCAGTGGGGGGGGGGGGGAGCCCTTCCCTGCCTGGAGGTACCCGTCGGGATCGGCGGCCCGCCCCGGGTACTACCCGCCGTGGAGTCTGTGAGCGCGCAGCGCGCAGGGCCAGAGGGGGCGGGTGCAGCAGGAACGTGGGACTGAGACTGGCATTACCACGCCGCCCCCCCCCCACCTCCTCCCCATGCCTCAAACCGATCACGGCCGCCCGACTCACGGGAAAGGAAAGGAAACGAAAGGGTATCCGTCCGTCTTGTCCCGTCTCGCTACCACACCCCGCCCCGCATCTCTTTCTCTCCTCTCTCATTCTCTCTCTCACGGCGTCTCTCTCTCTCTCTCTCTCTCTCTCTCTCTCTCTCTCTCTCTCTCTCTCTCTCACTGCGTCTCTCTCTCTCGCTCATTTCAGGGACGCATAGGGGTGTCGGGTCGGTGTGCATGTACAAAGCACCGCCGATACCGCCGGATCACGTTCGTTCGCACGATACGACGCTTGAGCCGGTGGTGCCGCGCCCCGCCCCGCCACGCCCCGCCACCGCCGTCTGCTCACAAACATGAAAAAGGTCCAGGAGGGCCGCCTGCCTGCCGAGCGATTCCGAAGATCGCTTTCATACTTTCTGTCCTCGTCGCACTCATGGAGCACTACCATGGCCAGCACAGGGCACCGCTGTAGGTGCAACAAGGACGGACAGATGATGAGAGCGATCTTCTGAATCAGTCGGCTGCCTACCAGCGACCAGGCGGGCGGAGGAATGTAATTGCTGTATTGTCCCCCGCTGTCGTGCTGCATGGGGGTGGACTGGGAGGCGAAACGGACCGGCGCGGCGCACAGGTGCGGGGTCGGGTGGGGTGGGGTGGGGTAGGGCGGGGTAGGGAAGGGTAGGGCGGCGTGGCAGCGGCGAGCCGTCGGGTGGACAGGGCAGGACCAGGACAGCTGGCGACACGACAGAGACGAGGGGTCCTGTGGTCTGTCGCGCCGGGAACAGCAGGAATAACCTTGCATTTTGGTGACAGATTTCCGAGGGGGAAACAACTCTTAATTTTGGCGTACACACGCATGAAATCGAGGGGGAAACAACTCTGAAATTTTTGTACACATCGTAATTCAGAAAAATTCTGAAAAAAAAATCACGAAATTTCACAAATTCTAGTTAAAATTCACGAAAATCCACGAGTATTCACAAAAAAAAATATACAACGTGTACACCAAAATTCAGAGTTTGTTTCCCACTCGCATGGAATACGAGTTATTTATACAAAACAATATTTTGATAGGTTGAATACTTCTTTAATAGATGGCGCGTTTTTAAAAGAAATTTACAATGTGTACACGGGACAGTACGAGTGGGGGTACCCTTTACTGCAGGAGGCCCACTACGGTAGGCTTGCTGCCTCCACGTAAAATCACGAGAAAAAAAAACTGCGGTGCATGGCCGACGACTGCAAGTGTTCTTTAAGTACCCGTTCCGGGGAGAGCCTCGCCGTGCCCAACCCTAGCAGCACCGGCGTCGCCCCTGCCCGCTGCCACTGCTGCTCTCCACGCCACTCTCTTCAGGGACTGTACGGGAGCTGAGCTGCGGTGCCCGATGGGTTGCCTACCTCTCCGGCGGCGGCCGGCTGCGCGCTGCGCCCGTCCAAATGTCCCGCGGCGACGCGACACGGAGGGTCCGTACCAGGGAGACTCGGAGTCTCAGAGTAGAAAACTGCTCGACGCGACGGTGTCGAAGCACTCTACTTTCTCGCCCGGAGGGGAAAGAAGACTTCCCTCCTGCCCTCGCCCCTAACCCTCCTAACCCTAACCCTAGTGACGGCGGCCGTGCCCGTACCCGCTTCGAGGGGGAAGCAACTCTGAACTTTTGTAAATTTTCACGAATTTGTACTGAATATTTGTCTTAATTTCACCTACATTTCTGAGGATTTTCTAAATTTTTCTGTAATTTACTGAACATTTCCGGAGCACATAAGTTGTCCGACCTTGTATTGTCCAAGGGTCTACCACTTCCATAATCCCCGTACACCCCTCTAGATGATTATTGATAATCTTATAATCATAATCATGTGTACAATATCCAAAAATTAACAAATTTTGACAAATATGGAGATATTTTATCAAATTTGACCCAAAGTTTCGTGATTACTGGCCAATAAACGGTAAATATGTTAATGATAAACTCAAATAATCATTGATAATCACCATATAATCGTGACTGATTATGATCCTCGTACGTAATTTTTCAAAGTGGTACACCCTTGGTATTGTCCGACCTCGGAATTTTTGCGCCAACCACCGTCACACGTTTCTTTTCGTCAGAGTGCATTTTGTCCGATCTGGCACTAGGGGTGTCATAGTAATTTTATTGTCCTACCTCGTTTTGTCCGACCACAACGAACCGTTAGAGTCACCTGCGATCTTTTGAGCTGCAGCTCGATTGTCCGACCTAATTTTGTCCGACCCGATAATTTCCCCCCAATCCCCTAAGTCCTTAACCCGAGGGGGCCACCACTTTGATTTAGAGTGTACACTACAAACCGAAGAGTGTACTTAGTACACATATATTTGTGTGTACCCATGATAAAAGATCTGTACAGTAGGGCCCCGGAGGGCGGCCGGTTGGGCACCCAGTTGAGGCCCGGTACAGACCCAGTTGAGACCCGGGGAAACCCGGTTGGGACCCGGTTGAGGTCCGGTTGATATCCGGGTGGGGCCCGGTTGGGGCCCGGTAGGGTACCTAGTTAGGGCCCAGTTGGGTATCCAGTAGGGGGTCCGTAGGGGTTTGAGTTGGTACCCGGTTGGGTAAAAATTGGCCGCTGTGAGGGGCTCCGTCGGCAGCGCACCAGGATGCCCGGTCACGCCCCAAGGGGGCACCAGTTGGGGCCCAGATAGAGCTTAACTGGCCCCCCTCCTGGGCCCACTCGCCTCTACACCGGTTTTTCAAGCAAAGGGGTCCCCCTTCTCTGTTATTAGGTGAGGGTGAGTTGTGCGATCCCTACCAAATTTGGTACCTGGGGGTTTTTTGACGCGCTGAGTCCGAATCTGGTGGTGCCGAGGCCATCCGGGCATCCCGAAGGACGTCATCGGAGTCCTCGAAGCACAACGACGACGCCACCCCGCACTAGCGGTCTTGGGCGCTCTGGGCGGGCCGCCGGCCTCACACAGATGCTTAGCGGGTTGGCCTACCCAGCGCTGGCGCGGGACGAGCGCCGGACTCTTAGGCAACCCATTTAGCCTCGCCAATCGTCCCCTTCGTCCACTCCCCCTCCCTCCCTTCTTCCCCGCACCCTGTCGTCTATCCCTAACCTCCCGTAACCTTACAAAGTCGCTAAACATACTGCATTTTGCCATACGTATACTTGCCAGGTTGAAAAATGCTGCTTTCCTCAGTAGACGCAGTGTTTTTGAGCGCAGACAACACCAAACAAAGGCTTCAAACCTCTCCAATGCCCCCTTGAAATCCGTCTGCTCCGGCAGATAATCAGCATCGTACTTGCACTGTGCACACTTAAGTCCACACTTCACTGATTTTATTTAAAATAAGAATGTGACCGGGGAATAAGAGCGTCTTTTCGGAACGGGCGTCTAATTGCTGCTGTTCTACAGTTTGAGTCCATAGCGAACCGCGGCGTACTGTACCGGCCGGTCGACGGCCAGGGGGCTGTCCAGTAGCTATGCTGTGCGGTTCTGTGCGGTGCTGTGCCGTGCTACCAATAACCCCCTCCCTTCCAAGCGCGGGCACTCTGCAGCCTCTGCAGGCAGGCGAGATATCATTCGACATTTATTTGCTATTGTACGTAACTTTTCCGTATTTTTCTCAGCTCAGCGGCAAATAAAGACCAATCCCCGCCTCATCCACCTGTAGACTGATTCCGCAAAGCGGTGAGAGTGGCCCCTCATGCCTCTCAGGTGTCCTCTCTCTTGCTCTCTATGACGTCGCCCCATGAGTGTGACAAGGACAGAGCGATGAAATCGCCTTGCGGAATCAGCCTGCTGTGCTGAGAGCCCGCGCTTGGAAGAAAAGGGGTTGTTGGTAGCACGGCACAGCACGGCACAGCACCGCACAGCATAGCTACTGGACAGCCCCCTGGCCGTCGACCGGCCGGTACAGTACGCCGCGGTTCGCTATGGACTCAAACTGTAGAACAGCAGCAATTAGACGCCCGTTCCGAAAAGACGCTCTTATTCCCCGGTCACATTCTTATTTTAAATAAAATCAGTGAAGTGTGGACTTCAGTGTGCACAGTGCAAGTACGATGCTGATTATCTGCCGGAGCAGACGGATTTCAAGGGGGCATTGGAGAGGTTTGAAGCCTTTGTTTGGTGTTGCCTGCGCTCAAAAACACTACGTCTACTGAGGAAAGCAGCATTTTTCAACCTGGCAAGTATACGTATGGCAAAATGCAGTATGTTTAGCGACTTTGTAAGGTTACGGGAGGTTAGGGATAGACGACAGGGTGCGGGGAAGAAGGGAGGGAGGGGGAGTGGACGAAGGGGACGATTGGCGAGGCTAAATGGGTTGCCTAAGAGTCCGGCGCTCGTCCCGCGCCAGCGCTGGGTAGGCCAACCCGCTAAGCATCTGTGTGAGGCCGGCGGCCCGCCCAGAGCGCCCAAGACCGCTAGTGCGGGGTGGCGTCGTCGTTGTGCTCCGAGGACTCCGATGACGTCCTTCGGGATGCCCGGATGGCCTCGGCACCACCAGATTCGGACTCAGCGCGTCAAAAAACCCCCAGGTACCAAATTTGGTAGGGATCGCACAACTCACCCTCACCTAATAACAGAGAAGGGGGACCCCTTTGCTTGAAAAACCGGTGTAGAGGCGAGTGGGCCCAGGAGGGGGGCCAGTTAAGCTCTATCTGGGCCCCAACTGGTGCCCCCTTGGGGCGTGACCGGGCATCCTGGTGCGCTGCCGACGGAGCCCCTCACAGCGGCCAATTTTTACCCAACCGGGTACCAACTCAAACCCCTACGGACCCCCTACTGGATACCCAACTGGGCCCTAACTAGGTACCCTACCGGGCCCCAACCGGGCCCCACCCGGATATCAACCGGACCTCAACCGGGTCCCAACCGGGTTTCCCCGGGTCTCAACTGGGTCTGTACCGGGCCTCAACTGGGTGCCCAACCGGCCGCCCTCCGGGGCCCTACTGTACAGATCTTTTATCATGGGTACTTGCAAGCACACACCTACATGTGTGTACTTGGCAAATAAGTGTGTACTATGACAAGTACACACCTATACGTGTGTGCTTGCAAGTACACACAAATATGTGTGCACTAAGTACACACTTCAGTTTGCAGGACACAGGATTACGTGATTACAGGGATTACACAAGATTTTTGTGGGATTACACATGAATTTCTGGGGCTAAAACCATTAAATAAGAACAAAAAGGAATAATTTAGTGAGAATTCTTCAAAATTTGTTTAAGTGTTACATGGATTTCACAGGGATTACTCCTGGAACTGTACACAGGATTACAGGAGTGTTGGCCCCCTCGCCTTAACCTGTGGCGTCATCAGTACCCCTGCCCTCCATGCCGGAACAGCCCGGCCGCGTGGTGATATTGGTATGCACATCGGCACCGTTAATAGCCCTTTTTAGGCGGAGTCATCGCCGAGTCATCGTGACAATTTTTGTCACCCGTCATTTTCATGCAGACCTCTCGTTTTCCACCGCCCGCGATAATTTTATACACTTGTGTTGATACTTTAGAGATTTGAGCGATTCGCGCCTTCGGCCATGGCATCTCTCTCTCTCTCTCTCTCTCTCTCTCTCTCTCTCTCTCTCTCTCTCTCTCTCTCTCTCTCTCTCTCTCTCTCACTCTCTCTCTCTCTCTCTCTCTCTCTCCCCCTCATACTGATATTTCCACGTTATCACATGAGCAGCGCCCAGTTGGGAGTGATGAGAGAGGAGGGGGCCAAAGTGTTTGTGTGAGTGTAGGGAGGGGGGGAGTAAATGTCGCTGCCTGAGGGACGGGGCTATAGGCTCCGTGCAACAAGCCGCGCCCCGCCCCGCCCCGCCCCGCCCCGCCCCGCCCCGCCCCATCCGTCACCCATAACTACTAACTACTCGGCCCGCCGGCCGGCCGGCGCGGCCAGCGCGCACCACCGAGCCAGTCGAGCACAGAAGCACAGAGCAAGACGAACTTCGTCCTCACCATGACAACTGGTGAGTGTGGAGAAGCGAGGAAATTTCGCAGGATTGTCAAAACAAAAAATTTAACTTAAAGTAAAAAAATATATATATCTGTGTTTTAAAAAAAAGGTACTTAATTTTCGGCACTTTCAAAATTACTGTATTTTTAATAACGGTGGTTTTAGGATTTGGCAGTTCGTCTCGAACAAAACGCTCTTGTTACGTTTGTGGTGTTATCCCGCGCTGAGTTAGTCCGAAAGGAAATTCACACTCCCATGTGCCTGGTGTTTTTTTTGAAAGCGTAACAGTGTCGGGGGATTGCATTCTCGCTAGCGCTATAGGGCCCATGGCGCCTTACGGGAGAGTTGGGTAGGCAAATTCGTAACACTCTTACGCCTGGTACACCTGGTACAAGTGTACGGTATTCACACCCGTGGATGTCTTTGCGCATAAAATTCGGCGCCAATAACCTACATCTTCATGAATGTTCACCTGAATTTTGCCTAAAATTTTGTAAATTTACCTAAATTTTCGTAATTTTGTGGAAATTTTTTTCGAAGTTTTTCTGAATTTTACTGAATTTTCCTAAATTTTGAGGCGTTACAAAATTTCAGAGTGTTTTTCCCCTTGTCCTATGTATTTTCCAAACCCCCAGTAAATCATTCAATAAAATCGCCCCTCCTCTCTCTCTCTCTCCCTCCCTCTCGCCCCCTCTCTCTCACTCTCCCGCGCTGTCCGCAGCAGAGCTCCGCGTGGTGCGCGTGGCCGCGGACGACCAGCAGACGCACGAGGCTGTGCTGGACGTCCTCACCCGCGGCTTCTTCCCCAGGGAGTCGGCCTGCCTCATGGCGGGGGTGGCGGCCAGCCCCGAGGGCGCGCGCCAGCTCCTCGACCTGGTCAGCATCGCCCTCAAGGACGGCCTCAGCGTGGCCGCCTACCTGGGCGACGAGATGGTGGGCTGCTCCGTCAACAAACTGCAGGTCAGATTTTTTTTTTTTTTTAAATGGATACATTTATTTTTCTTTCCTTGCTCTTGTTTCTTTCTTTCTTTTTTTTTAATTTAATGAGTGGTTCTCGATATCTGAAAGTCGATGAAAATACGGAAAACGTAGAAACAAAAAGTTGACTCTCAGTTCACCTGAATTTCAAAGTTAACTTCGAAGATCGAACTTCGAGGTACACTCCCAGTTACCATTTTGTTGACTTTGTAATGAACACATCAAGCCCGTTAAAAGAAAACTGGAAACTCTACTGCAAGTCAAGTTTCTCAGAACCCAAATGTCGTTAATGGAAACGTAATACCCAATAAACATTTCACTTTACTCTGATTGCGCTTTCCGGTTAACTTTCTCTGAACCAGGGTTCTTACTCCGGAGCTTGGTTCTCTATGATATTGGGGCTTGGATTCAATTTTCCGCGAATATACTGTTCACGCTCAAGTCAAATCGCCATTCAGTAACTCAACAACGAAACTTGACGCAATAAGGTATGTTCCTTATTCCGTCTTATAGAGCTACCCCCTACCCCTCCACACTGGAGCGCTGCCGAGTGCGAGGGCTTTTTGGCAGATCTGGACCGCTTCCGCCCGAGTCTCCCTCTCCCTCCCTCTCCCCCCCTCTCTATCTGTCTCCCCCTCTCTCGTCAAGAGCAGTGCACACTATTGCGCTCACTTAGTGCCGGCGCCACGCCGGAGAAAGGCCTATCCCTCCCGACAGGGCCCCGTTATCGACGACTGGCGTGGCGACCCTCGTTCGCGCTGGGCCCGGCCCGGCCCGGCCCGGCCCGGCCCGGCCCTTTCCTCCAGGGCCCGGAATTTTTCTCCCCAAGTATGAAGCGCGCGGTATTTCTCCGGCCTGCTGCGATCGGGAATCACGAAAACTTGTTACTTTTGGGGGGCGTAGGTCGCCGCCCGCCCTCTTCGACGATCAGCTCCACGAACCTATAAAGTCAACACTATGACGAGGCGGCCGCGAGGGGGGAAATAACTATGAGATTTTGGTACATCTCGTGATTCAGAAAAAAAAGAAAAAAGAAAACAGAGGCAATTCGGAAAAAGTCAGAAAAAATCTGGAAAAAAATCCCCAAAATCACAAAAAAAAATCACAAAAATTTTGGCGAAATTCAAGAAAAAATTGGCAAAAATTCAATAAATAAATTAACAATTTGAACACCAAAATTCAGAGTTCTTTCCCCCTCGGGTCGACCGGGTGGACCGGCCAGGGCGACCGACTCGATACTGATTCTCTTCTCCTCCACGCAGGTGAAGCCGGCGCCGGGTGAGGCGTCCTTCTTCGAGCGCTTCGCCGACGAGCGCGCCCCGGACCCGGCCGCCAACTGGACCATGCACTTCATGATGCGCGTGGATGCGCGGGCGGATCTGTTCGCGGAGGCGGGCGCGGGCTGCGACCGCCTGCTGGAGCTCATGTTCCTCGCGGTGGTGCCGGAGGCCGGGCGCCGCGGCGTGGGCGTCCGCCTCGCCGCCGAGACCGTGGCCGTGGCCCGGGAGCACGGCCTCCGCGCCGTCAGCGCCATCTTCACCTCGGACCACAGCCGCGCCATCGGCCGCCGCCTCGGCTTCCGCGAGCTGGCCGTCGCCGAGCACGCCGACTTCCAGTTCGACGGCAAGAGCGTCCTGGACAGGCTCAGCCCCGCCCAGCAGCGCTCCGTGCTCGTCATCCTCAACCTGACCTGAGCAGCAGCAGCGCGCGGGGAACCGAGAGAGAAACAACTTTGAAATTTTTGCACATTAAGAGATCCAGAAAAATCCAGAAAAATGCGGAAAAATTCTAAGAAGTTCAAGGAAAAAAATCAGATTTTTTTTTAAAAAAAAGTTCACCAAATTTACAAAAATTGGGGGAAAATTCAAGCAAAAATTTCCCGCCAAAATTCAACGAATATTCACAAAAATTAATGAAACGTCAAAATTCAGAGTTGTTTTCCCGCGGTGAACTTATTTTACTACTGTACTCTCTGCGAATCGTTTCCCGGGAGCAGCTCCACGGCGCGGCTCACCGGATGGCGGAGCGCGCCGCGGGTCGTTTTTATTGTTATTACTTCTGCAGTCCGTTGAGCTGCTTTAGTTAGGAGAGAGGAGGAACGACATGACTCCGCGATGCATTCGACTGACTGACTGACTATGTATGCCGGTTGAGCTATCTGGAATTGAGAGGGAAGTACCTTTCTTTTAAACACAGGCGAAAGTAGGGTGTGTAGTCTTGGACATTAGTAATAACATTATATGCACAACATCGAGCTAGTTTACAAGGAAACGGTATTCATACATGTAAATGAAAATAAAATTTGAATCTCAGAGAATATAAGCGTGTTTTCTTGTTGTGTGAATGTCGAAACATCTAACTCACCTAACACGAGCCTTGTCAAGTTTTCTGAGAGTAAGGTTACGCATGCAAAAATATAAAAAAAACTTAGTGAAAAAAAAAAAAAATTAAAACTGGTGGGATTCGAACCACGGATCTCAGTCTACCGCACCGCCCAGCGCTCGTGGCCCCATTGATAACGTACACGAGGTGCAAGAATCCTTGCGGCGACTGAAAAAAGTCGAGAAAAATTATATGTCAGAAGTGGGATTTGAACCCACGCCCTCATTCGAGGACCAGAACACTCGACCCGCTCAGAGGCGGGCAAGGTTGCCCTTGAGTCTGGCGCCTTAGACCGCTCGGCCATCCTGACAGATATGATCACCTCGGTGGAAGCGGCTACACAAGCTGGGTCCCCCACTCCACAAGCCATCCTTGCCCGCCGAGGTGACAGTGGCGCGCTCTGTGGCCAACGGCCCGCGACATTGGGCGATACGCCTCGCGGGAGAGTGGTCGATGCTCCACGCTTCCAGAGGCATTACGACGACAGGAATACTCCACGACGGCGATACCCAATGTCAAGAGGGGTATGTCCAAACGATACCCCATGTCTCTAAGTGAAGCCGGGTAGCCGAGTGGTCAGCGTGAATCCCGGCCACCACGCAATGGCGCCATCTGACTTTCGAACGTCACTTTAAAGATTTAAACAAAAAAAAACACTTAAACAAGGCCAAAAGAAAGGACTTTTAGGGTTGAATTCTGACGGACAGAGGTTCCCCTCCACGCAATCGTGGAGAGTGCAAAAGGCGGGCGGATGTGAAAGCCTTTGAAGTGCTTGATTTTCACCAACATATTTTATGTATCTTTTATATTACAAAAAAGCATGGAGCTTTGATTCTTAACCTACCACATCCAGGTACACTGCTACTTTCAGTTGAAGATGTCACTTTTTAGCAGATGACATTAACATATAGATACACTGAACTTAATTAACTGAGATTAATGTCAGCTAGCTTGTACTCTCAGAAAAGCGATGCATCATTCGCAGGGGGAATCGCAGAATATTAAGTGTTACGGGGCTAAGCGGACGGCGCACGGCGCCCGCGATAACACTTAAATAAAAATGGCGAAATGATATTATATTTAGTATTAATCCTTCAGCTTCAGGATGCACCTAGAATTTGTTATTAAGATTTCGCTGTAATTTTTTTTTCAATTTTAAAAAAGCAACGTGGACAGGGCGCACAATGCAACACACAAGTTAACAAACTGACGTCAAAATTATGCGTGCCATCGCACAGGCGCGCAACGTCAGGACCCCGACACCTTTTCTGCTGATAACGATGCCACCACATTTGACAGCTCCTTGTCCACCACCCCCTCCCCTCCCTCTGCAGGCAGGGCGGCCTGTCCTCGTCACCCCCTCCCAACCCCTGCCTCACCCTGCCCCACCCCGCCCCGCCCCGAACCACCCCGCCCCGCCCCAGCCCGCCCCGCCCCGCCCCGCCCCGCCCCCAGCAGCCGGCGTCGGACTGCTCTGCAGGTTCATCTATCTTCCTTCCAGATAATCTTCTTGACAAGCGCTGTCTCACAGTACGGATCATCATAATATTTCTTCGTCTCACCGCTCGCCCCCCTGTCCCCGCCCCGTTCCGCCCCGCCCCGCACTGCCTGCCGTTGAACCAGGGCGCTGCCGTGTTGCCGGGGCCCGCCCGGCAGCGCCACCAACCCACCACATTTCCTAGAAATGAAAATGGAATGAAAAATAAAATACGTTGATCAAAATATTCGCGCACGTACGGTGCAGAGCTACCGCCCCGCGAGTGGACAGTTTTAACATTAATAACTGCAAAGGCAAAAAGTTAGTATAACGCGGGTGGGATCATACAGCCATGCAGACAAAAATGTGGCAAGTGTTACATTGAACTGAAAATAAACTAACGTCGGTCTCTTGCGTGCTATGATGATGAAAAGCCCGTCGCACTAATAACCTGTCAGAACTGCTGTGGACGGAGCGCCTGTTTGACACAATTCGACACAATTAAGTTTTTATTTTATTTCCGATGGTAGAAGTACCCGCGCGGAATAGAATCAAATAAAATCGTTAAAATAAAAAAAAAAACGCGGGGGGAAACACAGTGCAGAGTGTATAAAGGTGGTGGTGGCCTGTAGGGCGAGAAGAGGAGGCAGTCGTGATGGATGTGGTGCCTGCAGGCGGGGCGGCGCGCGGCGCCACTGTGTGCGCGGCTGGGACAGGGGTGACGGGTGACGGGTGACGGGCGGGGCGGGCCGGCCGGTCATCCGTCAACACCGTCGCCGCCGTCACCCGGGACGCTCGATCCCGCTTAATTCAAGAGTGCTGCGGTCATGGAGAGCGAGCGACACACTGACCACCACCACTATGGGCTCAAGACAAATTTAGTGAAATTTAACCGAGTTTCAGGCATACCCAGAGAACCGTTGAGTCGATAAGGCCACTAAATCAGGGTTGTAGGAAACAAGATCTTTAGTTCTAAAAACAGACAAAGTTTTAGTTCCCCCTTTTATGACTAAATATGGTTGAATCTATCAAGACTAAGTAAACCTAACAAAATTATTTTATTATTATTATATTTATATTATTATTATTATAAATAAGACATATTTATAAAATTTTTGGTCGGTTTCGAACTTAGTTCCCTCTCTCCCTCTCCCTATCTCTCTCTCTCTCTCTCTCTCTCTCTCTCTCTCTCTCTCTCTCTCTCTCTCTCTCTCTCTCTCTCTCTCTCTCTCTCTCTCTCTCTCTCTCGCACACACACACACACACACACACACACACACACACACACACACACACACACACACACACACGTACGCATTAACTTGGCTTACGGTCGTACTTGGTGTCTCAATCCGCCGGCCACAATTGGCGCTCGGCGGACGCAGTCTGCCGCAGGAGCAGCGGTGGCCAACAACAAGACCCTGCTGCTTGTTCCCCTCAGGGGCCCCCTAGGCGCCTGGCGCCCGGCACGCACGTGCTGTAAACGCTGCAGACGGACAAACAGGTTGTAGTTGTGGTCGCCTGGCCGTTTAGAGAGCGCCGTGTAGTTTCATTTTCAAAGGCGACGCGCCTCGCGTATTTTTGTTAGCCGCAAAGCTTATTGTCTCTATATGAGAAAAAGAAAATTGGGGTTCACTGTGAAAAATATCTTTGTAGATTTACGATATAATTTGTAAATTACGATTAACGAAAAAAGGTTGTAAATTTACGACAGGCCATTCTTGCTCATGACTATGACTGAATTTCAAGTCGATACGTAGTGCTTGTAATTTTACGAATTGTAATTGTAATTCTATAGCACCCCTTCGTGGAAAATTTTCCCGTAAACCTACAACTATTTTTCACAGTGTTCGCGTCTTGGAAATCTAAGTGCTCTGGAATTCTCGCTCACCTGCCGATGAGTGAATAACATTTGTACACTTGCACGTGTGTGAATAACAATTATTCGCTTATTTTAAGGTTTGCGAATGCGAGTATTGGCGGAGTCAAATTCGCTCACTTGCAAGAGAGCGAATTTTCATTCACTCATCGACAAGTGAGCAAAATTTTATACGCACACCTACAAGTGACAAAGATTTAACTCTCTCCCACAAGTGAGAGAATAAATTCACTTCTAATCTGTGTACATCCGAACACTTGGTCGGCGTGAATGTCGGTTCATCTGCAGGTGTGAGAGTTTCCACCCGAGCGCGCCCTTGAGCTACAAAATTTCTCAAAACTTTGAACGAACAAGTGTAGAAATTTAATTCACATTCGACATTCATGCACTTGGCGTTATGTCCAAGTAGCCCATATGTGCGCGTCGGGCGAAGAGGCCTCCCTCCAGGACGATATGTATACCCACTTCTAGAGAGTCGCCGGCGGCCGCGCGGCCCGGCCTGCTGCTGCTCTCTGCCAAGAACAAGAAGTCCGCCATGCAGGCCGGCAGTGCATTACGTACAGAGAGCAGCGGCGACATCAGACAGCAGGCCATAGCAGACTGGAGCAGCCTGTCTCCGCCGCGCCCCGCCACGCCCCGCCCCGCCACGCCACGCGCGGTGAGGGGCTGGCTGCGGGGGCGGAGGCCAGAATAGCCGAATGGCGGGCATATTGCAGTCGTTTGATCGCACTGCGGCCGTTGTGGGGGCGTGGCGGGGCGTGGCGGGGCGCGGCCGTACTACTAGGGGGGTAGCCAGGCCGTTGAGACTCTGCTCGGGCGCCTTTATCGCCCAACATACGACAATTTGGAGCGGGGAGAAGCTTCGCTAGCGGCCGGGGCCGGGGCACGGCGGCGGCCGGGGAGCAGGCATCTTCCACCCCTTTACCCGCCTATATCTTCTGTCTCTCTCCCTCCCTCGGAGCAAAAACACACACACACACACACACACACACACACACCCCTACACACACACACACACACACACACACCTACACAGCGTCCAAAAATGATTCATAATTTCCCATACAGCGATACGGGGGATAAAAGAGGTCGGCCTCGAAGTAAGTGCCGAGAGAACGAGAGAGAGAGAGAGGGGAAGAGAGGGAGAGAAAGAGAGAGTACGGAGGGAGATAGCGCGAAGAGACATGGTGACGATCGCGTAGGGAAGGGCGCGCTCTCAACGTATAAACTGGTCAAAGCGGCGGTCAAATAGGGCTCGCATTTCCGCACCCGCGCCGATTACAGAAGGGGAGGAGGGGGGGGGGGAGAAAGGAAACAGGTTCATAAATCTCTAGGACGCAAGAGCAGGTCAGCTTGGTTGGTTTTCAGCAGGGTACGACTGTCGGTCCCGATACCGCCTCGCTGCGTGAAGGGCGCTGTCCAGGCGCCTCGCCCCGCCCCGCCCCGCTCGAACCCTTCGATGCCTTTTACACACATAATGGCCCGAACGTCCGGACGCGGCAGATAGGTTGGGTGCCGCGGGGGATATGGAAACCAAGGCAAAACAAAAGGGACTATTCCGGCCGAAAATTGCATATATTTCACCGGTCGTGAATTACGGGGCTTCCCCTGCATTTGAATGGGGCACCGCGCGTTGAGCAGTGGCCGTGTGTGTGTGTGTGTGTGTGTGTGTGTGTGTGTGTGTGAAGGAGTGAGGGAGAGGGAGACACCACCCCTGTGCTGTGGTGGTGGTGGTGGGCCAGCGAGCGGCCAGCCAGAGCGGGTGAGCTTGTCGCCAGGAGAGAGAGAGAGAGAGAGAGAGAGAGAGGCGGGGGAGGTGGGACTCGTAAGGCCGTTTGGCATGACAAACGGTACCATTCCACTGACCCTGTGGAACGAACGGCCATAGAGAAAAATTGAGCGGCGAAACGAGGATGGGAGATAAACCGGGCGAAGGCGGGGCGTGGCGGGGCGTGGTGCGGCGGGGGCGATCCGCACCGCACGCGTCCTCCTCACCCGCACCGCCGCCTCGCACTCGTGCATCATGTCGGCGATCATGATGATGATGATAATGTTCGCAAGGAGCCTGCTATATCTCCCAAAAATTGGAAACTTAACGTATTCTCCGTAGCAGGCTATAGGGGGGAACTACTCTTAATTTTGGTGTCCAGATTTTGTGAATTTTTCGGAATTTTTTTTAGATTTTTTTCCCTTTTTTATTTGTATTTTTTTTTCTTTGTGAATTTTTCTCTTTGAATTTCTCTGAATTGTTATAAATTTCTCTGACTTTTTTTTTCTGAATTTCTCTGCATTTCTCTGTATTTTCGAGGTGGGCAGAAATTGCAGAGTTGTTTCACCCGCAGTAGCAGGTCATTTTCGTGCGTGGCCAGGCCAGGCCAGGCCGAGGAGCAAGGAGCACCGCCTGTGCGCCCGCCGAGTCCAGCGTAGGCCACCCGCACGTCACGCGTGTCCACGGGCTGCCTGACCCGCCTGCACTGTTAAAAGTTTTCGTCATTTTTCAACATATTTTGTGACAATTCATGTTGTGTTTATGACAAATGATCTGTTTATGTGATAACATACTTGTTGAAATTATTTATATCTTTACTGTATGACAAGGAAATTGTCTGCCCATGACTAGTTTTTCGTCTGATATTTGACAAAACATATATCTTTTGACAGGAAAATGATCAAAATCGATTGATTTTAGACTAATTTACCGTCATTGGCAAATGACAAATAATTTTGAAGCTCATTATGACAAATTTACCATGTTCCACTTTTATCCGGACGATAATTGTCAAATGACAGTCAAAAATTTTACAGTGTGACCTCTCCCGGCGCGCTGATCGCCCACCGCAAGCGTACGCAGAGTAGGGGCAGTTGGTTAACGAAATCGCCCTCGATCACTCATACAGTGAAAACTAGTGGAGTAATTTCACGCGGGGAAAATTTTACACAAAGCAAAGAGCTTGGAACAACATTGCAATTACAAAAAAAGGGAAAATGACAAGCAAGTGATATCGACTTAAAATATTAACTAAGAACAAGAAAAGTACACGGATAAAAAAATCGCTCGGCTGAAATTGGAAGTGAAAAATTACCACTATACTGATAAAAACTTATAACATCGGAAAAATCGCGGGACAGGTCGATAGATACCAGTCAGCCTCACAAGTGTATGTTAGCGGTAATTTTCGCCTACACTTACACCAGGCGGCACTGCACGGGTAAGTCTAATTTCTTCTTCTTCTTTTCTCGCGCGAGCCGTTTCTCGTACGAAGCACGACCATCGTTCCAGATACACATCCTGTCCGAAGCCTTCCAGCACGCCGCCGCGGCGCAGACATCGCCGCCCCGCCCCGCCCCGCCCCGCCCCGCCCCGCCCCGCCCCGCCCGCCGCTCGCTCGGTGCGCCATTTCTCCCGCCCTGACATTTATATGGGGGAAGGGTCATTTTATTTAATTTATGTGTCTGCAAATGGCCGAGAGCGTGCTATTGGCACGGGGCAGGGCACACTGCATCAAAGGCGCGCGCGGGGGAGGACGGGGGCGCAGACCCGGGAGGCAGGGGCCTATCTATAACGGGGGAAGGCTGTGCAAGAGGGAGAGAGATGGGGAGAGGGAGAGGGGGGTTTTGGAGCAGACGATAGTGTCAGCAAAGGCCAACAGTTTAACATGTCCGGGCGGGGCGGGGCGGCCCGGGCGGCGAACACATGGGGAATTAAGATCTGTCACTCGGGTGTCTTCCGGTGTAAATCACGCCTGGCTGCGGGGAGGGGTGCAGTTGGGTGGGGCTGCGGCGCTTACGCCCGCTATTACGCGCTAAAGCTGGGTGTCACCGTGGGGGGTGAAGCGCGTGGCCACGAGGTGGTCACGCTCAGTGGGTTGATAGTTTACACGCTCTGGGATACCAGTAAGAGTCTGGCAGGGGTAGAGCGGAACGCGGACCTCCGAGAAAAATTGCCGAAAGGGTTTATGAATGAATACGTACCACAGAACGAGATGTCCAGTACAGTATTTCAGGATTTTTATCAATTGTCTGAGGCGTTATTTGAACAGGTGTCGCGCGTCTGCATACCCACGGAGCCGCACGGAGCCATGAGGATAGAGCAGGTACACGGTGAAAACGATGTCTGATCTTTTATTGAGGAAAAAGGAAAAACTTTGAGGAACTTCCTTAATTTGAGGGAAACCCCTCAGATTTTAAGGAAGACTCCTCAAAATATAAGGGAAATCTCCACAAATTTTGAGGAGACATCCCCAAAATCTAAAGAGTTTTCCTCAAAGTGTACAAGGTCCTCAAAGTTTTCTCTTTCTCCTGAAAAAAAAAAACAGACATCGTTTTTACCGTGTAGATTGTTCTCTGAAAAAACCGCGGTGCTTTCAGCCCTTCGCGCACTATGCGGCCCGAGCTGAGCAAGTAATGTAAATTTTTACACACGGTGGAGTGTACTCGAGCGCGGAGATTCGCACATACTTTGGGATCCTACGGTGCGGGCAAGTGTCTCGACCTCTGAGGAGACACTTTGACGCCACTGCGTCCGGCCCTGCCCCCGGCTCAACGCCTCCCCCTACGCCAGCCGCCCCCGCGCCGCCCCCGCGCCGCCCCCGCGCCGCCCCCGCGCCGCCCCCGCGCCGCCCCCGCACCACCCCCGCACCGCCCCCGCGCCGCCTCCCGGCGCGGTCTGCCGGCTATGATGGATAGCGGGGATCCATCCATCAAGCCCGTAATCTCTTAGTGGACTTATTCTGGCCGCCAACCTATCACCTTGCCTTGAGCCACGTCAACCACCACCACGCCACGCCCCTGTCGTCACGTGGAAGGGGGGAGGGGGGGCGGTATGTCAGCCCCAAACCAGCATCATGTAGGCAGAACCAAGTGTGTAACACGCTTTCACACCACAAACGTATTGCCCTTTTACACGACCCACCGACGTTCGTCCACCAAGAAGTGGACCACTACAGGATTGCCGCATACTTTCAATTTTTTACTTTCCTGACATTTTCTGACAACTTCCTGACTTATCAGGATGTTTTTCCTAAGGTGACTCTCCAGGGTGATCTATCACAAACTTGAAGGACGCAGAGTTGGACCGATCTCACACGTCCTGCTTCGCACCAATCAGTGATGAAGCTAATTTTACGACCCCCTTCTTTCAACATTCTGACATTTTTCTGATTTTTCTTACAGAAATCTAAAATTATGTCATTTTAATGATTTTCCTGAAGTGTGGCAGCCCTGCACCATGACTTTTCCATGAGCACGTTGCATTTGGCATGAAAAATATTCCACTGTATTGTCAAAACCTTTTCATTAGCTTTCGATGTGTTGCTCCTCGCGGGCTTCAGGATGCCCCCAAAACATGTTTTTTGGCATTAAAAATTTCCGAGTCGGAACATGGAAAAGTCCCCTTCACTGAGGACTCTTCCGACCTTTTTTTTTTTTTTGAAAGAATGGTTCGAATACCGGTCACAATTTCCTTCAATATGGAGTGTGGATTTGTTTTGACTTAATTTATAAAACTTACTTTTTCTTTTTATCCACTGTACTCGCGTCCCTTCGGGCAACTGCAAAGAGACAAAGCTTCTTAAAGAAAAAGGGGGGAAAAAAGAAAGAAATAGTGATCGGTATTTGAACCTCTGCCTACCCAGTGCTATTAAGGGTACCGATGTGCATACCGATGTCGCCACGCAGCCGGGCCGATGATGAATGGAGAGCAGGTGTACTGATGACGCGACCGGTACAGGTTCGTCGGCGACTACGGCTCTGCGCAGCGTCACCCCTAGCGGGCAGGCGTCGTGTACCGTGGCTTCGTAGCCGTGCCGGCTCAGTGATGTCCCGCGAGCTGCGGAACCCAGGTTCGAATCTTGCTAGATATAAATTTTTCCGAGGACAGCAGCCTGGAGTGGAATTCAAACCCCCCATTTCAACGGAGCTCCCTCGTGGAATCGCCGACGGTCTAGTGGTCTTAGTACCACGAAAGCCGCGGGGTGTCATGAGACTCGGCACTTGGGTCCTGGGTTCAATTCCCAGGTAGGTTCTTCACTGGCAGCGAAAGCGAGTTGTCAGGAAGTTCCGTCCCATGCCACGGGGGGTGGTCCCTCGTGGGGAAGTAAGGCCTATGAATCTGGCTCCTTAGTAAACAGCTTTTCCATGACCTGTGCGGGAGCGGGTCAGTACAGGTCTAACCAACCGTACGCTTACTCTTCCGCAAAAACTTCTCTTTCTGCTTTTCTCCCCCTCTATCGTCCTGCCTTGCCTCTACCTCCCACTGACCGGTCATGCGGTCCGGTGGTGCCCAGTCGTTGGTCCGAAATGCTACCTACGGCTTCAAGGCGCTGTTTAAATAGGGTAGTACGGCGGGCCTGACAGGCCGCCAGCCTTAAGAGGGAGCTCCAGTCCCCCGCTCGGAGCCTCGCCAGGCGCTCTCCCGGGCGCCCGCCGCGCGATGCAAGAGAAAACATATCACGTGATTTCTCGAAAATGCGTATCCCGATTAATTTGTAACTTGGCGTGTGGACAGTCGAAGGGTCCTTCTCGGCGTCGGTCTCGTTAAAAGCGCTCCGAAAATTCGTAATTGCCTCCTGGGGTCATTTAGAGTTATGCAAATGTAGTCCACAACAGTTTCTTAACCAAGGAAGATATCGGGAAAAGCCGACGCACAACTGTAGTTCCACCCTTTCTAAACAACGTATTAAAATATGAAGCTTATATGTCGAAGGGTACGGTCTAAACCAGTTAAATGGTGAACATCTACACGGGCTTCTGCGAGCAAGTGGCATGGCCGGGGCAGGCGAGGCCTGGTGACTTACTCAAACCCCCGAAGGATCCCCCTTCCCTCCCCGCCCCACGCCAGTCCGCCGTACTCTGCATTTTTCTCCGGCCGGGCTGTCGCTGGTCACCGCACAGCTCAGATGAGCCACGGCAGAGCCTCCGCGCCGAGGCGTCCGTGACGTCAGCTGTGGTTCATGTACACAATTTTGATTTCAAAATTGACTTTCAGCTTCCAAAAACATATCACTGTTATCGGGAAAATGCGGGCTGATTGGTGGTGTTCATAAAAATCGTCCTAGACAAATCCTTCTAGGACTCATTGGCCTGGACTGAGGGGTGTCCGCTTACAGCGATAAGACTCCTCCGTCGGTCAGCGCTCGGAGGGGGACCATAGGAGCTGAGGAATGCTTGCCTCGGTACTGCCCGGGCGCGGCAGCCACTATCGCTGTAAGCGGACACCCCTCAGTCCAGGCCAATGAGTTCTAGAAGGATTGGTCTAGGACGATTTTTATGAACACCACCAATCAGCCCGCATTTTCCCGATAACAGTGATATGTTTTTGGAAGCTGAAAGTCAATTTTGAAATCAAAATTGTGTACATGAACCACAGCTGACGTCACGGACGCCTCGGCGCGGAGGCTCTGCCGTGGCTCATCTGAGCTGTGCGGTGACCAGCGACAGCCCGGCCGGAGAAAAATGCAGAGTACGGCGGACTGGCGTGGGGCGGGGAGGGAAGGGGGATCCTTCGGGGGTTTGAGTAAGTCACCAGGCCTCGCCTGCCCCGGCCAGGCCACTTGCTCGCAGAAGCCCGTGTAGATGTTCACCATTTAACTGGTTTAGACCGTACCCTTTGACATATAAGCTTCATATTTTAATACGTTGTTTAGAAAGGGTGGAACTACAGTTGTGCGTCGGCTTTTCCCGATATCTTCCTTGGTTAAGAAACTGTTGTGGACTACATTTGCATAACTCTAAATGACCCCAGGAGGCAATTACGAATTTTCGGAGCGCTTTTAACGAGACCGACGCCGAGAAGGACCCTTCGACTGTCCACACGCCAAGTTACAAATTAATCGGGATACGCATTTTCGAGAAATCACGTGATGTGTTTTCTCTTGCATCGCGCGGCGGGCGCCCGGGAGAGCGCCTGGCGAGGCTCCGAGCGGGGGACTGGAGCTCCCTCCAGCGCGATGCAAGAGAAAACATATCACGTGATTTCTCGAAAATGCGTATCCCGATTAATTTGTAACTTGGCGTGTGGACAGTCAAAGGGTCCTTCTCGGCGTCGGTCTCGTTAAAACCGCTCCGAAAATTCGTAATTGCCTCCTGGGGTCATTTAGAGTTATGCAAATGTAGTCCACAACAGTTTCTTAACCAAGGAAGATATCGGGAAAAGCCGACGCACAACTGTAGTTCCACCCTTTCTAAACAACGTATTAAAATATGAAGCTTATATGTCAAAGGGTACGGTCTAAACCAGTTAAATGGTGAACATCTACACGGGCTTCTGCGAGCAAGTGGCCTGGCCGGGGCAGGCGAGGCCTGGTGACTTACTCAAACCCCCGAAGGATCCCCCTTCCCTCCCCGCCCCACGCCAGTCCGCCGTACTCTGCATTTTTCTCCGGCCGGGCTGTCGCTGGTCACCGCACAGCTCAGATGAGCCACGGCAGAGCCTCCGCGCCGAGGCGTCCGTGACGTCAGCTGTGGTTCAGGTACACAATTTTGATTTCAAAATTGACTTTCAGCTTCCAAAAACATATCACTGTTATCGGGAAAATGCGGGCTGATTGGTGGTGTTCATAAAAATCGTCCTAGACAAATCCTTCTAGAACTCATTGGCCTGGACTGAGGGGTGTCCGCTTACAGCGATACGACTCATCCGTCGGTCAGCGCTCGGAGGGGGACCATAGGAGCTGAGGAATGCTTGCCTCGGTACTGCCCGGGCGCGGCAGCCACTATCGCTGTAAGCGGACACCCCTCAGTCCAGGCCAATGAGTCCTAGAGGGATTGGTCTAGGACGATTTTTATGAACACCACCAATCAGCCCGCATTTTCCCGATAACAGTGATATGTTTTTGGAAGCTGAAAGTCAATTTTGAAATCAAAATTGTGTACCTGAACCACAGCTGACGTCACGGACGCCTCGGCGCGGAGGCTCTGCCGTGGCTCATCTGAGCTGTGCGGTGACCAGCGACAGCCCGGCCGGAGAAAAATGCAGAGTACGGCGGACTGGCGTGGGGCGGGGAGGGAAGGGGGATCCTTCGGGGGTTTGAGTAAGTCACCAGGCCTCGCCTGCCCCGGCCAGGCCACTTGCTCGCAGAAGCCCGTGTAGATGTTCACCATTTAACTGGTTTAGACCGTACCCTTTGACATATAAGCTTCATATTTTAATACGTTGTTTAGAAAGGGTGGAACTACAGTTGTGCGTCGGCTTTTCCCGATATCTTCCTTGGTTAAGAAACTGTTGTGGACTACATTTGCATAACTCTAAATGACCCCAGGAGGCAATTACGAATTTTCGGAGCGGTTTTAACGAGACCGACGCCGAGAAGGACCCTTTGACTGTCCACACGCCAAGTTACAAATTAATCGGGATACGCATTTTCGAGAAATCACGTGATATGTTTTCTCTTGCATCGCGCGGCGGGCGCCCGGGAGAGCGCCTGGCGAGGCTCCGAGCGGGGGACTGGAGCTCCCTCTTAAGAGGGCGGGATACCTTTTCAAAACGAGCCGTCTGGAGCCTCTCCGCAGCGGCAAAACGCCGTTGCCGCATTCACTTCAACTCGTCGCCACGGCCAAACGGTTCGAGATTTCGATACCACACTTGGTATGTGAGTTCAGAAAAGTCAGATCTGTGTACCGATATGTTTCAATATTTTTTTGGAATTTTGGTTTAGGCCCTATAGTACCCAACCTACCTGGACTTTCGTCCACAAGAACTTTGTTATCAGGAACAAACTTGGACGTATTATCTTTCAAAGTGCTAGTCACGACCTTCATCTACCCGTAGATATTCATCTTATACCCGTGAGTCCAAATTTGCGGACGCTGGGTGGGAAACCGTGAACCTCTGCAACGCAGTTTTGGGGTCTTCCCGACCGACAAAAATAGGGAGTCGGGGACGGGCTATACCAAGGACAATATATAAGATGGACCCGGAATGCCTCCGATTCCGCGTGGCTTTACAAGCCTCTCGTCAGAGACCCGTTGACAGACCGACCGTCGCTTCGGCCGCGCTCGGGATAGCTTCGGCAGGCGTTCGGGCCATCCGTCAGCGGGGCCTCTCGTGCCCTCCTCCCCAGCCTAGTGGGATGGGGACCCCGGCAGGCCCGAAGCCGCTGCCGAAGCTGCCGAAGTCTCGCCGAATGCAGCCGAAGCGACGGTCGGTCTGTCAACGGAGGTATGACACGGGGGGTTGTAAAGCCACTACAGCGGGGATAGGCCATTCCGGGTCCATCTTATATATTGTCCTTGGGCTATACTGCCTTCCCCACCACTGCATGACGCCTACCCTGTCCCTGTCGAGTCGACCCCAGCCGGGGCCTGGTCTGTGCCGTGTGTCGCCTTGCCTTTTGTTCCGGAGTCCGGGGCTCGCTCGCACCAGCTTCCCTCCGCATCCCCCCCCCCCCACACACCCCGCCCCACCACCCCCCTGCCACCCGCCCCCAGACTCCTATACCGGCCCGGGTCGAGCGGGGCACGGGGCCGCCCGGTCACCGCCCCGATGCACCAGACAGGGAGAATTTTGATCTGCTTTTCTGAGAGGTTTCACCCAGCTGTCCGCCTAGAATAATTTTAATGATTCTATTTTGCGAAATGTTACATACGTGGCAGGTCAGAATAAAAATTAAAACTGAAGTGAAAATTGCCGGAAGGTTTTTAATGACACCTTCTTCCATCGCTAATAGCTGATCATCCCCAAATCCGTTTTTAATTTTACTATAAATAGTAACCTTGCATTTGCGGCTGAAATTTTTTTGTGCTGCTTGCGCGGCCTTCATCCCCCTCCCCCTCCCCTCCTGGTCCCGCCCGGCCCCGCCCGGCCCCGCCCGGCCCCGCCCGGCCCCTGCTGACACAGACAGCAACAGAAAGTGAAGGCGGGGAGGGGGGGGGGAGTCACTTTGAGAAATCATTGTACGGCCACCAAAAAACATTTAAAACCATAACAACAGCAAAATTTAAAAATCACAATAAAACCAAGAAGAGAAATCCACAAAAATCCGAAAATCGAGAAGATGAACAAAAACTGAAATAAAATTTAAATAACTCCTAGATAGGGGTAAAAGATCAAAATCGATCCGAAAGTAATAAAAATTTTCATTGTAAAAAGAAATTAGACACATTTTGTGTGATCCCCCCTGCTTGGAGGAGGGGTGAGCCGAAGGGTCGTCAACTCCGCTTGACCGCGTGTACGCACTGTTAAAAATTTATTGTGATTTCCCAGCACTTCCTCGATACGGAACGATTGTGAAATCCCAACACTTCTCTGTAATCAGAAAGGGACACTTTTGCTGCCTCAAAGTGAAACATTTTGTCTGACAGTCCACCATATTTTTGAAGCCAGTCTATTTTAAATACAGAGGACAGTTGTAATTTCCCGAGGAGTTGTGATTAAAATACAGAGGCCAGTTGTAATTTCCCGAAGAGTTCTGGTTTAAATACAGAGGACAGTTGCAATTTCCCGAAGAGTTTATGTTTAAATACAGAGGCCACTTGTAATGTCCCGAAGAGTTCTTGTTTAAATACAGAGGACTGTTGTAATTTAACGAAGAGTTCTGGCAACTTTTTTCACAACACAGGTGCTGTGAATTTTCCGTCATTTTTTTAACAGTGCGGTGGAATATGGAATATTACAGATTACAGGTATTATTGGTGAGCACAGCACAGGAACGGAAGAATGGACCCTAAGCAATTATCATTTACGCCTCTCCTCGTCGATAACTCCAGTCTGTTCAATCGGAAAGAAAGTTCCCCCGACCGGACCCTTTTCCGGCTCTTTACTCATATTTACGGTGGCCAATAAACGGATGCAGACGCTCAGTGCCCAGTGTAAACAAGACCCTGCCGTCCTAGCCATTTGGTTCCTGTTGAGGAAGGAGAGAAAGAAGAGAGAGAGATAGAGAGAGTGAGAGAGAGAGAGAGAGAGAGAGAGAGAGAGAGAGAGAGAGAGAGAGAGTGAGACTGAGAGAGAGAGAGAGAGAGAGAGAGAGAGAGATGTCTCAGCCGGGCCCTGTCGTCTGCTTCAGAAGAACGCCCTCCTGCCTCCGTCTTTGTTGCACTTGTGGGGCCCTGCCCTCCCCGATGTAGCGCATCGCCATGGGTGAGACAAGGACGGAGGCACGAGAGCGATCTCCGAAATCAGTCGCCTGGCCGGGGACCAGGAGAGCCCAGAGCGGGCCAGAGACGGCTCGAGCCTCCTCGCCGCCCAGCTCTGCCGGCCGACCCGACCCCCCGGAGCCCCGCCCTGAATGGGGATGAGACAAAGACCGTGTCGCCACATGTTAGGGGGCAGTGACGAGGCGGGGGAGGTGGAGGGGCTAGTAAAGTACGTCAACGTAAGCGATACACCGTCCTTCTCCGCTTGCGTTCAGAGTCCCCCAAAAGTGCGTTGCAGAGGTTCACGGTTTCCCACCCAGCGTCCGCAAATTTGGACTCACGAGAATAAGATGTACATCGACGGGTAGATAAAGGTCGTGACTAACACTTTGAAAGATAATATGTCCAAGTTTTTTCCTGGTAACAAAGTTCTTGTGGACGAAAGTCGGGGTAGGTCGGGTACTCTTAGGGCCTAAACCAAAATTCCAAAAAATTATTGAAACATATCGGTACACAGATCTGACTTTTCTGAACTCACATACCAAGTTTGGTATCGAAATCTCGAACCGTTTGGCCGTGGCGACGAGTTGAAGTGAATGCGGCAACGGCGTTTTGCCGCTGCGGAGAGGCTCCAGACGGCTCGTTTTGAAAAGGTATCCCGCCCTCTTAAGCGGGGACTCTCCCCGAAGCGGAGAGGACTTCTCGTGCCCGCGGGGTGGCGGTCGCCTGGAACACACCGGATCCCATCAGAACTCCGAAGTTAAGCAGGCGGGGCTCGCAGGTTGCGAGTTAGGTAGGGGCCTACCAATTTTTCCAGTTTTTTAAATAGCTCTTAAAAAAAAAAAAATATTTGAGGTGTGCTCCAACCATGATACCCATTCCTTCTCCACTTTACCCGTGTAAACAAGGTCAGAAAAAAGCAAGGCACTCTTTTGGATTTTGAGGAAATCATCAGGTCGGACAATCGATCTCACGCGTACTTAAACTTAACACGCTCCAGGGCCACGGCCACGGAGAGGTAAAGCCGGTATCCTTACCCCGCGGGTACTCTCGGGGTACTGGCCTTTAAAAAAAATTTGAATTTGAGGTGTTGTACCATTTTTTCGGTGCATGCTCCGACCATGATACATATTCCTTCTCCATTTCACCCGTGTAAACAGAGTCGGAAAAAATCCAGGCACTTTTTCAGATTTGGGGGAAAGTATAAGGTCGGACAATCGAGCTGCATCGCAGAGGATAGCAGGCGACTCTAGCGGTTCGTTGGGGACGGAGAAAACGAGGTCGGGCAGAAAAATAACTATGACACCCTGACTGCCAGGTCGGACAAAATTAGGTCGGACAAAAAGAAACGTGTGACGGTGGCGGCCGCAAAAATCCCGAGGTCGGACAAAAAAAAAGGTCGGACAACCGATGTAGACTCGAACCGCCCCGCATCTCGACTAAGGCTTACAAGCGGCTTACAAGTAAGAACATACTTGAAACCACCGCCCCGCTTCCCGACCCGAATATGGCATTGTAATTTCCTGAATTGTCTTCTGCTTTCTAGGCTATTAATAGCCTAAGCAATTGCTTATTTTGGTATACATTCCAAATTCTGTTAATAGTGTCCCATTTATTCTGGGAACTATTCCAGAAATTTCCGCCTAAAATTCAAGCGCGTCCTCTCCTCGCCGACTGTGGTCGAATTTAGGATCCCGCAGCCGTCGCGCTACACTGCAAATGACAGGGGTGCTTCTCGCCCAGGCCAACATCCAAAGTTTTGCCAAAGCAGCAGCAGACAGCTTTTGAGGCTCAACCTTCATGCACCACCCTGGCCGGCCACCGCACGCCCTCGGCTGCCCTCGGCTGCCCTCGGGCACGCTGTTGCGGTGCGTCGAGCGGAGAGTGAGACTCGTGTGAGCCTCATGTGAGACCCGACGAGGGAAGGGGGTGGCGGGAAAATTGATGATGAAAAACTGCGAAAAGCACAAAGTGGGGGACGTGTACGAGAACTGGGCCCGGCCGGGACGACAGAGGACGAGGCAGGATGCATTTGGCAGCCAGAAAAACGGCGGCTAGGAGAGGGAGGGGGAGAGAGGGAGAGGGGGGATAGAGAGAGGGAGAGGGAGAGAGAGAGAGAGAGAGAGAGAGAGAGAGAGAGAGAGGCGCGGAGGAGAGAAAACCTGACAGACAGATGGTTGGCAGGACGCAGTAGCGGAGTGACGTGATATGAAACACGTCCGCAAAGCTAAAGTGCGATTATTTTTCTCTTCTCTCCTTTCCTCTCTCTCTCTCTCTCTCTCTCTCTCTCTCTCTCTCTCTCTCTCTCTCTCTCCCTCTCTCTCTCACACTCCCTCTCCCTCTGAGGAGCAGCACACACTGGATGCTGCTGCTCTGGATGTAGGCGGCCTGACGGGCCACAATCAGTTGCAGGACCTGTCAGGAGTGACAACTGTGCATAACTCATCTTGTGCCTCCTTCTTTTCCTCATTCTCATCCTCCCTCTCTCCTCTCCCTCCCTCTCTCTCCCTCTTCCCCCTATCCCCCTCACTTTATCCGCGCCTCGGCTATCAATCAGTCTCTCTCTGATCTTGAAGGGTTTCTCCTTCTGGTCGCCCATCGACAAACTGTCCGTAACAATAATGCCCGCAATATTTCACCTTTTCATTCATACTCCTAGCTTGCGCCGCCCGCCGTCACGCTTTGTATCGCGTCACGCTTCGTCACGTCACTGTCACGCTTCACAACACTGTAAAAACTCACTAACATTTTACTTTTATGTGTTGTCCCCTCTCCCCTCCCCAAGAAAAATGATAAACTGCTGATTTTATTTAAAATTCAAAATTTGAAAAATATACAGGAATTTTTTTTTCTGATTCAACAACCTGGGCGAAGCTATCTCAAAGGAGAGAAAGAGGGTCTCGTACAGCGGTGTGAGCCGTGATAAATTTCCGCCAGAGAGAGAGAGAGAGAGAGAGAGAGAGAGAGAGAGAGAGAGCGAGAGTGTGCGAGCGGGGGCACGCGACCCTTCCCTCACCGGTCACACGCTTGGTCAGGTCCAGATCCGGTGTCTGGCCCCGGGCTCCGGCGGGCTCCGGCTCCGGCCCGGAGAAGGAAGCCGGAGGCAGCGCTGGCCGCAGCGGTGCTCCTTGAGGGGCGGATGTGCAACCCGAGACACACCAAAGACACGCTAAACGTCGCTCAAATCTGGCGGAAAAGCGGAATTTAATACGATCAAGTCCGGGCGAGTGCGTTCCGGGGCAGCGGAGGGGGGCGGGGGAGGCCCAACAACACCGCTTTGGTGCCGACGGAAGACGCTCCGGGCCTCTGGGCCTCCGGGCCTCCGGGCCTCCGGGCGTCCGGTCGGGCTGACTCCCGAGCACGGCCGAGCCCACATATATACGAAATCTGGATGGGTTAAGTGTAGCGGTGGAGTTCGATCAAATGCTTGTCATTTTATTTTAGCTGTCTCTCCATTCACTGTAAAAAATCAGTCATGGATACGGAGCTTGTCACGGCGTTGCGTACCCCACTTTTCGGAAAGGGAGTACGGAAATTTACCTACCATTTTTACATGGGCTAGTATAGGAGGGGCTCTTAAGGAAAGAGGGCACGGAACCGAATTTACGGAGACCCCGTCATCTAAATAAACGGTATATTTCCGTATGGGCGACCGTGATTTTTAGCAGATGATACATCTTAGCAAAGATAAAATAAAAAGAAACTAAAGAGAATTGATGTTTCATCGGCTTGTACTCTCGCAATAGTATAGAGCGGGCCGGGTTGTCACAGTGCGGCGCGGCGCGCGGCGTGCGGTGCGGCGGCGCGTGTGCAGGCCTGGAGAGGGGGAAGCCAGGCGGGCCAGGCGAGGGGGTCGGGAGGGGGAGGTGGGGCCAGCGGGGCCGAAGCAGGGGACCAGGCGAGGCTCCAACCCATGGTATTGTTGCCTTGCGGCGCCCGGTGACGCCACGCTCGCGGCTCTCCCGAGTGTAACACATTTATAGCAGTATGTTCCAGACCATGGGTGGGTCGACCCGCCAAATACATGTGTAACGGTGGCTGACTACCTAAACCCCGTAAGTGCAGAAGGCGCTGAAATAAAATTATTCGTACGCACATTTTCGTAACGTCGCCTTAATACACAAAAGTGCAAGACATAGTAAGGTGTCAGCTAGCTTTTACTCCCAAGTTCAAAAACCAAGCGCGTACCCTGGGTATATTGTACCTAGGGGGGACTGATGAATGGCTCAATGGCTCGCAGTCCGCGAGGCGCAACACAGCAAAAAAAAAAATTCAAAAAAAAAATTAGATTTTAGTATCATCTGCTTTCATTTACAATCTTGATTGAAATTTTTTTTTACAGTGATTATATGTTGTGATTTTGCAACCTTTTTGAAACATGGAACCCAAAATATTTGCCGCGCTGACGGCGTCTCGTTTTGTGGCTCGAAATCAGCTCTCACCTTAGTCAGGATCACACTGGAAAAACAAAGGTAGGACTCGAAGGGGTTTAATGCCTTTCCGAAGGCATTAAAATTTGGCACCCCTGCAAAGGCATTAAAACTGCCCCAAAGGTGTGAAATTTTAATGCCTTTAGACAATTTCGTGCCTTTGCAAAGGCATTAAAATTTAATGCCCCTAGAAAGGCATTAAGTCCTACCTTTGTTTTTCCTGTGCAGTAAGCGCTATCAGAAGAGGATCCAAGTCTGTCCCCGAATCACTCGAATTGACTCATGTTAAGTCTTCTCAGCCCAAAACTTGACGAGAGACTAGATAATGGTGCGAGCACTGGAAAAACAAAGGTAGGACTTAATGCCTTTCTAGGGGTGTGAAATTTTAATGCCTTTGCAAAGGCACGAAATTGTCCAAAGGCATTAAAATTTAACACCTTTAGGCAGTTTTAATGCCTTTGCAGGGGTGCTAATTTTTAATGCCTTATGGTAAAGGCATTAAAACCCTTCTCGTCCTACCTTTGTTTTTCCAGTGAGATGCTTTTTAACAGACAATAAACTACAGTATCCGTTACAATAAATCCGGGTTATTCTCGACCAAAATTCCGGGTTATCTACGAGAAACAACCACGTAGCGTACAAAGACTTTTTACTGAAGTAGCACGACACTATTCATTCACTATTTTCGCGACAACACTTACTTGGAATGAATATTTTTCTCCCCCCCCCCTCCCCCGTCCCGCCCATGACCCAAACTCGACCGCCGCCGCCTCCTCACGCCAGGGTGCAGAGGTGACTACTAGGGGTTGGGGCGGGGCGGGGGGCACTTCCGCCAGATAACCCGACTCTTGAGAAGAAATCCCACCGAAACGAGAGCGATATGGGGTGGGGTGGAGAGAGAGAGAGAGTGTGTGGAGCGTGCGGGGAACACCCTGAGGTGCGTATCGTTTAGAGCATCGGGCCGAGCGAGGCGGTCTGGACGACCTTTTCTTCTTCTTTTTATTTTTCCTCTCTCTCTCTCTCTCTCTCTCTCTCTCTCTCTCTCTCTCTCTCTCTCTCTCTCTCTCTCTCTCTCTCTCTCTCTCTCTCCCCCCCCTCTCGGTGTCGTGAACCTTCTCCGCCCCTTGTGTGCCTCATGGGTGACTGGGCCAAGAGCAGAGTGCATAGAGTGTATCGGCCGGAGCGGGAGGGGGCGGCCCCTAAGGACTCACCTCCCCAGCTTCATGCTGCCGGAGGGAGTACTGTAACCCGAACTGAACGCCCCTCTCCTCGCCGCGTAGGATGGGTGCAGAAAGACCACTCCTGGTTTTAGTTTAGGGTTTTAAATTTGTGAGTAATTTGTTTTCTTATTTGCGGAAGATTGGCATAGTAAGGATAAAATACGGTAAATTTTGTATTTTTTGTATTTTTTTTATTTAAAAAAAAGGGGGTTTTACACATGAAAATGCTAGAAATTATGATTTCAGTTCGTTTTCCTATCGTCCCTTACTTATAAAAAATAGCAACGAGAAAATGACTTTAGTTCAATAACATGTACATTTTGCCTAGTAGGCAGGCGCAGCCAGCTTCACTGCTCCGCTATGCGTTTGAGGCTACTATACTTACTTATTGCCTACTTTTCTCTGGCAGCGCACTTTGGTTGTAGGGCAGAACGACGACAACACAAAGCTGTGCAAAGTGAAAAGGAGAAGATAGACAGGGATTGATGCATGTGATAAAGAGAGGGAGAGAGCGAGTGTGAAAGAGAGAGGGAGAGAGAGAGAGATGGGTGGTAGGGAGGAGGAGGAGGAGCATCTGGTGAATGATAAGCCGCGAGCGTGGCGCGGCGCGGCGCGGCGGGGTTATATGAGGTAGTGCCCCGCAGCCACCCCATAATGACGTCATTTGTTACGGTAATAGTCGCGCCGGCCGTTAGGCCGTTAGGGGTGTAACGTTTGGCTCGCGCAGGGAGTGAGTGAGGAGGAGAAGGCCGCCGCACGCCGCCACCAGCGCGTCTCGATAATTTGTGAAGCGAACGCGGCGGGGCGAGAGCGAGCGAGAGAGAGAGAGACTTGCTCACCTACTTATACCCGCGCCTCGCGAGGGGGAAATACCTCCGACATTTGGTGAACGAATGAGGTTAATTTTAGTGAATTTTTATAGACTTATTTTTCAAATTTTGCTTTAATTTTTCCCAGATGTTTGTCGTTTTTCGCGAATATTTGTAATTTTTTCTGAATGTCTATTAAAAAAAAATTTCCGAATTTTTCTATGTTTTTTTTTTCTGAATTACGAGGTGTCCAAATATTTCAGGATTGTTTCCCCCTCGCCGTGGGTTGGTAGTGTCGGGAGGCGGGCATCAGCGAGGCCGCTTGCACTGCTGCCACAAGTGCATGTCAATTAATGTGACCTTACGTTCTTTTTCATGAGAAAAGTGTCACATTGTTTAAAATGTAATGTCACATTCTTTTCAACGTGAATCGGCCAGGATATGCGGACTAAATTTTATTGTCACATTCAAAAGAATGTGACATTAATATTAAAGGGAATGAGACAGTTTTTACATGAAAAAGAATGTGACGTCACAGTAATTGAATAACACTGCAGTTGAACACTTGCAAGTGCACAACAATCCCATGTCGCAAACACGAACAAATGCACAGCCGTGGAGTTGAGCAGTTGCAATCGCACGGCTGTTGAGTTAAACACATTCAGGTGATAAGCATGGAGTTGCACACTTACAACTGTTGAACAGCTGCACGCTTCGTTTGCAGGAGTGTGCAAGAATGTGCAAGAGAGTGAGCGCTATTCACACACTACAGGGTGTGTTACTGCCCGGCGGCCCTTCGTCGTCCCCTCTCGAGTTCCGCGCGCATAGATAGATATCGAGGCGTGTGAGCACTTTTACTGCAATAACGGAGGCAGATAGCAGAGAGCGGGCCATAACGGGGCGACACGTCGAACCACCCCAACCCCCACACACTGCGCACAGATTTTTGAGTCGATTCCCTCCCCAAACTAAACTTTTTTTTCCTCGAAAAAACTCTTTATTTCCGCAGTCTTTGTGGTCTTTCCCGGCGCGATCGAGGGAGTTATCACTCATACAAACTGTGAGCGATGATTTTTATTTTTATTTATGATGTTTTTCATTATTTTTTCTTTCTTTTGATTTCTCTTTAAATTTTTAATGGAAAATTTCTGTCAGTTTTTGATAAATTTTGGTATTTTACCCCTGTTTCTGACTCCTTTTCCATTTTTATTTAAGTTTTTTAGTTCATTTTTCTATGAATAAGTGATTTTTTAGGAAGAGGGGGAGGCGCTAAAAGTCTTCTAAGGGGTTCAATGTTTTTTTTAAAAAAAGAGAGAAAAGTTTCTTCGAAATTTTTTAAAATGTATTAATTGATTTATTTAATTTTTCAAATGATTATTTTTGGGCCACACAATGACTTATCGAAGTGATCCTGGGCGCAATTGGCCGACGCTCCTCCACACCTACTGTCCACTCTTCCTCCCTCCCTCTCTCTCTCTCTCTCTCTCTCTCTCTCTCTCTCTCTCTCTCTCTCTCTCTCTCTCTCTCTCTCTATCTTCGCCTCCTCTTGTCTTTCCTTCCTCCCCGCCGCCGCCGAGCCGCCGGGTGCTGCTCCTCCCTGCCGCTGTGCTCGGCGGCGCCGAGGATGTCGCGGGTGAAGAATAGCCGTAAATTTGACCTGACCCCGCGAGTTTTACAGAGTGGCTGGAATTTTTCTTGATGCGGGAGGCGCGTCGTCAGAGGGAGCCTTGGTGGGCGCGAGCGGGAGGAAAGAAGTAGTTGCATTTGGACACCTCGTCTGTCTGTGTCCCTGGCTAATAGGAGCGATTCGTCCTCCTCCTCCCACTCCTCCTCCTCCTCCAGCGTGTCCGCCCCGCCGCACAGCCCGTCTGTCAGTTGTCACCCGCGCTATACGCGCCGACAGACGTCTTGGTCGGCGGCGCGAGCAGGGAGGGCTTTTGCACACGCTCAGTCAGAGCAAGTGTGAGAGCGTGTCACGCACTAGCACGAGTGTGAATATTACATCGCGTATTCTCGTTTGGAGTGTGGATTTGTTTTGACTCAATTTATTATACCTACTTTTTCTTTTTATCCACTGGACTCGCGTCCCTTCGGGCAACTGCAAAGAGACAAAGCTTCCTAAAGAAAAAAAGGGGGGGGGGGGGGGGAAAGAAATAAATAGAGATCGGTATTCGAACCTCTGCCCAGCCAACGCTATTAACCAAGGGGCGGCCAACTCATGTATTTCTGTGTACACTTCCCTTGTATTTCTTGTATTTCTCATGTATTTTTCGGTATTTTTCTCGTACTTTTGTTGAGTATTTCTATGTATTTATGTGTATTGTAGAGTATTTCCTTGTATTTTTAGTGTATTTCTAGAAATACACAGGTATTTCTGTGTACAAGTTTTTACGAGTTGGCCGCCCCTCGCTATTAACGGTGCCGATGTGCATACCAATGTCGCCACGCGGCCGGGCTGTCCCAGCAAGGAGAGCAGGCGTATTGATGACGCCACCGGTACAGGTTCGTCAGCGACTACGGCTCTTCGCAGCGTCACCCCTAGTGGGCAGGCGTTGTGTACCTTGGCGTCAGAGCCGTGCCGGCTCAGTGTGGTCCCACGAGCCGCGGAACCCAGGTTCGAATCTTGCTTAATATAAATTTTTCCGTGGACGGCAGCCTGGAGTGGAATTCAAACCCCCCATTTCAACGTGGAATCGCCGACGGTCTAGTGGTCTTAGTACCACGAAAGCCGCGGGGTGTCATGAGACTCGGCACTTGGGGCCTGGGTTCAATTCCCAGGTAGGTTCTTCACTGGCAGCGAAAGCGAGTTGTCAGGAAGTTCCGTCCCATGCCACGGGGGGTGGTCCCTCGTGGGGAAGTAAGGCCTATGAATCTGGCTCCTTAGTAAACAGCTTTTCCATGACCTGTGCGGGAGCGGGTCAGTACAGGTCTAACCAACCGTACGCTTACTCTTCCGCAAAAACTTCTCTTTCTGCTCTTCTCCCCCTCTATCGTCCTGCCTTGCCTCTACCTCCCACTGACCGGTCATGCGGTCCGGTGGTGCCCAGTCGTTGGTCTGAAATGCTACCTACGGCTTCAAGGCGCTGTTTAAATAGGGTAGTACGGCGGGCCTGACAGGCCGCCAGCCTTGAGCGGGGACTCTCCCCGAAGCGGAGAGGACTTCTCGTGCCCGCGGGGTGGCGGTCGCCTGGAACACACCGGATCCCATCAGAACTCCGAAGTTAAGCAGGCGGGGCTCGCAGGTTGCGAGTTAGGTAGGGGCCTACCAATTTTTCAGTTTTTAAAAAAACTGCCAGGTCGGACAAAATGAGGTCGGACAAAAAGAAACGTGTGTTGGTGGCGGCCACAAAAATCCCGAGGTCGGACAAAAAAAGGTCTGACAACCGATGTAGACTCGGCTGATCAGTTGACCTACCCCGCATTTGACCTACCACCCAATTTTTTCCCAGAGATATCAAAATATATATGATAAAAAATTCTCCTATTTCTGTATATTCTAGTTGACCTACCTCACATTTGACCTCCCCATATTTTTATTCCAAAAATATTGATGAAGAACCTCCCTGGGAATTGAACCCCGGCCCCAAGTGTCGAGTCTTATGCACGGTAAACAAAAATCTCGGAATCCGAGAGCACACCTCGGTTTTGCATGCGCTGTCCTTTTTCTTCCTATATGAGAGAGAGAGAGAAAGACAGCGCGATGTAAAATCGAGATGTCCTCTCGGAATCAGAGATTTTTGATTACCGTGTGACACCCCGCGGCTTTCGTGGTACTTAAACCACTACACCGTCGACGATACCACGTGAGACCTCCGTTGAAAAAGTGAGTTTGAACTCCACTCCAAGTTGCTGTCCTCGGAAAAATGTCTATTTTATGGCAAGATTCGATCCCGCATTCTGCAGCTCCCGGGAGAACACTATGCCGGCACGCCTACGATGCCGGAACAAAATGACTGCCCACTAGGGGTCACGGTGCGCGGAGCTGTATAGTCGCCGACGAACCTGCTGTACCGGTGGCGTCATCAGTACGCCTGCTCTCCTTGCTACAACAGCCCGGCCGGCGAAATGGGTATCCGCATCGACACCGTTACTAGAATTGGGTCGGCAGAGGTTCAAATACAAGACACATTTTATTTTTAAATTATTATTTTTTTTTTAAGTAGCTTGGTCTCTTTGCCCGAGGGACGTGAGGACAGTGATTAAAAAGAGAACTATTTGACCATGGTGACGGGGTTCGACGGTCCTCGTCGCACTTCTGGAGGGTGGGAGTTGAAGGGCTCATGCTGTATAGGTCCGATGAAGATGAAGAATCACTACTAGGAGAAGTTGATGAAATTAATCAGGGCGCTTGTGGGAGGGAATCTCCGGCAGACGTCTCGAGGAGGGGACAGGGGGGGGGGGCGTCAGCCCGTCTCCGACCGAGAAGGAGCTTAATTTCACAACTCAATAATTTTTCAGCAGTCAAATTAGAGGAGCGACAGCTCTTGTGCGCGCGCGCCCTGCAGTCCGCGGTGGCGTGTCTGAGAGAGCGAGAGAGAAAGAGAAAGGGCGAGCGAGAGGGAGAGAGAGGGAGGCGGGGGTGGTGGAGGCGTGTCGGAGCTACTGGATGTGACACGACCGGAATTAGATGGAAAATGGAAGGAAAAATAACCGGAGCGCGCGCGGTATACGCGCCGGTCCTGCTATCCCGGCCGTGGCCCCAGGCCCCCCCGCCTCAGTGTGTGTGTGTGTGTGTGTGTGTGTGTGTGTGTGTGTGTGTGTATGTGTGTGTGTGTGGCAGCGGCGCAGGGCTGAGTTGGCTTTATGCCTCTTTGGTAACCGTAACAGAAAGTCAAGACCCCGCACAAATTAAATCCCACGCACATGTGTCGCGTGTTCCGGGAGAGTTTATACATCATGTTGCCACCGATCCGGTGAGCCATGAGGCAGACTTGGGTGAATGACAACCACCTTGACTGACCCCCAGAGTCCTCCACGTTGACCACCACGGCGGCAGCACCCCCGCGCGTGTTTACTGCGAGTCTCTTTTGGTCTTTCCCTGCCGCTGCGCTATGCGTCGCGCGGGGCGGGGCGGGCCGGGGCGTGGCGGGGCGGGGCGGCCGGCATGTGGCGCGGGGCGGCGGCTGTCACTACCACACGCGACTCCCCCCCCCCCCCCCCCCCCCCCTTTACCCCCCTCTGGCGCCGCCGCTGCGGATGCTAATTCCAATGCTCGTGCCACTCGCGCTGAATACTCCCGGGGCGTCAGACGAGTAATTGCTTCGCCCCAAAGAAAGACCGACCGACGCCCCGCAGGAAAAAGTGGAAGGGACGGGTGGGCGCGGGGGGGAGAGAGAGAGAGAGAGAGAGAGAGAGAGAGAGAGAGAGAGAGAGAGAGAGAGAGAGAGAGAGAGAGAGAGAGAGAGAGAGAGAGAGTGGCGAAAAAGACAGCGATGGTAGAGGGGGGGAGGGCGGAGTTGGGAGAGGAGAGAGTGAGAGAGTGAGAGACAGAGAGAAACAGAGAGAGAGAGAGAGAGAGAGAGGGGGGGGAGAGAGAGGGAGGGAGGGAGGGAGAAAGGGGGATGGTGGAAAGGTTGCTGTCAAAAAAGTACGGCCCCGACCCCCGCGTGCAGTGCCGCCGCACACGCCCCGTAGAAATATGACATTTTTGGCGCGACACCCGGAACGAGCTTGCCGGTCCGCTTCCTCCTCCTCCTCCTACTCCCCGTCCCCCTCGTCTACTCCCAGGGGCTGAGGTTTGCCTAACCTGACAGCAAACAGCGACTCACCATGTCTTAAGCGCGTATCACACTAGCGACTGCGGCCGGCGCTGCGACTGCGGCTGCGACTGCGATCGCGGCTGTCCCTCAATCACACAGGGCGGCGGCCGCTGCGGCCGCGCATGCGCAGCAGACGCAGCTTTCTGCGAGCGGACTGAACATAACCTCAACTTTGCAGGTTACGTTGTACTGCAGTGCGACTATCAATATGACGACATGCGTCATAAAAATTTTATATATACTAAAAATTTGAATTGCGTTCTTGATTTTGACTCTCCTATTTGGGCCACTTCAGCCCAAACTGGTGGTTTCAGGTCCGCCCTCTTATAAACTCCAAGTGTCGCGTCCCACAAAATAGGCCTTTTTTCCACTTCATACGCCAGCCGTATGTCCTGCTCGTTCGCAAATTTTGGTCTTACTTTTAACTGCCTCGATGAATCCCAATGAATCCATTTTGCAATTTCACACAACGTTCAGCCATTGAAACAAAGGTTCCACCAGCGCGCGAAAATACTGCTTTCTGATTGGCTGCGACTGCGTCCGCGACTCCGCAAAATAGCCGGACGGCTATTCCTGCGACTGCGACTCGCAGCGCCGACTGCCTCGCTCTGATTGGTTGAGCGCCCAGCCGCAGTCGCAGTCGCAGTCGCAGCGCCGGCCGCAGCCGCTAGTGTGATACGCGCTTTACGCCGCCGCGGCGCCGCGCCAACGTCCCGAGCGGAACGCCATACCGCCGCCGCAGCCGCCAAAGGGCCGAAGCTGCGCAGCACAGAAAACTCCAAGCAGGTGGACGAGTCTTCCCGAGAGGGAAACACGGGGAAACATTTCGGAACATTTTGGAGTACAAAGTTTAGGAACTATTGTGAGTTTTTGTGAATTTTTAATGAATTTTTTGGAATTTTTGTTTCAGGTTTTTCTAGAATTCTGTTCAAGTGAATTTTCCTGAGTTTTTCTAAATTTTTCTGAAGTACAAGGTGTACAAAAATTTCAGAGTTTTTCAGTCATAACACTTAAACGAGTAAAGGTGCAAATGCACACACTTAACTCTAATGTACATTCTTAAATGTAGCTGTTGATTTTTTTCTGCGCGTACCTTCACTTTTTATTTTAATTTTAACATCCGTATTCACATCCATATTAATAATTGTTAATAATTATGGTTCACACCAGTAAAGGTTGTGCAAATATAGATATGTATAAGAATGTATACGGATTAAAATGTCTATGAGACTTTAGTGTGCATATGAAATTTACGGGTTCCGGGTCATTTGTGGCCTGGTTCTCTCAAAGTCAAGATTAGGAACACGAACTCCCACAATGTGCGACATTCTCACACTTCAGACGCAGCTGAGAAAAATAAAAAGCGAGGAAAAGAACAGGTGAATCCGTGAAAACGTTTGCGAGTGTTCGCGCAAGATGCATGTGACAGTTTGGCTGCTATCAGAAAGCCAGCGCGGCGGCGCGGTGAGGGCTCAGCGGGGTCAGCGGGGCGGCGGGGTGGGGTGGGGTAGAGTGGGGTGGGGTAGAGTGGGGTAGGGGCCCCGCCTGCGGAGCGCTGGCTGCAGCCTGTCAAAGCGAGTTGACGTCTAGAAGGCCCGCGGAGATGTGACAGCGGACAGATTCTGCCCGTGACGTGGTGAAGCCCAGCCCGCCCCCGACACCCGCCTCACCCTTCTCTTTCTAATTCCACCGTGACCCCAGCTGCTGCTGGTGGCGCTCTGGCGCCGCCCCGCCACCGGAACGCCCCGGGGGCGGGGCGGGGCGGGGCGGAGCGGGGTGGGGTGAGGTGGGGTGGGGTGGCTCCCGCGGACATGTCCCGCCGGTGGCGCTGCTAGCGAGCGCGGAGATCAGTCGAGTTAATTTAGGACGACAGGTAGAGAGAGAGGAGGTTCTTTCGCTGCAGCAGGAGGTGGTCGTCGTGGGGGACGCAGAAGGAAGATTGGAGTCGACGAGCGCAAGAGCAAAGCAGAGGCCGCAGCCGTCACCTCAAACGCCACGAGGCTGATTGAAACGGACGGACGTATTTGTTCGGTTAGGTTGGGCAATCCACTGGCAATAAGGCTCATTTTCAAACTTGTCAAAAGCGAAGCAGGCGACAGGAAAGAAAATGTAATAATGATTCAGTTGGGCGTTTACGCTTGAAAACATTACATCTCCCTTCTTACGACGTAACATTCAGTGATTCATTTTTCTAAACGGTAGTGAATGAGTCTGGCGGTGGTCACGTGGTCGGTAATCCATTTGCTGTTCATCGGCCAGATTGTTTCTCTCTCTCTCTCTCTCTCTCTCTCTCTCTCTCTCTCTCTCTCTCTCTCTCTCTCTGTCAATCCCTCCCTCTCGATCACTGTCCTGTCTCTCCTACGCCTCAGGCTTGTCAATGGCCGAGAGGAGTAATCAATTACGTACTGAGTTCGGTATAACGAGCTTGAGCGAGAGAGAGGGGCAGAGAGAGAGAGAGAGAGAGAGAGAGAGAGAGAGAGAGAGAGAGAGAGAGAGAGAGAGTGAGAGAGAGAGTGAGAGAGAGAGTGAGAGAGAGGGAGAGAGAGAGAGCGGTGAGAGAGATGCATGGCCCGTCATTATACCTGCGGCCGGAGCAGCAAGCCAACACTCAACACGCGTTATTTATTTACACTGATTACTGTCAGGGGATATCAGGTCGGCCTCGTCCGTTACACTGTTAACCACCCTGCGCACAGGATCGCCTGCTTAATTCAGCACATTTACCAGATTTCTTTTCAAGCAGGTCCCAATAAAGTTTTTCGTGATTCGGTTTGAAAAGTATAATGTGTTCAATGAAATACAGTTTTCTATGCGATGCGTTTAGAAATGAAGACAGCAGTTCCCCTGACCGCCGAGCAGGAACGCGCAGCTGTCACCCAGGTTCCAGGTAAGAGCACGTCAGCGTTGAAGCAGCTCGGGCTTACTCGCCTGAATAGACGGTGAAGCCGTTCTGCTGTTCTATATCAAACTTTACGCCAGAAAGTTGTGCTTTGCCGCTCGCCGCTCGCCGTGCAATCCGCTCAGAGGGAATCAGACTAAAGGGAAGAGGTGAGTTGCAGAGAGTTTCTGCCGCGGATCCCTCTGTGCGGCTGACGGTAGTGAATCTGTCCCGATGTGCTCTCACTAAAGGTGGTTTCCAGTCCAGGTAATTTCATCACAGAGCTGGCTGCTCTGCCCCCCGGCCCCGGGGGCGGGGCTGCTAGCCTCAATTAGTCGGCTCCGACTATGTCCAGGGGGTTAAGGTCGCTAGGCCTAAAGCTCTGCCCGGCCGCGGCAACCTCTGATTGATGAGGTCTTTATTGTGGGTTAGGGAGAGATGTTTCGGATTACACGGGGAAGCGATGGGCGTCGAGCGACTGACAGCCCGTACACTTGTAGCCTACCCACGGGGAAGCCAGCCTCTCTCTCTCTCTCTCTCTCTCTCTCTCTCTCTCTCTCTCTCTCTCTCTCTCTCTCTCTCTCTCTCTCTCTCTCTCTCTCTCTGGAAGAGTCTGGCTTATACACCACCGTCCCACGCTACCTCATTCCGTTTCCAAAACACACGAATCAAATCGGCGCGCGTCTAATCTGACCGCACACGGGGCAATAATATACTTGCACGCGGCGACAACCGTGTGCGAATAAGCGCGTCATACAATCCGTGACTGCCAATAATCGGTAACAACTTGCTCGCGCTGAGGAAAATGCGCGCGCCATCATGTAGCGTTTGGTTGTGAGCGCGTATCTTGTGCCGGGGCCGGGAAGGGCCCAGCCCCCAGCCCGCACCATGCTCTGTGGTTAGCGGGCCCAGGTAATGACTTGTTGTAGCCTGCTATTACTGTCTATAACTCACGTCGGCCATCATCAAGGCCCGGGCCGCCACGCCCCGCCACGCCCCGCCACCGCCCGTCGTGGAGGAACGACGTGTGAGTTGGCTCCATTTATGTCTGTCTGCTCCGTGGCGTGGCGCGGCGCGGCGCCCAACTACCCACCACCGCTCACCTCAGCTCGGCTCGGACCGTGTTTAGTGATTATCATCATAATCCCGGGGCCCCAAACTACCTACCTCGGCTTGCTCCCTGGCGACGTGTGTTGGATGGGGAAAGAGTCAGTCGGGAGAGAGGGAGGGGAGAGAGGGAAAGAGAGAGAGAGAGAGAGAGAGAGAGAGAGAGAGAGAGAGAGAGAGGGAGAGAGAGAGAGAGAGAGAGGAGAGACAAGAAGAGAGGGAAAGAGAGGGGAGAGAGAGGAGAGACAAGAAGAGAGGGAAAGAGAGGGAGAGAGAAAGAGAGAGAGAGATGAGAGGGAGAGAGAAACGAGCGCCTCTCCGCGGAGAGAAGGGGAGAGACGGGGGTGATTGATTCGTTGTCATCCCTGTCGAGGCTGTCGGCAGCTTGACAATGAGTAACACCACGAGGCTAATGCTTCTTGTCTCGCGCGCCTTCCTCCCCTTCCACTCTCTCTCTCTCTCTCTCTCTCTCTCTCTCTCTCTCTCTCTCTCTCTCTCTCTCTCTCTCCCCTCTCTGTCCCTCTCCTTGACGAGTGAGGCTCACTGGTGCGTGCGATGTACAGACGTGACACCACCACGCGACGTCGACTCACGGTACGTCGGGGTGCCGTGATGCCATGTCCTCCCGCTCCCCTTTTATATAAAGAATGGCCCCCTACAAAAGGGGAATCTCCGTAAAGCAATTCCCACCAAACTTTATTTTCTTCTCCGACTCACATTTATTCCGCGACAGCGGAAACTTGGGCGCGAGGAGAGAGAGAGAGAGAGAGAGAGAGAGAGAGAGAGAGAGAGAGAGAGAGAGAGAGAGAGAGAGAGAGAGAGAGAGAGAGAGAGAGAGAGAGAGAGAGAGAGAGAGAGAGGAATAACGACGGCATGGCGGTGAAGGCCACTTGGAACCTCTGCCTGGCCTGCAGTTCTTACGCCGCCGTGCGCCGTGTAACACATACAATACTCGTCGAGTCGGTTCCAGGGAGTGCGCGTTTCGCCCGGGGGGAGGTACAGTGTTGCAGTCGGGCCTGTATTCACAGTCAATTTTGGGTGCTCAGAAATTGTACGCCAAGGCGCGCAGTCGGGTCGTACGCCACTGAAAATCTACGAGTCATAATGCTCGCTCCCATACGAGTGAGAATTTGAGGGCAATTTTATTACTTACTGGAGAGTGAGAATTTTTCTCCTCGCTCTTTCTGAGAAAGAATTTTGATAATAATAAAGTGAGAATTCGTGCTCAAATTAAATGAGGTTAAAAAATCCTTACTCAAATAGAGCGAGGCTAAAAAATATCTCGCTCGAAAAGAATGAGATTAAAAATTCTTACAGTGGGGCACCAAACCTATAAAGCCCCAAAGTCCCACTCTAGGGGTCAAAGAACAGCGTATGAGTATCACTGTATATTATATGCTAGCGCTTTACAGGAAATACGTTGTTAATTTTGTTAACAGCCCTTACTGTTCGGAAAAAACAATTTTGTAAAACTACAGAAGAGAGATAAAAGTGCAAAGTGAAGTCAATACATTTCGACGGAAAAAAAAAAAGATTCTGAGATTTTTCCCATCCCTTTAAAACTACAGTTTTTTACTCGTTCTTTACAGTAATATCAATATTCTTTGTATATGTGTAGAGAACGAGTATTGCGTTCAAAACTTGGTTCTGTTAGTGACTAGTTCAACTCAGAAACCGCAAAAGTTTACCAAATAATTGAATATTCAATTTAAAGCTTAAAACACGATCTTTCTGCCGTAAACACTGGTAAAACAAGTGTGCATAATTTAAACACCAGCATGTGCAAGTTATGATGTTGGGCATTACATGGTGTGCACATTTTAAACGTTTGCTAAACGATTACATTCTGAACACTTGGACGCACACAGTTCTATGTTATCAGTAGAAACCATATGGGGCTTTTCGGAAGTGTTTAAAATGTTAACACCAGGTGACGTTTAACCTAGTTCGTCACAATGTGTTGAGAAAATGGACACTTGAACTTAAACGTCAATTGACGTGCGATATTAAACACTTGTTTCACCAGTGAACAACGTATTTTTTTTCTCTACAATGAAAAGTTTTGAGTAAATCACGTTTGAAAATGTTCATTTTAACGGCGTTCAAACCTATATTTGTAACTTAAATCTATCACGAAAACATTTCAATCTTCAACATATTTACACTTGAAAACATATCTTCCAGCTTTGATAAACATTTCTTTTCCTCTGATGTAATGAGATAAAAGTTATACTTTTCCTGCAAATGAAAGTTCTTTCAGACCCTACAACTTTGGTATCGGGAAAATAGGTTAAAAACCTGTCGGACTTCTTCCTCAGTGTAGTGTCAGTGGGATCCAGAAATTTTGGCAAGTTTATGATTTAACATACTTGCACACTTAACAAAACCAGTTTTGATAGTTCTATTCGTAAAGAACGAGTTCCTTCACTTTATTTAAATTTTGCATGGTGCAAAATTGATATTTCCTAACATATTTATATTTCGGCTAGTGTCTTTGATTCTTTTTTTTTTTTCTGTTTTAAAATAGGAATTGCTGCTAACAAACTTAACAATACTTTTCCTGTTAATTTACGACAAAATTTTGAACAGTGTACGGAGCGAGCCGCCGCCGGCCAGACCTGCCTGCGAGTAAGCAGCCGGCCCGGCAAAGCAACCGTTCGACCGCAAGACCCGCAGGAATGCGCAAGGACCGAAATCTTCGTCCGATGCAGAAACACGCCTGCCCGGCTGAGGCCGAGGGTGAACGACATAGTAACTAGCCTCCTCACGGGCCCCCGGGGCAGCTATCTATCTATCCGCCACCCCGAGGAGGGATGCAGCTCGAGACACCGCCACTGTTCGCAGCGAAACTCGAGGCCGTCCCGTCGTCCCTCGACAGCACCGGCGAGATCGGACGTCGAGATTGTCGTTTGCAATCGGCTCAAAGTGTAAACGCGCGGGCTGCTGTCAGGGTGATTCCGCACAGTGGTTTCGTCCAGGGCACCGTAACGTAACGCAAAGTTAGGTTACAACGCCGATTTTCTCGTTACGTTACCGTACCGTAACTAGAAAATCACCTAGCCACGCGTAGCGTTCGACGCTATGCTACGCACACGCTACGCGGGTCGCTAACTTACAGACCTCCGGAAAGCTGCGGGCGCTCAGGGCGTCCGCGGAGGTCCGACACGTCCACGGTAAATATGTCCACAGGGGTTTGGACGTAAACAAAGCGCGTTTCGAAAGTACGTCCAACGTTTTTGATGAAAATTAACGCAGCGGGTGGCAGCGGACCGCTCCGCGCCGGCCCATGCGGTAGCGAAGTGAAACGTTTCTGTGTTGCTCAAAGTTTCCTGATAACCAAAAGTCACAAGGAAAGGTGAATGATACCTATGTGATCAGCATGAAATTCTGGTATGAATAGGATAGTTCTGGAGAATGCAGTAATCCCATGAACTGGAATATCAGCTTCAGTTGTTGTGATAGAAACCCTGCAAATCACAATCGCAAAGATTCAACGAAAATAAGGTATATTGTCAGCAGAATAGAGAAGACCTTGATCAAAATTTAACTTATCCAACTACCCCCTTATCTTCAATAAAACACTATTGGCCCTTTGACGGGCTCATCTACTTCTGAGAAAACATTGACACTTTTAAGGCTGTTTAGAGATCGCTACCGCATGGGCTGACCCGGAGCGCTCCGCTGCTACCCACATCCACAATGTGGACGTACTTCCGCGTGGTGTGGATGTAACAGACACATGCGTTAATTTACATCCAAAGCGTTGGACGTAAATTTGTGGACGTGTTTCAGCAACGCGCAAGTTTCGTGGAAGTGTTTACCGTGGACGTGTCGCACCCAACTCGGGCGTCCGTGAACTCGCCCACGCCCGCCGCGCCGTCAAATTGTAATGTACTACTGTACTGTGCTGTAATTGCCTGGTCACAAATGACCTACGGCACGGCATTTCGCGTCGACTCACGTGGGTCAGGCGCCAAATAAGTGGCTGGCTTAGAGTCGGGACGTCCCCGCCGTCGCGGTGCGGTGGGGATGGGAGCAGCAGCAGGCCCAATAAAAGGGGACCTCCCGGAGCCGTCCGGCCAGCAGTGGTCACTCGTCTCTCTGTCAGCATGAAGGTCCTCGTCCTGGCGGCAGCGGTGCTCCTGGTGGCGCAGCAGGTCAAGTGCTGGCCCGGCCGCGGGTTGTTACTGTAGAGGGTCCTTAGGGAGCTACCCATCGCGAAAGTCTCGAACGGGCAACTTCCGGGTCGACTCTCAATGGTTCGAGTTTGAGTCTCATTAGAAACTATATATGCATGGGATTTTGGACTCAAACCAACGAGAGTCGACCCGGAAGTTGCCCGTTCAAGACTATCGTGGGGAGCTCCCTAATATCCCTCCTGGGGGATAGTCGGGGAGCTCCCCACCTAGTCTCGGACGGGCTACTCCCGGGTCGACTCTCGTTGGTTCGAGTCCAAAATCCCATATATATAGATATAGTTTCTAATGAGTCTCGAACTCGAACCATTGAGAGTCGACCCGGAAGTTACCCGTTCGAGACTATCGTGGGAAGCTCCCTAATGACCCTCCTGGGGGCGATCAACCCCCCCCCCTCCCTTCTTAAATCACGCCTGCCAGGCGGTAGGGCGGCTTCTTTACGTCTGACTTTTTGTATTCTAGGTGAGCTGCGCGTCGCAACCCTTCATCAGGAGTTGCATGCGTGAAAATGGAGTCACAGGAGGTGAGATTTTGCCCCCACTTTCGAACTGAGGCGAAGGACTGCAACACATCGATGTGCGATGGGTTGCCTCACGTCCAGGCGCTCAGTCCTCTCACATGTAGCTAAACTGTAACGTTTCTGCCTGTGTGGCTACATTTTTGTGGCCACTACTGCCGCATCCACAACCAGCTTATTGCGCACGGACTTAAATCATTATTCTTCTCGACCAAAATAAAAAGCACTGCACTAGAGAGGCCATGTTAATAAGCATTATACGAACCAATTGTTTATCTTTACAGCGGACGCTATTAAGTTCGCCGAGACTGGAGAGGCCAGCGACGGCATGAAGGTATGGTAGTAGAACAAGAGTTAACACAATTATTGCAAACATCGCATTGATCCACTTTCACAGGGGCTGATTGCATTTGCTCTTCATTTACAGTGCAGCTTTAAATGCATCATGATGGGAGCTGGAGTCGTAAGTTTCTCTTCTGATTTAATTTTTGACTCTTTTGAGGAGAAATTATGGACATTGTCTTTCTTTCTACAGATGACCCCGGAGGGCAAGCTCCTCCTTAGTCCGATGCTGGAGCGTGTTCCCGAGAAGGTTCACCAGGCCTTCAAGGATTGCGTCGAAATCGGTAAAGATACTATCTATGATTCTGGAGTTCTAGCATAGATGTTTAAGACAATATATTCACCTGCAACCTTGTTTTTCCACCTTTTTTTCAGAGCCCAGTTCCGACCTGTGCGACTTGGCTTACCGACACAACGTGTGCCTCAGAGAAAAGGCCACCGATGTAAATTAAACACCCCTCTCCCTCTTTGTTGTCTGTCTTAAAACTTTGCTTACGTTAACTCCACTTTGTTTCATTTATTTCAGTTTTACAAGGCGATGATGAAGAAGAGGCACGAGTCCGAATAAAACAACAGACGATATCGAGAAAAAAAAAAAGAAAAAACTCCTACTCCCTTAGCTCACCCAAAAATATTCCTCTCTCTTTCCCTTGCGTGTCTCTCAAAATGATATCTTCCACATTGGACCAATTCTGTACAATAAGCTACCACCTAGTTTTAAATGCTCTAATTACGTAAATTTTACCAAAAAACTAAAAGCCATTTTAATTCAAAAATGATTTTATTCTGTAAGAGAGTTTACTGACTCCAACTTTTACCACAATTGTATGTCTATACTGCATTTTGAAGTTCAGTGGCATAATAAATAATAAATCAAATCAAAATCAAATCAGATCTTTTTCTGATGCTCTCTCTCCCTCTTGTTTCCCCTCTCTCTATCTGAAATGTTCTCGTTTTGACTCCAAAGCGTCGAACACGCTACGCTTCATTTCGATCAGCCAGCCGTCCGATTTGCCAATTAAAGCTTAGATCAGGTTCGTTTTTGAATGTTCTTTAGCAAATTTAGTGCAATTCAAGACTGGAGCTCTCATTTGACACGAAAAATGTGCGTTCGCCGCTACGCTCACGCTACGCGCGTCGCCAACTTTACAGAACTGCAGGCGAGAGCAGCGGGCAGCATAGGGGGTGAGGGTCGAGGGGGAAACAACTGCCAAGATTTTGTAAACCTCGTTCAAAGAAATTCACAAAAAAATCTCACATATTTAGGTGGAAATTCAAGCAAAAATTATTGATAAAAAAAATAACAACTCGCACACAAAAATTCAGAGTTGTTCCCGCCTCGGTGAGAGTACACGGGGCGGTTCGATTACCACCCTCTAAATGAAAACTTGCATATTCCTTTTCGTCCCAGCATTCACCGGTGACTATCATTGTACATACATGACGGCAGCACTCACCGTGTAGAATGATGGGATCGAAATCAAAGGAAGGGATATAATAAGCAGACAAGAGTGTTCGCAGAACATAGACTCTTATGTCGCAGAACCACAACATGAAACATGAAGAAGCGGCGGAGTGCTCCTTGCATCCCGGTAGCGGGAGACGGACATTCGAACAACCAAGTGTCCGGTCCGTCTAGACTCCGGACCGCTGCCGCTCCGGGCCGGGCATTCATCGCGACAGGCCGCCCCGCGCGCCCCGCCCCGGAGGAGGAATGGATGCCTGTCGAAGTCTCCGGAGCCTCCGGAGCCACGTCTCGCCCCAGAATAAAGGCTAATCTGTTTTCCAATCCGAAACAGGAGACGCGGGAGCGCTTTTGTGCCGCAAGCTTTTGCACACAAATAACACGCACACACACACAAAAACGACACACGCCCCGCACAGAGCACGCCGCTCCTCTCTGGATGGCAGAAAACATTTCGAAAAGTAGAGCCGGCGAGCCACTGCACACATCCTGACTCTCTCTCTCTCTCTCTCTCTCTCACGCACACACACTCACCAACACATGCACGCCTACTCAGAGGCTTGCCGCGGCGTAGCCCAGGAGCAGAGCGCGCACCTCCATCACATCACAAGGGGACCGTGAAACAACAAAAAATAACATTATTATCGGGGCAGCTGGTACGTCCGCGTGTAACTCTCTCTCTCTCTCTCTCTCTCTCTCTCTCTCTCTCTCTCTCTCTCTCTCTCTCTCTCTCTCTCTCTCTCTCTCCTGTCAGCTTGAGTCCGGCCACCTTTGAAGACCGCCTCCCGCTCGTCAAAGCAATCGCCACAAAGGACATTCAAATTAGCCTAAGCACCTCGGGGCGACCCCAGGCCGCCCCGCCCCGCCCCGCCCCACCCCGCCCCGCCCCGCCCCGCCCCGCCCCGCCCCGTCCGACCGGCCAGCGACGTCCGACCACGTCAGTCAGAGTTGTGGGTCGAAACACGCGGCGCGCGGACAAGGGCGAGACCACCCAGCGAAACGTGAATCCAAGTGCGACTGAATGTCACAAACTTATGGAAGCGTATGTTTTCAAAATTCATAAACACGACCATTCAAATGAGCAGCAATCTTCCCCAAAAAATTTCCCACCTGTTCACCGTCATTTGTGCCAATGCAAATTCACACATTTACAAGTGCGAGATTTTTTTTCACACATTACTACACGTTTTTTTTCTTACCGTCATCTTTCTACTAGAAAAACATTTAGTAATACTAGGAATTTTTAAAGTAAAACTAAAGAATTTATTGATAAGTTATGACAGCACACTGTTAAAATTGTGTTGCATATGTATTTGGGCTTTGGTGAAAGTTTCAGCCATCAAAAACTTGTGCATTTATTTTCTCAGATAGTACAAAAATCTATTTACCTTAAAAAGTTTGTACTGAAACTTACAGTACTGTTGTAGTTCTACATGTTTTCTGAATACATTACCAAACAAACGCTGTATGATTACTACTTGTAAAATTACCACAGTTTTCTATAAAATAAGCACATCTTCTGGAATTTTACATGTAAAGGTCTGTAAAATTTTAAGAATGGTAATTATACAGAAAAAGTTGTAAATTTACGATAGTTTGTAAAATTACCACAAACCTCCTGTAATAAATTCACAAAAACTTCTGTAAAATCACTAATATTTTTAACAGTGCACAAAACGCCTAGTAGTTACTATGCAAACTTCCTACATTTAAAATGTTAATGTAAAAACTCAAGAGTGAGTGCACGTGTAAACTGATATTTTAGTCGAATCTGAGTCCACACACCCCTCAGATTCGATTCTGCTTTAACGAACCCCTCCACCACTGGATTTCAATTTACTGAATCGACCCCTGGCCCTGCTGGATTCCTTTTTCTTTTCTTTCTTTTTCTAGAGCCTTGATGGTGTGAAGGTCTACTTCCCGTTCAACCTGGGCCTATGGACAACCAAAAAGGGCGGCAAACTAACAAGCGCGCTGCCGGCAGCGCTGCCAGAGAAGTAGCCATCACGAAGCCACACCACCGGGCTTCATCTGCGCCCGACTACTAGGCAACACGTTAAAAACAATGTCTGGTTTTTTGAGGAAAAAGGGAAAACTTTGAAGACCATGGATACTTTGAGGAAAACGCCTTAGATTTTGAGGAAGGCTCCTCAAAAAATAAGGGAAATCTCCAAAAATTTGAGATTTTCTCAAAATCTAAGGCGTTTTCCTCAAAGTATCCAAGGCCCTGAAAGTTTTCCCTTTTTCCTCAAAAAAATCAGACATCGTTTTTACCGTGCAACACCTTGCCTCAGCTGCGTGCCCGTTGCCTAGTAGGCAGGCGCGGATGTAGTGTAGTATATCTGTTTTGCTTATCACTGCGTTTGCGAATTTACTCGTTGCCTATACTTGCAACACTGCTGCCGGCTGCTCTGCACAAGACCTGTAGCTCCTCTGCCACAGCGCCCATGCCACACGAGCGCGCCCTTGTGTACTTTGCAGCCGCGCCCGGCCCGTCATATGTAAATGCCGCCACTCCGGTCGCACACTGACCGCTGGTTTCGCTGACAGGCCGGGCGGGGCGGGGCGGGGCGGGGCGGGGCGGGGCTGCTAATGTGTGGTTGATGGGGACAAGGGTTGCGGACGGCTAATCCGCCGCCATGCAGCCACCCCTCGACACTCGAGGGGAGGGGAGGGGGGACGGCTTCGCGCTGCCACCGTAAAATGAGAGGCAACATTGTGCAGCTTCCCGGTAATCAGGTGCCAATCACACACAAAAGGTAAACACACTCACTCACACACACACACACACACACACACACACGCGCGCGCGCGCGCGCACGCACACGGGGGTTAGCGCAGGGGTGAGGAGTGGGGGGGGGGAGGGAGATTCCTTTGTGGCAATGTGTTTGTTGAGGAGGCGGCTGACGTGAAAAAGGGCAATCCCACGGACGAGATGACAGCCTGTATCAAGTTCTACTCGGGGTGGCAGGGCCCGGGCTCGAGGCAAAAGGGCTTCCGTCAGGCCGAGCTGATAATCTGTGGCCTGTCTGTCTGAACGGTGCGCCTGCCGGCCGGCTGGCGGGTGCGGCATAGGGGGGCGCGCGAGACAAGAGGGACAGCAAAAAAAATAAAAAAAAAAAAAAAAAATAAATAAAAAATGAAATAAAGAGAAGGTGTTTATTTGCACGAGTCTTGGAGCACTGGGATAATGCGTAGCAGTCTCACGCGGCGGCGGGAGCAGACGGCGACATGGGGGCTTCATCGCGGCGGAATGACAGCGGTCCGTCCGTACGGGGAGAAAGTAGCCGAGCAGCGGCGAACATACCAACAGGATCCCCCGGCGATAACGCGCGGCGTCCGTCCCTCAGGCTCAGGCCGAGCGCAAATATATACATCTCAAGGCATTAAGGCCTGCAATCTCTGCGCCAGAGGATCATCGCGCGAGGAGTCGTTCGATCCATCGAACCCACGACGTGAGTGAGCGCGAGTCGAGCCGGGGGGGGGTTTCACTTCGAAAACTCATTGTACGGCCCCCAAAAAGAATCATTAAAGAAATAAACAAAATCAAAATAAAATAAAGAAGAAAGATAGAGAAAAAATTTTAAAAATCGCGAAAAAGTAAACAAAAAACTGAAATAAAAATTGAAGAAAGGTCGAAATAGAGGGCAAATTTTATCAAAATTCATCAAAATGTGACATTTTACTTGAAAAACTACAAAACAATTTAAAAAAAAATCAAAGTGCAAAAAAAAAATACTGCATACATTTTGTAAGGGTGATCCCCCCCCTCAAATAAGTGAGTCCCGCGCGGCTAAGAACGAAAATCGTTAGCGACTCCCTCGTCGTGGTCGTGCCGCTGCTACTCACCGCGAGCAGCTGATTACCCCCCGCCCCGCCCCGCCCCGCCCCGCCCCGCCCCGCCCCGGGCGGGCTGTCACCGCGGCACCCAGACCTGCCACACGTCAGGATGAATTATCATCCCAAGTAGCGCCTGATATGTTGGCAGACATGCCCGGGGCACCGCCGCCGGCCGCACCGTGCGCCCGCCCGGCCCCGGCCGCTCGCCCGGCGAAATGATCAAGATGGCGGCCTGTCGACCCGGAAAGACATTGATTGATGGCCGTACACTCGAAACAAAATGCTGAGTGAGGCGGCCGAGAGGGAGAGAAAAAGTGGGAGAGTGAGTGAGAGGGGGCGACAGGGAGCGATAGGACAGGGGGAGAGACAGAGAGAGAGAGAGAGGCGGTGTAGCTCGGTAGTGGCCAGCGCGCATTACAAGCACGCCCCTCCCCTGCTGTCAGGAAAAAGATGTACTGTGGTCTGTTGGCGCTTTGCATCCGACTGGCCCCGGCCCCGGCCCCGGCCCCGGCTGGACTGGACTGAGCGAAGCGATTGCTTGCACACCCAAAAGAGAATCGGCGTGCGCGCTGATATATCTCTCCTGCTTCTGCTTGCGGGACCAGGCGGGGCCCTGGGCCCGGGCGGCAGCCGACGACATACCGCAAGGGCTGCGGGCTGCGCGGGGACGTCTTTGGCGGCGGCCAGGCGGCCCGCAGGACACCAGCAGCCGCCCGACTACCGAAGATCGCTCTCGCGCCTCTGTCCTCGTCGCACTCATGGAGCACTACCATGGACAGCATAGGGCGCCGCCGCAGGTGCGACAAGGACGGAGGTACGAGAGCGACCTTCGGAATGAGACGCGGCAGCGGGAGGAGAGCAGCCTCCGCTCTGCCGACTGATTCAGAAGATCGCTCTCGTCGCTCCGTCCTTGTCGCACCTGCGGCGGCGCCCTATGCTGGCCATGGTAGTGCTCCATGAGTGCGACGAGGACAGAGGTATCGCTCGGCTGGACCACGACCGCCAGACGTCCGATATGTAGTATTTGTTTTGCGGCCTCATCCCTTTTGCTGGGCGGACAGGCCGACGCGACGCCCGGGAGCGGCAGAGACAATGGCCAGCAGATAAGATCATAAGTATAATCCTCCCATTTGGGTTGACAAGCAGAGAGGAGGAGTCCTGCTCCGCTCGGCTCCGCTGCCAGAGAGAGGTTTGGAGGTCGACGCATCTGTCCTCCGGGGGTCCTCCGGGGGTCCTCCGGGGGTCCTCCGGGGGTCCTCCGCGGGCGCGGGAGCAGCGGCCAGTTTGTGTTCCACAGAACTTCCCCACGATAGTCTCACGAACGGGTCACTTCCGGGTATCGAGTCTCAACAACGATTCGAGATCAGATGTAGTGTCTATTTAGTCTCCAAATCGAACCGTTGAAAGTCGATCGGGAAGTTGCCCGCCCGTTCGAGACTATCGTGGGGAGCTCCCCGATGACCCTCCACTTTGCAAACGAGTGTTGCCCGAGGAGCCCTTCACTCAAAAAAATCAGTGTACTCCCTGAAACAAAATCATTTTAAAAAATTCAGAAATAGAATCAAGAAATTAGGAAAAATCAGAAAAATTCAGTAAAATCAAGGAAAATTACGAAAAGCCAGAAAAATCAGTGTACGCTTGAATTTATAGTGGAGTGCCCCTCCGTGGTGCATACCAGTCAGGAGCTTTACATCGCTACTCACTTCATTCCTACTTTTCTCTGCGAGCAACAATACCTTGGCGTTGGAGGACTGCTACGTATGGATGGAGTGCCAACTGGATGGTGCACCTTTGGCTTCTTTCGGCTCCAGAGCCCATAATACTTACCGTACATGACTTGTTAAGTGTTCTCGTAGTTCGGAAAGCATCAAGAAAGAAAGGTTTGTCACTATTTTCTCAATTAAATAACATCAAACGGCTATGTAAAACCGAAAGTCCATGGCAGTCAGATGTCCCTTGAAGATTGAAGAGAGAGAGAGAGAGAGAGAGAGAGAGAGAGAGAGAGAGAGAGAGAGAGAGAGAGAGAGAGAGGAGAGAGAGAGAGAGAGAGAGAGGGAGAGGGAGAGGGAGAGGGAGAGGGAGAGGGAGGGAGAGAGAGAGAGAGAGAGAGAGAGAGAGAGAGAGAGAGAGAGGGAGAGAGAGAGAGAGAGAGAGAGAGAGAGAGAGAGAGAGAGAGTTTCTGAACATCTTCCACGTGCAGCTTCAAGCTAGAGCAACTTCGAAGGATCTGGTTTATATAAATGGATTGAGAAGGCGAAGAATCGTTTCTTCTAAATTCGGTTGATTTCGCGTGGTCGCCTAGCGATTAGAGGTGGTTTTTTCTCTCCATAGAAAACGCCGCAGACACCTCTGCCCACTGCACCATCATCAAGTCGGTACAGTATACTCCAGTGACATAGCCCTCCTCCAAGCGGTGGCTGATCTCGAGTCAGTCTAGAGGACTCGACGCGCAACAGAGTCTGGCCATCTGTCTGAGACGGACAGCCGGAGAGCTATCGCCGTGCGCCGGGCCATGCACCGTGCGCCACCGCGAGCTGTCCAGCCTGCTGTCCACCCTGCTGACCAGCCTGCTGTCCGGCCCGCGCCGCCCGTGATGGGTGGCGGTCTAGCTGGGCGTGACGCGGATGCAGCGCGCGCGCGCGCGCAGCCTGCACGACCAGACACGAGTACCTGAACACAACGCGGACTCATTTGCTTTTGACAAGATGGTATACGTTAAAGGTGAGGAGGGATGAGTCACTTCGAAAAGTCATGAAACGTCCCAAAAACAAAAATCATTTCAAAATTAATAACATCAAAATAAAATCAATTGGAATAAAGATACAGAAAAAAAAATCAAGAAAAAATTAACAAACAAAAACTTTTTATAAAGTAACATACATTTTCCTTGAAAATTAAAAATAAAAACAAAGAATACAAAAAATGAAAAGTACACAGATAGACAGACAGACGGAGGGACGGACACACGGACATTTAAAAAGGACAGACTCGTAACCTGAGCGAGCAACGTTATTTCCTATAATTTGACAACCCGCCGGCAAATAAGGGTTATCCCGCTTGCCCGTGGCGCGGCGGCGCGGGTGATAAGCGGAGGAATAGATTAATCTGTCGAAAATACCCCGCGGCTCGGCTCGGCTGCGCTCTGCTGTCACGTCGTGTACCCGTCCCGGCCCGCCCCGCCCCGTCCCTCTCTCTTAACGAGGTGGGGCCACCATGTCGGCCCACCGCGCTACCAGCAGCAGCGCGCCGCGCCGCCGTGCCAGCAGCCCCACCCCGCCCCGCCCCGCCCCACCCCGCCCCGCCCCGCCCCAACCCACCACGCCCCCAGCGCCGCGCGCAGAGCGACGCCGAGCTATCTGTCTACCTGACAGGACGTGACGGGTATAAATGAGCTAGACTGTTTGGCGGTCGATTCATCACAAGCTGGCGGGCGCGGGGCGGGGCGGGGCGGGGCGGGGCGGGGCGGGGTGGGGTGGGGTGGAGAGGGGAGAGCACTCCGTGATGCGTGGCCCCGATGACTCGCGTCCACATACACTGCCTCCGCCTGCCTCCCTGCGCGACCTCCCCGTCGACGTCATCCCCTCCTCCCCCTCCTCCTCGACCCACAGCAGCTCGTCGAGTCCCTCCTGTGCGTGGTATGTTGTGTCCTCTTGGGAAAACCACACCGGTTAGCGCAAATGATGCAAGTTTCCTTCAAGTGTTATGTTGAATTTTTGTTAATCCTATAAAAATAGTCATGAGTTTTTCTAAAGTTTTGTAAATTTTCTTGAATTATTTTATTTATTTTCTTCTTCTGAATTCTCTTAAATTATTCATTTAAAAGAAATTTGATTAGTTTTTTTTTTCTTTTTTCGTGAAGGCTTCTTTAGTTTTCCTCGGCCGGGGCGGTGGCGGCGCGTTGAGGCGGGCTGCGCGCGCGTTTCCCGTCTACTTTTGACGCGCGCGGGGTGCGGGGTGCGCGGTGCGGTGCGCCGGCGCGCGAGCACACCGCACAAGAAGAAGCAGAAGAAGAAGGCCGTCAGCAGCGCCGCGCGAGGAGGATCCCCCCTGCCGCCGCCGTGGCCTCGCGCAGCGGGGGCGCTCGGCGGGCGGGGCGGGCGGGCCCCGCCAGGGGGACGGGGAAGTGGTGTGAACATGCGTCATATTTCATGGCCGCGCGACTCCCGCAGCGCCGCCGCGCGGGACGACGGGCCTGCACGGCAAGATGGCGGCCGGGGGAGCCGAGCAGCCAGCCACACCACCGCACCGCCCCAGCGCTGCCCTGCCCTGCCCTGCCCCCGCTGGCCGCGGTGGTGCCAACTACGGCGACGTGGCGACACAAATCACTGCCAATTTGTCGCCACTGAGCTCCCTGGCTCGGAGGCCCGGCCCGGTCCTGCCCGACCCGACGGCGAGGTGCGCGCGCGGCGGCCGCGATTCATTCTTCAGCGCGTCCGCGCGCGAGGTCTGACAGCAGCTGCGCGGCACCGCGCCATCTGCAGCTGCGCGACCGCTCCACCACCTGCAGCTGGGCTGTGATGCCCGCGTGGGGCGCCTCACTCCCACAGGAGAGTCACTGCACGGCGAGGGGGGAACAATTCTAAATTTGGTGGACAAGTGAATTTTTGTGAATTTTCGGGAATTTTTGTGAATCTTAGCTTTAATTTTACCTACATTTTCGTTAATTTTCCTGAATTTCTCTCAATTTTCCTGAAGTTTTTCGGGATGTTTACGAATTTTTCTGAATTACGATGTGCACAAAAATTTCAGAGTAGTTTCCCCCTCGGTGCACGGTCTCTGCTCGCCGCCGGTTGGTCACATCAAACCTGGAAGTAACGCCAAACCAGATGCAAAGTTCTCCATAGGAAATTTAAAAATTGCAGTAATTTAACTTCAACTTTAACATATCTCCAACGTCCCCGTCATAATCTCTTGACTTGCTTCTCTATATCATGAGCGCACATCAGCCGTCTCCCGTCCACGTCAGTGTGATCCGGCACAGGGTTTTTAAACGGGCGGGTCCGCGGACCCGCAACGCGTCGGAATGCGCAGGTGAGAGCGGGAGGGGAATACTATTCGGTTGCAGCATCTCACTCGAAACCACGGTTTCGGACGCGTCCCGGGTCGCCGGCGCCGTACGTGCGAGAACTCTGATCTGGCAGCGCGCACACTGTCCGCCGCACAGGGAAGGTGAGGACCAAGAGCAGCCGAGCGCGGGTTCGAGTCCCGGCCGAGGCGGGGAGGGGCAGGCCGAGCCAAAACCACACGCAGAGGCTGCAACTTCATACCCTGGCGGGTGAGGAGGAGCCGCCGCGCCTCACCCGGGGGGTTGACGGCGCGCCCGGGGCGGGGCGGGGCGGGGCGGGGCGGGGTGGCCCCACACTTCTCGTTGGCTGCTTGGGCGCGACAGAGACAAATAGTCGCGCTGCGCAGGGCGGGGTGAGCGGGGCGGGGCGGGGCGGGGCGGGGCGTGGCGGGGCGGGGCGGGGCGCGGCGGTGCCGGCACTGACAGCTGGCCTGGCCCTCACGGAGGCGCAACTGACAGCCTGTCAGGACATCGCTTGACTGACAGCTCGCTGACAGAACACTGACACTCCGTGCGCGGCTGCGCAGCGCGCGCGCAGCGGCCCCAAGGAGGAGAAGAAGAAGAGAATGAAGGAGAAGAGAGAGAGAGAAGGGTCGCTCTGAGAGGCGAGAGAGCCCCGGCCAGGCCAGACGGCTGATACGTCCGACCTGCTGGCCTGACACCAAGTTCACCCGCACCGACACGTGACGCATTTCATTTCGGAATGAGAAACCGCCTCCGGGGCACCTATCACGCGTCACAACCCCGTCAGCCGCGAGCGACTCTCCACTCAAATCACTCCACCGGGCGCTCTCGTATACCTCCGTCCTTGTCGCACCGATGGACGGCGCGGGGTCAGCAGCAGGGCCCTACACGAGTGCGACAAGGACGGACGCGGAGGCGCGGGAGCGCGCGATCCTCGGAGTCGAGCCGAGCCGAGCCGTCAGGCTAAAACAGCCATTCACACAACATCATGATAGCGCCCGGGCCGGCTGGGCTGGCCGGGGCCAGTTCCTCACGTTCATTTCAAAATATATAAATGGAGGCCAAATTGGTCACGGTCCCGCGCAGGCGCGCCCCGCGCCGCGCCCCGCCGCCGCTCTCCACCGCGAGCGCAGACAAGTCATAAACTTTTTCAATAATGACATGGGAGCCGATTTATTAGCTCTGGCGGGCCTGGCCGGGCCGAGCCGGCTCTCGCTGGGCACTCGGGGTAATCACACCGGAGTGGAGTCAGTCGGCGGCAGCGAGCAGCCAGGCGCTGCGGGCAGGGCGCGCTGCGGCCGCGGCGGGGGACCTGACAGGTGTACCATTAAGGGGCATTATGTATTCAAATGTATGCTGTCGCCGCCCCGCCCCGCCCCGACCAGCGCCTCGACTCTAATAAGCTCCGTTAAGACACACGTGAACATGGCGAGGCAGCGAGCGAAGAAATACGCCCTGGCGGTCCGGCTTTGAATCAATCACTTGGGCGAGCCTCTCCGTCTCTCTCTCTCTCTCTCTTCTCACACACACTCACACACACGCTCACCACTCTCGGCGGTAGCACGGGGTGCTCGAGCCGTCCAGCCGAGAGCCTCAAGAAGACGGCCGGCGAAAGGAAAACGAAAAGAATAAAATAATAAAAAAATGATGAAAAGAAACGTGTTCTCTTTCTCCGGCAGAACGCGCCATGTAATGAACGCGTCTCAATTAAAATAGGTCTCCGTCTCTCCTCTCTCTCTCTCTCTCTCTCCCTCTCCCTTTCGCTCGCTCTTTCCTCTTCTGGCTTGTCGTGATTAAGAAATTCAAACACGTGGCTTGCCCGGGCCGGGCCGGGGGCGCACACACCTCGGCGTAATGGGAGGTATCCGGTAGCAGAGTAGGTGTTCCGTCCAGCGGCCCGGCCCGGCCTGTTCGCTTCCAGTCCGAATAATAAAGAGAGTCGACTCCACATTGCACACCTCCTCTGCGGTCTTTTCTTTCTCTCTCTCTTTTTTTTTCGAACCCCTGGCTATTATTAGAATTTATTATGATGATTTGGAGGAGAAAATGAAATCCGCCTCGAGACTCAATCTTATTCTTTCTTTTCGGAAAAGGGAGAAAATAATTAGGCGGCGCATGCAAATGATTTAATGTAGACATTGCGTTACACCCCTAATCACACATATATCTTGTGGACTGTCACGAGTGACGCATGTAACAGGCAGCCGGTGCGCCGGGGCTCATATATGCTGTCGTCTCGCTGACGGACCGGGGAACGTTCTGACACGTCAACGACCACCACAACGAGAGGAGAGAGAGAGAGAGAGAGAGAGAGAGAGAGAGAGAGAGAGAGAGAGAGAGAGAGAGAGAGAGAGAGAGAGAGAGAGAGAGAGAGAGAGAGAGAGAGAGAGAGAGAGAGAACTAAGACAGGCAGAGACAGACGGACAGAGAAAACCTGAGCCCTCGGTGTGAATAAAGTTGAACCGGCGCGCGCACGACGCGGAAGCTTGTTAGTGGCGGTGAGAACTCTGGCGCCACAGACAGACAGACAGACAGACAGACAGACAGACAGACAGACAGACAGACAGACAGACAGACAGACAGACAGACAGACAGACAGACAGACAGCACATGTTCGTACCGCTCTTCGGTCACGATCACATAACTAAATAAGGCCCCCCCCCCCCCCAAAAAAAAAAAAAAAAAAATCACACCGCAAAATCCCAGATGAGTGCGGCGGCAGCAGGGGGGAATCGAACCCGGGCGCCCGCCCCTGCACTGCCTGACTGCCTGCGCGCCTGCCGCTTTAGACGGCTGCTGCCGTGGGGAATGATTTGTTATCTAAATTGATCGGGCGGCTGATAGCAGACCCCGGGCCGCCACGGCCGCGGCCCCGACACGGCCGATAAATTACCAGCAGGCTATATATATTTATATATATCTATACATGGCCCCGTGGCGGTGGCGCGCGGGGCCGGCCCGCTCCGAGATCCTGACAGGTCAGAAATATTATGTCTCGAGAAATTATCGCTCCATCTTTTGTGTACTTTCCAAAACACTTCATAATTCATAGCCGGCCTCCCTATCCCGGCGCCTGATGGCGTTGGTGGTGGTGGTGGTGGCTGAGGACGGAGACCAGCTGCTTTTGGAGGGAAAGGGTTAGTAGTGGGAGAGGTCCACACCCCGGCGGGGAGGAGGGCTCGGGGTGGTGCGGTGGATTAGCCCCCGGGGGTAGTAAGGGGGGGGGGGGTAGTGGGGGCAGAGTAGGGGTTGGGGGTGAGGAGGGAGCGAGGTCAGGGGGCTTCCGCCGGCGATTATTAGCACTAACGAAAGCCTCGGACAGGCCGGGAGGCCGGGGGACCGGCAATATCTCGAGACGTACGCCCCGCGGAACCTCGCGCCACCGTCTGGGGGGCTCAGCTGATTTAATTACACTGCAACGGCGCGTATTACCGGAGCTCTGAATTAACACGGCGGCCGCAAACGCTCTTATTATTGGAGCGCGCACTTGACTGAAGACCGGGACGGCGGCGGGAAAGTGATTTTTGAAGAGTTTGGCAGCTGCTGGGGAGCCGCCGCAGGATGAAGGACTCCTAGAGTGTTCGCAGTCGGACGAGAAAGAGCCTCGTCCGCCATCTTTTGTCTCTCTCCCTCTCACCTGACAGAGACTATACAGAGGATGTCGGGTGAGGCCCTTTCTCGCCCGATTGCGAACACTAGGTGGAGGTTGCCGGCGGCCGGGCGCGCGCGCCTGGAGGGTAGGCAACACGAGCGCGCCCGTGTCGGGCCGGCGGCCGGCTGCCTACCCGTTAGGCGGTCCGCAGCCGACCGCACTATTCCATTATCCGCGTGACCGGGCGGAGAGAGAGAGAGAGAGAGAAACAGAGAGAATGACGGGCAGAAAGAGAGAGACGGGGAAAAAGAGAGAGGAGAGCGGCTAGGTAAAGTGTTCAGCACGCTTGCTGGCCTAGCCGGCGGGCTGCTGCACACTAACTAGCTGAACAAGTCATCAAGTCTGCAGACTATCTTCCCTTTCTCTACTACACACGTCAGCTAATGGAGAGACGAGAGAGGGAGAGGAAAGGGGGGAGAGAGAGAGAGAGAGAGAGAGAGAGAGAGAGAGAGAGAGAGAGAGAGAGAGAGAGAGAGACAGAGAGAGAGACAGAGAGAGACAGAGAGAGAGAAAGAGAGAGAGAGAGAGAGAGACAGAGAGAGAGCGAGAGAGAGAGAGAGAGAGAGAGAGACAGAGAGAGATGGTGGGGAGCCGTTGCTGTCAGCGATTCCTAAACTGCTGTGTGACAGCGACAATCATTTTGTTCGTGCTCCCGCCGCGTTACCAAAGTGGCAGGCCCGGCAGTCAGAGGAGGCGCGAGCTGGCGGGGCGGGCGCCAGCCGGGCGCTGAGAGAGGGGGAGGGAGAGAGAGAGAGAGAGAGGAAGAGGGAGAGGGAGAGGGAGAGAGAGAGAGGGAGAGAGAGAGGGTGCGGGCGGTGAGGGGCCGCCGCCGCCGGAGTGCCCGCCCGCCCGCCCCGGGCCGGCGCGGCTGCCTGCAATAATTAATGTTTCCCATTCCCGGCCGTGATTTATAGCGAGTGTCGCTACAATGATAAAACACGCCAGCGCGCCATTAGACATTAGGCGATAAGCGCTCTCGCTCCCCTCCACACCCCACCTCTCCTCTCTCTCTCTCTCTCTCTCTCTCTCTCTCTCTCTCTCTCTCTCTCTCTCTCTCTCTTCCTCCACCGCGGCGGAGGCGCCACCCTGCCTCAGGTCGGCAGTGGCGTACCGCCAGCGCGGAGCAGCTGTCTGGAGTCGCCTGGAGAAAGGGCGACGTTACACTGCCGAAACCAAAGTGTCTGAATAGTGTCACACACTTGCAGGTGTGTGGATGCATTCCCTTCACGTACTTGTGCAAGACAAACTGTGTGTTTCCCATCAAAGGAATTTTCACACACACTTGCAGTGGCAATAAGAGTGTAACCCGAGAGGTCTTTCACTAGGAAAAAAAAAGTGTACATCTTAAAACAAAACCAGAAAAAAATTCAGAAAAAAAAATCAGAAAAAAATCAGAAAAACTTCTAGAAAACATCCAAAATAATTAAGCAAAAAAGTCAGAAAAAAATCAGTAAAAATCAAGGCAAATCACGAAAACTAGAAAAATCAGAAAATCGGTGTAAGCTTGAAGTTGTAGTGAAGGACTCAGCTTCGGTGTGAACACAGTTATTCAATTACTGTGACGTCACGTTCTTTTTCATGTGAAAAGTGTCACATTGTTTAGAATGTAATGTCACATTCTTTTCAACCTGAATCGGCCAGAATATGTGGGCTGAATTTTATTGTCACATTCAAAAGAATGTGACATTAATATTAAAAGGAATGAGACAGTTTTCACATGAAAAAGAATGTGACGTCACAGTAATTGAATAACAGTGAACGTGATACTCCCGCGCACATCCACGCACACGTTAGGTTTCCACCAGTGCATCGGCCGCAGAACCAGTGCGCATTTAGCCCCGCGATTGGCACTAATTTCCTGGAGTGGTCGGTGCCGGAGGGGAGGCGGGCCGGGCCAGGGGCGACCGCACGACCCGACCGCAAGCACGACCGCGCACAAGCGAAGAGACGGGGCGGGGCGGGGTGGGGCGGGGTGGGGCGGGGTGGCGCCCAGACCCTCGGGAGCAGTGTAGCGACCAGGACCTTCGGCACACTGTATAAAACAGTTGTATACGGGAAAAACTATATTCCAGCAAGCAAGTCAAAATTATACATTTAAAAAATACGTAATTTTTAAAAAGGTAGGTGGTAATACGTACCGACTAGGTACTCATTGACGTGTAAGACTGTCGGCCTCGTCAATTTACAAAGTGTTTTGTAAATAATTACATCATCGACTGTAAATGTGCGAAGATTTATAACTCACAGTGCAGTTTAGCTTTAAGCAGCGGCCATCGCACTCTAAATCTGTGGGCCGTGAGCGCAAGTTAATTAAAAGCACGCCATGAGATGTGGTTGAGGCAGATGACACTGGCTCAACTGACATTTCAGTGCGATCAGTCTGGTCCTGTTACTGACGCCACCGAGAAGGCCATAAAGACGGACAGACGGCATCCGCGAGAGGGTGGCGGCGAGGGGGCGGCCCGATCCCTCTACTGGAAACACCTCTAATCTTGATCAGAGCTAAATTTACCTCTACTGCAATATACCTCTAATAATATTGCTGCGAAAATACCTCTACAAGATTTACCTCTACGGTTAGGAGTAAAACACAGAGTTGGGAATTTACCTCTAAAAAGTTTTGGGAATAAAAACTCTCCCACTGTGTTTTACATGTAAACCTTGACGCGGCGTAATCACGGCTACGTCAGTTACCTCTCTACACTTGAGATGAAAATTGCGCAGTTCGGGAAAGGCGTGCAACGGTCACCCGGCGAGAGCCGCAGTTGTCGAAATAGGTTCTGTGAACCAAGTTGTCATCCAGCCATGCCTAAGATAGGCAGCCGTGCCTGACACGCGTGTGTTGCGGGCTGAGCCCGGCCACCGGCGTCGCCCTGTGTTACGTACCTCATTTATTCGCACTAGGGTTCGTATTTTTACGGAAAAAGAAAATTTTTGAAAAAGAAGTGGATTATCTATCCGATTATTTTTTCGGAAAATTTGGAAAACGTTGAAAAATTGTTGATTCCATGAAATCTGCGTTCCTGATGACAAAAACGATACGAAACGGTCAAATAACGTTCCTTCAGCCTCTGGTAGTATGCGTTCAACAAAAGACGTTGTAAAACGGGCTATAGGATCATGGAAATTTCAAGATTCGATACAAAATGTTAACGAACATCGAAATTTGACAAATCTTAAGAAAACCTTAAATTTTTTAGTGAATTATGATGATGTCGCATTTTTCACCCCTCTCTTAAAGCGTTTGCCATCGTTCTGGACCATGAACACGTACCAAAAAGTGTGTTTCAACACAATTTGAGTTTTCTTATTTTTCCAATTTTTTCGACACCCATGTTTTTTTTGGTAAAAAGAAAAACAGATTTATTTTTTGTTAATATTTTTTTGGATAAGTTTTCGACCTGCCGAACCCGAACTCGCACTTGACATACAACACATTTTTACTAGTACGTGTATGTATTATGAGCTCAGTTTCAGCTGTCACCATTACCCGTGGCCGCGGTCCAAGCCAGTGCCCCGCGAGTCCCCGCGGGGTGAGGTGACCGGCCTTACCTCTCCCTGGAGCGTGTTATGTTAAGTACGCGCGGGAGCTCGATTGTCCGACCTGATAATTTCCTCAAAATCCAAAAAAGTGCCTTGCTTTTTTCTGACCTTGTTTACACGGCTGAAGTGGAGAAGGAATATGTATCATGGTCGGAGCACAACTCAAATTCATTTTAAAAAGAGCTATTTTTAAAAAATTGAAAAATTGGTAGGCCCCTACCTAACTCGCAACCTGCGAGCCCCGCCTGCTTAACTTCGGAGTTCGGATGGGATCCGGTGTGTTCCAGGCGACCGCCACCCCGCGGGCACGAGAAGTCCTCTCCGCTTCGGGGAGAGTCCCCGCTTAAGGCTGGCGGCCTGTCAGGCCCGCCGTACTACCCTATTTAAACAGCGCCTTGAAGCCGTAGGTAGCATTTCGGACCAACGACTGGGCACCACCGGACCGCATGACCGGTCAGTGGGAGGTAGAGGCAAGGCAGGACGATAGAGGGGGAGAAAAGCAGAAAGAGAAGTTTTTGCGGAAGAGTAAGCGTACGGTTGGTTAGACCTGTACTGACCCGCTCCCGCACAGGTCATGGAAAAGCTGTTTACTAAGGAGCCAGATTCATAGGCCTTACTTCCCCACGAGGGACCACCCCCCGTGGCATGGGACGGAACTTCCTGACAACTCGCTTTCGCTGCCAGTGAAGAACCTACCTGGGAATTGAACCCAGGCCCCAAGTGCCGAGTCTCATGACACCCCGCGGCTTTCGTGGTACTAAGACCACTAGACCGTCGGCGATTCCACGAGGGAGCTCCGTTGAAATGGGGGGTTTGAATTCCACTCCAGCAGGCTGCTGTCCTCGGAAAAATTTATATTTTATAGCAAGATTCGAACCCGGGTTCTGCGGCCCCCGGAGCATCACTAAGCCGGCACGGCTATGACGCCATGGTACAAGTACGCTTTCCACTAGGGGTGACCCTGCGAAGAGCCGTAGTCGCCGACGAACCTGTACCGGTGGCGTCATCAGTACGCCTGCTCTCCTTGCTGGGACAGCCCAGCCGCGTGGCGACTTTGGTATCCACATCGGCACCGTTAGGAGCACTGGGTGGGCACAGGTTCGAATACCGATCGCAATATCTTTTTTTTCGATTTTCGAAGTAGCTTTGTCGCTTTCAGTTGCCCGAGGCACAAGGACAGTGGATAAAAAGGATTAAGTAGGTAAAAAATAAATCAAAACTAATCCGCACTCGACATTAATGTCGTCGCCGGTGAAAGCACGAGTTGGACAGAGGACTCATACATAGTTTCAAGAGTTGAACTCAGTGTTGAACTCTTTCTGTGATGCGAACGTGACAAGCCCATAGGAGAAAAAAGTGTTCAACACTTTAGTTTGACACATTCTAGTGCGGCAAGCAAACCCACCCAACACCGCAGGTCCCGTATGCGAAACCTAGAATTTTAATGCGAAACATCATTTAAAAACTTCACATAAAACTTCTTAACGCGCGTGTCAGCTGAACTCTTTACGTTGTAAGAGACGGAAGTGTTCCGCTGCGAGTGACATATATAAACACGACTGGTGCCCCGCCGCAGCCAACCTGCTTCTCCCGCCAGGCCCGGATTTATCTAAACCGACAGCTGTGTAATTGCAACAACTCACAACTCGACGCATACATGCATAACAAGGCGGGGGATATGAGCGAGACAGCAACGGGGCGGGGTGGGGTGGGGCGGGGTGGGGCGGGGTGTGGTGGGGTGGGGTGGGGCGGGTGTAACGCCGGAAGCAGTGTGGCTAATTGAATCGTCATGTGTGAGTAGCTGCGGAGGCGCGGCGAACGTTGGGACCCTTGCGACAGAGCCGGGGAAAAGGGGAGGGAGGGGGAGGGGGAAGGGAGTGGCTCTATGGTGGCTCTACTGTGGGCTTCTCTCTCTCTCACACACACACACACAAAGTGCGAGCACGCGCTCACAACAGACTGCCGACACTACTGCCGTTGCGATAGGTATGTTCCCCCGGATGCCGTGGTTGCACATTCAGCCTTCTACACTCTTTCTCCGCCACCCCTCTACCCCCCCCCCCCCACTTCTCTCTCTGTGCTGCTAACTCACCGCGCTGCGTACACCAGTCGCAACACTCGGACGGTGCTGCTTGCAGGCCAGGCCAGCGACGTTTCAATGGGAACATAAAGAGTGTGTGTGTGTGAGAGAGAGAGAGAGAGAGAGAGAGAGAGAGAGAGAGAGAGAGAGAGAGAGCGTGCCCACTAAGTGTATTACAGTATCTGATTGTCCGATCCGCGCCTGGTATCTGTGTGCGCTGCCAAAGAGGTAGCGCGAGTTGACGTCTGCCGCCGCGCCCCACATTGAGGACGTACCTCCTATACAGCTCCATTGATGTGGTGCGGCGTGTGTGTACACAGTAAACCTAACGGAATAGACGAACGGCAAAGTTATTGAGAAGTTTTTCCACTGGCTTTTGCCATTTTGACATCATCGAATTTTTATGCAACAACGAAGGTTGTCTTACAATGTTAAGATAAGATATCCAATAACGGCATTAATTTTCTAGAGACCGCAAAAGTTGCCCAGTTACAAGAAAATGTTGTTTTGACAATATAAGAGTACTCAAATAACAACGAAAGTTCTTGCTTTGACTTGGAAACAACCATTGTTGCTGATTTTAACACAAAAATGTTGTTCTTGGACAGCATTACGCTGTTTGTCAAGAACACAGTCCTTACAAAAAAGTTTGTCTTTTCAACAAAGTATTTCCCAAGTGTGATGGTCACGCGCGGAGTATGAAGAATTCAGCAGCGCCTGAGCTGTCTGCCGACCGGCGGCCGCCGCGTCAGAAGCCCACGTCGATGATTACAAACGCGGGAGCTAATACTAGCGGCCTGCTGACAGCGCTCGATGCAGACGACACCCTAAGCGTCGCTCAAGTGGGAGGCCATATCAAGTTTTGAATGTAGTTATCTTGAGCTCGTTTGGGCTCTGTAGTCTTCCCAGGCCCAGGCAAAGTGTAGTGGTAGTATCTCTCTCGCACTTTACGGCGATATTTGGAGAGAAAAAAGGGAAATATGCCTCATTCTTCGGCTGGGAAGACTGTCTGGAGGGCATTGAAGCTCACTCGAGCTTCAACGAGCCCAAGCAAATAGGAAACATCTTGACCGGCTATACTTTTGGTTTACAAGACTTTTAGGAATTACAGTACCAAGGCGCTAACGTGAGGATACATAAGCTGAAGTTCACACGCGTGTCTTGATTTTCAAGTCAGACAGAATTGAGAAAATTACACAGATTAACAAGATGCTGTTTTGAATTCAGAAGTGGAATCGTCTTGATTTCCAAGACGTCACGGGGAAATTCTTGGTTTTTCCAAAACCTATTGAAGACAGGTCTTGATTTTCAAAACTTACTCTTGTTTTCTAAGATGCCATCTTCAATTCCAAGCTGACATTGGCCAGATTCCCAAGACGTCACTGGGGAAAGCCCTGTTTTTTTTTTTCCAAAACGTCTCGAGAAACAAGGAAAGGAAGGAACCTTAAAAAACCAAGATGCCAGTATTACCATGTGGACTGGATAATGCCTGGCCACAAATGACCTACGCCCTGCGGCTCCTGCTGGGGGCCTTGGGGAGCTGCTCGGAGGTCCCACTGCAGTATTCGCGCCCGGGTCGTGACTCTGAGACGCAATCTTCCCCCCGTAATCTGGCCCTGGCCGGCTGGTTATTGAAACAAAAGGATTAAGTGAGAGCGACCCAAATGCTCCCCGGCCGGCCGACCCGACTGCGACCGTTAGGGGCGACAAAGAGGCACCCACACGCCACACCACCATGCAGGGCAAATCCGAGGAAACGTTTTCCGAGGAGCACCGTAATCTTCACAAGGTTTCGTGTCCTCAAGGCTTCCACAGGGAGGTATTACCGCTAGACCAGTCATAATTCTTTGGCTTTATTGGATCTAGCGGTCTAAAATGTTTATTGCATCCAGTTTGACATGGTGCATACTGAACTGTTCTGGAACATGCCAGACCCTAATAGCCCCTTTTAGCATTGTGAAGTGAAAAACCAGGCGAAGAGCCAAACCGGATAAAGAAGGTGAGGTGGCACTATTATAGGGGTGGTATGCCTCGATACGGCAGGGTGGATACTGGCTCTAAGGATGGTGATAGGGGAGACATCCCTAGTGCCTGTGTCCCTCTGCCGTTGGCTGCTTCGAGGTCTCCCCGGCACTTTTTAAACAAAGTATCAAAAAGTAACATCAGAGTGGCGACACGATCTGGAAAGTCAAATTCCCTGACATTTCCCTGACTCTTCCCTGACAAAATCTAATTTTTCCCTGACATAAACGCAAGAATTAAAGAGGTAGAAAACTGTTACAAAAGAGTGAAAAATCTGCGTTGCAGGAATAATTGGCGGTTGCAGTCGATTGAATAAATTTCCCTGACATAGAGTATTTTTCTCTGACATTTCCCTGACTTCCCTGACTTGTGGCAAACCTGAACACCGAAACCACCACCCCCACCACCCTTTCACGGAGTGGTCAGCCAAGCCCTAGGGGCTCTCCGATCGGTTGACGAGGCCACCCCAGATTGAGAGGCCCTGTCTCGGTGGGGTGTGTCTGTAGCACGGGTTTTGAACCCGTTCGGCAGCAACAGCGCCCCGCTGTCGCGCCAGCCCCACCCGAGGAGAAGCATTCCGCCTCTCTCTCCGGATTACGCTAACGAGTGTGCTCTCGCCCATTGTGTTTCACTCACGACCGCCTCGCATCCGGTGACGCGCGTCACCGACTGTCACCCGGCACCCGAGATAATAAAGTCTCCAAGACTTTTAAAAGCCGAGTTTTTAAGGTGGAGAGAGGCGTTGAAACAAGCAGTTAAAAAACACAGCGAGGTCACTCATGCAAGAACGGTGGTCGCCGCGCGCTCTCGTGTGTGCGGAGCGATATACATTTTTGCCTCTCTTATTTTGCGCGCAGCTCGTGAAGACCCGCGACAGAAACGGGTGGACGCAACTTATAGGAGCCGCCGACAGACAAACACTCTCACAAACACACACGCACGAGAGGGAGAGAGACGCTAAAAGGAGTGTCAACACTCGCGCCGGCTTGTCAACTACATAACGGCTACTCCTTCGAAAGTGATACACGGACGGCCGCAGCCCAGCGGTAATAAAGTACCAGAGACCATCTTAGAGACGCGCGCGCTCTCACACACACACACACACACGCCTGCTTCACGACACTTCCGGGCCACTTCGTAGCAGCAAGAAGGCGACAAAAAAATATAATAAAAGTGAAGAAGAGCGAACAGGTGGGGCCGCGTGCCTCTCGCGGCAAGTAAACACACACACACACGCACACTCACACACAGACACGGACAGACTACTGCCATGAATTTTGGAGACAGACGGCCGAGTCGGGCCCGGCTGGGGCTTCCCAGACGCCACTAACGCGACAAACGACTTTCCAACAGGCAGAAGGATTAAGTCTGCAGCAAAAACACGCTCCGCACAGATATAAGGGGTCTGTTTCCTACTTCGAGAGAGCTTTTCAGTCCGAGGGAAAACACCAGGGCCCGCAAAATTTCATACATCAACGTCGTTCCAGGTTCGCGGACTGTGCCCAAACTCAGAAAGAAGTTCATGAAAGTTTGGCTGAAGTTCACTAAAAACCGTTCGTGACAATTCTCCGAAGTTCATCGAATTTGAGGAAATCACAAACCATAAAAGTTCAGGCCTCATTCTGAACTCACAGATAGTTCTTGCCATGGGGGAGTTAGCTCTATAAAATTTTCGTGCACCCATTAGTTCAGAAAACAATCTGACATATTCAGAAAAAAAAAAGTTTAGACAAATTAATTTTAAAAAATCACAAACATTTAGAAAACTTAAGAAAAAAATGAATCAAAAATTTGACAAAATAATAACGAGAAATCTGTAACATTTGCTTAAATCACAGGAACTTACAAAATCTGTAGAATAAAGTTCGATAACGATAACGTAAAGGTGGATCCACAATAGACACAGTCTATTGTGGATCCACCTTAAGAGCACCGAAGAGCACTAATTTTGACGCCAAGTTCAGACTTCTTTGCTTTTTTCCTCCCTTACGAATAAAACAGGTGTGGTGCAAGAGATGCGCGAGAGTGCTTGTTCGACCAGCCAGCCGCGCGGATGGGCTGTTCGCGTGCTCCAAGGCTAGCCATCGTCTCTATCTCCATCGCTGCCGGCCCAGCTCCTGCTGCTCCTCCAGTCCAGACTCTCAATCTCTGTAGAGCTGCCCCCCCCCCCCCCCCGCCACATTGTCCGCGCCGCCCTATATCAGGCGGCCGCGGCTGCCACGCCAGTATAGGACTTTACTCACAGGCTCGCCTCGCCTCGCCGCGCTGCAGGCTGATTCCGAAGATCGCTCTCGTCCCTCCGCGTCCTTGTCGCACCCATGGCGGTGCCCAATGTCGCGGGTGTAGGACCCCATGAGTGCGACAAGGACGGAGGCGCGCGAGACGAGAGCGATCTTCGGAATCAGCCTGCTGGCGCGCACCTCAGACGGCATATATATACATCAGGTATCGTGGCCGCGCGAGCGAGACTGACGGCGGGCACGCATTTGTGCCGTGTAATACACTCCATCTCCTGCCTGCTCACTGTCTTTGCATTATCATAGCTCACTACTCGCCCTTCCTCTTCTGTCCGCCCTCTCTCTCCTCTCTCTCTCTCTCTCTCTCTCTCTCTCTCTCTCTCTCTCTCTCTCTCTCTCTCTCTCCCACATACTGCCCTGCCGAGCCCCTAGGTTGGCGGCGCGCGGGGCACTATTTCACTCGCGCCGCAGCCAACAGTGAAAGGAAAAGTTGCCAGGTTGTCCAATAAATTATCAGAGGCGCGGTGGTGGTGCTCCGACTTTACTTCGCCCGGAGCCGCCGCACCCCACCCCGCCCGCGTTAAACACACGCCATGCACATTGCGCGCGTTCGCCAAAATCTCCCCCCTAAGCCGCACGACCAGCAGGACTCTTATTTCCCAAGTTAAACAGGTACATTTAAAAAAAAAAAAAATATATAATAATTAAAAGAACCACAACAAAAAATTGAGTTGAAATGCTTCCCGGTCTATTTCTCTTAGGGGGCTCATTTCCCGCGACCGCATTCACTGTATACAAGCGATCCCCCGCGCCTTAACGGCCGCTAACCGGGAGGACGAGGTTGTGACGGCCAAAGAACATTATTTGTTTGAATTAGTTCCGTAGCCGGCCGCGTCCACCATCACGCTCCCACAGCTCTCTTACTCGAGCTCCCTCACACACACACACACACTCGCGTAAAGGTTGACGATATATCACGTTGCACGCTTCGACAATTGGATTTAATGGCTCTCGACATTTTATTATCGCGAAATAAATGGCGATATCATATATATTCCGGGCAGACACCTCAGCTGGCTGCACTGCACCCCTCTACTCTCCGCGTGACACCCGCAGGGGCGACCGACCCCTCGCCTCCAATTTATCTGCCTTCCCTCTGTCAGCTCACGGATGGCCCCGCGGCCATCAAACCCCACGAAAATTTATATTGCGATATGTCGACTGGCTCTTCTATCTCTGTCAAGCCTGCGACGCGCGCGGGCAAAAACAGTTCACACCGCGCAAACCTACCTTCACGTCCCTGTCAAAAGCGGGACAATTTCCGCGAGCGCGCGCATGAAAATAAAAGCACGACGACATATACCATGTTGAATATTCTGCGAACCATATTTTCGCGGAACGCACTTTTTCGCCATTCCATTTTTCCAGAGCATGCCGCATGCTTACCCGCGTGAGGTTAGATTGCAACAAACGAGTTTTAGAGCAGTACGAGCTACGTGTTCATTGGATCGATCAGCCCAGCCCGCGTTTGTCTCCTGGTGCGCCACCAGCCCTGCCCCGGGCCCCCCGCATCAGAGCACCGCACAGACAAGCGATTCAAACAAATCGCGCCGTTTTGTCGCCCGTGACGTTCGGTGTATAAGGATGGCGGCCGCGCCGCAGGCAGCGTGTTAATAGCTCCCTACAACGTTCAGCTGCCGCCGTCGCTGTGTGTGTGTGTGTGTGTGTGTGTGTGTGTGTGTGCGTGTGCGTGTGACACCGCATTGGGAGTGAGAGAAATTTATAGTTCCACGTGAAAACGTTGACAGTGCTTTAGGACGGCACAGGACGCGCGGCGGGGCGGCTGCTATGCGTTCCACAGCAACGACTATATTGTGTAGAATGCAGCTATTCTAGAATTTAAAAGACCCGCGATCGTCGAGAGATATCAGAGATAAAACACGGTAGATTCCCCATCGACTTGAGTTACACAAACGCTGTTGGCAAAACTATGCTGGTTTCGAAATCGTTCCGACATCTATTCTTATTTTAAAATCAGTTTTTTTTTGTGCCTTTCCGAAGGAAAAAACGTGAACAAATGGACCAGAGGCGTGACGTTCACTCCACAAACTCAAATGTAGCAAACTGCTACAGTAACAAGTATGAGACCTTCTGCCTACTGAACCCTAATTCGGACCCAGTCTCACCTACAATCAGTGTTGCCAGAAAGGCAAAAATCCCGCCCAATACATCTGTGCGTATCGGGCTGTATATCCCGAGGTATCTCCGCCTGCCTACTAGGCAACATCTGTGCACGAGTGCAGGGGAGTTGCCTAGTAGGCAGGCGGATATATGGTCCCGGTACGCACAGGTGTATGTATTGCGCGGGATTTTTTCCTACCTTTCTGGCAACAGTGCTACAAGTATACGACTGTAAGACAAAATGGGTCCCGCTCATTTTACAGTAGGGTCATTTCGTCTCACACTAATTTACTTGACTTGAGAGAACTAGGTCACAAATGAGCCAAGGCTGTTCACCGACTGAAGTCAGTACGGACAATTGGTCCCACACTTCTTACTGTATACTGCTGCACTACACTTGAGTTTGCAGGGAGTATTTTTTTCCTTCTCCCCCCCCCTCCCTCTCTCTCTCTCTCTCTCTCTCTCTCTCTCTCTCTCTCTCTCTCTCTCTCTCTCTCGCCTCCCCCAGGGGACGAACGCACTTATGCATGCTGCGGGGCCGGCGGCGGAGCGGCAGGGCAGGCGGAGGCGCAGGAGTCTACCTCGGAGTATCATGTGACCTCATTACCGTTTCACTTTACATCCGCCGGAAAAAGAAAACCGTCACAAAGTTTGGGTAGAGTGACAAAACAAGGGCGCGCCGACAAGTCCTAATAGTCTGACATGTTCCTGCGCGCGCTGCTCCGCAGGGAGGAGAAGAGGCGCGGGAAGCTGCTCGGCGCGCGGGTGTAACAGAACACCTGTCGGGGGCCCTGTCGTCGCGCAGCCCCGGCCCGGGGCCCCCGGGGGCCCCGAGGGGCGTACAGCACACAGACATCTCCCTTAATCGCTACGCAGCCCACTTTGAGGGCCAGGAGGCCAGCAGCGGGGCGGAGCGGGGCGGAGCGGGGCTGTACAACGCGGGGCGGGGTGGGGCACTACACCGAGGCGGCGCGAGAGCTGTCACGTGCTGGAACGACAGCCGGGGCCGGCCGGGGCCGGCAGGGGCCGGCGGCGCAAGGGAAGTTGTGTGATCTCGCATCAACACCAAGATGACGTGAACTTTCGACACGATAACGTCGTCGGGGGCGATAGTGTATCAGTGAACCGCAGAGCAGAAGGGAGCAGGGAAGGACAGGGCAAGCAGGCAGGGGCGCAGGGCAGGGCAAGCAGGCGGGGGCGCGGGGCAGGGCAAGGGCAGGGCAAGGGCAGGGCAAGGGCAGGGCAAGGGTAGGGCAGGGCCAGGGGAGCATCCGGGACCGCGCACCACCACAAGCCACAAGTTTGATTACGTACCCTCTGCAAAATGCAAGGTGTAGGAAAGCAGAGAGAAAGGCGTGAGACCCGATTATACTCCGTACGTAAGGACACTTCCGAGCGAGAAAAAAAAAACTCTGAATTTTTGTCTGCAAATTTTGTGAATGGTTGTGAATTTTTGCTTCAATTTTTGTAAAAGTCCCTCCTGAATTGTTCTGAGTTTTTCAGAATTTTCCTGAATATTTGGTGAATTGAGAGAGGTGTACAAAAATTCCACAGTTGTGACCCTCTCGCCTCTACTTGTAAGTGAAGGACACAACGGGGTTCACACTTCTTACTGTAGAACCATTCTTCTGCGGTCAACACTGTTAGCCGCAGGACTTGCAGAGCACCTACAGCGGAAGATTTCGATCTGAAATAAAAGTTTGTGAAATCAGTACTTTGAACACAGTTTACACACAAGCGCATCACTGTTATTCAATTCCTGTGACGTCATGTTCTTTTTCATGTGAAAAGTGTCACATTGTTTAAAATGCAGTGTCACATTCTTTTCAACGTGAATCGGCCAAAATATGCGGGCTGAATTTTATTGTCACATTAAAAGGAATGTGACATTAATATTAAAAGGAATGTTACAGTTTTCACATGAAAAAGAATGTGACGTCACAGTAATTGAAAAACAGTGATTACACACACTTTGATGCACAATTAGGGCAGTGTGCTTCGCGAGAAACAGTCAACAGTAAGAAGCGAGGCGACAGAGAGGGAAAGGTAGAGGGAGAAGAAGGGGCATGTGAGGGTGAGAAACAGAGAGAGAAAGAGAGTGAGAGAGGGAGAGAGGTTGGCACGGCTGTGACTTAGAGAACTACATGACGACTGCTGTTCTGCCTCGTTCCTGTGTGAGCTGCTCACCAACACTTATCTTGTCCGATTTATCGCCGCTAGATTTCACAGCTGTCCCCCATATTTCACGCTCGCGCAGGGCCAGGGCTGGGCAGGCGTCGGGAGGGCGGGGCGGGGCGGGGCGGGCCCGGCGGGTGAATAGGGTGACCCCTCGTCGATAAATCTTCGCAGTAAGGAGGCGGAGGGCGGCAGGAGGCGCGGAGGAGGGGGGGCGGAGCGGGAGGGGGGGGAGGGGGGGGGCGGGGTGTGGGTGGGCGGCCCGCGGTGCTGCAATCTTGTCACCATTACACACCGGAGAGATTGATACTGACCCCGCTCGGCGAGGGGGGGGGGGGGGGAGGGGAGGGAAGTAAGGGGAGGGGGAAGCCCCACAGCGACTGCACTGCGGTCATCCGTGTGTCCGTCTGGTCGGCGGAGAGTGACCGCAAGCCCATAGAGACCGGCGGACCTATCGGCTCAGGAGACCCGCGCACGCGCAAGCGTGCGTGAGAATGTCACACTCTAGTTGGTGTGGGTGTGAGAATTTCCGTCGTTTGCTTATTTTTCTTCTGTAAAGTATTGTACGTGAAATTTTCATAAGAAAACGATATTACCACGGTGGGTTTTACTCGCAGGGGCGCGCAAAGGGTACCTCTCTCCGCCACCTACAGACAGACAGGCGTGCTCTCGGGCTGGTAATGCGCGCTACCGACTAACGCTCCCCCCGTGCCGTCGAAGTGCCTGTTGGTGTAGTTCGTGACGACGGCGGCGGCGCGCGCCCAGCCCCGCGCGCGCGCTCCCCGAGCAGCGGAAGTAGGCCGACGGCTTGTCGACGCCAGGCTCGGTTTCGCAGTCAAACTACTCAGAGGGGGGGAGGGGGGGGGAGGTACCCGTCACCCCTCCCGCCTCGGCAGGAGTCGAACGGCAAGGAGTGTGCAGCGCTCTCCCCGCCCCACCCCGCCCGGCAGCTCCGAGCTGTCGTCCGCCTGTCGCCCGCGCCCGCCCCGAGAGGGAGAAGGAGAGAGAGAGAGAGAGAGGGGGAGGGAAGGGGTGATTGATGAGAGAGCGAGTGAGCGGGACGGGCGGACAGACTGGCGGCAGGCTGACAGACTGACGCCCGGGGGAGGGCCGCGCCGGGGCCGCGCGAGGAGACGAGACCGAGACGCTGGCTGAAGGAAGCCGCGGCGGCGGGCTCCCAATCCTGCACGCAGTAAAAGTGCACAGCAGTCGCGGAACCGAGGGGGAAACAACTCGGAATTTAGGTGACAATATTTAGCGAAATTTTATGAATTTTAGCGAATTTGGGCGATTTTTTACCTGCTTTTTTTTTTGGCCGTGTTTGAATGAATTTACCCTCAATTTTTAGAAATTTTCGTAAAAATTTTCCTGATTGTTTCAGAAGTTTAAGGATTTGTTTTCTGCATTTTTCTGAATTACGTGGTGAAGTAAAATTCCAGAGTTGTTATATTTTCCCCCTCGCGCTGAACGCGGCGACTCCATCCTACTCGGTCGCTACGGTGCGCATGCGCAATACTGTATACCTTTGGAGGTAAAGGAGGAGTAAGAGGACCTGAACTCCGGAAGTCCCCTTACATTTTCGACAAAAGGGGCATATGTCTTTCGGCGATCAGTGTTTTTTATTATTATTATTATTATTATTATTATTATTATTATTATTATTATTATTATTATTACTATTATTTATTTTTATTTTTTATTATTATTATTACTGTTATTTATTTTATTTTATTTTTAAATTTGTACGTCGTGAAGGAATACAGCTAGGAATCACAAATTTCATTGAAAATTCGCCATGTAAGCATAGATTCTAATGCCACTTCCGGAGCTCACGTTCTTTCTTGTACTATGTACGGGACAGGTTATCTCCACACGCGCTGCAAAGTTGTAGTTGTAACACATCACGCACACACACGATGCAATATTGGTCTGGTGCAGTGTAGGAGAGCGGCGCGGGAGAACACCAGAGGGCGGCGCGGGCGTCCTGTGTGGTGGGGAGTGGGGGGCCGGCGCGTCCTGTGGGATGGGGTGGGGGTGGGGGGTTCTCGCGGACGTGTGACGCTAATAAAAGCGAACCGGTAGGGGGCAGAGGAGGGGGTACCCCAGACAGCAAAAAATCCGGGCAACAGCCAGGCAAGTACCGGGCAAATCCCGGGCAACTTTGGGCAACCTCCAGGCAACCCCCGGGCAACCCCCGGGCAACCCCCGGGCAACATGCGGGCAACCTGCGGGCAACCCCCGGGCAATTCCGGGCAACTTCCGGGCAATCCCCGGGCAACTTCCGGGCAACTCCCGGGCAACTCCCAGGCAACTCCCAGGCAACACCCGAGCAAGCCCCCCCCCCCCCTTCCCCACCACAGTGGGATGTTGATCTGGAGAGAAAATGAAGACGCCTCATCGCTGCACCTGGTCGATATGTGTCGGTGTGTGAGGGCAAACGTTGGGCAACCTGATGGGCAGGTGTCAGGCATGTCCCGGGCACGCGGCGGGCATGTCCCGGGCATGCGGCGGGCAAGCCCGTCATCAATTCCGAAGCCAGAAGCGCAGCAGGGAGCCGTCGAGTCGAGGCAGGAGAAAGCTTTTTCTAGCGCCTGACGAAGCCGTGATAGGCAACCCACCACGCCGGGCTGTGAGGTGGGTGGACTATCTTGCCCCCGAAAAGCGCCAGGCGAAGCGGCCGCGCACCGCACAGTGGGGCAATTCTGTCTCAAGTCACCTGGACCCCCGATTTTGATGTCTCGGATTTTGATGAAACTCGCTGAGTGTGTTCCCTGGGTGCCCTGGACCTCCTCTGCCAAGTTTCAGATTTTTCGGACCCATAGAAAATTTTTAAAAGATACCCCAATTTTGAGTTTTTGAAAAAGGAAAAAAAAATATATATATCTATACATTTGCAAATGCTTTTGAATGGCTTATTTACTTTGTTTGATCATGTTTTAGTGGAAAAAAAAATAAAAACATACTATATGTGACCTTTTGAGGAAGTTATGCGTAAAACTAATATGGTATCTTTATTGCGTCTGAATTTTTTACCCCCAATTTTTTTTTTCCAAGGTTTCATAGTGGTTCATGGTATCTCTGATATTCAAACTCAACGGCAACAGGTAAACTCAGACAAAATGTAATTTTTTAATTATCCGAAGTTTACCCAAATCAACTCGTATTCAAATGTTTTAGCAGGAGTGTTGTACTTTTGATATTTTCTCATGCAGGTTAATGTTTAGAGTGTGTTTTAGAGCTAATTAAAAAACATAAACCTCCTAACTAAGTCACAACACTGTCAAACAAAGGGGTTATCATGATTTTTAGTATGTTTCAGGTACAGACCACCCTTTTGGAACTATGCTGAGGTCCCGTCTTGGTTCACCACTCAAACTGACAGCAATCCAAAGGTGCTGTTCATGAAAATTGCAAGTCTTCTTCCTGCCAACATGATGCTTTAGACACACAAATAAATATATTAATAATATCAATAACAGAGAACTTTTAATTTGATATTTTTATTAATGTTGTCTGGTATCTATTAAGGCTTCCCCGAATGACTACCTTAAATTTACTGGAACGAGGTTCTGAGGCGACCGAGGGCATAACATTACTATTTTAAACTGAGTCTATGAATAGTTTCTGAGGCAGTAACCCCCTACCAGTCATGTTGTCTTTTTTCTACAAAATAATGCTTTAGAAGTTAAAACGTAGGATTACAGAATACTCTTCAAACTCAAGTGTGAGACGGTACGACACTTTTTACTGCAGTACCACTGTGTCTCACACATTCAAAAACTATTTTCTGTCGTTGAATAGCAATCACGTTTTGGAGAAACAGCATCAGCTTTGGTTGAAAATCCCGGTTAAAACGAGCTACCATGTGACGGGGTTCTTATCCGGTTCTGATCGCAAACAACAACGTTCCTATAAAATTTCGAAACCATTAATTTACGATTATTTTATGTTTTCTTGTTCCAAACCCCATCACATGGTAGCTCGTTTTAACCGGGATTTTCAACCAAAACTGATGCTGTTCTCTAAAACGTGATTCCTATTCAACGACAGAAAATAGTTTTTGAATGTGTGAGACACAGTGGTACTGCAGTAAAAAGTGTCGTACCGTCTCACACTTGAGTTTGAAGAGTATGTGTTGATACTAGTACAAAACCTTATTGTGGTAGGCATAGCCCCGGCTTTCATGCTTGTTATCAGAATCAGTTGTACGGCCTATGTGAACTCAAATAGCTTGCAGCCTCCTCCCAACAGCATCAAGGAAGTTACTTTTCCTAATAATACAGTCTGATTGATATTATTTTTTTTTAATTATTGTGTGTAAAGCATCATGTTCGCAGGAATAAGACTTGCAATTTTCATGAACAGCACCTTTGGATTGCTGTCAGTTTGAGTGGTGAACCAAGACGGGACCTCAGCATAGTTCCCAAAGGGTGGTGTGTACCTGAAACATACTTAAAATCATGATAACCCCTTTGTTTGGCAGTATTGTGACTTAGTTAGGAGATTTGTTTTTTAATTAGCTCTAAAACACACTCTAAACATTAACCTGCATGAGAAAATATCAAAAGTACAACACTCCTGCTAAAACATTTGAATACGAGTTGATTTGGGTAAACTTCGGATAATTAAAAAATTACATTTCTTTTTTTTTGTCTGAGTTTACCTGTTGCCGTTGAGTTTGAATATCAGAGATACCATGAACCACTATAAAACCTTGGAAAAAAAAATTGGGGGTAAAAAATTCAGACGCAATAAAGATACCATATTAGTTTTACGCATAACTTCCTCAAAAGGTCACATATAGTATGTTTTTATTTTTTTTTCCACTAAAACATGATTAAACAAAGTAAATAAGCCATTCAAAAGCATTTGCAAATGTATAGATATATATATTTTTTTCCTTTTTCAAAAACTCAAAATTGGGGTATCTTTTAAAAGTTTTCTATGGGTCCGAAAAATCTGAAACTTGGCAGAGGAGGTCCAGGGCACCCAGGGAACACACTCAGCGAGTTTCATCAAAATCCGAGACATCAAAATCGGGGGTCCAGGTGACTTGAGACAGAATTGCCCCACTGTGCGGTGCGCGGCCGCTTCGCCTGGCGCTTTTCGGGGGCAAGATAGTCCACCCACCTCACAGCTCGGCGTGGTGGGTTGCCTATCACGGCTTCGTCAGGCGCTAGAAAAAGCTTTCTCCTGCCTCGACTCGACGGCTCCCTGCTGCGCTTCTGGCTTCGGAATTGATGACGGGCTTGCCCGCCGCATGCCCGGGACATGCCCGCCGCGTGCCCGGGACATGCCTGACACCTGCCCATCAGGTTGCCCAACGTTTGCCCTCACACACCGACACATATCGACCAGGTGCAGCGATGAGGCGTCTTCATTTTCTCTCCAGATCAACATCCCACTGTGGTGGGGAAGCTTGCCCGGGTGTTGCCTGGGAGTTGCCTGGGAGTTGCCCGGGAGTTGCCCGGAAGTTGCCCGGGGATTGCCCGGAAGTTGCCCGGAATTGCCCGGGGGTTGCCCGCAGGTTGCCCGCATGTTGCCCGGGGGTTGCCCGGGGGTTGCCCGGGGGTTGCCTGGAGGTTGCCCAAAGTTGCCCGGGATTTGCCCGGTACTTGCCTGGCTGTTGCCCGGATTTTTTGCTGTCTGGGGTAGGGGGGGTCAGGGGGCCGTGTCGGTGGGGGGGAGGGGGGGGTGCGGGTGGAGCGCAGCGTAGGGGGGCTCTCGTCATTTCGTCCAGGAAATTGTGAGCCGCGCGCGCGGAGTGAGGGCGGACAGTCCTGGCGATACTTTCATTTTGGTCATTTCCGTCGCTTCCTGCCGTCCTGCCCGGAGCAGGCCGGATGCCTATATACACGTTTGCGTTTGTTTTTGAACGACACTGGTACCGCAGGCCACATCATGTTCACGCGAGAGAGCCAGACAATCTCTCTCGTCGACGACAAGAGTGCCGTGCAGCTGAGCGTCCAGCTGCAGCAGCAGACTGGCTCAGAGCGCTCTCCTCGCTCTGTCTCTCTCTCTCGCACCAGTACGGTGCACTCCACGAGTGCGAGAGAGAGAGACAGGAGCGCAGTCTGCTGCGCGGCTCCACGCGGAGTTGGACTGACACGGGTCGGCCCGGTCGACCCTGCTCTACCACTCACGACGTCGTCGTCGAGTGAATAATCCACAATACCGCGCGTCCCGCATGAAAATAAATAAAAACGTCTGGTGCGCGCGTCCGGCCGCTCTCTCTCTCTCTCTCTCGCTCCACACACCTCGCCGCCTCGCCGGGCCAGCAGCACTCGCGTGATAAATCAAACAACTAATAGACTCGATAGTCGCGCCGTTTCAACATTTCCCGCGTCCCGTCCTGCGCCGCGCATCGCACCACGGCACGCCACGGGCCGGCGTCCTGTCCGCTACTGCATATTTATGTCGTGTGTGTGTGTGTGTGTGTGTGTGTGTGTGAGTCGGCCGGACGCGCCAAACAAGATCCGAAAGGGATATCGAAAAGGTGGCAAGTGTGGCGTGGTGCCTGTCTGAGCGGGCCGAAGACCACTGAGCACTTGGCGGCCGGGCCAGGCCGGGCCGGGCCGAGAGGGAAATGGAATGAGCATATATTATCAATCACGGAGAGCGTGTGCACTAAAGGGTTCCAAACAAAAACCCAAAAATACACTCGACCATGATTCTTAACGAATACGGGATAATGCCCGACGCAAAATGTTCTGTACGCCAAAGGTGCGCGTTTAGTTCGGCTTGACGAACTGTGCGCGACCTTCTGCATGCCTCTTTACTCATACTACAGAGTTGCACGGATGAGGTATTTAGCCTAGCCTGTACGAAATCAGCATGAAGCCGTGAAGCCAAACAAAACCTGAAAGTGATCGATGAATTCGACTGCTATAAAATAAGACACTTCAATGTTTGTTTGGCTCCCCGGCTTCTTCCTGCTGCCGATTTCATATTGGCAAAATAACTCATTCCGCAACTAGTTGGGTGTGATTTTGTTTTTCACACTCTCAAATACTCAAATACCTACAGGTGCGAAAAAAAGATAATAATAAAAAAAATCGGTCGATAACTTACGCATAGCACTGCAGCAGTGAACTAAGCAGATTGAGTTTTACCTCTCAGCCAAGTCCTATCAAAATCGTATAGAAGAATCTGGATTTAGGTAAAGGGTCGTGCTAATAAAATAAAATCGCATACTCTGACAAAACAATAAGACTACCTCGTGCCTAAAAAAACTAACCAGCATGTGCAAACAAGTGTAGGACAGTGCTTATACAGTAAATAGTTTGAAACCAATAGTATTAAAGTAAAAAGTGTGAGACAAATCGTGTCCAAGTCAAAGTCAACAGTTCAATAGGTCCTGCAGTAAAGAACTATTACACTTGAGTTTGCAGAGTGCGCACTACTTAGATGTTTAGCATGCTAACTAGATGGTACAGTGTCGGCGCGGACGCAAGAAGCACCTGCCAGAACAGCAGCAGCGCTTCTGAGTTCATCTTCAGAACATTTCCCGCCAGCACGGTGCCCGCCGGCGACGGCAATAGTTGTTCGTCTGTCGCGGAAAGAGATACAGAGCGGACACATTTGGGACAAGAGAGAGAGAGAGCGGTGGGGAGAATCGGAAACGAGTTGGGCATTTTCATCAGCATTGCTGTTGAGTGATGTCATGCCAAACGTGAGACAGGGGCGGAGCAGGGGGATATGAAAGGGAGAAGGGGGGGGGGGGCAGGAGGTACACGATGCGTCAGTCAGCGACCCATTGCATGAAAAGGCGACAGCGGAGGGGAGGAGGAAGAGAGAGTGAGAGCGCTGCGCAGTCCCGCGGGTGAGCGAGCGAGAGAGCGAGGTGTCAGAGCGTGATGTATAGCAGGCTGGTTGTGGTAACGAGAGCGGGATGATAAATGTGCAAAGAAACCGGGGGCATCGGGCATCATGATCGAAGCACAACAAAGTCCTGTGATTGATTGACGGCTGCTGATTGATTGATCGATTGAAGGACGGATGATGGATTGGTTGAAGGATTGACTGATCTGCTGATTGGCGCACTCGCGCGCACTTGAAGGCGGTCCGAGCCGAGCGCAGCGCTTCTTGTAAATATTTTGAGAATAGACACTACTTATCGTTCGGAGCGTGTGAGGTCTGAGTTCCCGCGCACATGCCCCACACATTTCCAAGGAGAAGATAAGCTTCAATGAATTGTGAACAGTGAATTTGGTTTAACTTCAACGACTGCTACGCCTGACACGCGGCCTGACATGAAGTGCAGGATATTTTTTCGGGCCCTTGGGTTTTCCCGAACCATTCTCAAATTTTCTCGAAAGTTCGACCAAAATTCCACAAGTTCCGCGGCAGAGAAGATCTAGGGCCACAGCCTCAATATGAGGACAATCAGAAGTGATCCAATGATGCGTGTTTCTTGGGTGAGGCTCTCGCGGCTTTCCCGGATCCCGCCCCGGGGCTGAGGCCGCTGGCTGAGGCCGCTGACTGAGGCCGAGCCAGTGTCACGCGGTGACAGTAATCTCATCCGCTGAGTGCATCTGTGTGGGGTCTGCTCTGCGGTGCGGGGAGGGCCGGGCCGGGGTCCGCCAGGGGTCCGGGGTGGTCCTCAATGGCAGCCTTCACGGGCGCCTGCTAACCACCTGAGGGCAGCCAGCCAGCCAGGCTGCAGGGCAATGTGTACACAGTTGGCGCAGTGCTGCCGCGCGCCTCCTGCGGCTGTGCTTCTGGGTAGGAGTATACTGCGGAGGAAAACGCCAATACACGCACACACACACACATTCGTGACCCGATGGTGTATTCTTGTCGCTCGGTTTGTGAAAGATGTCATCCCCAGAGGGCCTGAGCCACCACAGTGGTGTCCTTGATGTGCTCGGTATAAGATGCCCCCCCAGCTTCGACCATTACACGGCCAGGGCTCTGCTGCTGCTGCTGCTCGTCTCACCGGGAGGTCGTCACCAACCACGACGCAGCCCGAAGTCACCCGCGGCGGCAGCTGGGGAGGGGACCATCCAGGACACATTCACTTACGCGAATGGATAGAAAAAAGAATAAAAACGCATCTTGAGGAGCGTACGTCTTGAACTTAGCTCGGCAACAAGAAGATAAAAAGGCAACATACACGAAACTTACGTCTTGATTTTCTGGGTAAAGTCAAAGGTCTCGGACGTCTTGTAGATTTTCACTACTTCTCTTGATCTCCAAGATGCCGTCTTGAAATCCAAGGTGAAATTGTCCTGGGTCTCCAAGACCAATAGATCACATTGACAAGCGGTAACGATGGCATGCAAAAGAAAAATGTCCCAGCGTCGCGCATTGCAGCGAACGGCGTGCGTGTGTGTCACCCCAAAGGCCCGTAATGTAATTGCCCCGTAAAATCGACGCGGCATTGACGGACGGTCCCCGGTGGGAGTTTGGCCGAATTAAATTCCCCTCAATACGTCCGACAGGACAGAGGCAGTCAGACAGACAGGTCGGGGGGCGGCGGCGGCGCGCGCCCGCGGGGGGCCAGCCAGGCTGCCGTCTGATTCCGCGGAGATCGCTCTCGCACCTCCGTCCTTGTCGCACTCACGGCGGCGGTCAGTGTTGAGGGGTGACAGGGTCCCATGAGTGCGACAAGGACGGAGGCGCGCGAGCGATATCTTCGGAATCAGACGGCTGCGAGCGCGCGTGTAATTCATTGAGTTTGTTCCGAGAAGCATTTATTTGGGCGGCGCGGCTAGGTCTGGTCCAGCGCAGGCAGCTGCTCCCGGTGTGGTCGCTCCGAGAAGAAAGGAAGCATCACGCCGAGCGGGAGTTATAAATCTTGAGGACAGGAGGGTCCTCCTCCTCCTCCTCCTCTGCTCCCCCGAGGCGGGCGGGGCGAGGCTCGCCAACCTCACAATGTCCGTCTGCATTGTTGCCGTCAATGGTGTTGTCCAAAGGCTGTAAGTTTCCTGCCAACACGTCCGCCCTGTCCGCCCTGTAAATATATCTCCTGCAGGTGCACAAGTGAAGCGGCGCGGAGGCTGAGGTGGCGTGCGCACCGCGAGTGCGTAACGAAGGACAGCCCGAGGCGCTGCCTGAAAACCGACTCGATTTTGTGCACATAACTGTTACCAAAAAAAAAAAAATCATTACAACTGCATTACGTTTGATGAAAATAGCGTCAAAGCGTTTTCACAGTGAAATTGTAAAATATTGTAAAATATCAATATGAAAACGCTATAAAGCTATTTTTATTCAATATAATGACGATGAAATGAAATACTTCGTACAGTGATAAATTGATGCATGCGAAACAAGCAGGCCCGCCCTTCCGCCAAACGTCGTTGCCAGCTCCGCTTTGCTACGCAGGCAACTCCGTTCGGCAGGGGGCGTGCCTGCTTGGCCTGCCGGCGGCGTTCGGTCGGGCCTTCGGCCCGACCCCTAAGTCACACAGAACGTCCTCTTAGCATGTAAATGATCGGGCCTGCGGCCCGTAAAGGCATTCTCTTCGGAAAGAGGCAGTTTGTAACGGTGAACCACCGAAACTACAGCCCTCCCTTCTGCTTTGAAAACGTGCCGATAGTGACTAAACGGTCAGTTACTCGGCAAAAAAGGGGAGTCGGAAATCTCGAAAAAATGTCGAAATACGTGAGTTCGGCCTCAGACGGAACGGCCGAACTCGGACTTTATTTGGCAGCAGTTGGCAACACTGTATTACGCTCGTCGAACCAATTTTAATGGTATAGGCGTCGAGGGGTGTCGAAAATTTCAAAAATTGTCGAGATATGTCAAAAATTGTCGAAATATGTAGAAATTCGTAAAAAATGTCGCAAAATCTCGAAATATCTCAAAAATGTTGAGATGTATCGAAAAATATAGATAATGTCGAAAAACATCGAAAAATGAGGGATAATGTCGAAAAATGTCGAAGAATATCAAAAATTGTCAAAAATGTTTACAAATATCGAAATATGTCGGAATATGTCAAAAATGTCAAAAAAATATCAAAAATTATCGAAAATTATCGAAAAATATCGAATATGTCGAAAATATCGAAAATGTCGAATATCAACAAAAAATATCGAAAAACAACGAAAAATGTCGAAAATATCGGAAAATATCGAGAAATGTCGAAAATAATCGAAATGTTTGAGTTTTGACGATTGGCAACACTGGAAATTGAAAAACGGTTGGCACCACTGAATTGCGCTCGAAAAGACGGTTCTAGAGAGGTGCGGGTCGATGGGGTTCGTAAAAGTTAAAAAAATTGGGTCAATTTTGGGTGCTTTTTACAGTGTAGTCGCGAGTTGGGTCCTTTTTATCGAAAAACGGTGGGCGCCATCGAACTGGACGCGAAAAGACGCTTCCGGGAAGGTGCAGCTCGATGGAGTTGAGAAAAGTTGAAAACTGGACCAATTACGGGTGCTTTTTACAGTGTAGTCGCGAGCTGGGTCCATTTTTTCGTAAAACGGTGTGCACCATTGAACTAGACGCGAAAAGACGCTTCCGGAGAGGTGCGGGTCGACGGGGTTGGAAAAAGTTGATTTTTTTTTTTTTTAAATTCCGTGAACACTTTTATAATTTTTTTCAGTGCCTTAATGAGGGTTGGCAGGATTTGCCGAAGGCGTTTCGTTGTCTAGGAGTAAAACTGTAGACACCCTGAAAATTTCAAGTCTCTAGCTCATCTCCTTCTAGTGGAACAGACAGACACACAGACACACAGACACACAGACAGACACGAGGTCGTTTGCATAAGCCCGCTTTTATGCTTTTTCAAAGCAGAAGGGCGGGCTAAAAAACGCACTAAGTCAAATATGGCAGGATGCGAAACCGAGTAAAAACGACAGTAGTGCATGCTGTATGGCGTCGTTATTCCGAACAACGAGGTCCCTCACTTACCGCTTGCAGGAGAGTGAGCTTTTTCGCAAGTGCGAGTGCTTGTTCACAGAACTTGCAAGAGAGTGAATATACCCATTACACACTTTCAAGTGAGCGGCTTTTTCAACATAATTGCAGGCAAGTGAGGGATTAAAAGCAAAAATTATTAGAAAATAAAACACGTTTGCAAGTTCTACAGACCAGGACCTTTGTGATTTTTTTAAAAAATTATTTTTATTTGCAATAAGTTCGACATTGCAATAAGTACCAATACGTTTGGGGAAAAAAATGTGAAAAAAATAAAACTAACAATATTACACAAAATACGTTAATTCTGTCTATTATAGTTATTTGTCGTGGTGTTGGAGTTGAACCGCACGTCTTCATCGGCGCTTGATTGGCGCGCACACGGCCGGTGCTCCGGGGTGGTCCGCCGCCGCCGGTGACAGTATTTAGACAAACCGATGACGAGGGTCCGGACAGGTGACACGCGGGCGGGGAGGCTGCGGGGCGGGACGGGACGCCTGTTTCACGGCTGCCTGCCGCTTGCCACTCACGGTGAAGCGCAGCCAGCTAGCCAGCTAGCGCACACACGCTGTGCTACGCTTTTTTATTTCCTTTTCTTCCTTTTTTTTTGTCTTTTCGGTAAAAAGAGGCTCGCGCATGTCCTAGGCCTACTAGGCCCCTCAGAGTGACATGATGCGCTTAGCGCTGACTCACGCAAGGTCCGCGCCGTGTGCGGCAGCCGCGTTCTGCGTGTGGCCGGTGTAGCGCCGCCCAGCCGAGCCCAGCCCGGGCGCTAACAAGTCATTCAGCACCATGACGTGTGTCCACGAGGTAAACGACACGACGAGTTCGTTGGCTCCGCGGCCATCGCACGCACTCTGCAAACCCACGAGTGCGAGGATACGTGTGTGTCGATCAGTGTTGCCAGAAAGTTAGGCGGAAATCCCGCGCAATACACCTGTGCGTAACGGGACTGTATCTTCGCCTGCCCACTAGGCAACTCCCCTGCACTCGTGTACAGATGTTGCCTAGGAGTCAGGCGGAGATACAGTCCCGTTACGCACACGTGTATTGGGCGGGATTTCTGCCTAAATTTCTGGCAACACTAGTGTATATTCCCATTTCATGCACTTCAATGCGTGAAGGTGTGAATTTTCCTCGTAAATTTGAAACGCACACACAGAGGAAGGAGCAAGCACTGCGAAAAATATCCTCGTAAATTTACGACATTTTTTGTAATTTTGATTTATAAAATATGTCGTAAATTTACGACTGCCCATTCTTGCTCGTCGGTCAATTCCAAGTCGATAGGGAGTGCTTGTAAATTTACAATTTCAAATTGTAATTTTACGACTTTTGACATGGAAAATTTTCCCGTAACCCTTACGAGTATTTTTCACAGTGAGCGTGTGAATGTGAAATCACACGCCTAGAAGTGCGCGCGACACTTATACACCGCCTGGCCCCGCCCGTATCGGCCGCTGCTGCCGACTCAAAAGGTAAAAGGTGTACAGGCGTGGCAGTTACACGTTTACGGACAGCGCTTCCTCATATGGCTGACTGAGTGACTGCAGGCTGATTCCGAAGATCGCTCTCGTCCCTCTGTCCTTGTTGCACCTATGGCGGTGCCCCATGTCGGGGGTGTCAGGACCCCATAAGTGCGACAAGGACGGAGGCGCGAGCGCGATCTTCGGCATCAGCCTGCTGTCCGCCTCACCGCATCAGCCGGGAGTCGGACACGTATAGTGGCGACAGAAAAAGAGGAGAGGAAGGAGAGTGTGTGTGTGAGGGAGAGAGGGAGGGAGAGAGAGAGAGAGAGTGAGAGGGAGAGGGAGAGAGAAGGAGGGAGGAGGAAGAAAGACGCCTTTGCGGCGCACGACTCGGCTCAATCCAACGTCAACCCAGATTACACACACTCCACGCGCGACCGGTCCGTCGCGTGATGCTTTCAAGGGTCATCGTGTAGCACTGCCGCTGCTACTGCTGCTGCCACTGTGCGATCTCGGGAGACATACACGTCTTGACTTTGCTCGTGCGAATCAAAGTTTAGGACTAAAGGTGGAATGGCGGGAATCGTGGACGAAGGTGTATTCCATGGAATTTACATACAATACGAGGGGCTGTAGGATCGCTGGAACGCCATCCAGCAGAACCGCGCCGCTGTAAAAGTCAAAAGTGACGGATGTGCAAGTCTGCCGAGCGCGCGAGCGAGCCGATTACGAGAACAGTGGGCGGGGCGGGGACGGCGGGAGAGTGAAGACAGAGAGGTGTGAGGGACTTGTTGTCGGCGGGGTGAGGCGGGGTGGGGCGGGGGTGGGGCGGGGTGGGGCGGGGTGGGGCGGGGCGGGGCGAGCGTCGCGGTGTGGCGGCGGGCGGGGCAGCGCGGCCCGGCGCGCGGACTGACAGTGATGGCGAGCCAACTGACAACCCTTAGCTGACAGCTTGGCGGCAACGTCAGGGCGTCAGACACAGCGCCGCGGCGGGGCGCGGCGGGGCTCGGCGGGGCGTCGCGACGGCGACGTCGTCTGCTCGTTAGCGGCGCTGTCGCCGGGGGAGGGGCCGAGCGGGGCGGGGCGGGGCGGGGCGGCGTCCTCTGCGCTTTGATCAGCGCGGGCAGGGCAGGGCAGCAGGCAGCGCGGGCTCGGGGCTCGGCCCTTCCGAGCAGCCTCGATGCGACGTGCGGTTACAGCCCCCTGCTAGCGCTGCCGCCCCGCCGACAAGGCCAATACTGGGGGCCGTCATCGGGACAACCACCAGGCCAACCAGCCTGCCCACCATCATGCCACCACTGCTCCACTACTGTGCCACCATCGGACCACCATCACGCCACCTCTGGGCAACACTGTGCCACCATCAGGCCGCCATCGGGCCACTATCGGGACACCAATGTTCCACCACTGTGCTACCCTCAGGCCACCACTGGTCCACCATCAGGCCACTATTTGACCACCAGTGGTCCACCACTGCGCCTACATCAGGCCACCACTGGTCCAGCACTGTGCTACCATCAGGCCACCACTGTGCCACCATCAGGCCACCATCGGGCCACTATCGGGACACCAATGTTCCACCACTGTGCTACCCTCAGGCCACCACTGGTCCACCATCAGGCCACTATTAGACCACCAGTGGTCCACCACTGCGCCTACATCAGGCCACCACTGGTCCAGCACTGTGCTACCATCAGGCCACCACTGTGCCACCATCAGGCCACCACTGGTCCACCATCAGGCCACTATTAGACCACCAGTGGTCCACCACTGCGCCTACATCAGGCCACCACTGGTCCAGCACTGTGCTACCATCAGGCCACCACTGTGCCACCATCAGGCCACCACTGGTCCAGGGCATCGGGCCACCGCTGGGCCACCGCTGGAGCACAGCCTTGGGGACGTCGCTCGCGCGGCGGGGTATCAGTTTGGACGACTTGTTTTATTATGCCGATCCGTCGAAGGCGGCCGGCGGCGGCGGCGGCGGCAGGCGACGCCCCCCGGAACTATTAATTCAGCTCTGTCACCTATTGTCGAGGAGTAGGGGCGGGGCGGGCGGGGCCGGCTGCGCGCAGCGTGACGGCGGCGAATCTCATGCCCGTGTTCGTGTTCTTCATCGTCTCCTCCAAGGCGAAATAATTCGCCTCCGAGTCGAGCAGCGGCGCGGCGCGGCGCGCGGCAGCCGCAGGGAGATAAATGGCTCGCCGGTGCAGGCATCAATAGTTAGCCGTCCTCATGTTTCCTGGACGTCCGAGCGAAGCGGGCGAGACAGCCTCGTCTCGGCGATATATCGGGCCGACAGATCGATATGCTAGGATATATACACACCTCGCGGAGGGGAGAGGAGGGTCACTCGCGGTCAGGCGTCTGCAACCCTCACACAATTTTGCCGGGTTTTAAAATTCTGAAAAGTTTTTTTACAAAAAATTTAAATAAGTTTTACAATATTGAAATTTTTTTTACAATTTTGAAAAGTTGTACAACTTTTACTATTTTTGCAACATTTTTAGTTCTTGAAATAATTTTGACATTTCTCACTTATTTTTTGTTCTTATACAAAAGTTACAATTTTTCTTCAGATTTTTTTTTTTTTTTTTTTTTTTTTAATTGACCATTTCTACACATTTTACCATGTTTACTTTTTTATTTTTCGAAGTTTTACCATGGTCACAAATTCTACGCCAGCCGCAAGTGCGACGCATCGCACGAGGTTCTCGCGCGGAGGTGTACCGAGGAGTGATTAGACCGACGCTTGCAATTTAGAAGTGTTAGAGGCACGACACCACACAAACATAAGCAGGCAGGCACCAGCCAGGCGCGCGCGCACTTCAAAGGGCGCGGCGCGAGTCCCGTCGCGTCACATCGCGTCCGTCCGTCCGTCTGTCTGTCTGTCTGTCTGTCTGTCGGGCCGTCAATCTGCCCCTCGCCGCTGTCACGCAGGTGACACATGCCGCCGATGCCGACGCGACGCGCCCCGCCAGACACAACGGAAAGGGCTCTCCTCGGGCTGTCAGCACTGTGTGTGTGTGTGTGTGTGTGTGTGTGTGTGTGTGTGTGTGTGTGTGTGTGTGTGCTCGTGTAAGGTCGGGCCGACCTGCGTGCTGGGCATCAGTAAAAAGGGGGAATCAATCAGCCATGTGACGCGTCTCCGCCGGCCGCCCCGCCCCGCCCCGCCCCGCCGCCCCGCGGCCGTCCTCGCGGTGTAGAAACAGGTAGCGCGAGGCGGGGCGGGGCGGGTGCAAGCGTACGGGGTGAATGTCATTTCCACGTCCCATTCCTGTTGCCTGACATTACCGAGTCTCGACGTAATATAGGGAGACACGTCACTGCTGCGCAGGCGGGACACGCACAGGTCCGCCGTACAGCTGCAATGAGGGACGGGCGTACGACACATTGGAAATATCCAAGTGGCCGCGACTTGTTGATATTAAATTGTGCAATACATACAATAATCGTGCATTCTGTGTTAACATTTTGGTGTATGTGGAGAAAACGAAAGATGCAATCTGCAAAGATAAAGACACTTGTACACTAAAATTGTCAATGCAGAGCAAAAATTTGGGAGTTTTGCCACTAGGTGTTCTCCCCACACACACACACCTGCGAAAATCCCATTTCCACACAGATACAGTCACACCTAAGGCGTAAAACCCATCACCAAAGCCGCGCAACGGGGCATCCTCCTAAACCGTATTTCTCAAATCCTGCTCAGTATCGCTGAAGCCGTAGTAAATGGCGCCCCAGGATTACCTGGACCCCGAGAGGCCAGGGCCACGCCAGGGCTGTCCAGCGCGCGCGCACTGCAGGTCATTGACCCGCACGCCCTCACGTGCTACGGGCCCATTCATAGACAAGTAGTACCCGAGCCTCTTACAACACGCACTTACACCTGACGCGCGCAAAAACCCGCCCGGTAGCGAGGAATCGCGAGCCTGTATAAGAGGCTTAGCCCACACACCTTGGCTTTCCACCCTGCTGTCTGTCCATCTGTCTGTCGCTCCGACGACTTTTCCTCTTTGCCCCCCCCCCTCTCTCTCTCTCTCTCTCTCTCACTCTCTCTCTCTCTCTCTCTCTCTCTCTCTCTCTCTCTCTCTCTCTCTCTCGCACAGTGGCACCGAGAGCGACTCGGGCCGGCTACAGACACCTCCATTCCACCTTGAGAGCAAAGCCAACACTACTTAGGCGTTAATTAAAATATCCCCACCGCCCCGAAGTGAACGGGCCGAAACAGGAGGGCGCGGAGCGGAGCGGACACTCTGGAGATTACAAGGCGGAGCCGGCCGGCTGGAGCTGGAGCTCGCGGCGGGGACAGCGACAAGCATCAGCTCCCGATCTGGAAGCTACGCGGGCTCCGAGCGGACCGCCCTGCCGCCCTGCCGGCTACTGGAGCAAGACGAGTAGGAAAAACAGTTCCTCAAAACTAATTTTAAAAAAAAATACAGACGGGTATCTCCACCTTAAAAAAGGGGTTGTTTCACTGGAGATGAGTAGTGAAAGAGGTAGTTTCAAGTAAGAAGAAGAGTTTAGTTTGGCGAAAGGCGAAAGGTGGTCGACAGATTTGTCTACATTAGTGGTAGCAGTAGTACTACTACTACTAGTAGTAGTAGTAGTAGTAGTAGTAGTAGTAGTAGTAGTAGTAGTAGTAGTAGTAGTAGTAGTAGTAGTAGTAGTAGTAGTAGTAGTAGTAGTAGCAGCAGCATTGGTAGTAGTATAAATAGTAGTAATAGTAGTAATAGTAGTGGTAGTAGAAGTTGTAGTAGTAGTAGAGGCAGAGGTAGTTGTATTGTAGCAATAATAGTGGTAGTTTTAGTAGTAGTAGGCTGGTCTACAGTTGGTCAGGTGAGGAGTTTTCAATGGGAAAACAACTTTGAAATTTTTGTACACCTCGTAAGTCATGAAAATTCAGAAAAAATAACATAATTTAACGAAAATTTAGAAAATAATCATATATTCTCAAAACCAAAATTCAGAGTTGTTTACCCCTCGGGAGTTTGCCTATTGTGCAGGCAGATATACCCGTCTTGCCGAGGGGTTCCCCACTCCCAAAATAGGTGTACAACGCGTTGACAAGTTGATGCATTTTCGCTAGTTGAACGCAATTTTTTGTGAGTTGAACGCAATTTTTCCGCGAGTTGACGCGAGTTTTGGCGAGTTGGACGCGAGTTGAACCGAGTTTTCGCGAGTAGGACTCGAGTTGGGCTCGGGCAAGTGTTCAAAGAGTTGTCGAGTGAGGGACCCCTCGCGTCTTGCCGCACTCAGGTGTTTTCCACGGGATTTTTGCCTCCTACTTATCTGGCAACACTGCTCCCAGCACAGCACCCACCTCCTGCTCTCCGAGTGCAGGCAGGGGCCGCGGTGGCGGGGTGGGGCGAGGCGGGGCGGGGCGGGGCGGGGTGGGGCGAGGCGGGGCGGGGTGGGGCGGGGTGGGGCGAGGCGGGGCGGGGTGGGGCGCTGCGAAGTGGTGCGCCCGGCACGGAAGCGGGGCCGCGGTGCGGCGGCGACGCCGAGAGGAGGAGGAGGAGGAGGAGGGGCGAAGCACCAGAAGAGAAATGGACGGCAATGAAAGAAGACCAAGGCTTCTCCGATGATGGACGGCGCGTCAGTCGGGCAGCTTCTTCTCTGCTCCTCCCTGCTCTCCTCACCCTCTCTCTCTCTCTCTCTCTCTCTCTCTCTCTCTCTCGCTCCCCCTCCCTCTCTCGCTCCCTCCCTGACCTACAGTCCCCGCCACCCTCTTGTGCACGGCCGCGCGGTTCACGTCCTCCTATCTCGCGGGTGCGTTCACGCGGCAAGCCGCTTTGCCACCACCACCACCCCACCACACCCCACCCCACCTCACCCCACCCCACCCCGCCCCGGCCTTGCCTCACTGCATCCCTCGCACGCCTTACTCACATGGCCTGAGCTCCTTCCAAGCACAAGGTACTTCCCCGCGGTGCCGCGGCGAAAAAAAATTTCCCTCCGTCAGCAAACCACCGACTGGAAATAATAACAATAATAATAAAAATAATAAAATAACGAAACAAAATTGGTTCCCGGCGGCGCGCGCAGGGCAGGCAGGGTACGGAGAGAAGAGCGATGGAGGCCGCCATGATACCCGCAAGCATTACAAAACTGATTCAATCTGCCCAGTCATGACGGGCGGGAGATTTTTCTGTGCGTGCCGCCGCCGCCGCCGCTGCGCCCTGTTATTTTTCTTTGTGTGTTGGCACCACTGGCCGCGGCAGCAGCGGGCTCGGCGCGGGCATGTTGGCAGCGCCGGGGCCCCCGGGGCCCGGCCCAGCCCCAGCGCGGCGGGCCCAGCCCACTCCGACGAGTACTAATGGTGCCTGGGATGACTCGGCTTGCACGCCGTATTAATTGCCCTACGGACAGCTCGTCTGTCGGCAGCACTCACTCTCGGAGGGGAGGTTGGGTTGGGGAAGGGGAGAGGGGGGGTAGAGGCAGCCGAGGGGAAACTGGCTGTGAGGTATCACAGACCATGAGCGTGGTTTATGATGCATTTACTGGCCGGTTTATCACGCGGGCCGGATGGGGAGGGGGAAAGGGGAGGGGGGGGGGAGGCTCGCCGGCGAGCCTTCCCTATAGGGCTGTGCAAGTGAGTAGTATGAGGGACGCAAGCGAGTGGGTCACACACGTGTAGGTGTGTGAATGTCCATTCGCACACTTCCGCAAGCAAAACAACGACCTACCTAATTATTTTTAATTATTTATTTATTTATTTATTTATTTATTTATGTATTTATTCATTTCGTCAGACTAAAATTTACACACCTATTACAAGTGTGCAGCTACATAGGCTCACTTTCGTGTATCCACTGTTCAATCGTACTTACTCTGCGCAGAAATATAGAAATCTAAAATACCCTGCAGCGACGCGGGAACTCTCCTCCAGGGAGGTGTGAGACACACATGCTCCCCTTACAAACGCCATACTGCTCGTCACACCCTCTTTGCGCTTCCATCCCAACGGGCAACCATACACGTCAGCAAGTGCAACGGGCGATCTCCCCAAGTCACGCAGACTCGTCCAAGAATTCAAACGTAATCACTGGAAACGCGCAAGTGCGTTAATTTACCACACTTGCGGGTGTAATCACGACTCGTCATCTCGCGAGAGCGTCTCCTAATGACGAGCGGCACTATTCAGAGCTTGTAAGTTTTTATTGGACGTTTCCCGGAGAGGCCGCCGCGGGCGCGGGCGGAGTCACGGCAAGGCGCTCCGCGATAGAGTCATATCCCCACCCACCGCCTACACGGACGTGTTTTCTGTTTTGATTTTTTATTTTATATGTATTAATAAGGGAGGCGCACACGATATTCACAGCAAGAAAGCATAGCCCATTAAACCTGACAACATCCGGGAAGGAACGGTTGCGGGGGAGTGGCGGGGGGGGGGCGGGGCATGGCCGCCCTGCAGCACAGTAGACTTTACACCACCACTACTGCTGCTCGGGCGGGGCGGGGCGGGCCGGGGCGGGGCGGGCCACTACAGAACACACTTGACGGGATTCACATGCGCCCCGCCCCGCCCCGCCCCGCCCGGGCTCCCCTCCCGGCGGCGGGCGCGCGAGTATCGCCCGGTTGGGCACGCTGTGTAGCGTGTGAGAGATCACAAGGCTAATGCGCTCTCTCGCCGTCTGATTCCGAAGATCGCCCTCTCGTCCTTGTCGCACCTATGGCGGTGCCCCAGTGCTAGTGGTGGCGGGGCCCCGTGGGTGCGACAAGGACCGGATGAGGCGCGGGAGGAGGACGGCGATATTCGGAATCAGACGTCGTGAGGGCGGCAGGGCCACGCGCCGCCACGCCCGCCCGCGGCCCGGTGTCATAAAACTATTCCTACAACATCAACAGCCACAGCCCAGTTAGTTGTGGCTGGCGGGGCGAGCCGGGGAGCCCCGTGGGGCCACCGTAAAGAAGCCAGGAGCCGGCTGCTGGTTGGCTGAGATGCACGCGCACACACACACACACACACACACACACACACACACACACACACACACACAGAGACCATCACAAACGCGGCCACTCTAATCCTTTTCGCCTTCAGATGTGAAGTTAATGTCGACTCGACACGAAAATGCTACTATACGCCGCGCGTCTGAAAAACTAAAGAGCCCGCCGCTCTCGCAAATCGTAAAGGATGCAAGGCAGGGTCGGAGAATAATGTAGTGGTGGTGTTGATGGTGGTGGTGGTGGTGGTGGTGAGTGTTTTGTACTCGTTCGCACGCATAGGGCCGCACCGCACAGAATACCGGAGCTGAGTCTTAAACTTGAAAGAAAACCCAAAATGTATTTTTGCTTAAAAAAATTAGCTCTTAAATATTTCAAAAGAAAGAAGAAAAAGGTGCTTTGAATAAGACACCGCGCAGTACACTGGTAAAACAAATGGTTAGGTCTAATACATCAGTGGTGTTTAGATCCAAATGTTCAAAAGCTATACACCTGCTGGTGTATAGTTGGACCAAGACATCAATTGACGTTTAAAAAGTTCAACTATACACCAGCTGGTGTATAGTTTTTGAACACTTTGGACCTAAACACCACTGATGTGTTTTACCAGTGTATACAGGCAAATCGGGTCCGTTCTAAGAAAAAAAAAAATAATGGACTGTGTAAAAAGTTTACCCAAGACTATCACTGGCAGCGCGTTGGGGAATCGCGTTGCTGTCAGCTGGAGTACAAAGAAGTCCACTACCAAGCGATGCCCACAAGCACTGTAAAAAAAGAAATACCCTTCCTCTATACGGTTTTCCTGCGGTCTGGACCTTAATTTTTCCGCAGAAACAAAACCGGACAGACTAGGATCATACTATTCAACGTACGGGATTGCACGGTAAAAATGGTTTCTTGTATTTCAAGACCTGTCTTGGATGTCCATTGGTATTCTCCATAAGATCCAAAAAAGATCTTGAAATCCAAGAAACTATTTTTACCGTGTGATTCTAATTTGGACTTTGAGATACATTTCTACAAATTTAAGTACACCCTTATGGATCGGATCGTTATGTAAAGTTCTGAGCGCTACTGGATGACATCAGAGAGAGATTGGCTACGTTTTCGAGTCGAGGTAGGACTGCAGTACTGTACTCTGCCCATAACGATGCGCGCCTGACTGCTCTCTGAACTGTCGCGCACTAAACGGGATTTGAATATTTTATTCGCCCACGGATCCATGAGCCATAAGAACCCGGATCAACTAACAGCCACTTTCCAGCAAATTAATTTTCTTTATACTGTTCGTGGGTTGAACCTAATTTTTTTTTTCGGGGCTGTGGAGCTCGTTTCGGTGTTGTAATTTATGTTTATGCGTTTCTCTCTCCCACCCCACTTTTTTTTAGGGCGGCCGAGTGGCAGCAGCGGCAGCCTTTCCATCAGCTGGCCAAAAAGACTTATAAGTTTCTCCAGGATCTTTAACAGCACTAGTCGGCGGTAATAACTTTTAAGATCGTGATAACGCCGAACGGCCGGCCAGCCCGGTCGAGCCGCCACAGGCCACAGGGGAATATATTATTGGCAGCCTGTGGTTATGCTCGTTTATGTTGGGCTCGCAGCCGACAGCGAGTGCCGGGATACAGGGGTATAATGTCTGCCGAGACATTTATTGCAAGGAAAGACTCATAAATTCTGGGTAGAAACAACGTATACTTTTTATTCAAGTATTGTATGTGGAAACAACATTATATGTACATGCGCACACACACACATATACGTGGATCTCTACCTATACATGTAGGACAATCTCACTCTCTCCATCGATAGTAGTCTTTTGATTGATAGCTTTCTCATGTGAAAGACATTCGGTCCTGATATTTCTTTCTTAAAACTAACACAGATAACATAACTTAATATTTGCTAGATATAACAGTACATCAATTCATATTGGCTTTTTTTTTCAAATCCAGACGACTTCAGAACACAATGAAACGATCAGATCAAAAAAAGAAAAAAAAATGAAAAATCGTACCAGCATAGACACAATTAAACAGCGACAGACACTGACAGCTTCAGCACACATACCATCCCTCTCTCTCGCACACAACAACTCTCTCTCTCTCTCCCACACACATACTCACACAGACAGTCTGTGAGGCTACCGAGCGGCTCCGCCATGGCCTTAGCACGTGAATTATCAAGAGCAGCATTTCGTTGCAAATGTACATCATAAAACAGGAATAAGTTAACATTAGTTTTTATTGCAGCCCTCGCGAGATAATTTACGACTGACTGCGGCAGCAAGCTCTCTCCCCCCTGAGTGTGTGGAAAAAATGGATATACGGGGGCCAGCGGGGCGGTCGGCAGTATAACAGGGCCCGGCGCGGCGCGGTGGGCGCGGCGCGGCGAAGGGGGGTGCGGAGCGGGACCGGAGTATAAATTACAGAGACATTGTAATTTATAACCGCTGTCAAGCGGACGCTCCCATTCCGAGCGGCAGATATAAATAATAATAAAACAGGCTATTAAAGGCGAAACCAACACTCAGAACACTCACTGCTGGCACTTCAAGATGGCCGCCGTTACATTGAGCTATGCTAATCCGCGAAAAAAAGATAACTTTACGAAGAGACTGGGGTGATGATAATGACGACGATGATGTGCGCACGGGCACAGTCCAGCTGTCACTAGACGCACACTAACACAGACAGAGCGGTATCACAGTCGAGGCGGCCCCGGGGGGGGGGGGGCGGGGGGTGGGCCGCGGCTACGGCCTGGCCGGGGGGTAACTTTGGTTGGTGGCGGCGCCCTCCTCCAGTCAGGGGTGCACCGCGGCCCGCTGGCCGTAGAGGGCGTAGGGCGAGTAGTAGGGCGACAGCGGCATGCCCGACAGCCCGGGCGACATGGAGAGCCCCGTGGGGCTGAAGGCGGCGTAGGGCGAGGCGGCGGAGGGCGGCAGGAGTCCCGTGGGCGAGGAGCCGGCCGCGCCGGGCTTGGCGTACGGGTGGTACCGCGAGTAGGCCGTGGGCGAGGGCAGCCCGCTGGGGCCGTGGCCGGGGGCGGCGGCGCCGTGGCCGGGGACGGCGCCGGGCAGGCCGGCGGGGCCCGTGTGGGAGCGCAGGTGCTGCAGCAGCTCGTCGGAGGAGCCGAAGCGCTTGCCGCAGTACGAGTCGCCCGCGATCCAGCTGCACACGTAGGGCCGGCCCTGGAGGGCGGCGGCCGCGGCGGCCGCGGCGGCGGGCGGGTACAGCGCCGAGGACAGCGAGTACTTGTGGTGGTCGCAGGTGGTGCAGCCGGGCGGGCAGGGCGCGCCCAGGCTCAGCATCGTGTTGTGCATGCTGTACTGGCAGCCCTGGCAGAACGGGTCCTTGCAGATGGGGACGATCGTCTCGACGCCCGTGGCTGACTTGACGCGCTGGTACGAGAAGTAGGGGTTGTTGTGGTAGCCGGCGGCGAGCAGCGCGGCCGCGTGCTGGTGGCTGAACGGCGAGGAGCCGGCGAAGGGCGGGCGGAAGGCGGGGTGGTGGGCCTCGTACCCGGGCGGGCAGCACAGCTGCGCGAGCTGCGCGGACGTGAGTCCGGCCAGCCCGGCCATGCTGGCGGCCGCCTTGAAGGCGCCCATGGGGTCCTTGACGTGGCCCTGCATCACCTCCAGGCCGGAGCGGATGAGCGGGCTGGCGCTCGGCGAGGACGTGGCGGCCTGCGAGGACGGCGCCGAGGCCGAGCCGGAGGACTTGCTGCTGGGTGGCGAAGCGGTGGCGCGCGGCGACGACGACTTGCGGGCCGCCTGCGCGCTGCCGGTCGACTTGCTGCTGCTGCGGTCGTCAGCGGCGGCCTCGGACCCGGCCTTGGACGGCGGCCGCTCCTCGCGGCGCGAGAGGACGTTGGCCTCGTAGGGCTTGAAGGCGAGCTTGCCGGCGGGCTGCGAGGGCGAGGCCGCGGGCGGCGAGCACGCCGCGCTCGAGGCCGGGCTGGCGCGCTTGTTGGCCGGGCTCGGGCCGGGCCGCTCCGAGGACGCGGGCCGGCCGTTGGAGGTCGAGTGCTTGTTCTTGGCGGCCGGCTTGTCCTGCGAGGAGAGCGGCTTGGGCGGCGAGTCCGCGCCGATCTGGCTGCATGTCTGCGCCAGCAGAGCCAGAGGGCTCTTCTTGGCGTCCAGCTGCGGGGCAGAACAGAGAAAAGGTTGAAGCGAGGCTGACAACACGTCGGTTGGAAACTAGATTGACTTCGCCGTGAGCAGAAGGAAGGGGGTCGTTAGGGCGCCCCTGACTAATGGCCCCACTCGGTAACCTGTCCCCCGAGGGCCCGGGCCCGGGGGTGCCTACAAGGACTCCAGCAGGGCCGGGGGCCGTGCCTGAGTTAGCACCCCGTTCGTGCCCGCGGGGACCTGCGGGGACTCACGAGACCCTGGAGGCCCTTTCAGAGGCCCTCCACCACGGAGCACGCGATCACCTCTCGTTACACGAACGCCACGCCGTCGCGGCGGCCGCACGGAATCGCGCCATTTGCGACCGGAAGTGTAAACCACGACAAGACCATTCAACGAAAATATACCCGCCCAAGCGATCCCCTTCCGCTCACGGATAACGTTCGCTTAACTTACCGTGGTGGGCAGCGGGGACAGGTAGTCCGGTTGCAGGTACTGATTGGCTCCGGAGGTCAGCATGGTGGTATCCAAAACGCCCATGGGCATCCACACACTCACACACCAGAAAAACGAATGCAATCACTCGCGGCGTTCAGAGCCGCACCGACTGTCACTTTCACACTTTCACTGCACACAGTAATCCAGGGCGGCGAGGGCTGGCATTTAATCCAAGTAGTGATGGCGAGGGTAATCCACAGTGGTAATCCAAGAAGAGCAGCGAACACAACACGGCGCGAGATCGCGAGCAGCAGCGGGTCGGATCTCGGATCGGCTGGGCGCAGTGCCACACGTCCTGCTCAGTCGGACGGCTCTCTGGGACTGATGGCTGCCAGCCGGGCTGGGCGCCCCGCCGCCGCCGCCGCCGGCCGCGCCCGCTCCCGGCGTCCCCCACCACCGCGCCCGCGCCTGCCGCGCCGCTTCGGCTCGCCGCTCGGGGTGTCTTCGGGTCCCGTGAACAGCCGTCGGCCGTCGTCACCCCCACCCCCTCCGGGCCCAAGTGGCGGCGCGGCGGGGTGGTGCGGGTAGGAGCCCCCGAGCCCGTCCACACGGTGTACATGGCCTTCTCCCGCTGCTGCACCCGGCCCCCGGCCCGTCCCGTCCCAGGCGCTTCTCGGAAGCAAAAGATTTTGTCGCCAGTATTACGATGACACCACGAAGCCCAGGCTTCTGCGCCAGGTGCGCAGGGGTGCCACAACAACAACCACGGCACGGCCACGCGGCAGCAGTGCCGCCAGCTTGACGGCGCTCCTGACCGCGCCCCACGACCCGCACCAACCACCCGACGGGGAGGGTTCATTTCGAAAAATCATTGCGCGGCCAACCAAAAAAAATAAATATTTTAAACATAAATATAACAAAAAACCATGATTAAAGCAAGAAAAATCCGAAAAATTGAGGAAAAAATTTACAAATAAACCGAAATAAAATTGGGAAAAAATCATATATCAGAAATATCAGAGGTCTTAAAATACGAGGGGTGGACACTCTGAGTACACCGAAAAGCCCGAAAAGTTCGAGTCGTATTTGCCCTGTCCTCCTGGCTGGAGGCTGCAGAATGCGGCAAATACGACTCGAACCGGTCGCACTGTACAGTCATATAGGCGCCGTGGCTCAGTTGGTAGAGCGCGCTACACCGAACCGAGAGGTCGCAAGTTCGACTCCCACTCGGTAAAGTGTTTTTCGCGCTTGACATTCCCTTTGGCCGCTGCTGGATGGCACCTCAAATAGAAGTTAAACACGTCTCACCGCCGTTGGCTCGGTGGCTTTGGGCGTTGGGTCGCTTCCAGTTCTGGCTATGTGTCGGCACTCGGGGTTGTGGGTTCGAATCCCGCGTACCCCTCTGAGGTAAGGCCTCTGAAACTGGGATCTGGAAGTCTAACGCCCTTGACACCGCTCGTACCTCTAGGGGTAGGCCAATGGTGGTACGGGGATCAAATCTGTCGAATTGCGCGATAGGATCGCAGTCAGCAAAGCGCCGGTTCCCATGGAACACCGAAGCAGTTGGCTGCCACAGGGGGTAAAAGCCCTGTGCCTGGCGGGAACCGCAACCTCCTTCGGGAGGTTTACTGCCGCAAAAATTTTCTATGTTTTCACGCCACCCTTTCCATTGCGCAGAAAAATTGAAAAAAAAATCGATTAAATATTTCCAAAAATATTCCAAATGTTCCAACATATTCGCGATATTCCCAAAATATTCCACATATTCCAAAAAATATTCCACATGTTCCAAAAAATATTCCACATTTTCCAAAAAAATATTCCAGATATTCCAAAAATATTCCAGATATTCCAAGTGGAATATATTCCATGTACACAAAAATTTCAAGTGGTCGACCCCGGTTATCACTATTCAGCTTAAAACAGTGCTAAAAGAGGAACTGGCTAAGCTACAGCAAACAGCAGGGGAAGTTAATGAATTACTAAATAGTATACCAGTACAGCTAAAATTAGGGTAAAACGGTTGTCAGGCCTGGTCCCAATTGCGGGCGGACACACTGAACCTTCTGTTCGGCGTCGCTACATCAGAAAAATTTAAACAGAATAGTTTCAGAAAATGCTAGGATCTCAGAAGGAATGTTCCACTTATTGGCAGAACAAAGTTCAGTGCTAAACTCAACAGCATGAGCAGTAACTCTTAACAATATACAAATTCAGACAGAAGCTAATGCCACTAAGCGCATTTATAAAGAATTAAGCGAATTTAACACAGACAGAAGGAACGATATGGAATTCCTGGGCGGCATATTGTTCAATCTAATACACCTACGGGCTAGCTTTACCAGGGCCGACCAGGCGCCGACTAACTCTTGCGAGTGCCGTACATCAGGGTTCAGACTACCTAGCGTTACGCTTCAAGGGCCGTCCGAGTGCCGACTAACTCTTGCGAGTGCCGTACAACAGGGATCTGACAACCTCGAGCTCCGTCAGGGGGTCGGCAGGCTGGCTAGAGCGAGCAGTACCAGGGAGATCCACTCGAGAGGAGGGCTGGCGCTGAACTGCCTTAGCCTCAGCTGTGGCGAGTATTTAAGTGTTGGCCGAAACCTGCCCTTTGTGCCCCTTGTGACCACCCCCTACCCTCGGGGTCCACGGGGTCGCGCTCGTCCGGCCGGCCGGCCCCGCCCGGTCAGCCTCCAGATGTTATTTGACAAATAGCGCTCTCCCTAACTCCGGCCCTTATCGCCTGGTTCACTATGTAGACGGAGTGAAACGCCGCTCTACACGCCCCCACCCCGCAGCGCAGCGGCTGTCAACAGGCACTCCGGGGCCGCGGGATGTGGGCTGCAAGGCGGCCATGCCCGGCCATGCCATAGGCGGGCGTGGAGGTGTAAACAGCAATTTGATGACGGACAGGCGGCGTGGCGGCTTTGCCATGGACGCGGTCGCGCGGCTGCCATGAGCCATGAGCCACGGACCCCTCTCGGCGGCAGCACGCAGCCTGTCGTAACGACAGGACGGGCTCACGCCGCCGCCGGATGCACCTCTCTCTCTCTCTCTCTCTCTCTCTCTCTCTCTCTCTCTCTCTCTCTCTCTCTCTCTCGCTCTCGCTCTTACACACACACGCACCTCCGTGTGCGAGCCATGGTGCATACCAATCAGGGGTGGGTTGCCGCGTCCGCACCGCCGCCTTCCTCTGCCCTTAGTCAAGACCGCCTGCTCCTCGTTAAATTCCAAACGCGTTTCTCGATGCAAAATATTTTTTTCCGGAAAGAAAAACTTATAATAATAATAATAATAATAATAATAATAATAATAATAATAATAATAATAATAATAATATTGCTCTTGTCGCTTTTCGTTCTACGGCCGAACAACCCAGTGAGAAATGAATCGATGTCGACGTCGTTTCGACGTCAAATCGCCCTAATTTTGTCACCAAAATCGACTTAATATCGATATTCAATGTCGATTCAACGTAGATTCGACAATTGCATTTCTCACTGGGAAGCTTGACACTTAAGGAAGCTTTAGTTTTCCGGTTAAGTCACACCTTAACCCGCTCCTATTACAAAGAGACTTCTTACACTGTGAGAAATTCTTGTACCGGGAACATTTTCCATGAGAGGTCTTGTACAATTACGAATCATGTTGTAATTTTTTTTATAACAATACGTATCGACTCAGATTGGTGAGCAAACAAAGTCGAGAAGCGTGAAGTCGCACATGTCCGAGATGTGTTGTACATAGTGAATTACAAAATATAGTGTACATCTACGGAAATATTTTCCACAGTGATTTAAATGAGTGTATTCCACACACCTACAACCATTCTCCAGAAAGTCGTGCACTCTTGGGCTTCGGCAGCGAGTCCGTGTCAGGCACTACGTACATGGACGGGCCGATGACCGGCCTGAGAGCCCCGGGCCAGGCCGCTGCTCAGGGAGCAGTCCTCCGAACCTAATCGGATTTAGAGAGCCTGCTGCTGCTCATGACTGGCGCGATGAATGTCAGCCCGAGTCTCTCTGCGCCCCAACAGGCTAATCTAATGAGAGGGCGGCGGCGGGGCTGACGCTGACAGCAGCTGCTACCGGACAGGTTGGAGAGAGGTAAGGGACCGGGCCGGACCGGGGCCCGCTGCGCACCCGAGCGGCGGAGCGGCGGCCATCTCTCCAATACCGGGTATCCTCGAGTAGAAGCGAGCGTCCTCCAGAATGTATTGGCGAGCATCCTCGATAGTGGGCGCGCTACAATAATGGTTGTGGCAAATCGTTCGCGCGCGATGCCACTTGGCACACGGCAAGATATGACCAAAATAAAGGATTTGACCCGAGGAGGCATCGAAAATTTCCCTTAGGGAAAAAGTTGTAAGCCTTCAAATTTACCATTGCGCCTTACGGGAGGTCCGGGCAGGCAACCCGGCGCACAACTTCCAGTTTTTCGCGCTCCCGGAGCCCTTAAAACCCTATAACTCAGCTAAATATTGCAATATTTCCAAAATCTTTTTTTTGTTTTTATAGTGCAAGCTTCAAGGAACATTTCTAGCACACGCGCGACTCTCTACGTTGCATACTTTACGCAGGAGAAGGCGTCAAAGTTCAAATACCCGTAAAAAATGCACGACACCGTTCCAGGGCCTGGAACCGCCCTGCAAGTGCAAGTTTGTGGGCGTAAAGTGTATACATAGAAGCAGAAGGGTCAGGGGAACACGTTGATGCCAAAATAAATGCATTCTCTTCGCCGGAAGAGGGCGTACATCGGTTGCAAAGTCACAAAAGCCCACTACGCCAGGTGCCCCGGCCGGGCCTGGCTGGTCCGGCCCCCGTACGGCGCGGCGCTCCCTTGTGTTGTTGCGGGTGCTGTCTGACAGCCAGGTTGGCCACAGCCACCTCCTACACGGCCACTTAATTTTGGAAATTATATTTGGAAGACCAGCCCCTCGCCTGTAGCCAGCCACCCGCCCGCCCCGATCTACCCCTGTCCTCCGGCCGTCCCGTCCTACCCCCTGCGCTCCGCCCTCCCCTGGCCCCAGTATGCTTCCCTGCTGTGCAGTTTCCAGCCGGATACTGACCTTAAAATTCCGTAAGTGTAAGACACTCGTCTCGCGTTTTACTTTATTCATTTTGGAACTCTACACTGTTAAAACCTTGCGAAGAAAACGTTCGTATTGAAAACAAAGTAGTTTGTAAGCTGCGAAGTATTTGGCTGCTTCGCAATTGCGATGAATTTCTTCGCAACTAACAAACTATTTAGTTTGTAAGTAGGGATGGCCCATGGAAAAAAACCTCGGAAAAAAACCAGGAAAAAAAAAGTTTTTTTTTTTTCGTTTTTTTCCGAAGCCCTCGGGAAAAAACGAAAAAACGGGAAAAACGATTTTTGAAGCTGCAATGAGCATAAATAGCAAAATATCACAAAAAAGATATATTTTGGTGAGTTTCGACGTACCTGCCTACCAATATATCTCAGCCCTTCACCTACTACGAGCACTTGCGGTGCCTCGAACGCGTGGGGTATCACTGGAAAATAGCGTAGATGACCAGTATCTAAAGCGGAAGTGCTAGTCCGCTCTGCCCTCAGGGCAAATAAGGGTAAGGAAAATGCTTTACTTTGATAAATAAATTCCACCAGTAGCAGGGTAGGGGCTGTGCACAAACCACGTGGCCGGTTTTAGGCCACTTTTTGACCCCCTCCCCCCCCCCCTCTGTGACCATGTGTGGAATTTTCACCAACCCCATTTCCACGTGGCTTTTGCAATTTTCTCAAAAAACGCTTATTTGACGATTTTTATCGATTTCTGGTGAAAAAGCGCAATTTTCGAGCAAATAGTTTTTGTTTTTTTTACGTTTGCAAAGTTCGAAAGTATTGGAACAGAAATACCATTTTCGCGGAAAAATCAAGTGGAAAGGCGTGGAAAGGAATGCTGAAATCAAGAAAACTTCAAGTTTTTTTCAATCTAGAATGTTTTAGTGAGATTTGTTTGGCAAGAGGGTTTCCACGTGACCCGGCCCCTAACCCCTCCCCCCTGTGGCCGGGCGTGGCTTTTCGCGACCCCAAAACCGGCCACGTGGTTTGTGCACAGCCCCTTACATGTTTTAGACTTAATTTTAAAAAAAATGTTTTAGTTATAAATCAAAGATATTTGCAGCTTTAAAGTGTGTTCTGTCTTTCCAATGTTATCCAAACCCTTTCCTTGGAAAATGGGTAAAGCAATGATGTTCTCAATCTTTATATTATTAGTTTCACAAACAACAGAAACTGAGGGGGAAAACACGCCCACATGTACATTATCATTTTAATAATGCATATATTTGCAAAGAAACAAGACATAGTAAACAACAAAAGAACAATTATAATTTTTAAAGGGGTTCAGTCTTTTCTAATTAAAGGATTAAATTAAAGGCAACACAGCTCATTTCATGCGATCGAATGAAAATATCGAGCATATCGAGCCGGCGCGAACGGACGAAATGCCAGTAAAATGCCTACTATTTGAATGAAAAATAAGCTTTTAACAGTTGTAAAAATTGTTTTTAGAGTAAAATAATGAAAAAAATCGTTTTTTCCCAAATTTTGGGTTTTTATCCGTTTTTTTCTGGTAAAAAACGTTTCTTTCCTCCGAATTTTAAAAAACCGTTTTTTTTCCATCCCTATTTGTAAGACGTAAAAAGTTTGTAGTCTTCCGAAGCGTTACGAACTATTTTGTTTGTAATACGAACTTTTTCTTCGCAATGCGAAGCATCCAATTTCTTTACAACGATTGTTCGCAAGGTTTCAACAGTGTAAAAGGATGAGAGTTTGTTGAACTCCAGGGCATTAGCGGACTCGAGGGACACGGAGATACGATGGAGACATAGCAGACGCGTCACAACAAGTAATACGTACACAATAAATGAAAATTAGCCTATAATGTCCCTGCCGGGACGCGGCAAGGCCAAGGCAGAAGGCCCACGGGGCCCACGGAACCAATTTGGCGACTTTCGTAACTTTGCAACCGATTTACGCCCTCTTCCGGCGAAGAGAATGCATTTATTTTGGCATCAACGTGTTCCCCTGACCATTCTGCTTCTATGTATACACTTTATGCCCACCAACTTGTACTTGCAGGGCGGTTCCAGGCCCTGGAACGGTGTCGTGCATTTTTTACGGGTATTTGAACTTTGACGCCTTCTCCTGCGTAAAGTATGCAACGTAGAGAGTCGCGCGTGTGCTAGAAATGTTCCTTGAAGCTTGCACTATAAAAACAAAAAAAAGATTTTGGAAATATTGCAATATTTGGCTGAGTTATAGGGTTCTAAGGGCTCCGGGAGCGCGAAAAACTGGAAGTTGTGCGCCGGGTTGCCTACCCGGACCTCCCGTAAGGCGCAATGGTAAATTTGAAGGCTTACAACTTTTTCCCTAAGGGAAATTTTCGATGCCTCCTCGGGTCAAATCCTTTATTTTGGTCATATCTTGCCGTGTGCCAAGTGGCATCGCGCGCGAACGATTTGCCACAACCGATACTTATGCTGGATGTAGCGCGCCCACTACGAGGCTTAGCGAGCATCCTCGACTATAACGGAGCATCTCCGAGAATGAGGGAGTATTCTTGAGTTTCAACAAGCATCCTCGAGTATTGGCAAGTTTCTTTGAGCCAGTGTTGCAAGAAAAGTTAGGCAAAAAAATAAAAATAAAAAAAACGCGCAATACACCTGTGTGCGGATGGCGGCATTTCCGCCTGCCTACGAGGCAACCCCTCTGCACCCGTGCCCAGACGTTGCCTAGTAGGCAGGGGGATATACTGTCCCGTTACGCACAGGTGTATTGCACGGCTTTTTGCCTAACTCTCTGGCAACACTGCTTTGAGCATTAGCGAGCATACTCAAGTATTACGGGGCATCCTCGAGTATTGGCGAGTATCCTCGAGTGTAAGCGAGAATCGTCCAGTATTACTGAGCATCCTCGAGTATTAGCAAGTACTCTACACTCCATTCAGTTCCGTTGTGCATGACGCCAGTGTACTCATTTCTAAAAGGCTCTCTTCATTATAATTCTGTGTTTTTGTTGTTGTTTTTTGTTTGTACATAGTTTCCACGGGTTGTTGCGAAATTTCCTCTTGTGTCCAAAGGATTTAATTTTTCTTTTTCTTCGAACGGACCCGTCGTGCGCCGCACAGCAGCAGCTTCAGAATCAGCTTCTTTTTCGTCGTGCTCTTGCTCTCGCCCGGCCCGCTCAGCCCACACTGGGTCGAGATGCAGCAGCAGGTCGAAATGCTTTGTCCCCTCATCCGGCTCGGCCGGGCCCCTCTTCACTTCTCCTCTTTTCCCCCCTTTCTTCTCCTTCTTGGCTTCTCTCTGCCGCCGCGGGCATCCGAAAGCTCTTTGCTGTCTCTTTCATTTTTCGTCCGACTTAATCAGTGGCTTGTGTTTGTGTGGCGGCGGCGCCTCTGGGGTGGCGCGGCGTAGCGCGGCGGCGGCGGCGGCGTTCTCTGAGGCGGAGCCGAAACCGACGGGGCGGAACGGGGAGGGGGACGTGTCCCGGCCACCTCGCCTGTCAGAAAAATTAACACCCGCACACACCGACCCAACCCGGACGGGGGCGGCGGGGGCGGGTGAGAGAGGCGGTGACGAGGCAGGCGCGTCGCTGACAGGGGCGGGCGCGGCAGGGCACCGGGGGGGGGGGGGGGGGGGTAATTGGATAGGTGGGTTGCAATCAGAAAGATAGTAGTTTGCTCAAGGCGCGCCCATTCCGGCGCCGGCAGCGTGCGCCGACAATGAGGGACCTTTTGCTTTTCAGTTCTTCCATATTCCATTATCATCACGTATATTTCCGTGACGCGGCGATGACCTGTTCATATTTTACCGCAACATATCGAGCAGCAGCGATGGATCGATAGTCACGCCACACGCATTATTCTCGAGGCGGCGGCGGGCTGGCTGGCTGGCTCGCCCACCACACCGTCACGGGGCGGCCGTCACACGGCCGTCACGCGGCCGTCACGCTGCCGTCACGCCTCCCCTGACCTCCACCGCGTGCGGTGACGAGCCCCGTCATTGCCGCGGGCCGTCTCGACGCGACGGGGCGCGTCCGCGCGCGTCGCTGTCAGCACTGTCAGTCGCTGTCAGCTCTCCGATGGAGCGGCGCGCCGGCGATGCGCCCCCCCGCCGCGCTGCTGACAGCGCGCCCACGACTGGTGTCAGGTACTGTCAGACTCGACTCGGCTCGGCACGGCTCGACTCGGCTCGGCTCACCCGCCGCCCCACAGACAGCACAGTAGTTACGGCTTGTCGCCAGACCGGCTGTTATTATATGTTAATTGTGGCTGACAGGCCGCGAGCCGCGCGCTCCACTCCCCTCCTCTCCACGCACGCACACACGCACACACACACACACACACAGACGCGCGGCTTAATCGCTTGCCGGAAAACTAAACGATGTCAGAAAGAAGAATGAGACAGTTCATAGCGGGAGCGGGAGGGGTAGGCGGGGCTGGCTGAGCGCGCCCATGACTGGAAGTAGGGATCGAAGGAGGAGGGTCGGTAGGGGGCGGGCCGGGGGCGGGCCGGGGGCGGGCCGGGGGCGGGCTAAGGGGGCCCCGGCGAGCCGGCTGCCAACGTATATGTGTTGAGCTAATGACGCCCCTTGTAAACATGGCCAGGCAATGGGTCTCACGTCTTTTTAAACCCGCCCCTCTCGCCACTCTGCGTGTCTCTCTCCCCCCCCCTCCCTCTCTCTCTCTCTCTCTCTCTCTCTCTCTCTCTCTCTCTCTCTCTCTCTCTCTCTCTCGTTCTCCATCCTCGTCCAATCTCCCCGCCCCCCTCAATTCCGGCCAGTTAGCCTCGCAAGAGTGTTGGCAATCTTTGGTTTGCGAGAGCCCTCGCGGCGGCGCACCGTGTAATTTGGGCATCACATCAAGCCGACCCTTAGGCGCTGCAGAATTACTTACATTACCGCCCGCGCCGCGCCGGTCTGTCATCAGTGAGATCGTCTGGGAGGGCCCTGCTGGCCTGGCCGAGCGCCCGGGGGGGACCCTGAGTACCGGGGAAGTCTTCTTCTGGACTCGCAATATAACCGCAGCGGCAGGCGGCGATGGAAACAGCACGGTTGTAACAGGCGTGTCCTCCCTGCGAGCTGCTCCGTAGCAAAGCTCTCTCTCTCTCTCTCTCCACGCACGCGTCTCAATTCCTCCTTGCGCAGCCGTCCTCGTTGTTGCATCGATGCATTATTGCACTCCGTCGTGCATATGACTCCACCTGTCTCATTCTCCTCGCTCTATTTCTCCTCCCTCTTCCTCCTGCTCCTCGTCTTCGCTCGCGCATATTTATTCAAATTCTTCTCTCCACGCCGCACACGCTGCTGCTGCTCCTCCTCCTCGTGTTCTTCCTCCTCCTCCTCCGGGATGCTCGACACCTCACGATGCATTGTTGCCAACATGTTCACTGCAGCGCGCGCGCCGTTGTGGCAGGCCTGCTCGTTAGTTACGTGCAGCGCGTCCGCAATCGGCCGACTCACCGCCCGCTGGAAAAACGCGCGCGCCGAGCTCTCAAACTTCCGTCCCTGCTCCACTTCTTGTTCTCGTGACTGTGTGTGTGTGAGTCTTCTCAAAGGGAATCACACAGTAAATTGGTCCGCCGCCGCGCGCAGCAGCACAGTCTGTCAACTTCAGTTTCGGTTTAATGAGCTGGCGAAAAATCCGCGCACTCCTCCAAGGTGCACGTCCTACACTCCAAGCAAGCAAGCAAGCGGGCAGGAAGGCTGCTTGCAGTTTCCTCTCGCGGCACGTCGCCGCCGGCCTGGCAGCCATTTTGTTTCCTAGCGCGCACACACACATTCACACACACACGCGCGCGCGCACACACACACACACACATACACTGGCTGCTCCGTCTTTGGCCCGGTGCCGCTGATGTTTATGGAGGTCATAAACGGCCATAAAGTGACGGCGACTTCAAAGCAGGTCGGCGAGCTGCAATAAGTTCTGCAGCAGTCTGAGCAGTCGCCGAACCCCAGCCCACCCCGCCCCGCCCCGTCCCGCCGCTAACGTCACGCGAATCGAACTTGCAAATCCTGACGCTCCTTAATCCATCACTTAGTGAAAAGGGCGAGGAGCAAGGAGGCACGCGGGCCACCAGGGATCTGGTTGCGGCCCTGGCAGCGGTCAGCACCTCGTGTCAGCTCGTGTCAGCTCGCGTGTGTCTGCTGCGCTGGCTGACCACTCCGTCGAGTAGGACTGCGAGAATTGCGCACAGCCATACTGACACATATCCCCTGTAAGCAGAATGGACCGCAGCTCTCACCTTTGAACACCGGCAGTATCAAGTAGGGTATCAAGTAGAAAATGAAAACTCCAACACAGTATGACCTACCTTTGAATGACCATTCGCACCGTCCGTACACACCAAATCTTCGACGAACAACTCTTTTCCGACGCTGGCATTGCATGAGGTTCGGCTATACGCGGGCGCGACAAGCAGTCATGTACCACAAAATAAAAGAACAGCACGTTGGTTTTATGAGAATAACGTAGATCAAAGCAGTCTTCCGTCGCTCTTTAGAAAGAGTTTTTCTAAGACGTATGGGTTCAATTTCGAATATTTACAAAAATAATTTGTGAAAAGTGTTATTCTTTTTTTTTTTTGTAAGTGTGACCCAGCCACCTTTTTCTTTTCTTTTTTTCGTGTGTTATACTTGAAGGCGATGGGCGCCTGCTACTCCGGGGCCGGAGAGGTCTCGAGTCATTAGCAGGGGTGTCTCGCCCACCTCAACAACGACGCCCCTCACTATCTCCACGATTTCAATCACTTTGGGTGGGTCGGTCGGATAGGGCGGGGCAGAGCGGGTGGGGTGGGGCGGGGTGGACCGGCTCCGCCACTGACTCGGGCCTCGTATCGCTGCAATGGCCCGGTCTCGGCGGGCCCCACGGACGGGCCCACGGGCCCCAACTCGCTCGCGCGGCCTCAGAAAAGCAGCGCTCTTACATCTCCATCCTTGTCACACGTATGGGTCTCGGTCCCTACGAGTGAGTGAGAGAGAGAGAGGGCACTACCAAACGATCGCCTGAATCTGGGAGCAAAGGAGGAAGGGAAGGGCGCAACCGAGCCAAGCCGAGCCGAGTCGAGAAGACGCGGGCTTCTGCGACGAGCTCTGCCGAGCCGAGGTAGGGGCGCCGGCGGGCAGACCGAGCCGAGACCGGGCTGGCGTTTTATTAGTCCAACAATCAGTCTGTCGCCTGCTCCCACCCCCTCCCCGTGCCCCCCACCAAACCCCCCGGGGGCGGCCCCGCCCCGCCCTGCCCGCCATGCCGCCCGAAACGACCGACCACCCGGGCCCCGCGCCCCCCTCCACCCGGCTCAGCGGACCCAGCGGCCCCTGCCGCCTGCAAGCAGTAAAACTCTCAAAGTATCCTCTAACCGCCGCCCTGGCGACTTGAAACAGCCGCCGTGATATATGTCCGACCAGCTGTCTGCGTAATGGCAGGGCGAGGCGAGGCGGGGCGGGGCGGGGCGGGGCTCCTGTCCCACTAGACCCAGGACGCGGCTCGGCTCGGCTCGGCTCGGCCAGGTCGCCGCCATGCCATCCGTCTCCCTTGACTCTCTAGCGCGCGGCCCATTTGAACGCATCCTCTCCCAATAAACAAGCACGGCTTTCAGCGCGCGTCCAGGCGTGTCATGGAACGCCCCGCCGCCACGCCCCACCCCGCCCCGCCCCGCCACACCACGTCGCGCACAGCACGACGAAGGGCGGCGATTGCTGTAATTTTCACTGGGGTGACAACAAGAGAGACAGCCGCAGGGGCGGTGAACGACGGCCGTGTTTGGGGGGTGGGGTGGCAGAGTGAGACAGAAGAGGGGGAAAAAAGATATGAGGGGAAAAAAATAAATAGGGCAGGGTAGAGAGGCGGCGGGTCAGATGACAAGACAGCAGAGGGCGCCTGCCGAGTCGTTTCCGGATGCAGGCGTGTCGCCGGCGGCCGCAAACATCCTGTGCGGCGTGAAACGAGCAAGGCATGGATTAGACACTCTGCGAGAGAGAGAGAGAGAGAGAGAGAGAGAGAAGGAGAGAGAGAGAGAGAGAGAGAGAGAGAGACGACAAACGCGAGATATCGCGACGAGGGAAGTAAAATGATGGTATCTGCTCGCGTGCAATTTATAGAGCATAAAGTGAGCCAGCGCCACTGAGCGCGAACGCGAACCTCGCGAACGAAACGGCATTGCACCGCCTGTTAAATTAACCTCACGCAGCCCCGCTGCTCCCGCTGCTCTTAGCCCTCTCTCGGCTCGGCCGCATTTTAATCGACAGGAGTGGAATTAAACGGCCTAACGCAACAAGGGGCGCCACCACCCCACGTTAGGGGCGAGGGGGCAGCGGCCGCCCCCCTCTTCCATTCAGCCGTGGGGGGGGGGCGGGGCCCCGGACGCATTAGGTGAGGGGGGGGGGGGCAGAAGGCCCCCAGGCAGCCCGTAAGCGCCTCTGGCGGCGGTGCCGCCGACAAGCGACCGTCCAAATAACAAGATAATTGTCTCGAAAATCGGTGGTGGCGGGGCGTGGCGGGGCGTGGCGTGGCGGCGGAAGCGCGCGCTATGAAGCGGTCCCCACCGTGCCGCACCCTGAGCTCAGCCCGGCCAAAGGGCCCCGGCAGTGCCCCGGCCCGGCCCGCCACGGACAATAAAGGGGACCAAATAAAATAATAAAATAGGTTGGTGTGTCGGCCCGACTCGGCTCGGCTCGGTTCGGCTCGGTTCGGCCCGGCTCGGCTCGGCTCGGCCGGGGTGGCGCGCGGCGGCGGCCCTGCCAACATGGCGGCGGCGGCCGGACGGCCGGGCTATAATTTACAGCCCTCAGGGGAATGAAATATTGTTATAGTGAAGTGTTGTTAGGTTCTTAGTCTGGCTGTCGCCGCTCGACTCGCCTCGGCCCCGTGTGTGAGCGAGCAGGAGTGAGTGAGTGAGAGAGAGAGAGAGAGAGAGAGAGAGAGAGAGAGAGAGAGAGAGAGAGAGAGAGAGAGAGAGAAAGAGGGTAGCCGGCGGCGGCGACCTGCTGTCCGGGGCGGCGCGTTTCATCAGCAATAAAATGTGTTTACAGAACAACGTGGGACAATGTATAATTTGTCAATATTTCTGTCGGAGCTCCTCTCTTTTCAATTTGCCGCGAGTGTACATACACACACACACACACACTCGTAAAATAAATAACATAAAAATTAAATAAAATACCTAGATCTATACACCGGTCTCCAAGTCTCGTTCTGATGTTCACTTCCTGCAGAGGTCGCGGGGCGGGGCGGGGCGCCCTTACGGCTCCGCCGACACGTCGAGCGACGCCTCTAAACGCAAACATGACCGTAACCAGAACAACGACAAGAAGCGATGCTTCCCGGTGGCGGCGCCGCCATAAGTCAGCAGCGGCGCGGGCGGGGTGGCTTGGTCTGAGGCGCCACGCCCCGCCCCGCCGCACCCGCGCGCCTGGATGCAGAGCTTGGAAAAGGATTTATTGTTTCAACCTCCAGAGGGCGGGCCGGGGCCGGGCCGGGGCCGGGCCGGGGCCGGGCCGGGCTAGGGGTGCGAGGAGGCGACTCGCAGGGGCGCAGAGCTGCAGGGGAGTGAGTGCGAGGGAGAGAGAGAGGGAGAAACCAGTAGAAGAACTCGCGAAGCAGAGCAAGGGAGAGAGAGAGAGAGAGAGAGGCACGGTAACATCGCGAAAGGTTTAGTTGAGTCGTATATAGAGGGCTAGAGGCGCGCGCTGCTGACCGGCCTGCCTGCCTGGGGCGGCCTGGCCTGATGTGAGCGATAGCGGTGCCCCGGGACGTGCGGCGTTACGGGCGTTACCTGGCCGCCCCGCCCCGCCCCGCCCCTGCCCTGTGGGGCCCTGGCGCCGGAAGGGGATGTTAGGCCCCGCCACGCCACGCCCCGTCAGCCAGGCGGCGCTGGCGGGCGCGGGGTCCATTGTGTGAACATGAGGTGGGGTTCCGCCCCGCAATCTGTCTTGCGGTACCCGGTGGGGCCCGCCAGGGCCCGCTGGTGGTGGGCCTGGTGCCTGGTGGTGCGGGGCGGGGTGGGGTGGGGCGGGGCGGGGTGGGGTGGGGCGGGGCGCTGCACCACTTTATTGACTCACATGTGCCTCCTGCTGCTGCTGCTGCTGCTGCTGCTGCTGCTGGCCCTGCCCCTGCCCCTGCCGCTGTCAAATTATGACCGTCGTGTAGACGTTTTGTTTCTCAGCGCTTTTAGCACCTGTCCCTCTCCCTCCTTCTTGCCTTTCGGGTTACAGCAGCGTTTACAGGCCCGCCACACAGACACAGTCACTCACACACACACACACACACACCACTTTTCTTCTTGAGGAGGGCGAGTTTGTAGCGCAGCCGTCCAGGACCCCGCGAGAACCACTTCCAAACAGCACGTCCTGCATGACGTAGAAAAATATCTTCGCCAAAAGACTCTATGCCATGCTATCCCCCCAAGACAGCCGAAGGTGTCGTCCTCGACAGTAAAAACAATATCCAAATTTTGGTGGAGAAACGGAAAACTTTGAGGCACTGCATTAATTTGAGGAAAATTTCTAAGATCTGGAGAAAGTTTCCTAAAAGAATGAGGGAAATTTCCTTATTTTTTAAGAGGACTCACAGAACATCCGAGGAGTTTTCCTCGAGGGGTGCCTAAAATTTTTCACGTATTCCTCAGAAAATAATACACTGTTTTTTACCGAGTAGGGCTCGGTGCTTACCCCAGGACAATCGAGGTGTCGCCAAAGCAGGGTTACCGTTTTCCCCTATACTGGGGGGTATAAATATCCCGGTCGATGTTAAACTTCTCTATCCTGTACCGGGGCAGTAGTGGGTTTGCCTACCCAATTCGCCCGTAAGGCGCCATGGCCCCTTCCACTGTTAAAAGTTTTCGTCATTTTACAACATATTTTGTAACAATTAAATTCATGTTTTGTTTATGACAAATGATCTGTTTATGTGACAACATACTTGTTGCAATTTTTTTGTCTTTACTGTATGACAAGGAAATTGTCTGTATATGACAATTTTTTTGTCTGATATATGACAAAACATCTATCTTTTGACAGGAAAATTATCAAAATCAATTGATTTTAGACGAATTTACCGTCATTGTCAAATGACAAATAATTTTCAAGCTCATTATGACAAATTATCATGTTCCACTTTTATCCGGACTATAATTGTCAAATGACAATCAAAAATTTTACAGTGGATCAGCGCTGGCGAGTATGCAAACCCACAACTCAGTTACGTATTCAAAGAAACACCCGGTACAAATATCCGGGTCGATCTTGTACTCCCTGTACCGGGGGGGGGGGGGGGGGGTACAAAATCTTCCCGCGGAGCTCTTGCACCTCCCGCGGCACAAATCTATTGGGGTATTTGTACCCTGGGGATCGAGTATTGGGGGGGGGGGGGGGGTTACAATTGCCTTATTGACGGGGACCCTCCTCGATCTGGTACAAGAGCATTGTGTGCGAGGCCAGCGGTCACTCGGCCTGCACCAGGGCTGCACCAGGGCTGCACCAGGGCCTCGGCGGCCCGCTCCGCTCGCCATAAATCCGTCAGGTACACGACAGAGGCCGGGGCGGGGCGAACCGGGCAATGCCCGCGTCACTCCACATGTCATAACGGTGTCGCATCGAACGAAAACACGCCCCGGCCAGCACCGACAAGGCGTCGGCATCATCGCTCTCATTTCGTAGATGTAGTTGTAAACGGACATGCACGCCGCGCGCCGCGCTCATGAAATATACGTCTGCGGATGAGCTGGCCGACCGACCTCAAAATCCGTGAGGTACGTACGCCAAAAACTGTCTGCGTAGCAGCTAAGATTCCGCGACACGAAAAGTAACCGTCTCGGTGTCATAGTAGAGGTCTGCTGCGGATCACGAGACACGGTAAAAACGATGTCTAATTTCTGGTGGGAAAAGGGAAAATTTTGAGGAGCACCCGTACTTAGAGGAAAAGTTCTATAAGATTTTGAGGAAGTCTCCTCAAAATTTAAGGAAAAATCCCTCAGTTTTTGAGGAGACTTCCTCAAACTCTGAGGATTTTTTCTAAAAGTACAGGTGCGTGCTCCTCAAAATTTTCCCATTTTCCTCAAAAAATCAGACATAGTTTTTACCGTGGACTCGACGAGTGAATCTGATATTGCTTCGATAAAATGCACTGTGAAAATTTTCTTTCTATTTTTACGACATATGATATATTTTGTAAACGACGTTTTACGAAACACGTAGTAAATTCACAACAACCCATTCATGCTCGTAATTAAATTTGAGGTCGATAAGTGGTGCTTGTAATTTAACGATTAGGAATAGTATTTTTACAACGCCACATCGTGGAAAATTTTCCTATAAACCTACAATTTTTCACAGCGTACATACCCGAAATACCTTCAAAATACACCACGGTAATGCCTTTACAACACCAAACGCCAACCACTAATAAGAACCACGTAAATAGCACCTCGCGAAATCTTTTGGGGGTATGTAACATATATGTGCGCACTTGTATGTACAATACATGTAACCCGGTGCTTTCAAATTACTCTCAAGCAATTCAACAACACGATAAAATACCGGATAAGACCGTGGAGGAGGGAATAACTCGATACCTACAACAACAAGGTACCCGTGTGCTCCGCCACTGCACTATACTGCGCCAGACCAGACCACAAGACCCTGCAACCCCCAGCCCAGCCGCGCCGCCGCCGCTGCAAAAGGGGTGGTGGCGTCCGCCCGGCCCGCAGGGGTTGTAGACGGCTTGTGAAGAGGGCGAAATAAAAGTGTTGTGCGGGGCGGGGCGAGGCGGGGCCTCTGAGTAATGGTCCCGCTGCCACGAATGAAACATTACGGTATATTATTATGCCGTGTGTCAGCCCCGGCACAGCACAGCCCCAGCCCCACTGTGCCATGCAGCCGAGGTTGCGGCCGCCGTCGGGGCGTGGCTCTGTGTGTGTGTGTGTGTGTGTGTGTGTGTGTGTGTGTGTGTGATCCGTCATGTGGTTCTATCATAGGATGTCACTGCTCGCCCGGACCAGGACAAAGTGACCATTGCCTCGACACTAGCATGTGGTGTGTGTGTGCGTGTGTATGCGTATGCGTGTGTGTGTGGCTCTCCAGCGTATAGGCTCAACGGAGGCGCTATTTCCATCCACACGCACGCCCCTATTGCGTGCGTGAGTGTGTGTGTGTGTGTGTGTGTAAGTGCGAGACTCTTCCCTTCCTGTCTCGGCCCGCGCCATTTTTCATACCCGTCTGACACACTCATTTGAGTGTCACGTCAGCGGCCACGGCAAAGGAAGAGGGGGCGGTGCGGGGTGGGGTGGGGTGGGGTGGGGCGGGGTGGGGTGCGGTGGGGCGGGGGGGGGGGCGGGGCGAGGTGGGGGGGGGGCGGGGCGAGGTGGGGTGGGGCGGGGCGGGGCGGGGCGTGAAGAATGGCAGGACGGCGACGGCGGTGCGGCGAATTTTATCGCTCCGTAACCTCTATAAATTGTTATGACGGATCAACACAACAATTTATTGCAGTGTGTGCGGAAAAATCGCGAGCGCCTTTATTTTTCTTCTCTCCTATTTTACCCGATGCCTCTACGTATGTACATATGTTTCGCGACGTTCGGCGCGTCAGTATTATTATTCCGCAAAACCCTGCTGCATAGCAAACGCGCGCGTCGCATGTATGGGAAGTGTTTGCGGTTCATCTGATTCCCTCTTTGGCCTGAAGCTCAAGGGGTCGCGTGGGCGTATGGCCCGGTCGGTCGGCCCCGATCGGCCCGGCCCGGGGGCCGGATGTAGGGCCGAACCGGGCCGACCGGGGCGGGGCCAAGCAGGAGGGCACACACCATCGCGCGGCCGGCCAAAAGAGAAGGGGAGCGAGCAGCGGAGAGGTGTTGAGGGGAGCAGGCGATAGAATCTCCACGGGGCAGTTTGTTGAGCTGTCCGCTCTGGTGGGTGGGTTTGGCCCCGCCCCGCCCCGCCCCGCCCCGCCCCGCCCCGCCCCGCCCCGCCCCGCCCGCCGCAGGGCGGGGGTAGTGGTGGGGCCCCAGGCGGGGTAAGGAGAGGGCGAGTGAGGTCGCGGGGGTCCCGGCCACCGCGGGAGGACCCAGGCACCCAGACCAGACCAGAGCTCCCGCGCACGACCCCCGTCCAGATCCCACGGACCGATTTCAATGACAGGCACGAGCGGGCACGAGCCAGGCGTCTCTCTCTCTCTCTCTCTCTCTCTCTCTCTCTCTCTCTCTCTCTCTCTCTCTCTCTGCGACCCATTCCCAACTCATCCTCTCCCGCCTTCGCCTTCCCCTCTTCCAGGTCCTGGACGTCACTGGGAGGTCCGCCTGCAAACAGGTGAGGTCGCCGAGGAGGGGTCGACAAGGCGGTAAAGGTTCGCTCGCTCCGGGCGGGAGATAAGAACACAATGTCGTGTCTCGAGTGTCTCCTCCACCCTCTCTCCCGTCTCTCTCTCTCTCTCTCTCTCTCTCTCTCTCTCTCTCTCTCTCTCTCTCCCCCCCCCGCTCCGAATTCATTCGACGCGAGAGGGCTTCTTATCCGGGCGCGTTTAGCTGAGGTCAGAGAAAGGCCGAGGCCACGGTACGTACGGTCCCCATTCCCGCAGTGGCTCAGTGGGAGCGGGAAACCCCCGTGCTCAACTCAACCCTCTCCCTCTCTCTCGGCAGTTACTCGCTGCACCTGTCACGTCCATTGGACTGCCAAAAGGACGTGTTACACTACTGCAGTGACACTTTTCTACTTCGACGTGGAGCGTACACTGACTGCTCTACCCGCAAACAAATACTATTTGACCTTCTCTTGACTTTCGTTCGACTACTCTTGCCCTCTTTTTTACTTCCTTTTTAATGACACATTTGTTTTCCCAGTGTTCACACACAAAGAAGAGAATGCGACAATTTCACTCCTAGTACGGAACCGATGACGGAAACGTTCCGTACCATGATGAGTACGGACGAATCCTTCCAAGCCGTGATCATACGGTACTGCAGAAACAACCATATTCAGTACTACGGACATCTGAACGGACGTTTCCGTTTTCATCAAGTACGGCAGTGTCCGGAAAAAAATTGTCCGGAAATTTCCGTACATAGTTTACACGTTTACACAGTGCACTCACACACCAGGAAGAGTGTGACATTCACACACCAGAAGGAGTGTGACATTTCACACACCTGCAAGAGTGCGGCAGTCATACGCCTCGGTTTCCTGCTGGGCGCGGGCGGCGCGCGTAAGCAAGCACCACACCAGTCGATGCAGACGATGCCACGGAGGGCAGGGCAGGGCAGGTGTTGTTCGTGGGTCGGGTACTCACATTTGTATACGTAATGGCCGACGTTGCCGGCTCTCCCGTCGTCCTCCGTGGGCGGCGCGGGTCTGCCGGGCACCACCGGGCACTGCGGGCAGAGAAACACAGGGCACTCAGGGCGATGCACAATGCAGTGGCACGAGGATCAGGAGCAGGGCACAAGCGGGGAATATGCCAGACGAATGCCAATAATGTGTGCTGTTCAAGGATAGGATTGGGAAACGATTCACGATGCGATAAACGCAACACAAACACAGACAGGCGTGCAAACAAGCACAGCGAGCGAGAGCCAGCGAGAGAGAAAGAGAGGGGGGAGGGAGAGAGCACTTTGTTTTAAAGGTAAGAAAAAGGATTTCGAAGAGAGTGATAAGATTGGGTGTCGGAGGGTCAAGCTATTGCCAGGGGTCTGGCTGGCCAGGGCGGGGCTGGTGGGGCGGGCACGCCGTAGTGCCCAGCTCAACCGGACACTTCGCCCCGCCCCGCCCCGCCCCGCTTGGCTCGTTGGGCTGGCCGAGGCCCCACGGGGGCAATCCAATCCATTTCCTAAGGCTTTTATAGCAGGCTTCGTACGACTGGACAGATGTACCACCACTCAGCGGCCCTCCTCCACGGCCCCGCCCCGCCCCGCCCCGCCCCGCCCCGCCCCACCATCCCCTGCGACGGAAAATAACAAAACCGGACCTCGAAATGCGCTATCCGGCGAGCACTTCTACAACAGGGGTTGGTGACCAGCGCACGCATCCGCGCGCTCATCCGCGGGTGGAGTGAGGAGTGAGCCCTCAGCCGCCCCGCCCCGCCCCGCCCCGTCCAGCCCACACCCGCGGCGTCAACCCCTCTCGTCTCGCGCCTCATTCCCGCCAAAAAGTTCAAAGTAGAATGGCCAGACCCCATGAGAGCATCCAGCTGCGATGCCTCCAAAAAGCTGAGGGACAAAGTCAGTCTCTCTCTCTCTCTCTCCCCCCCCCCCCTTTTGCTCTCCACCTCTCAAACTTGCCGTCGTGGCGTGGGGGTGACGCCCGGACAACGTATCTACTGCCACCGAACTCCATTTGCGGCGGCTAATTCCACCTCCTCCCCCCCCCCCCCTTTTTCCTTCTCGGCACACACACCTTCCCACCACCACCACCACCTACTCCGGAACCGAACACCACCAGCACGACCACGACCACCACCACGGTCGCCGCACCACTTATCAGATGTTGTATTGTGTCACAAGTTGGCGCTGTAACTCCCGAACAGTCCACGCCGCGCCGCCGCCGCGGGCCGGGCCTATCTACTATGTCTGTATGACCCCCGCGCCCCGCATCTCACACCCCATTTATCTTCTTCCCTCCCCTCTCACCACTCTCCTGCTTGTTCGTTTTTCTTACCTTTCTCTCTCTCTCTCTCTCTCTCTCTCTCTCTCTCTCTCTCTCTCTCTTTCTCTCTCTCTCTCTCTCTCTCTCTCTCTCTCTCTCTCTCTGGCCGGGAGGTCGACTCACTCCCCCCTTACCTCACCTCCGCCGAGGTGGTCCCCCTCCACATGTCACCCGGGTGACGGCGACGCCCCCCCCCCCTCCCCCTAACCATACTGAGTTCGCGGCTCGCGCGCAGAGGCGCCGCGACAGGGTAGGAATTCAGAAGGACACGAGTGGCGCCAGAGTTACACCGGCTTACACTCAGAGGCAAGAAAAAAAAAAAATAAAATAAAAAAAAACATCTGCACATTTACAGAAAAAAATCTTACTTTTTCTGTTTGTTTTTTTCTTTTTTTTTTAATCAGTCGTTGGAATGTTGAAAAAAAAAGCGCTTGTTTCATTGCTCCAAAAATTAAAAACATTTCCCCTGGTTAGTCACAAGACATGTCAACGAAGTCGTTTTTATCTGTTTTTACGATGGACCATGCTATACACAATATAGAAAAAAGTTCTAAAGGATTTTCAATGAGACAATTTGTGCTTATTGTTTAAAAGAGCCTGCTCACCGCATGAAATGTCGCCAAGTGACAGCTTTTTTTTTGTCCTCTCTTTTTTCCCCCAGTGTTCGCGCACACAGACTGAGGTGAATCACGGCGGTCGCGACTCCTCTCCATGCCGAGTTACTCTTGAGCCAACGTAGCGCTAATGACATGGCTTAAGCGCTTGACAGATTATCCTTCTTTATCGCACCTTCAGCCAGCAGCAGCCCCGAGAGAGAGAGAGAGAGAGAGAGAGAGAGAGAGAGAGAGAGAGAGAGAGAGAGAGAGAGAGAGAGAGAGACAGAGACAGAGACAGAGAAGGAATGTTGGGCGTTGAAATAATCCTCATTTGTAAATTTCTCTCCGCTTGAACCCTAGGCGACGGCGGCAGTCTCGTCTCTCGCGCACCTATACCCGCCCCGCCCCGCCCCGCCTCTATCTCGTGGACGGCCGCGGCCGCGCGCGCAACGCCCGCAGGCAGCCACCCTTCACGGAAATATGAAAAATAACCTTATCAAATGGCTGTGGGGAACTGCAGCTATTTATCCTTCTTAACACGACGGAGCAGAGCGAGAGAGAGAGGGAGAGAGAGAGAGAGAGAGAGAGAGAGAGAGAGAGAGAGAGAGAGAGAGAGAGAGAGAGGCGGGGGGATGAGGGGTAGGAAGAGGAGGATTGTAAATTGTCCCCCTCGCCGCGCTCCTCCCGTTTCCACCATTCTTTTTCACCCCTCTGCCGTCACCTCCCCTCCAGCGTATTATTCACACGCATGCTGACACGGAGGGCGAATAATGGGACGTTTGGGGTAGGGTCACGGCGGTGAGAAAGCGCTAGAGAGAGAGAGAGAGAGAGAGAGAGAGAGAGAAAGAGAGAGAGAGAGAGAGAGAGAGAGAGAGAGAGAGAGAGAGAGAGAGAAAGAAAGTGGTGGGCGTCATGTGACTGCGGTGGTATTGAATTACCCGATATTTCCTCTTGCATTTTGTGGAGCGTAAGGCTGGAGGCGGTTTGCTTGCAGTTCCGCGAGCAGCGTGCGTGTGTGTGTGTGTGTGTGTGTGTTTGGAGCGTGCGTCTGCGTGCGTGTGTGAGTGTGAATGTTGAGATGATGTACGGGTCTGCACGGCCCCCTTGAGTGCATCGCGTCAATAATAAAACGGTTGCTGCAAAAAAAAAAAATTTCACAAAAATAAAAAAGCTATGGCATAACCTCGGCTTGCCTCATGATGTATGGTAATCGCGCGTAACGCGTTCATCCAGGCTGCACGCGGGCGCGCCTTTGAGCCGCCCCGCCCCGCCCGAGCCGCGCGCGGTGTCTCCCCGCGCCTCTATAAATATTTGACGTCGTTATTAGTCGTGAAGTGAGCGCGCATGTCGGCGTATGTCTGATGCGTGTGTTCTCGTGCGCGCGTACATGTTGTAAACATAAAACACGTAACGTTAAGCGAGTCTGCCTACACTTTTCAAAGTTTTCGTCATTTTACAACATATTTTGTGACAATTAATTCATGTTGTGTGTATGACAAATGATCTGTTTATGTGACAATACTTGTTGAAAATTTGTCTTTACTGTATGACAAGGATATTGTCCGCCTATGACTATTTCTTTGACTGATATTTGAAAAAACTATCTTTAGTCAAAAAAAATTATCTAAATCGATTGATTTTAGACGAATTTACCGTCATTGGCAAATGAAAAATAATTTTCAAGCTCATTCTAACAAATTTATCACGTTCCACTTTTATCCGGACGATAATTATCAAATGACAGTCGAAACTTTTACAGTGTGTACCCGTGCAGCCGCCGTAAGGCCAATGTTCGTCCTATCGGAGTGTAAGGAAGAGTTTCTTTACGATGCTTCATTTGAAGCGTACGGTTGCATAACTGCACTAATCCATTCAAGGGGATAGTCATACGCTACAGTTTCAGTTTTTAAGTAAAGAAAGTTTTGTTCAGACGCTAGCTGTTTCACAAGCCACTGTGTGATCCGTATACCTTTTCGTTAGAGGTATCTCTATGGGTGAGTGTGTGTGTGTGTATGTGTGTGTGTGAGAGAGAGAGAGAGAGAGAGAGAGAGAGAGAGAGAGAGAGAGAGAGAGAGAGAGAGAGAGAAGGAGCGCCCCCTGCGGTGTTGTACGTCGGGCCCGGCGGGCCACGGGACTCGAATTATTGCTGCAATTATTCTTTCCCCCCGATTGAATCGGGATGATTTTATCCGGCCTAGGAGACCGAACCGACCCGACCCGGCCCGCCGCCGTGGAAAAGGGAAATGGTCGGAAGATTTAGCGTGGCAGTCGATATAAACTCACAAGCAGAGGGGGACAGGGGGGTGGTGGATTCAGATACAACGTTTACCTAGTGGAAGATGTAGCACTCGCTCACGATTTATAACTTTTTTTTTCCCTTGCTTCTTTTTTTTATTTAACGTCGTCTCCCTCGCACGTTCCCTCTCTTCTCCTCCTTCTCTTTGCTTATACGCCTGGGCGGGCCGGCGCGGTGGCGGTCGCGAGAGGACTTGTGGCGGGGCATGGCGGGGCGTGGCGGGGCGCAGCGGGGGGGTGACACTATCAGACGATCAGGGCCACTGCCCATAGCCGTGTAGCAGGCAGCGGGGCGGGGAGGCCCGGGCGGGCCAGTCAAGAGTAATGTCTGCCTGTCACGCGGAACACACAGTGCCGCTTATGAGCGGGCCGCGATCGTGTCTCAGATGAAAGGTGCGGGAGAGAGAGAAAGAGAGAGATGGTGAAGCGGTATACAACAAGAGAGAGGGAGAGGGAGAGAGAGCGTACTGGCAATCAAGGGATCGACCGACAGAGAACGAAAGAAAATCGCGTTATTATTTATTTTACCCCTTACAGACCAACTTCCCCCAGGCTAGCTGCCACATCTGTCTTTCCTCTCCCCGTGGTCTCTCCCTCTCTCTCTCTCCCCCTCTCTCGCTCTCTCCCTCTCGTTCGCTCGTTCTCTCTGTGGGCGGCCGGTCTGACAAGCCCCTTATTCAAGCCACTGTCCGGGTAATATATTACCTCCAAATAAAAGCGTGTTGATTAGCACGTTACTCTTGTATCATAACTCGTTCTTTTTTAGCACCAGCCCCGGCAACCAACCGCGGTAGCATGCCACACCCGACAGGGGAAGGGGGATTGGAAGGAGGGGGAAGGGGGAGGGGGGGGGGCAGGACGAATAAGCACTCGGCGCAGTCACAACAGGCGCGGAGTGCTATACTGTGCCCCTGCCGACGCGGTGCCTTGGTGTGCGAGAGAGACAACCCTCTCCCTCTCTCTCTCACACACGCACGCGCACCACTAGGCCCCGCCGCCACCGCGCGCCTGGATGGGTGCCGTTCGCTTGACGCTCACGCTAAATCTCGTCTTTATTGCGACCCTAACTCGGAGCGGGACCGCGGACAGACACCTGCGCTGAGCCCCTCGCGGCCGCCATCTTGTAAAAGGGAAGGACCGTGCTCGAGTAACGTAAACACTCTGGCTGTGCTCCGCCCGCCGCGCACTCAGACACAACACGACTCGATACTGTGGGAAATATCTACTTGCACACTAACGGGCTATGTGTAGTATTCTGTGCGCATGCGTTAACTTACGTGCACTTTTGTGCATAAATACGTATAAGCGTAATTATACGTGATTTACACACAAATTCACGATATTGTGCGTGGTTATGCACAATACAGTACATAGCCGATTAGCGTGTGAATTTACAACATTTCTCGTTATCTGCGATTTTTAAAGCTGCACTCTAAAAAAAATCAGTATAGAATTCTGTATTTTGGAAACGCAGTAATTATCATATCACAAGTTACAGAAATCTGTATCAGATATGATACAGAAACAATTTGTAGCGGTGTTAGAAAATTCTGTAGCATGTGATACAGAACTACTTTCGTGTTTGAAAAGCTAGTTTTCCGATCCTTTCTTCTTTCTACCCTTTCTTGTGCCTGATTTCCTCACAGTGACGTATTTAATCCAAAGCAAGTGAAATCATATTCCTTTTCCTTACCGAGATTTGAACCCGAGACCCGCGGATCACGAGGTCACCCCGCTACCCACTCGGCCACCGGGGCTACTTGCGAGTCATTCTGCTGGAGCCCAGTGTCATGCATCCGGCGCATCCAATGCCTTTCCCCCACTACTCCAACCAAGTTACAGAATTCTCTATCGAGCGATACAGAAAATTGTATTGAGTGTTACAGTTTCCTGTAACATATACATTGTTTTGTCACGGATACGAAATTTTGTAACATTTTCGACAAATTACAAAATTTTGTATCCATGTTACTCATTTTTGCATCACACATGTCTGATACAAAAAGCTGTATCAAAATCGATACAAAAATCTGTATTATTTTTTAGAGTGTGAGACCGATCAATCAGTATCGTAAAATTACGAAGGCTTATTTATGCTCATTTGACCCTAACAAGTCCATACTAAAGTGTTGTAACATTAATTTTTGTTTAAGTTATACAATTTAACATTGCAACTTTACATTTCTTGTCGAAAGTTCTAACGTAACCCCTTCATACATAATTTCTCACAGTAAACGGCTTTGTCGCACTCGGCTATTACTCCTCCAGCTCGGCTAATTTTCACGCTTGTTTCTTCCACGCTACTCCATTTTATTTTATTTTTTTCCATCGAGTGTATTTCTTTTACTTTTCCTCGTCGCTCTCCACGAAACGTTCGTTCTTTTTATTACTTTTACGCGAGTTTTATTATCTTGCCAGAATGTATGTCGGTCTTGGTATGAATCTGGAATGGCTTTCGGTGCGGCCGCAGACATTTCAGAGTTGTGGCGTAACGCACCAATCATTACTTGACACCTTGCAACGGGAAAACTACCTTTTTAATTTCTCAATTTTTATTTTCTCTCTTTTAAATAATTAAGATACGCTCTTCCGCTCATCGCATGTTTACTTTACAGCGAAAGCACAATCAAGCGTTGTAGAAAACAAAATTTTGTTCTCGAAACCGACTAATTTTTACTACCCCTAGTTTTTAACTTAAAACATAGTTAAACTAAATAAGAAAGAAATTGTCAAATTTCTCAAATTATTTGATCAAATCAGTTCAAATTTTGTTATAAAGCTAAAATTTGGTTGACTTTGAATTTTGTTCAATGACTTCCTGGGCGTAGCTGACAAATTAGATACATTATCTGATGTAGCAGATTAGGAGTCGCCTTACAAGCAGGAGAGTTATAACAACGGCAAAAAAAAAAAGAATTTGCTCTTAGGCAGCCGCAATTATACGTTTCACGTACGTCGCCATTATTCAGCACACACGTCCATTTCTTTTTCCCCGAGTAACGCGAGAGAAAGTGTATTACACGCGGCGTCTGACGGACAGCGGCGGCGCGGCCGTGGTGGCGGCCGGACACGCCGGACAGCAGAGGGCCGTCTGGCCGGATATGGCCAGTTACAGTCCGTTCGTCCGTCACTCGCGTCACTCGCGCGTCACTCGTCCGTCACCCGCCCCGTGCGTCCGTCCGACCTGCCGGCCTGTCTGTCCCGCACGCCGCGCAGTCTGTCCGTCTTATTTATTCCTCCCGTTAAGAAGAGTCGCCCGGCCGGCGATAAATCACGCCCGCCCGCCAGCTTAATGAAAGTTTCAATCGTTCGATAAGGCTTGACTATGCGATGCGCTCCGCCGCCGCCGCCGCCGCGTCGCCGTCCGGACGGACACAATCCTCCTTTAGTTTATTTGCCTCGGTCAGAAGCGACGGCAGCCGCGCGCACCGACGTCGTCGTGTGAGTTAGGCGACGACGGAGAGATGCTCCTCTCTCTCTCTCTCTCTCTCTCTCTCTCTCTCTCTCTCTCTCTCTCTCTCTCTCTCTCTCTCTCTCTCTCTCTCTCTCTCTCTCCCCCCCCGTTCCGAAAGCATCCGAGGCATTCGATGAATTAGGGCGCCACGCCTTAAGTCAACCAATCACGGCGCCGTGCCGCGCCTATGGCCCGCGCGCCGCCTAGGCGAGTTGTGTCGCCGAGCCAAGCCGAGCCGAGTGACACTCACAATTTACGCCCGCCGACCCGCTTCCACAGTGGCGCGGCGCGGCGTGGCGGGGCGGGGCGGGGCGGGGCGGGGCGGGGCGGGGCGGGGAGGGGCGGGGCGGGGCGGGGCGAGGCGGGGCCAGTAGCGGACCCCGTTGTCATGTCCAACTCAGACTGATGACTTAACCATCGAGAAAGAGCCAGGCCGAGCGGCCCCGGCCGGCCCCGGCCACCGGTGACTGAGTGGGGCTCATGTCGACACCTCCCGAAATACACACACACACACACACTCTCTCTCTCTCACACACACACACACAAACACACACACACACACACCTATATGTATATCCACTCGCGCGCTCTCCCGGGGGAACCAAATAAAAACTAATAAAATACCCCGACACTGTCACTCCAGACAGCTAACAAAATGCAAAGCAGGCGAGCCGGCCATCACGACGTCGGCGGGTCGTGAGCAGAGAGAGAGCGAGACACAGAGACAGTCGGGCAGAGAGAGAGAGAGAGAGAGAGAGAGAGAGAGAGAGAGAGAGAGAGAGAGAGAGAGAGAGAGAGAGAGAGAGAGAGAGAGAGAGGTGGCAGGCAGGCAACCTAAGAAAAACAATTAGGAGTGGCAAGCTCACGTCCACACGTACAAGCACGCCCCCACACATCCGGCACGTTGGCGACCCTGCACCGCGCCAAGGTGTTCGGGCCGCACGGTAGAAGCGGTAGTGGTGTCGGAGGTGGTGGTGGTACCCCTAGTCGACTACACCGCCGCCGCGCGCGGCGCGCGAGCCCCGTCACGCGTCCGTAACGTTGGCAACGCTGGAATGAAGATGGAGAGCGCACTTAGCCTGCGTTACAAGCCGGCGCATCCATTCTACACGCGGTAGGGTGGCTGCCCTGGAGAGGTTTACCATCGCCTTCCCTCGCGCTCCTCCTTTTCCTTTGGGGGAAAAAAACGAGGGGGGGGGGGGGCTGCACCGTAAACTGAAACGTTGTATACACAACAAGCATGCACTGGAAGCTCATACGTGTGTGAATGGAGACATGCAGGTGTAGATGTGTGAATGCGACACAGTTAAAAGTGCGTGTCACACACTTGTGGCTTTGTAAATGCCACACAGTTGTAGGCGTGAGAATGTTACAAAGTTCTAAATGTGTGAGTGACACGCATATGAATGTTGAGGGTTATATTGCACTTACTTAAACAAAACAGGTGAAGTCGGCAAAGTTGTCCAAGGAATGTCATACACTTAACGGGACAAAGTATGCGAATAGACATGCTCAGGGCGACGTCAGCCTACTTTTGCACCCAGTTTTGAACGCGCCGCAGCGTGTAGCAGCTTGAACAGGTACTCAGCCGCGAGTGGTTTAACGAGGTCCTAAATCGCCTTGGCACAGCCGCGAGTGCGACAGATGTGTAGACTCTGGTCACGTGACACGGCCCCGCTGTAAGTATACAGGAGGCGCGCTACACTCGTGTATAGTGCGTGTCGCCTTGGCACAGGCTCGCGCGGGCCCACTCAGTGTAACATGTAATGGCGGCGTAATATGCCCCCGCTGTTTTATCGCGTGCATTTTGGAGAGGCGCCATCGGGATGTGGACGAGCAGCTGCGGCCGTGCCAGCGGGCCGAGCATACGCCTCCATGCACTGCACCGCCACGCCCAGCAGCATACAACGTCCGAGACCGACTACTGTCGCCACGGCAGGCTATAATACGGACAGTGTGTCTGGCAGTATGCTCTTGTAGGCGTGTGAATGTCACACAGTCGGAAGTGTGTACACTGCGGAAAAACAATGGTGCGACGTCTTACCTTTCCAGGGGTGCTAGTGCTGAACCCGTTTTAGCGGTGCTAAAGTGCGTATAATTTCAGTTTTACAAAATATTTTCTTTATGAGCAAACCGAAGACATTTTGGGATATACTATCGCATTCCTCGCAAAATATCGCGTCAAACGAGCCTACATGTGATAAGGTTCTGATGATCGGTCAGTAAATGAAAAGCAAGTAAAAAAGTATTTAAAAACCAAAACTTGAGATTAATTTCTGCCATTTTTTAACAGAAACCCATCACATGTAGGCTCGTTTGAAGCGGAAAATAGCGTTGATTAAGAAAATATTAAAATTCAATTTTATTCCATAATAGGAAAAAAATATTTCGAAAAGACATAAACTGTAATGCCTTCACTGCAAACCCTGGAATCCAATTTCTCACCCAAAATGGGAGAGGACACTTTTCCATGCTAAATTGGAGTGATAATTTTCAACCTCACTCATTTCGAGCGAGATGTTTTTTAGCCTCGCTCTATTTGAGTAAGGATTATTTAACCTCACTTAATTTGAGCACGAATTCTCACTTTATTTGGGCGAGGTCTCAAAATTCTTTCTCATAAAGGGCGAGGAAAAGAATTCTTGCTCTCCAGAGAGTAATAAAATTGCCCTCAAATTCTCACTCGTATTGGGCGAGAAATTATGACTCGTAGATGTAGACTCGTAGATGTTTGGAGCTTTAGTGACTTTTAAAGGTTGGATATCCGACCTATATGTTTCACCAATGTAAAATGTTGCGAGTAGCACACCCGCAAGAGTGCTAAAGTCGCACACTCGAAGTGGCGTCATTTCCTGCCCGGAATAAAAATCCGTATTAAAATTCGAACACCCAAAAAACAAAGCATTTCATTGCTTGCCGCTGCTTTGCAATCCAAAGTTATTACCAACATTTTTTTTTATTACAAAAATTAATCAATAACTCAGCTTTGCCCTTTTACCGCTACTGAAGCATTATCTGATAAGACTATCACTCTAGCCAATCATCAGTCACAAGAATGCCGATGGTTGAGTGTGAGCGCGGGCGCGCTTCGCTCCCGTTTAAAAAAGATTTGCCCGAAAAGTGGACGAAACTAGCCCGAAAGACGCCCGGGAGGCCCCGGGCAGCCCGGAACTAGTCCGAAGCCTCCCCGGTTTGCCCGCTATCGGGCTTGGACAAACCGAAACTAGCCCGTGAATCGGCCAGCCGGACGAAAACCGAAATCAGCCCGTGATTCTGTTCGGTTTGCCCGCGTTGAGCCCGGCCTCGGGTTACACTCGAGCGCTAGGCATCGATCGAAGTACTTCTTCCGTGGATGCGTCATCATCCATACAAATCTAAATGCTCATAAAATGAGTAGTTTAGGGAATTTCGACTTGAAATTCGGTATGTGGCCTCTTAAGTAAATTTTAGTAGTGCCATTTTTTTAAAATTCAAATTTGAGATCTTTTTCCTGCTATCTCGTAAACGGTTAGAGCTAGGGCAAAACAGAAAGCGGATTCGGCTTCGCCTCGGTTCGGACACCCTACTAGCTTGTCCTGATAATTTCTCTGACGTATGTGTAACCCTTAAAAACGTTAATAATTGACTTCACAATCTTTAAAGCTAGATAAACATGCAGTTTTTCTTTTTTGCTGTGCAGACTTTACTAGACTGTACACGGACTCTTTTCGGACAAACCCACTCATGAAAAACCCGGTATCGGACCGAATGCTGCTTTCGGGCACACCCAGAATAAGTTGGCGTTTTTTGTAACATTACGGGTGTGTTTTAGGTCTGCCCGTCGGACAAGCCCGGAAATGGCCCCACCACCAGGGCTGAATCCGGGGCTGCACTTTTTTAAACGGGCTGCCCTGTCAAATCTACACGCACGCGAAAACACACACACACACACACACACACACATGTCAAACGCCCCCATCTCTCTCACTCTTTTATAACGTGTTCATTTGATTACGCTCGAGGCTGAGGGGGCGGTGCAATATGGGAACCAGTGGCGCAGAGGCCAGCGCTCCCTCCCCGCAGGGACAGATTGGAATTGAATTGGCGATGTGTGCTGGAGGGTGGTGGAGGTGGGCACGCGCCCTGTCTCTCTCGCACCTTAAACGGCGAGGCCCATGAGTGTGATAGAGACAGCGCGCTCTTCGGAATGAGTCCTCGAGCTGTCTGCAGCCGGCCCCGCCCCGGGTAGGCAACCCGCTCGCACCCGAGCGTGCGGTGCAGTCTAAGCAACAGGCGGGTCTCTCAAGGTGCGCCGGGCGGCGCGGGGCGGGGCGGGGCGCAAGTCTGCCTGAGAAGAGTGGTTTCAGAATTGGACCAATTTTTTTTTTCTGTTTACACTTCTAGGATAATTATAAACAAACAAAACAAACAAACAAACAAACAAACAAACAAACAAACAAACAAACAAACAAACAAAACAGGTTTTTGAAGACTATTTTGGGTTTGGGGTTTTCAAAAAATATAGTTTACCTCTAAAAATACAAATTCTAGCTCAAAAGACGTAGAAATAGATTTTTCTCAAAAAAAAAAAAATACTTTTCTTTACTAGTTAACTGAACAATTGCAAAGTATAGTGAGGGTCATATTTGCTTAAGGCAAGAAAAAAATCATGTGTTGAATTTTGTTGTTTTTCTCATTTTGCGGTTAGCAGCTCAAGCTGTTTCGACTGGGAGTCACATTTGGGCGCTTGGGTTCCACGTCATCATTTCACATTGGAATTGGAAAAATTGACATACAGCACTCAAATTTAGATGAATCTCAAGGCCTTCCTGAAACTTTTGGTATAAATTTTACTCAGAAATGGTTTGGTAAATTATAAATACTTAGAGTGTGATTTTTCTTTCTCCTCTTTCGTCGGGACACACGCTGAGGCCAGACAATGACAAGTTTAATGACCGGGAAAGAGAAACAGGTGAGAAAGAAGAGGAGAACCAAAACGATCGAGGATCGAGCTCGGAACATTTTATAGTGGTGTGCCTGGCGGGGGTTTATCGCGGGAAGTCACCTGCAGGGCTAAAGGGGCCGCGAGGGGTCGGTCGCCAGGGTCGAAGCACCGCACCACAGAGCGCCTTATCGATATAGCGTTACGCGGGGTGAACCCGAAGCATGCGTATATAAAAATCATCCCGTCACTCGCAAAAACAAAAACAAAAATCAATATATAAAAATCAAAGCGTTACTGCGGCGTCAGGCGTCACGCTGTGCCGACGCGGCGCGCGGCGCTTTGAAGAGCGCGCGCGGGGAGGCAATTCCATTGAGACAGAAAGGATTTCGAACACAGTACTCTCATGGCGGCTACAAGCCGCCGAGCCGACAGCGAGCCGACAGCAGCCCGACAGCCGGCCGACAAGAAGTGGCTGCCATGGCTGAGCCCGCCCCGCCCCGCCCCGCCCCGCCCCGCCCGACGAGCCTGGCGAGGCGAGCGAGCGAGCGAGCCCCCAGCAGCTTGTGTGACATTTACGATGTTGCTGGGGCCGTAACTCAGGGCCTATGGCCACCGCGCTCCTCCACCGCTGCTGCCCGGCGCGGCCCGCCAGCCCGCCTGCCTGCCTGCCTGCCTGCCTGCCTGCCTGCCTGCCTGCCTGCCTGCCTGCCTGCCTGCCTGCCTGGCGGCCTGCCTAGGCCACGGAGCGGCGTAGGGCGTAGGGCCTCACCGACCGCGCCCGTGCTGCGCTGCCACCCCGCGAACGGGCACCGCGCGCGAATAGAAGCGCGACTCCAGCAGCCTGCTGCTAACTCCTGCTGCTGCTCCTGGACTCCTGCTGCTCCCGCTACTACTCCTGCTGCACCTGCTACTCCTGCTGCTGCTCCTGGACTCCTGCTGCTAATCCTGGTGCTGCTCCTCGACTCGTGCTGCTGCCCCTGGACTTCTACTGCTACTCCTGCTGCTGATCCTGCTGCTACTCCTGCTCATGCTTCCGCTGCTGATCCTGCTGCTGCTGCTCCTCGACTCCTGCTGCTGCTCCTGCTGCACCTGCTGCTCCTCCTTCCCACTGGGATTAGAGTGAAATCAGACTTTCCGTCGCGGGCCGCCGCCGCCGTCGTCGTCTTGGACGTACGTCGTGTGGGGCAGTTATTAGCGCAGGGCGACAGCAGGGGCGCGAGTCCTGCGGCGTAGGGGTGGGGCGGGGCGGGGTGGGGTGGGGTGGGGTGGGGTGGGGGCGCCCGGGGGCAGCAGGGTGGGGGCAGGCTGAGGCTGTGGGGCCCCAGACCAGCCGAGCCTCATGATTTATACCAGCAGATACTCATCTAAACGACTCGTAAATTTCCTTGAAAGGCCATTGGGATGGCGAGATACTGCCTTCTCCTCCTTCTCCTCCTCTTTCCCCTCTGTCCGCCTCCTTGGGCCCGTCCTTCTTCCTCCCGCCCGCAGCTCCCCCGGGACACGTACGTACGTGCTCTCATGACTACTCACTGAAGCTTTCACGTTTATTGCGGCTAATTTGACAGGTAATTAATTCCCGACACAATTGTCCACCGCGCCCGTCCGCGACGGCGCGGCGCGCAAATAGCAAGCGCCGTTGCGGGTTTATTTTAAGCAGATCTGCGCCGTTTTTTCAGCCGCTATAAACGTCCGCTGGTCTCAGGCCGAGGCCGCCTCTACAAAGTGGAGGTTTCATCGCGTCTATGACTCCGACGACAGTCTTGATGACGGCCTTCGGGCAGCGGCAGCGTACTACGGCGACACGCGGAACGGGTCGGGATAAACGCGTCGCGACGACCACGCAACCCCAAGAGCGTGAACGTCACACACTTGTAGGTGTGTAGGTAGGCGAAATTCCATTCATGCACATGTCCCTTTGAGTGTGAAATTGCCAAAACGGGGGAAAAAATATCACTAATACATATTAGAGTGCGCGAATGAAAAGTCACACGCCTGCAAGAGTGCGACATTACCGAACATGGGTTTCCACCGTGAACAAACATGCTGACCGAGCGAAAGATTCGAGATGGGGGATGAATTCAAATTAGCAGCGCCAGGGCCTCTGCATGAAGTGCAGCTGTCCCTCGGCGAGTCAATGAATCTGTCTCTCTCGCACACGCACACATCCACGCACGAACACACACACGCACGCACGCACGTCGCGTCGTCTTGGCCGTCGCGGCCGGCTCCCCAACTTATTTATTGCCCAACTGCCAGGCAAGACACATTTTATTTGGCATCAACACATAATTGTGTGATTGGAATCACAATATAAAAGAAGACGCTTATAAATGTCCCGGCCACGTCCCTTCTCTCTCTCTCTCTCTCTCTCTCTCTCTCTCCCTCTCTCTCTCTCTCTCTCTCTCTCTCTCTCTCTCTCTCTCTCTCTCTCTCTCTCTCTCTCTCACACACGTTATTGTATTTATTTACAAGTCATAAATTTGTGCGCGCCGGCGCGGCGCAGCACCGGGCTCTCGGTCCCGGCCGTTCCAGAACCGGCTCCGCGCGTTCGAAAGGTGCCGAGACGGCGCGCTTTGAGCGGCCTAATGGGACGCTGACTGTCAGCTCCGGCGAGTCAGCAGTCAGCTCATCAAGCCCGAGTTTATCGCGTACGGGGACGCCGTGTAATCCAGTCGTATCCAGTCGTAATAACGCCATAACAGTCGGAGGAGCGACGCTGTTCAGGGTGTGGTGCCTCACGCATACGACCCGGAGCCCCCCAGCCCGGAGCCACCGGAGCCCGACCCCCGGAGGGGAGGACAAACGGCTCCGCCTGGAAATGCCTATATTTATATATAATCCGCGCCATTTTTCGGGCGTTCGGAGCATGGCAATAAGGGACCGCGAGCGGCGCTGCACGTTTTTACGCGGTGCTGCTCTGCACTTTGAACAGAGTGCACTCGCCTCCAAGTCAAAGTGCATAACATACTCGAGGGGAGACGACTCTGAAATTTGGTGTACACATTTTGTTAATTTTCGTGAATTTCAGTACAATTTTAGCGAATTTTTACTTGATTTTTACCTCAATGTTTACGATTTTTTTCTGATTTTTCCAGAATTTTCCTTATTTTTTTTTCTATTTTTTTCTGAATTTTCCAGAAGTACGAGGTGTACTGAAACGGGTTGTTTCCCCCTCGAGCATACTGCTGCAGTAAATAGTAGACGTATTGGAGTGCTGCAGCAAGGAGCACTGGAAAAACTAATGTGACATGAGTCGCATCAATTGATGTGACCAGTTTATGTCACATTTCAAAACGTTACCAAATTCTCGGTCACGTTTGGTAATGTGACATCAGGTGCCACATGTTATGTCTGCCTATAGTAATAACATGGAGGATGTCACATTACAAACGTTACCGAAAATATGGTAACATTACGTGATGTTACCTAAACTGCACTGTAAATCTGAGAGTCATGTTTCTGACTGAAATTGAGCGAGGCATATAACATCGCCCTAAAGGAGTGAGGAAATTCTATATCGCTCATTTGGAGTGATAAGCCTCACTCAAATCGAGCGAGATCACCAGATATCGCTCGTTTTGAGTCATAGAAGCGACTCAAAAGGAGTGATATTTAATAATGCTATATCCAATTAAGAAATGTTCGTTTCCACGCTCAGCGCAGCGCACGCTCACGCGGGCGTGAGGCGGGCGAGGGGCAGGGAGCGGGGAGGGGAAGCTGAGCGTCGCGCCGCTCCTCACCCTGCTCCCCGCTCCCCCGCTTGCCCGCCTCACGCCCGCGTGAGCGTGCGCTGCGCTGAGCGTGGAAACGAACATTTCTTAATTGGATATAGCATAATATGACTCCCCAGGAGTGACAAAATTTGGGTCACCAATCTCGCTCTCCTGAGAGCGAGATTTCTCACTCCTCGATTTGCAGTGTGGTCACATGTGCACATGTGACATGTGTCACATTAGTTTTTCCAGTGAGTGTGAGACCTACGGAGTACTACAGTGCAGGGTGTGAGACCTGCGGAGTTGTACAGTGACGAGTGTGAGACGGTACTACAGTAAAACGTGTGAAACCTGTTGAGCGCTAGAGCGAATATACGTGATGTCCTGTGCCTATAGCTGTGGGACACTACATCAGGGTAGTTGCAGAGTCAGGAATTTTTATTCCCCTGACTTTTCCATGACTTTTCCAAGACTGAATTCGAGGTTTTCCATGACTTTTCCCCAGACATATATAGGACTAGGGTTTTTAAAAAGAAAACGATGTAAAGCAATAATTGCACTTGCGCAATTATTTATCGATTTTAAAGCCCTTTGAAGCACACATTCGACATAAAATAAAAGAGCAAAACCTTTGTTACGGCGCGGCAGGCAGACGACACGGGCAATACTGCAATTTAACAAACTTTCATGACTCGGCGCTTGATTTCCCAGACTTTTCCATGACTTCCATGACTCGAATTTTTTTCCCTGACTTTTCCATTACTTCCAGGTTTTCCATGACCTGTAACAACCCTGCTACATAATGTGAAGCGTCACACAATTTTCACGGTGACAAACAATGCGTATCACTCTATTTTTTCCTTCTATCTTTTTACTTTTCCAGCATATGATCATTGGTCTCTCACTCTTCTACAGTAGCACTGCACTTCCCTTGAGTTGGCAGATCAGCACGCTGTATACCTCGTCGCGAGGCAGATTGCAGCCGCAGCTCGCTCGGCTCCGGGCGGCTCCGGGCGGCTCCGGCAGCACATTTTCCGGGCGCGCTGGCTGCTCTATACTCTCCTCCTCCGGCGGCATGCCCCGCGGTGCCGGTGCCGCCGCCGCCCGGATCCTTTGATCCGCCGTGCGAATAAGGCCCCGTCTCGCGTGTGAATAGCGCCGTGTCCTCTTATTGCCACTCGCGCCTCATCAAAAGGACCACCGCGGGGGCCATACTGCATGGAAGCGCAGCGCGTGGCCGCGGGCGCCATGCACCGACACCAAACACAACAAAACAAAACCCGGCACGAGATGAAAAATAAATAAATAAAAATAGCAGTCATAATTAGCGCCTCGGGGGAACGGGAGGGGGCAGGTGGGGGGTATGGGGGGCAGGGGGGTATGGGGGGGGGGACGCTCGGCGGGTGTGGCGAGGCGCGGCGGCGCGTCCCGTCTCGTTCGGGAGGCCGATGAGTTATGAAGCCCTGTTTGAGTTATGGCGACAGCTGAGGCCAAGTTTAGCAGCCGTGAAATGATTTAACATGGCCGCTACGCAAGAACCGCGTGAGTGATGGCTCAGTGCTTAAGGGGGGGGGGGGGGGGGGCGTAGTGTGGGCTGCCCGCCGCGCGCACAGCCAAGTGGGATGAATGACAATGATGCGCCGACGCCAATTAAGATCACAACAAGGAAAAAAAAAGATAAGAATAATAATTATTATAAGTATTATTTTTATTATTATAATTATTAGAAAAATACACTGTGAAAAATAGTCGTAAGGGTTACGGAAAAGATTTCCATGACAAATGTCGTACAGTTGCGACTTCGAGTTGTATAGTTACGAGTATTTTTTAACATCATATGTGTCGACTTAATTTTCCTCAATGAGTTGCTCTCGTAGATTTACGACTACGTGTCGTAATCGTCACAGGTACGAAGAAAAACGTAAATTTACGAACATTTTTCTCACATAACAACAACCTCAATGACGCTTTTCAGGATGAACTTTACAGGCAGCCCGAAGGCAGCCCCTGAGAGACATGGGTCCGAAAGTCGGGTCGTTTACACGGCGACTGTTTACACCAGCCAGGGCAACGAGAGATTAATTAAAAATGCGGTGACGCTGACGTCACCAGCGGACACGAGCAGAAAGAACAAACTGTCGACTATTGATCCAGAAGGTTTGGGGGGGGGGGGGGGGTGCAGACCTGAAGAGGGATAGGGTTGGGGAGAGCGACAGGTTAGCGGGAGAGAGAGAGAGAGAGAGAGAGAGAGAGAGAGAGAGAGAGAGAGAGAGAGAGAGAGAGAGAGAGAGAGAGAGAGAGAGAGAGGCGCTCAGTCGGGGCCGCTGACGGGACTCGGATGTTATCTCTTCTGACTTATGGAGGCGCGGGGTGCCCCTTGCTTGTAATACATAATACACCGGAGGGCCCGTGATTCTCCTGACAGGCCGCAGGCAGGCCAGCTGACGGGCTGCGGGCTGATTCCGAAGCAAACGCGTTTCATTGCGGTCCTCTCGCTCGCTCCTTACGGCCGTGGCCCATGAGTGCGACAAGGACAGAGAGGCGAAAGCACTGTGCGGAACCACCCTACAGCACGCCGGCGGCGAAGTCACGAGGTCACGGGCAGACCCCGAGACACCCTTGTACGTGCGGAATAATGCTCAAATTTCAAAAATTTTATTTTCCTGACATAGTTTTCTGACAATATTTTGACCAAACTGGTTGGTTTTCCAGAAGTGACCCTCCTGGGTGATCCGTTGCAAAACAGAAGGACCTAAAGTCGGACCGACCCTAACACGGCCGGCAACGCAAAAGCTAATTTACTTGACACTTTTCTTTCAATATCCTGACCCCTGATTCTCCTGACAGAATTTCAAAATCCTTACATTTTACTGATACAATAATAAAGAGGATCACACCTTTTGTAGAAAATGTAACGCGTGAGAGTCCAAGAAAAGCAAATAATAAACTAGAACTCGTTTCTAGTCTCACTGCGCAAAGCCTTCAGTTTCACCTCCGCTATAAAAATAAAATGAATAAACAATAAAAAAAACACAACATCGCAACACGCGGAGAATTACCGTACACGGCGTACACTGTGAAAAACTTACAAAAAAAAAATATAATAACTAAAGAAATATTTTTTTCGGCTTTTACCTTTTTCATTTTTTTGCGGCCTAAAGTTGCCGCACAAAGCCGAGTGCCTAGTGTGTGAATGCAACACATCTAAACTAGTGAAATTTTGAAATTTCCTACAAATGCCACGACATACTTTGAGGAACAAGCGTACGCGCGCCCAAAACTTCACACACCTGCAGGCGTGCTACATGAATACACTTATCGAGCTTTGTCATGCACCTGCGTTCGTGCTACATGTATGCATGCACTTACTGAGCTTTATTGTCATGCACCCCGGCTGCACGTCGTGGGGAGCGCGCAAGCACCCCGATGGAGCGGCGACCCACATATAACCCGGCGCTGCGCTTGTGTTTTACGGCCCCGCGAGTCATCCATTTCCGTTTTGACACTTTAAGCGTCTTCAAGTCGCAGTAAATATCACGCTGCGCGCGAGAACCGCGGAGGCGAGCTGAGCCGAACCGAGCCGGCCAGAGTGAGGGGCAGCTCACCGCGGACCCGGGTTGCAGCACTTGTTATTTCCTGCTGATTCCCATCTTGATTACCCGACCAGACCAGAGGTATCTATTAACTCGGAGAGCCGCCCGGCGGCCTGCAGCGTGGCGCAGCGCGGCGCGCTCCAAAATTAGGTCATAAAATTAATGCATCATCTTGTGTATCATTTCTCACAGCAGCGCGCGGCCGGCCGCCCCCGCCCCTCCGGCCCGGACAAATGGCTGGCGGTGGTGCACCGGACGCAATTTACACGTCAGTCGTCTATTACAGGTTTTTTTCCCCCCTTCTCCCTTTCTCTCTGTCTCTCTTTCTACTTTCCCGGCAGCCGGCGCACTGAGAGGGAGGGAGAGAGGAAGAGGGAGACATGAGGAAAGGAGAGAGAGAGAGAGAGAGAGAGAGAGAGAGAGAGAGAGAGAGAGAGCAGGGGGCGGTGATGTGATCTGACGCCGCTGCTCCCTGATGGACATGTAATATCGCTATACGCGGGTGCGTGACAGGGACACACACACACACATTTCTCCCTGAACTGGCGCAATCTGCAGCGCTGGGAAGGCGGGTGTGAGTTAATGTCGCGCTTTCACTAGCTCACCTATGTAATATTCGTGCTCCTGTATGTACAAAGTTCAGCAGCTGAAATGGTTGCCGATGGCAAAATGTTTCCATTCACACACTTGATCTCTCTCGCACCTGAAGGACACGCGTGACGCGTACCCGTGAAAATCCACATCCACCCACAAGTGCGCGACCACCCGAGGGGGAAACAACTCTTCATTTTGGTGCACACATTTTTGTAAACTTTTCACTGTAAACTGGTTGGCGTCTTTAGATGCCAAAATATTGGCGTCCTCTGAGAACGCCAAATCTTGGCGTTCAAAGACGCCAATATTTGGCGTTCTGAGAAGAAGAACGCCAAATATTGGCGTCTTTCAACGCCAAAATTTGGCGTTCTCAGAGGACGCCAAAATTTTGGCGTCTAAGGACGCCAACCAATTTACAGTGTTGTGACTTTTTATAAATGTTCGTGAATTTTTGAGAATTTTTATAGAATTTTTGTAAATTTTCCACGAGGGGGAAAGTACTGGCGGAATCAGTCGTACACCCAGGCACGTAATCAATGCGTAATCACCTGTATGTTAGGCGTAATAACCTGTTTTTAAGGCTTATTATTGATAAAATATTAATTGTAATAACCTTATGTCTGTTAAGCAGTAAAATAACTTAAATAACAAAAAAAAATGGTGCAAACATGCATACTACCCGGCGTAATCGCGTAATCACTCGTACACCATTTTCAGGAATAATCTGAATTAATTTTTTTTTCCGATTTTTTGCTGAAATACGGTGTACAAAAATTTCAGATTTGTTTCCCCCTCGACGACCCCCTCACACTTCTCGTGTGAGGGAGCAGCGGCAGCTGCAGCATTTTCAGCCTTTCAGCCCCACGGCTTCTCGACAGTCCGGGGAGGGGAGGGGAAGGGGAGGCCCAGCCCTCTGGCGCCTGGCGCCCCCCGGGGGTGGCGTGGAGCGGGGCGGGGAGGGGCGGCGCGGCGGTGCAAACTGCATCGTCTTTTTTACAGCGGAAACCTCTTTGGCAAAATGCGCCGTGGCCTCTCTCCGCGGAGTAATCGACGGATAACCACCAGTGCCGCCTCCTCCGAGTCGCCCTACTGCACGTCCTCCGGGGGGTCCTGCCGTGCCGTGCCCCACCCCGCCCCGCCCCGGGCGCGCCAAGTAGCCCCCCGAGGGGCCAGGCGCGCCGCTCCGCGATATACAGTGTGATCACCTCCGCCCCGGCCGGCCAGGCCCACGTCACACACGGGGGAAGCTTTAAAAAAAAAAAAAAGAAGAAAAAGAAAAAAAAGACAGAAATTGGCGCCGAGGGACCTCTCTGGTCCACGGCAACCGAGAGCATGGACCCATCTGACAACTTCCTGCACTCTGCCCTCTGAGTCCTAGAGAGGAGAGAACCGCGAACTGCGTCCACCCTATCCGAGCGGTTTATTCCTCATACCTGGTCTTTCCGGTCAAGGATAGGCCCAACCGCAGTGAGTGCGAGTGACAGCGATAGCCAGCCAGGCGTGCGGTGCGTGGAGACGGGCGGAGGGCCGACTGTCTCTCTCACTCGCTCCTGCTATAGGTTGCCCATACACGACCACGGTTCTCTCTCGCTCTCGTTAGCCGGCCTATCCATGACCGGAATCACCAAGTATGAAAAATGAAACGCTGCATTTCGGCTGGTCGCGGTTCGCCCTCACTCTAAGACTCTATCTGCCCTCAGCCCGGCCCCGGCCACCGCACCGCACACGGTCTCCGGGCGGGGAGGGGGGAGGCGCGACACTAAGTGGCTCCTGCAACTATCTTACTAACAATGCAGCGGCACAGGGGAGCATGAGGCTGCATGGCTGATGGCTGCATGCGTACGCGGCCGCGAGCCCCGTGCAGGTAGGCAGCCCGCACGCGCAGCTGCAAGCGGTGGGGTCCACCTGCGGGCTGCGGCCCGTCGGTGTGAGTGAGTGAGTGAGTGAGTGAGTGAGTGAGTGAGTGAGTGAGTGAGTGAGTGAGTGAGTGAGTGAGTGACTGAGTGAGTGAGTGAGTGAGTGAGTGAGTGAGTGAGTGAGTGAGTGAGTGAGAGAGAGAGAGAGAGAGAGAGAGAGAGAGAGAGAGAGAGAGAGAGAGAGAGAGAGAGGAACGTCATACCCTGCCCTGCAATCAGAACACACACCCACACCCACACACACCCACCCACTCTCTCTCTCTCTCTCTCTCTCTCTCTCTCTCTCTCTCTCTCTCTCTCTCTCTCTCTCTCTCTCTCTCTCTCTCTCTCTCTCTCTCGCTCTGCACCGCTGCAGGCAGTTGTGCAAACTTGACATGTCTCTCGCTGATTCTCGCTCTCTCCCCTCCACACACAGGAGGCGTTGCCGCAGCGCAAAGCAGCCGCCGCCAAAGGTCCCCTTTCCACAACCTCGCTCCTTCACTCTCTCGCTCTGCCGCTCTCACTCTCACTCTCTCTCTCTCTCTCTCTCTCTCTCTCTCTCTCTCAGACGCGCGCACACACACACACACACACACACACACACACACACACACACACATGCACTACGACCTCCACACCCACGCACTCACTTCCTTCACACCTCCCCCTCGGAGGCACATCAATTCTCGCAAGGGAAAATGAGGAGGTCGACCAACCCCCTCTGCTTCCTCTCTCTTTCTCTCTCCCTCCCTCTCGCTGTTTCTCTCTCTCCTACAGCAGGGCAAAAGGGGGGGGGGTGTAAAAAGGGATGCGGCACGCTAACTTTTATTTATGCCTCGGCCCGCCACCGTCCTGGGGCGGGCTGGCTCGCTGGGCTGGGCTGGGCCTTCCCCTCCACCGACCAGACTAACTTGCAGTTTTGTCGGCGTATATGGAGGGCGCAAGTAAAAGATAGAAAGAGAAATATAAAGAGAGAGAGAGGGGGGGGGAGAGAGAGAGAAAGAGAGAGAGGGAGTTGCCACAGAATTGGAATTGTCGATTGTCCTGACATCTTCCTGACAAATTCATGACGAAAATGAGGGTTATTTCTGACATTTTCAGACCACATACCCGGTGAAATTAAAATTGCTGTCATGCAATTTTCAACAGAGAATAAAATAGCTGCACTGTACCGTTTGCAGCCGACAGGTAAAATTAGGGCTCACCCCATTTTTATTCCTGACACTTTTGTCCCAATTTCCTGACATTTTCCTGGTTTTCCTGACTTGTGGCAACCCTGACACACACATACACGCAAACCCGCGGACACACACACACACACACACACACACACACACACACGTTCAGCGTAAAGCTTAAATCAGCGAGGATTGTGCGTCTGTTGCTTGGCGTGGCACGGTGGGGCATGGCGACGGGTGTGAAATGACGAGGGGCTTCGCGCGAGATTAGAGACGGGCCAAAAGGGGTGGGGCGTGGCGGGGCGTGGTGGGGCGTGGTGGGGCGTGGTGGGGCGTGGTGGGGAAGTGCCGCGGCGCGGCGGTGCGGTGGGTCCCGGGGCGTGAACTTGTCAGCGCCTGGCGGCCACCGTGCCGAGCGGGGCGGGGCGGGGCGGGGGTGAACAAACCACCTCAGCCCGACTCCTCGTCCACGAGATTTATCCCCACCGTCGCGGGCTATTTATTTTCGCCATTGGTTGCGGCAGCAACGACGGGGCGAAAGAGGGAGAGAGTGAGCGAGAGCGAGCGAGAGAAAGAGAAGCGAAAGAGAGAGATTAGGGAGTGAGGCCGAGTAAGAGAGAGAGAGAGAGAGAGAGAGGGAGAGAGAGAGAGGGAGAGAGAGAGAGTGAGAGAGAGAGAGAGAGAGAGAGAGAGAGAGAGAGAGAGAGAGAGAGAGAGAGAGAGAGAGAGAACGCGTGTGTGATTTAGATCTGAAAAATGATTTACCGGCCGCATAATCAGGCGCGAGTGAACCGCCGAGTAAAATTTTGTTCCATCTAGATTACGTAAGTCACGCGGTTATATTTTTGGTCGAGGCCTTGGTGACCCGGCCCTCACCCCGCCCCGCCCCACCCCGCCCCCCGCCCCGCCCCACCCCACCCCGGGCTTGACCGCCAGCAGCTGGTGGGCGGGGTGGGGCTGAAGGGCGTCCCGGGCGGCCGGGCCGGGCGGGCGATATCAGGCCGTCCAAACATGTCACCTGCAAGACAGATCTATTTGATTTGGCCCGCACCGCCCGGCCCGGCCTGGCACCTCCCTCCACCTTCTCCCCGCCCCACCTCACCCCGCCCCGCCCCGCCCCGCCACGCCCCGCCACTTCTCTCCACGGCTCATTGTCGGCGACTAAATCAGCCTCATAAATCTCTCGGCTTGTCCGTGTCGTCCTATTGTGAGTCCCCCCGCCTCAGCCCACACAAAGGCCGATTTGATACATCTGCCCGGGCCGGGCCGCCGCGCACCCGGCGCGCCGCCCCGCCCCGCCCCGCCTCGCCACGGCGGCCCCGGGCGGTCAGTCGAGTCACCCGTGTGAATGCCAACAAGAGCAGCATCGACGACGCCCAGCGGGGGCACGCGGGCACACGGGCACCCTGGTCGCGTCCAGCCCGGGGCTGCTTCCCCCCCGGGAGCTCCAGGAAGCCGACCTTCACGACGTCCTCGGGGAGGCCGCGGCGGGGTGGCCGGGGTGCCTCGCGGGGGTGCAGGACGAGGACCCCGGCGATAACGACTGTCCTCACCGCTGCCGCCCTGCCCTGCCGCCCCCGCAGCGCTCATCCGTTTTGACTTATGACCGTGACGGGGAGGTCTCCTTTGACGAGGAGGAGGCCGGCCGTCTGCTTCAGCAGATCGCTCTCGCACCTCCTCCATCCTTGTCGCACCGATGGCGGCGCCCCACGGTAGGTATGGCAGAGCCCCGCGAGTGTGACAAGGACAGAGGCAGAGGCGCGTAGAGCGACGGCAGGACGAGGACGGGGCGATGCGGCGCAGTGCCGCGCTGACGAGGTCATCCAATTTGAGCGGGCCAGGCCTCCGCCCCGGGGACCCGGGCCTCGGCCCCGGCCCCGGCCAGGGCGACAGGGCGAGACACCCAGAATCAATCAATGCCACGGACTTGTGTGCCGTCATCAAGACTGCCAGGCAGGCGGGCAGGCACGGCGGCCCCGAGCCCTCGCTCTCCGGATGATTTGACTTGTAATGCTTAGAGCAGCGCTATATTTCAGCCCGAGTTGACATGATAAATGATTATCCACCTTCGGTAGTTAATCACGGGGCGGAATGAAAAACTGACGTCCCCGCCGCCGCCGCCGCGCCGGTAGCACCGAAATGACAAGACGGGAAAGGCCGGCGCGGCCCGGAGCAGCGCCCCGCCCCGCCCCGCCCCGCCCGCACACCGTGCAGACAGGCGCGCGGGGTATCCCAGCATGATCCCAGCGAGAAGGGCACGGGCGCCGACGACGGCGGCGCAGAAACCTGTCGAAACAAAACCTCGAAACCATCCTCCTCGGTGCCATAGGGTGTATAAGTACACCTGCACCAAGGCTTCTGCTTCGTCTGAGGTGGTCATACCTGCGCGACGGGCTTCAAGGCTGTCCTATAGCTGTCTCTACTCGGGTTTATTAGTCTCCAAGTGCAAAGCGTGCCGCGGGCCCCGAGCGCCCCGCCCCGCCCCGCCCCGCCCCGCCCCGCCCCAGCCCTGCCCGCGGCAGCAGGCAAGGCGAAGCCAGGCGGCAAGCTTTCATGTCGTTCCGACAGGCAACGCAGCGCCGCCGCAACAAGGGGCAGCGCGAATGTTTAGCAGACAATGTCAATTATTTGCCCTCTTCAGAGACGGTCTCTGTCCCCTCCCTTTCGCTCTCTCTCTCTCTCTCTCTCTCTCTCTCTCTCTCTCTCTCTCTCTCTCTCTCTCTTTCTCTCTCTCTCTCTCTCTCTCTCTCTCTCTCTCTCTCTCTCTCTCTCTCTCTCTCTCTCTCTCTCTCTCTCTCTCTCTCTCTGCAGAACAATGGCAGGAAGACGCAGTCCAGTCGGTCCGTCGCAGCAGCGGCGGCCAAAGAGGTCCCCGTCGGCTGTCCCCGGGGGCCCCGGGGGCCCCGGCCAGCCGGACCAACTGTGTCATCGCCGCACTAAAAACAATCGTTTTTATAAAATGAAAATGATCGATGGGCGACGCAATGAGGGCTCCTGCAGAGCGGCATGGCCTAGTGGTCCACTGCGGGCGCGCAGGGCGCGGCCGGGCTCACTGCACGCTAGCGGCGGCGGGGTGGGGCGTGGGGCGGGGTGGGGCGGGGTGGGGTGCGGTAGGGTGCGGTGGGGCGGGGCGCGGCGACGTGGCTGCCGCTTGATTAATGGTCACCGACGTAACAGCGCAGCACAATCAAAGAGGAACTCACGATAAATGAACCGTAAAATGGATTGTCATCGTGGAGGTGACGATGCCGACGTGGAGGCTGGGCCGCCCTGCACGCTGCTGATTCAGAAAGGGCGCTCTCCTCGCCCTGTCTCTCTCGCGCCCACGGGGTGCGCCGTACAGGTGCGCGCGAGAGAGAGAGAGAGGAGCAGAGCGCTCTTCCGAATCAGTCTGCTGATGGCCCGCGCCCTGGGCGCGCCACTGGAGCCGGGAAGACGGGGAGCTCGCCGACGCCTTCAAGGACTCCGTCGTTGTGCTGGCTGCGCGCGAACGGACAGGGAGGAACGGTGTGGTGGTCAAGGTGAGGGCCTTCCGGAGGAGAAGGGGGAGCGAGCAGTGAAGCTGATGGATAACACGGCGTGACGTTTGCTGCTGTCCGCCGCAGCGAGAGAGAGAGAGAGAGAGAGAGAGAGAGAGAGAGAGAGAGAGAGAGAGAGAGAGAGAGAGAGAGAGAGAGAGAAAGAGAGAGAGAAAGAGAGAGGGATGGAAGAAAGACAGAGAGGATGACAACATGACAGCGCGCATTGTGAGCGGCGCGTCTGGGGCGAGAGAGAAGGAGCGAGCAGGGGCTGCCGCCGAGGTGCAGGGGGGAGGGGAGGGGGGAGAAAAGTTACTACAAGAAGGGCTTGGGAGAGGGGGCAGGGGGGGGGGGAGCTGTCCGAATGGAAGAGCAAGAGGTTATGGCATCGTTAATTATTTGCAAGTTCTGTTGTTGCACCTCCGTTCCCTGCCGGCTGCCGCCGGCCCGGACGGCGCGTTCCCTCGACTCTTTCTCCCCGTAGCCCACGTGTGTCCCGCGTGTTTCTCCCGCAAAAAGGGACAGAAATAATCTATAATAAAGAGATTTCTTCATCATGGTGGACTGGGCTGGGGCAGGGCTCGCGTGTCGAAGCACATCGCCGCACGGTGTGGGGCGGGGCGGGGCGGGGGGCGGAACACAACGGAACCGCCCCCGTACCGCCAATGGCTTTATAATTACTGAGCCCTGAGATGCTATCGCCGCGCCTTCGCCAAAAGACTCGCAGTCACGTCAGCCTCATCAGACGGCTGCCCGCCCCACCCCACCCCGCCCCGCCCCGCCCCGGGCGCGAGGACCTGTCGTTAGTTGGGGGGGTTAAACACACACCATACGCCTTACGTTCACCGCTCGCTGGCGAGCTCATAAGATAACCGCCGCGCGCAAAGGGGTCGTTTGTCGACGCATTTCCCGCCTAACTTACTTGCCCTCCTCGGCCCGGGCCGGGCCGTGCCGGGCACAGCCGTCTGATTCCGAAGATCGCTCCGTCCTTGTCGCCCTGATGATCCCCAACATAGGGCACCGCCATTGGTGCGACAAGGACGGAGGCACGACAGATCCGGCCACGCTACAGCGCCAAAACGACGACGCCCCGAGGCGGAGTCGAACAGTCGAACCTGCTGCCCGGCCCGGCCCGCCCGAGGGCCCGCCTGTCTCAACGCTGACACGGTTAAATATCCGGTTCCGAACGACACCATGACGACACACACTGGTCTCGAGAGGTTTGCCAATATTTTCTTCTTTTTTTTGGGGGGGGGGGGAGGGTTGTGCTGGACTCGTGAAACTCGCGAGGGGGCCTCAACTCACCCAAAATTTGTACACATGATTTCAAGATTTCACATGATTTCACATGATTACACCAATTATGATTGAAAGAAATAATTCGTAAAGTAAATACAAGCGTATTTTGAGCTTTATGAGCCCAAAATTCGCACTCAAATCAATTTTTTTTCGGCAATAGATCCACATTTTTTGACAATGATTTTGAAGATATCAGCGATTGTGTACACATGATTTCAGGAGTTGAGGCCCCCTCGGAAACTCGGCTGGCCGGGCCGGGGCATTATTTCCTCATTAAGCTCCGTGTCACCCGCGTCCATCACACTGCTGCTCATCGCGTACGTCACGCGAGGCCGCCGCGGTGACCGAGAGCAGCGTATCCCAGTCACATCGGACGCGCCAATCGGGCCGGGCGTGCCGACACCTGGCGCGTTGACGGCGCTGTGACAGCAGTGTCACTGACATTGTCACGCTCAAACAAACAGAAATCGACTCGGCCTCGTGACGGGGTTCTAGCCTCACACCGGCAGCTCTGGGAGAGGGGGTGTTCGGCCCGGCCGCTCGCGTCTCTCCGAGAACAGCCGCCCCGCCCCGCCCCGCCCCGCCCCGCCCCGCCCCGCCCCGCCCGGCAGCTGAGCAGCACGTCACAGCCCTCACCACACCACCGTGCTCAATGCTCGAGCACTGGCTACTGGCTACCCTTCCAGGATCAAGCAAGCCAAGCCAACTTATTAAGTGGTCCCGCGGCGGCGTCGAGCCTCTCCGCACCTGCTCTCTCTCTCTCGCGCGCGCGCTCTCTCTCTCTCTCACTCGCCTCGTTAGGCCGTGTCGCTGGCACGGTCTTTAGCGCCGCCGCCGATCGTAGCCTGAATTATTTATGTCATAATTAACTTCACGCGGTCGAGCCGGAGCGGAGCAGCCCGTGTGGCAATCCTGTCCGGGAAAGGCCGGCCGGCCCGCTCCGGGACATTTGCCTCTCTCACTCGCTCTCTCTCTCTCTCTCTCTCTCTCTCTCTCTCTCTCTCTCTCTCTCTCTCTCTCTCTCTCTCTCTCTCTCTCTCTCTATCTCACAACTCCTCCCTCTCACCTCCCTTCTCTCCCGGCCCGGCCCGTCTCGCGAGCTGTTGCCAAGTATGCCCCTTCGCTCGGCCGGAGGTACCTCTCTCTCTCTCTCTTTCTCTTTCTCTCTCGCTCTTGCTCCGCTCGGAGGCGATAAGCATCGCAGGGAGTTAACATTCACATTAGCAGGGGATTCCTGCTAACTTGTTACTTCGACAACGGCTTTGCAGTCCTGCCCAGCCCCGCCCCGCCCCGCCACACTTCTCCCGGAACGCCTCTCCGGGAGACCTCCATCACCACCAGTATCCAGTATGATCATTCCGCAAGGCGGTCTCGTCTCTCTGTCCTTGTCGCACTCATGGGGCGAGGCCTCAAGGAGCAAGAGAGAGGACACTACTAAACGCTTTGCGGAATCAGTCTGCAGCACTAACGTAAGAAGCACAGACCCACTGCTCGCCCGGGCTCGGGGTGACACTGACACCCGTCGTCAACCCACTTCCACACCAGCTGAGCCTGCGGTCCTGCGGTCCGAGTCCGAGGATCGTTCTCGCGCTCAGCGTCCTTGTCGCACCAACGGGGTCCTGCCATCCCCAAAATAGAGCACTGCCATAGGTGTGACAAGGACGGAAGCACGAGAGCGATCTTCGTAGTCAGAGAAGGCTGGTTGCAGGAGAATATTTTATCGCGAGACATACCGCCGCCGCCAGCGCTCCCGCAGTGCACGGCTGCGTTTTACATCCGCGATTCCGCTGCTGGCACTCCCGACGAGTGCGAGAGAGGCAGCATTCTCGCCCCGCTCAGTAGTCCCCTTGAGAGCGAGAGAGACAGAGCAGCGGTCCGCAGAAGCACCGAGTGGGGGGGGGGGGAGAGTTCCACGAGATTTCATGGAAATTTGCATGAATTTTCAGTCCCGATACATCTCCTGAATCCGGGGGCTGAGGCTGGACCGTAACCGAACCCGCGAGCATCGGAACAGAAACCCTCCCCTCGCGCGGCAAGAACATTGGACGCCAAGTAAAAAGGGGGGGGGGGGGGGGAAGACTTCTAAGGGAGGATAATGGCCTAAAATTACGGGTACTCAACTCACCTAACCTTGAAGATGGGTGCGTCTCGATGAAAAGTCCGAGAAACAGCGAATGCTGGTCGGCGGGGGGAGCCACAGCTGATCGGCCGCGGGCGCCATACTGGCCGTAACCTCCGGAGGTTCGGTACGAAGCACACGATGTTCCCAAGTTGACGGCGGCAGGATACCAGGCACAGGCACACACGGGATTTATCCGCGAACGTCGAGTGATGCTTAAGTTTCGAAATATCACAAGAAATAAGGCGGCAGATGCAAAACGTTACCGATAGACCGAATTCACCGGCGGGATCCGACATCGAGTCGTACTTCGGTTAAAGGGACGGTTGCAACTGGCTCTCAGGATGGCCAACTACCAGGGCTAACATTTTCATTTGAATAATTGTGAAATGAAATAATTAAACTAATTTTGAATCTAAAGGCCCGGTATTTTCTAGAATGATCAGGTCGTAATATCACATGATGCGCCTTTGCCCAAGTGGTTAGACGAAGAGACGAGCTGGAGACCCGAGATAAGACTTCAGCACTGTGCGATTTTGTTGGCAGCTCGGAAAACGCAAAGTCCCGCCCCGCCGTCAAGTTTCACAAAAAAAAAGAAGGAAGAAGAATCATAATCTGGAGTTAATTTGAAACCGTGACTTTTCATTTCACCTCTTAGTTAAAAAGCGAAATCAGAAAGACAAAAGAAAAACTGGTGAAGTTGCCATGCTCTGAGTTTCAAAGTCAACTTGCATGAAGATTATTTTCGTTATACAAGTAAATTAGAGAGTAATAAAAGTTCTTCAATTTACACAAGTCTATTGCCCAATTATTCTGTGAAGCTTTGGGCTTAGGGGGTACTGTTTATTCTACAAGAAGAATCACAGCGAGCAGCGGTGAGCGCCTACAGGTAGGCCACCCAACTGACGTGAAAATCGGTTAGGCGGCCTACCGCCTCCCTGCCAGGCGGTGCCGAGGATGTTCCTGGAGGACACGGAGGACTCTCCTGACTTGTAGGGATAATCCGGACAGGAAATCAAATTTAAAGAAAAAAAACAGGAAGGAGACTTAGCAGGCAGGTTGGCGTGTTCATTAGCTCATGGTGCAAAATAAATTGAAATTCATACCTACAGAGCCACGGGGCGGGGCGTCGTCGACATGCTGACGCGACTGCCGCTGTGTGCGGTCTCTGCGATTGCGGAGGCGGGGGCAGTGCATAGTAGGAGAGAGGACGGGGTTCATGAGGGAGAGGAGGAAGGGGGCGGAAAACGGCACGATGGATGGCACCACGGGAAACATATTTCACGGCCGCATGGATAGCGCGGGCGGCCGCGGCTTACCCCGGGCGGCAGCGGGGCGGGGCGGGGCGCCGAGCGCGGGCTCTGACGTTGCGGCTTCCGTGCGAACGAGACAAGCCAGCACCACTTGCACTGGCGAGCATGAGTTATTGGCGGGAAGCTGTAAATTAACACGGGGCATTACCGCTCAATGGGTGGGCGGGGCGGGGTGTGGTGGGGCGGGGTGGTGATATGGCACTTTGGGAGGAGAAGGATACTGCTGTGACGAGTCATGACGATTTACATTTCCCGCCGCCCGCAGAGCGCCGATACATATGTATGACACAGCGGTACATGCATGCACCAAGTGACGCCAACTAGCGTGCCACAGGAGGGAAAGAGAGAGAGAGAGAGAGAGAGAGAGAGAGAGAGAGAGAGAGAGAGAGAGAGAGAGAGAGAGAGAGAGAGAGAGAGAGAGAGAGAGAGAATAAAATGCACAAACCTCACGGTGCCGGGCTGGTGCCTGCCGGCGTCTTGAAGAGATTTCGCAGTGCACTGGTCAAAAATGTTGTTCTTCATAAAGATGCAAATCTAGGAAATTTTTCCTAGACAAACCCTGCCTACTAGGCAACATTCGGACACCACTGTGTGGCAGGTTGCCTAGTAGGCAGGGTTTGACTAGGAAATAACTGGCTGGCTTTTACTGGATCTATACGCGGCTTATATTTTAACTGGGCTTCATACCAAACGTAAAAGTCAGTCTAATCGACTGCTTAAAAATTCCTAGATTTGCAACTCTAGTTCCCCAGGCTTCAAAATGACCCAAAAAGTGTGTCTTTTATGGAAAATTTTGGAGTCGAAACTTGGAAACGTTTCACCTGTCAACTGTCTTTCGCACTCCCTTTGACGTTACCGCACGGCACGGCGCTCGGCACTGCTGCGGCTCCAAGGGTCGCAACCACTTCCATAATCCTCGTACACCCCTCTAGATGATTATTGATAATCACATGATCATAATCATGAAAAGTTTTCAAATATTGAGAAATTTGTGAAAAATATGGAGAAATAGTGTCAAATTTGGCCAAAAGTTGCGTGATTACTGGCCAATAATCAGTAAATATGTCAAAGATAAACTCAAATAATCATTGGTAATCGCCATAATCGTGACTGATTATAATCCTCGTCCATGATTTTTCAAAGTGGTAGACCCTTGTGCGGCTCCGCCCAGCCTCGCCCTTCTCTCCTGCGCCCCTGCAGCTTTTCCAGGTGCCGTGCCGTGTGGCAGCAGGCCGGGGCCGGGGACAAGAGCCACGGCATGGCAGTTCACGACACGGCACACGGCACGCTCGCCGCGCGCCCGTCCTGTGAGGCGATATAGGGTCTATTGCTGATATTGATACGGCGGCGTGCGTGCGTGCACGCCCCGCCCCGCCCCGCCACGCCACGCCACGCCACGCCACCGGGCCGCGCTCGCGCCGAGACGACGCACGACCGCTGCTGAACTTACTCTTTTAAAGTGGTTCAGAGGGATCACTTTCACGTCGCGACAGCGCAAGAAGGCGCGGTGGTGCGGGCGGTGTCAGCAGCAGCGAGGGTGGAGAAAAAATAAAATAAAATAAAAACAAGACGGGGGGGAGACAGCGGGCGGGTGTAGCTGGAGTACCGTGGTGGTGGCGCATCTCCGTGACATCGAAACCGCCAGCCGCCGCAGCGCAGCGCGGCCCGGCCCGGCGCGGCGCGCAGCTCCGGTGTGGCGTGGAATGAGTGTCAAACGCACGCCTCGCCGACGTGGTGTCTTGTGCGATCATATTAGCGTGATGTGCCATGGCGTACTGCAAAGAGCGCCTGAAAAGAAAAAAGTAATGGAGGGAGAGGGAGAGGGAGAGAGATGGGATGCACGCTTGTCAGCTCCAGTCTGGATTAAGGCGCACTCCTGGAGTGGGCAGGCCGGGCCCGGCGGGCCCCTCGCTTCTTCGTGGTTATTTTCTTTTTTTTCCCTTTCTCGTTTGGGTAGAAGAGACGAGAAAAGCTCCGCCCCGTGTACCCACGTACCCGCGGCGCCGCGACAGCGCGCACCAGACCACCGGGTTGCCTAACTTCCCGTGCTGACGTATATAGCCGCGTATAGCACGAGGGGGGATCACTTCAAAATCACATATACAAAATGTGTTCAATGCCTGTTTTTTACTTTGGATTTTTTTTTTTTGTGATGAGATTTTTGTTCATTTCGATTTATTTTTTTTTGACTTTTTAAGGAAAATTTCTGTCACTTTTCGAAAAATTTTAATCTTTGACCCCTATTTCTGATTGTTCTCAATTTTATTTCGGTTTCTTGTTATTTATTTTTTCTCGAGTTTTTTATTTTCTGTATATCTTTCTTCTGAATTTTATTTTGATTGTTTAGATTTTTTTTAAATTTTAATTATTTTAGGGGGGCCGTTCAATTATTTTTCGAAGAGATTCCCCGCTCGGTGGAGCACCAGGAAACAGGCAATTCAGGCGGTGGTAAGGAGTTGAAACAGTGATCTGGGAGACAATTATAGTGTTTTTTTCTTCTTTGATCTGGTGTACAAAAGTTCGTTGATAGGATGTCGTCGAGGCGCGTCGCGTCGGTCAGAGGTCGAACCTGCACGGTCTGTCCAGAGCGAGGTCCAGGCAATAGGTGCCCCGCCACCTGGAAGCAGAGAACTCAGGGAAGTCCGGAAGAGCTGTGCGATATCAGGTTTTGGATGCATCGAGATACGATATCGAGTTATCAATCAAGTTGCGGAATGTCGCGTTTCTGATATCCCTCAACTGATACGTTGATACCCACGATATGATCAACTATCGAAATAATCAAAGGCAGTTTTGAGGCGACATCAATCCCTTCGACTTATCAAGGTGACATGTACACCGTGACTTGACGCATCGAGATATCGCACAGCCCGGACCACGAACGACGGCCCTGGGTGGTCAATCATCGGAGAGTTCCCCGTGATAGTCTTGAACTGGGTACTTCCAGATTGATCTCTCGACTGTTCGAGGTCGAGATCCTGTGTAGTTTCTATTGAGGCTGGAACCGAGGGAGAAATAACTCTGAATTTTTGTGTAAAAATGTTGTGTAAAAATTTTCGCGAATACTTAGTAAATTTGAAATTTTGTTGGATTTTCCCTGGAATTCTGCAATGTTTTTGTCAATTTTCCTTGTGGGCAAAACTTTCAGATTTGTTTATTCCCCCTGGGATCGAACCCAAACAGTCAAGAGTCGACCCGGAAGTACCCGGTTCGAGACTACCGCGGGGAGCTCTCCCATGACCCTTATCTTGCGTCTGCAGTGTGCACCCACCTGTCCATGGAGGCCTCGGTGAGCGTGAGCGCGAAGGGCGGCCTGCCGCGCTCCCGGTTGCAGGAGGAGTCGCAGGGCACGGCCGCCGTCCAGCCACCGGGGCTGCGCACCAGCTGGGCGTAGTAGCACACGCTCAGGAAGTGGCTGCACCGCATGCGACCTGCCAGTGCCCACAGGCGTCATCAAGTTCGTAGTGAACCACGTTCGGGGCATTCCCCCGCGGCCCGCGGTGGAATTCCCTGCGGAACTCCAGTTTGGACGTCGAAGTTCAGGGCTCCTGAGCAGTGTTGCCAGAAAAGTGAGGCACGCGCAATACAACTGTTTGCAGGCGGCGGTTTGGCTGCCTACTAGGCAACTCCCCTGCACTCGTGCCCAGACGCTGCCTAGCAGGCAGAGAAAGATACAGTCCCGTTACGCACCTAGGTGTATTGCGCAGTTTTTCCCCTAACTTTCTGGCAACACTGCTGCTGAAATTCAGCGCGGAATTCGCAAATAAGCTCACGACGACACGAAGAAGGCTCGGCGCGCGGACTTACTGAACCGGCCGCCCTGATCGCAGCTGGGCTGCAGCCGGCCGCCGTTGAAGCAGAAGCTGGCGTGGCCGTCGGCGGGCGCCGCCGCGGGGTACTCGCCGTAGAAGCCCATGTTGGTGTGGAAGGACTGGACGACGCGCGCGTCCCGGGCGGCCAGCGCGTCCGCGCCCAGCAGCCGCTCCACCTGCGGCCGCGCCGGGTCCAGCGCTGCGAGAACCGCCCCGGAGTCAGATAGGTTCGTTTAGGTTGGGCCGGAAGGGGGAAACAACTTTTGGAATTTCTGTGTGCAGATTTTGCTAATTTTTCCTCATTTTTTCTACTTTTTTTTCTGAATTTTTCTACTTTTTTTTCTGAATCTTTCTATTTTTTTTTGTGTGAATTTTTCTGAATGTTTCTGAATTTCGAGGTGTGCAAAAGTTTCTGAATTGTTATTTCCCCCTCGGGTCGGGTTACACTTGTCGCACGCACCGACCACCTTGCGGAGGCGCTGGGGCAGCATGCGGCTGAGCATGCCGCAAATGTGCGCGCCCAGCGAGTGGCCCACGCACGTCGTGGCGAGGCGCGGGTCCGCGCCCACGCCCACCATGTTCAGCTCCAGGGCTGTGGCCTGCTGCAGCGCGCGCACCACCCGCGCCCCGCAGCGCGCCGCCGTGCGGGAGTGGCGGACCGCGTCCGCGTAGCACGGGTAGCGCGCGAGCGGCGACCAGTCCAGGACGAGCACGTTGTACGCGCCCGCCTCCAGGTACGCTGCAGCACACGAGGATACGCACGCTCAGGGGTTTTTGAATGAACTCTTTTTTCATGAATGAACCCGGTTTTACTTTGACGGCACCTACCGTCGCGGAGGGTCGGAGTGGGCGCCCTGTCCGCGCCGCCGTTGAAGCCGTGCACCAGGAGGACCGTCCTGCGCCCGGGGTCCCAGCCGCTCCAGCGCAGCCACCCCGCCCGGCGCGGGTCCAGCACCTTGCGGCGCGGCGGAGACCTGCAGGGTGATTCCGAACAGCGATCAGTATTGTCCTCTCTCTCGCTCCTTACGGCCGTGCCTCGTGAGTGCGACAAGGACAGAGAGACGAAACCACTGTGCGGAATCACTCCACATCGGCCGCAAGAGCACGTGCGCCGCCGTCAGCCAGGAACTAGGGCTCTTATTTGTACCCGGGTACCCGGGTAACCCGGGTACCCGCCCGGGTAGGAACCGGGTTGGCGGGTTTTCCCGGGTACCCGGGTTACCCGGGTAAACCCGGCGGACCCGCGCCTGTAGGTAGGCAAATTGACTTGCCTGTATGCCATTTTGCCTATACCTGCAGGCGCGGTTCTACCGGGTTTACCCGGGTGCCCCGGGTACCCGGGTAAACCCGTCGACCCGGTTCCTACCCGGGTTACCCGGGTACCCGCGGGTAGGGTTTTTAAGAGCCCTACCAGGAACCTGCCCTCTGGAGGCTCATCGGGGAGCTCCCGCGGGCTGCTGCAGGTGCTCAGCTCCGCTCAGCTCACCCCGGCGTGTAGAGGTGCACGGTGACGTCCGGGTAGCAGGGCGGGGCGCTGGCGTTGGTCGGGGCCAGCAGGCGCGCCAGGCTGCGGCCGGAGACCAGGTCGTCCAGCATGCAGCGCCACTGCCCGGCCATGAGCTGCGCGAACCCGCGACCCTCCTGCTGCTGCTGCTGCTGCTGCCCGCGGCCTGCAGTACGAGCTCAATCAAACCAGAGCGAAAAATAAAAATGGGCGTTCGGATCGAGGGAGAAACAACACTCTGAAATTTTTGTACACTTCATAATTCAGAATTAAAAAAAAAAAAAAAAAAAAAAAAAAAAAAAAACAGAGAAATTCTGAGAAATCCAGAGAAATCCACAAAACTTGTGGTAAAATTCAAGAAAAAAATTCACAAGCATTCAACGATAATTCTCAAAAATTCACAAAACTTGAACACTAAAATTCAGAGCTGTTTCGCCCTCGGTCCGGCTGCACGGTCCGGCTGCACGGTCCGGCTGCATGTTCCTGCAGTCTATCTACCCTCAAAAAGAGTAGGCCTCGGAATAGGCAAGTATGGTGGAGAGAGGCTGGGCTGGGCTGGGCTGGGCTGGGCTGGGCTGGGCTGGGCTGGGCGGGGCGGGGCGGGGCCGGGCGGGGCGGGGCGACTGGACACCGGTGTCTCCGGGCGCGCGACAACTGGGCCTCCCTAACTAGCAGAGCAAACCGTGCGGGGGCGGGGGCGGGCGTAACGGTGCTGTGCTCCGCTGTCTGTCGGGTTGAGGCCCGCGCCCGGGCATGTCGACCTCCGTCTCCGTCCCCACCCGGGCGCTGTTTTTGAAACCCTCTTCGATCTCAACTAAGCCGTTAACTTACTCGAGGCTGGATTCCCACCTCGCTGCTTGTCTTTGGTCCAGGCGCTGAGGAGTGGGTGAAGGAAGTCGGTGGAAGTCATGCAATTTAGGATAGATTGGGTTGTATTTGAGAATGAAGGACAACAAGCGATCGTGTCCTACGAGTTCTCTGTCAGACAACTGCCCTCTTCGTAACCAGTCCCAAGACTGAAGTCAAGCGAGGAAGTTACGGCGCCCCCACAATGGCCGTTACCGAGGCAGAACGCCTGCGACAAACTGGATAGGCCAACCCGCCAAGCACTCAGGTGAAGTTGGCGGCCTACCCGGAGAGCACAAGCACAGGGGGAAGCAGGAATTAAATGCCTGGTACCCAAAATTTCGTACCGTCACCTCCCGATGAGTTGATTGTGGGGGCACCTCAGGGAGGGGTAGGGTCGAGATCGAGGAGGGTTTCGAAACAAGCCGCCCGGCCGGCCCGGTCGGCTCCGGGCCGCTCCGGGAGCACATTACTCATTCAGAGGGCAGCGGAAGCGCATCGTATCGCCGCGCAACCGCGCGCTGCTGCATAATCGATTCAACTGTCTACAGGCGGGTGGGAAGGAAACAAAAGGACGGGGCGGCACGGGACGGGACGGTCACAGTGTAGTGAGACCTGACGGGGGCGGGCCGGGCACCGTGCACGCCGACGATGAGGGTCCCACCGCCCGCGTCGCCGCGTTAGCAAGCACGTCGCATAACCATCGAGCGAGAGCAACAATTCGGGGATCGAAAACGCGAGAAAGGAAAAACCGCACAGTGGCGAAGCACGGCGTGGTTCCGCGCCGCCAGCGTGTCTGGGAGGGAATCAGAGGAAAGTCGTCGTGCTCGACCCGCAGGGCTGCCGCCGCGGCCTGTTGGGGAAGGTGTCCATTGAACTGCAGTGTCCTGCTGTCCTGCGGGGGCTGCGGCAGTGCCCGCCCGCAGGTCGGACTCACCTGCGGCTGGCAGTGTCAGCAGGGCCATGAGAGCCACGGGGGCGGTGTCCTGCTGTCCTGCGGGGGCTGCGGCAGTGCCCGCCCGCAGGTCGGACTCACCTGCGGCTGGCAGTGTCAGCAGGGCCATGAGAGCCACGGGGGCGGTGTCCTGCTGTCCTGCGGGGGCTGCGGCAGTGCCCGCCCGCAGGTCGGACTCACCTGCGGCTGGCAGTGTCAGCAGGGCCATGAGAGCCACGGGGGCGGTGTCCTGCTGTCCTGCGGGGGCTGCGGCAGTGCCCGCTCGCAGGTCGGACTCACCTGCGGCTGGCAGTGTCAGCAGGGCCATGAGAGCCACGGGGGCGGTGTCCTGCTGTCCTGCGGGGGCTGCGGCAGTGCCCGCTCGCAGGTCGGACTCACCTGTGGCTGGCAGTGTCAGCAGGGCCATGAGGGCTACGAAGGCGGGCCGGGGCTTAGTCCTCATGGCGCGGGCCTTGACAGGTGCAGACTGCGCGTGGGTGGCAGCTCCAGCTCCGGCTCAGTCCCGTCACAACACCGCGTCTGGGAAGTCTGGGGCCCCGCCCCGCCCCGCCCCGCCCCGCCCCGCCCCGCCCCGCCCCGCCCCGCCCCGCCCCGCCCCGCCTGCCTGGAGGCCACGGTTGATAGTGTTCAGAACCGCGAGAGGAAAGAACAAGGCTGCTACAGGGATGCAGAAATGAGAGTTCCCGAATTTTCCCCCATTCCTAGACAAAAACTTTCGTGTTTACCTCTTTTTCGATGCGATCCCAGGGTTAGCCTCAATAAAGAATGAGTGTTGATTCTAAACGGAGGGAGTGCTGCTGAGAGACAAAAAGTGAGTTGTCTAATCGCCAGTGTCGAGCTGGCTGTCAGCTTACCGTCCTGGGCCCGGCCCGGCGGCAGCATGTTGCGTTTGTGTGTGGGGACTCATATTTTTTCACTGAACTTTGTCAAAATTACCTGATTTTGCCCTTATTTGAGACAAAATTACCAGACTTTTACCTGATTTCTCTCACCTGTAACATCCGTGGGGGAGATGAGATGAGGGCGGGGCAGTCAGAAAACTTCATTGTATTCTTAGGAAATAGCAAATTCTTTAATTTTGTAAATTATCATTATAAACATTTAGTTTTTTTTTTTTTTTAATTCATTTACTCATTCTTTTTATTATTATTTGGGGGAGAAGGGGAGGGGGAGGTGATTGTTATTTAGATAGCACACTTTGCTCAAGGTTGACTTTGCTGCATCACAGTTACAGGAAATGATATGAGTTAGCCGAACGCAATTGTCAGTGAAAAGAAAAAAAGAAACAGAAAACAATGCAATAGGAGCAGTGCTGAGACTGCTTAAAAATTTTGAGGGAGGCAGAGAGAAGCCACGGATACAGGAGGAGCAATCTAAAGTACAAGTTCTGAGAAGATAATATTACATTACATGATTGAGGGACAAGAACAGCAACATACAATTGGTCACACTAATACTGCCACATTATAGCTATGTAGTCAAAATTATATTATTGATCATAAAATTTTGTTCAAATGATGAACAGATGATGGTAAGTATACAATAGCCCTGCTAATCAGGTAAATGAGAAAAGGGAGCCATGGCAAGCAAATGATTAGTTGGGAGCTCTACCCACAATTTGAGTATTATGAATTTTTCATCAATTCAACAGAAATTTTTTTTAAAATCAGATTTTGCATTTTAAAATGAAATCACTCTGTAATTTCTAAATTTCTAGTAAACGTGCATTTCTCGAGTAGAAACAAAAGAGCAAAAGGTATAAAGTTACAGTTTTGATCGTGCTCCAACTATCATATACGGCTTTGGGTAGGGGCATAATGCTTGGGATCTGTGGAATGCCATAATATCCTCAATGGCAACGGCCTAAGGAAGAAAATAGAGCAATAAAACACATCATCATTAGAAATCTACAGTCCACAGAATTTGTATCAAAATCGTAACTTACTGGAGTTATGATTTCTGGGGCGGGGCGAAGGTCCTCAGCCACTTTCCCATTATCCATCACTGCTGCATTTTCTTCTCCACGAAGTTCGAAAGTGGAGTCCTTGCATGGTACAACTTGAACAGAAAGTTTGTGGCGCTTTGAGGCATCATGTTTAATCAGTTCCTGTAGACAAATATATTAAATTGTACGCAATCCAATCACATTAAAGAAGATACTGTAGTTACTAGTTAGTAGTTAAAGAGTCACCTCATAGTGCTGTAAAATATCTTGCTTTGTTAGCGTTCTCATATAATCAACTTCAACATTGTCACGATCAAAGTGATACAGCTGAGACACAATTTCCCTCCAATATATGGAACTCAAAGTCCAAAGCATCTTCGGTTTTTCTAATCTTTTAATGGCTACAGCTTCTTTATGCTTTTCAAAGTCCTCATCACTCATCTCAGCAATAAATTCCTGCGAAGAAAAAGAGAGGAAAGAGTTCATTTTGCTTTCCCCTTTGAATAAATTAAGTAGAAGATTGGCAATAATTAAGGGTTGAAATATGTTGGCTTACATGCATGTGGTCAAAAAATGCCTCTACTCTTTTTTCCACATATTCTGGATCACGACTGGACTGCACTAAAGCCATCAAGCCCTGTTCAGTGTATGAACGATGTATACTGCACCGAACAATATAACCAAGCTGCTCCTTTGTGCGAAGGATTGTGAAAAATGGCTCCTTTAAAATTTGAGCGATTAATTCTAGTTTCATGTTGTTCTCAGTATTTAAAGTGCCGCATTGGAGATAAACTGCAGTACATGAGGATGGGTGGACTGAAGATTCAATTCGGTACACAAAATTACTTTTGTCTGCTAGTTGGATTTGTCGTAACAATGCCATTTGTTTCGGCAAGAGTGGTCTAAGTTTGAATTGCTTTTTGAGGGTCTCTTCAACAATATTTGATAACTGAAGTGCTCTCTGTTCAGAAGACATAATTGATAATCAAATCATATAACCTTTACATAAGATAACTCAACTGGAAAACAACTTTGTTGAATGTACCTCTTTAGATGCACTTCCATGAACCAGATATTCTAAGTGAATATTCGATAACAGATGAGGAACAAACTCTTCTACATCACTAGCAGTCAATCCTAAGAGGAGATAAAAAAAAGAAAAACATCAAATTTGAGGTATGTTAAGATAAGGATCATAATTGGTTCTAAAGGGGATGACTTGTTGTAACTACCTTCCAAAGCATCCATAAGTTCTTCTTTGGTCCATTGGATGTAAAACATCAGCATGTAAAGGTAATACATTGCATGAGAATGAGGCTGCTCTAGTTTGAAGTTGCGCAGGGACCTCATGTGCTGAAAAAGAAAACCAAAATATATTATCTGTCCTTCTAATAGATGGTTCTGCATGTTACATCCTAGAAGGGTAAAACTCCAACTGCACAAAAATCTTAAACAGTTTGACAGCTAAGTAAATTTCAAACTATGATATGGTGCACCTACATTTTCTTTCAGAATTTCAAAGCGCTTTGGGTCCACCTGAAAGTTGGACATTTTTTCAACAATCTTCTCCAATAGGACATGCTGTTTACTGGTATATCCCTCCACAACTAGCTACAAAAGTATATTGATGAAAACAAAATGGTTTAATTAGATTTAATATATAGAAAAATTTTTTTGACAAATTTATTTCTTACAAACAACAATCATCCACATTAAGCAACATACCGTTAAACCTGTTGTCGTCATTCCCAGACTGTAATGTAAGCCTGCAAGTGTGGCTGCATAAGAGTACTCATTGAGAGCATCCTCCATTAGAATCACAAACATAGTTGATTTATTGAAACTATTTGGATCTAAATATGCTAAGGGGCTGCAAAAATTCATTGATGATTTAAAATCAATCAGAAACAAATTAAAATTTTAAAAGAAGCTTTCTTTATAAATGGCTACCTTGCAATATCAATTTTGCAGGATGTTTTGGGCAGTAAAAACTTATCATCCTGCTTGTACCAAACTCTTGAGAGCGGGGTATCTTGTATTATTGCTGGGAAAGGTTTTATCTGCACAAAAGAGCAAAGATTGATAAAATCGAACAAAAACTAGAAATTTACAAAAGCAAAGCATCATTTTAAGTTCTTCCTACATCAGGAGTAACTGGTAATATCTCAAAATCAGTAGGTATGAATTCATTTGTAGGGGGAAGGGCAAGGTCATCACAAAATCCAGCATTGTTCCACTTCTGAAGAATGGAAAGAAAAAAGATTAGACACTTATTAGGTGCATATTTAATATCATAGGTAATATAATCAAATTTGGAACATACTTGGAGTGTTTCTTGGGGAATGTCCGTTAAACAGTAGTCTGTTCCATACCACTCTTCCTTCTTATCAGCAAGTGACTTGAACTTTTGAGCTTGTACAACCACTCTGTGTTTGAGAAAATAATTATGAATGAATAAAAGAAACAAAACAAACACAACTTGGCAAAATACATGCAAACACCTCACACTTTGACATTCCCACTGACCTCATATTATTTGGAGTGAGTTTATTTAAGACCTCTTCAACAATCAGATCAGGTCTCCATTCATCCAGAATATAATGACCTTTCAAAACATCCTCCATAGCAAATCTCTGCGGAATTAAATGACAAATAAAAGTTTATCAAAAGGGAAGAGACCATCAACCCTTGATATGAACTGTTGACAACTTACTGTTATGTTGGATGCAAGGTTTGTGACATAGCTCATGGGAGGCTCCTTGTCTTTGAATCTGAAATTCATTTCCTTAAGAGATTTCATCTCGTCAAAACTTTCTTTTTTTGGGCCAGTCTTTTTCAACAGATTGATATACTAAATCAAAAATGGAAAGTGATCAGATAAAATGTGTTTAAGTGGATTGAAAAGGGGGGGGGATTATTTTGATTAAAATCTTACCTGAAAAATGATACAAATGATATCATCCACATGATCCACACCTTCCTCAGACAAGTCCACTGCAACAGAAAACTCAGCGAACCCTCTAGCAGGTTGTGTGGGGCCAGCCCTCAGTCCACTACACCAGCCTCGAGAGCGTAGAGCAGAGAGAATGCTTCCAGGACCCTCATGGCCAATAAAATGGGCCACATACCCTGCAGGCTAGAAAGAGTGGATTATTTAATTTTAGGAATACATCAAACATAGAAATCAAGAAATTCAACTGTCACATACACAAGATTTGTATTGGTCTGTAAGGTCGGCAATGGGGAAAGTAATGACAAGGTTACGCAAGTCTTTGACAGGAATTGCAAAAAGCTTTTTTTGCAGTTCATCTGGTCCATATGGAGATTCAGGCCATGATGGTGGCTCAACACCATCTTTACACTTTACAAGTGAGAAGTTCTCAACAACCATAGTTTCCAGATCATCCAAGCTCTCTGCAACATTGCAGAAAGGTTACAGCCCTGACATAGAGGGAAAATTACAAATCAATGCACACAATCTTACCTCTCCCTAAAACAATGAGGCTCATCATGTTTGAGGAGTACCATGTTGAGTGGAATTTCAGGAGTTCATCCCTAACACTGATGCCCATTTCTTTTGGTTTTTCAACAAGGGTCTGTTTGTTTCCTGTTTAAAACAGAAAAAAATCATAAGATTGTTAAACATTCTACAGTCAATAAAAAATAAAATATTTAAACCAAAAAGAGGGGGGAGGAGGACTTGTAAACCTACCAGTGCCATATTTGGAGTAAGGATGACCTTTCTTGGAGAGAGACTTTTTCAACTGGGACAAACGCCATACATCTCGAAGCACATTATTAGCATTCTCTGATTCAATGGCGTTCACCTCTTTATCAGTAGCACTCTCCGTGAACAATGGTGAAATGAAAAATTGGGCAAAACTGTTGACAAAAATCAAGCCATTAAACATGGCACAAAAATCAAAAGCAACAAAGGATGATTCAAATCATTTGGAGAAATACATGTCTAAAGTTTCTCGAAGACGATTAGGAGCCACATCAAAGAAATAATTTGTAACATCTGTCGAAGTAAATGCATTGGCTCTTCCAGCATTTTGTGACAAAAATTGGTTATATTGATTTTCATCCGGATACTTCTCTGTTCCTAAAAACAGCATGTGCTCACAAAAATGTGCTAGACCAGGCAATGCATCAGGGTCTGACATGTAACCTGAAAAAATAATATATCAAATTAAATGTATTTAATGTATAAATAAAAGAAATTTGGATTCCTGGTTGTCTTTCAGCATGAGTGTACTGATTCTTAACTTACCAACTGCAACATCAATACAAGCAGCTGATTTGTCTGTTGTGTCATCACTAATTAAGAGGACTTTCATTCCATTATCTAAAATTAAGCCTCTGTAAAGTCGCTTATCCTCATCAGATTTTGTTATATTTTCGTATCTGCGTTTGGCTGTCATCGTGTTGTTGAGTGCAGGTGAAACTTTAGAACTGAAAGTAAAACAAAACAAAATTCTGTTTTAAAAGGAGAACAAGAAAACTCAACATTTAGTTATCATAAAGACGAGCAAAAAATGTAAATATGCTGAGAGAAAGGTGAGGACAAGTTCTAAGTGAAAAAAATTCTCTGGTACACACTAGACTGAACGCTAGTAAATCTGAATTTGCAAGATTTTGTAAGTAAAATAATGACAAATGTAATATGTTGTCCAATACACTTTGTGAGTGGGGTTTGTGTTTGACAACACACAAAACCAACCTCAGAACTCGTTGAAAAATGAGAAGGGGAAAAACACTTCTTGTAGAAACAGCAAGCCTCCCAATATGATTCATCACTACCTCACTGTATCAGAAAGGAACATCACTATAAAAATATCGCTTGTCTCACCGTGACGTAAAGTGAAAACCAACAGACGGGACAAGTGATCCTATGCACTGGTTGTTGACCAAAATGTGTAATGTTCAAGACACTAACATCACCCACCTAAACAAACAAAAAATCCCTAAAGATTCGTAAGAATTACATAAGAGAAACCAGAACTTCGAATTAAACAGCGTCCATAGAAAAATATCGACGTGGTTTAATCCTTTTCACTAAACGCGTCTGCTAGACAGAGATGAAAACAAAACAATTATTTCGGATAGGGTGTGGATCCAGGCAGGAATTGTGTCCCTGCTCTACTCCTCCCTGCATAAAGATCCTTCCCAGAATCCGTTGATTTCTCATACATCTTTCTCAAAAACTTTGGATAAGGCGCAGACGACTCATTTCGCGCCAAAAGGTGTTTTCACTCTAGTTGCATTGTCTTCGGGGTATCAGATTTTTGTTGTCACTTTCTTTGGGTATTTCATGATACTTCTTTGACACTTTTGCTGAATCTGCACATTGGTTGTAAGACACTTTTTAGAAGGAAGCTCATTTAAAAAATTATCGCAACATGGCTGCTGCCGAGGTTGATCAGAGACTTCGCGATATTCAACGTGCCTACCTTGACTTCTTGGACGATGAGGTTTGTCAATTAATAATAAATAAATAATTGATTGTAATAATAAGTTTTTAGTCATTTGTCTATGCTTGTTCAATTGTTATCTGACAATGTGATATCTCGCTGTTAAATTCATTGTTTGTTCTTCATGGTGAAGGGAACTTAGATGAAGTTCTCTTCAATCTGGTTCACTCAAGAGTTTGCGAGAATATTAATACTAATACCTTTTCATTGTTGATTTAACAGGAAGACCAGGGCATGTATGCAAATCGTGTGAAAGTAATGGTGGAAGAGAAGAAAACGAGACTGGTGATTAACATCAATGACTTGCGTCGTAAAAATCCTGCTCGCGCTTCAGAGTATGTATTAATAAATTCCAAATGAAGTAGGAGCTGCAAAGTATTCTAATATTTAATCCTATTTTAAATTTTAGAATGTTGCGTAACTCATTTGAAGAAATAATTGCTTTTCAACTTGCTCTGAAAGAATATGTTGGAAGCGTGGATCCTACATTTGCTAAAGAGCACAATGAGTTCTTTGTTGCCTTTGAGGGAAGTTTTGGTCGCAATCATGTGACACCCAGAACATTAATGTCTCACTACTTGGGCCACATGGTTTGTGTGGAAGGGATTGTAACAAAATGTAAGCTCTTACTATAGATGCTTATGAGGTAGAACAGAATAACTGATAAATAATACCCTTATGATTTGTCCTGTTAGGCTCTCTTGTGAGACCAAAAGTCATAAGAAGTGTTCATTTCTGCCCTGCAACTAAAAAGGTTCTCGAGCGGAAATATACGGATCTTACTTCATTTGATCCTTTCCCTGCCAGTTCTGTGTATCCCACTCAGGTAGATCCTTGATTTATTCATCATTCTTGTTCTGAAGGGTACTGAAAATTTGTTCTAATCCCTGTTTGTCAATTTCCAGGATGAAGATGGCAACGCACTTGAGACAGAGTATGGTCTATCATCATACAAAGACCACCAAACTGTGACAATCCAGGAAATGCCTGAGAAGGCACCAGCTGGTCAGCTTCCACGCTCCGTGGATGTCATATGTGATGATGATCTCGTTGATCTTTGCAAACCTGGTGACAGAGTACAGATTGTGGGGAACTACCGCTGCCTTCCTGGAAAACAGGGTGGTTTTACCAATGCCACTTTTAGGTGAAATTCAGTTTTCTTTCTCAGAATTAAATCCACTTATAGCCCCCCACCTATCTAAATTATAATAATTATTTTGCAGAACTGTCCTTATTGCCAATAATATTGAGCAGCTTCGCCGAGAAAACGCATTAACAGTCTCGCGGGAAGATATTGCTAACTGCAAACGTTTGGCACAAAAGAAAAATGTTTTTAATTTATTGGCAAAGTCCCTTGCACCTTCTATTCATGGTCATGAATATGTGAAGAGGGCTATTTTGTGTCTTCTCCTTGGAGGCATTGAGAAAGTGCTGCCCAATGGCTCCAGAATTAGGGGAGATATTAACGTCTTGTTGATTGGTGATCCAAGTGTGGCAAAGTCACAATTGCTGAGATATGTTCTAGGCACTGCTCCTCGGGCCATTCCTACCACTGGTAGGGGGTCTTCAGGTGTTGGTCTTACTGCAGCTGTAACAAGTGATACTGAAACAGGAGAGCGTAGGTTGGAGGCAGGTGCTATGGTGCTTGCTGACCGTGGCGTTGTATGCATTGACGAGTTTGATAAAATGTCAGATGTGGACCGTACTGCTATCCATGAAGTCATGGAGCAGGGCAGAGTGACTATTGCCAAGGCTGGTATTCAGGCCCGCCTGAATGCCCGATGTTCTGTACTGGCAGCTGCCAATCCTGTGTATGGTAAATATGACCAATATAAATCTCCTATGGAAAACATTGGCCTCCAAGACTCACTGCTGTCTCGATTTGATTTGCTGTTTGTTATGTTGGATATGGTTGACAATGATAATGACAGCAAGATTTCAGACCATGTTGTGCGCATGCACAGATACAGAAATCCAAATGAACAAGATGGAGAAGCATTACCTATGGGCTCTGCTGTAGATATGCTAAGCACATACAACCCTGACCGAAATGAAGAAGAAGAAACTCGAACAGAAATGTATGAGAAGTATGATGCTTTACTTCATGGCAATTCTCGGTCCAGGTCTGATCAAATTCTCAGCATGAAGTTCATGCGCAAGTACATTCAAATTGCGAAATTTATGAAACCAATTCTCACCGAGGCAGCTTCTGAAGCTATTGCTGAAGAATACTCAAGATTGCGCTCTCAGGATAACATGGAGTCAGATGTTGCTCGTACACAACCTGTCACAGCTCGAACTCTAGAGACCCTCATTCGTTTGTCAACTGCCCATGCCAAAGCACGACTTTCCAAGAAAATTGATTTGCAGGATGCAGAGGCTGCTATTGAGTTGGTACAGTATGCGTATTTCAAAAAGGTAATCATAAAAACCTCACTTAATTTTTTATTAAGGTGATTTGAAAGGAAGATATTACATTTAACTTATCTTTTTATCAGGTAATGGAGAAGAAAAAGACAAGGAGGAGGCGAGATGAAGAGGACGAAGAGGAAGAGGTTGATGACCCTGAAGCTGAGGCTTCAGATGAGGGTGAAGCTGACGCAGAACAATCACAGCCAGCTAAAAGGCAGCGCAGGGGCTCTCAACAGGTAATGAAATGACTCTGTACCTTCCATTAATACAAAGAAAAATCAAAATAAAATTTCATGTATTTTTATCACTTTTTGGTTTTCAGTATTAGATGAATTAATTTTGGTTTACCCTATGTTATCACATGTTCCTAATTTTCCATCATGCTTTATATTTACAGTCGCAGGAGTCTATGGATGTTGATGAAACAAGCCAATCTACCAGAAGAGCTGCAGCGCATAAAGACCACCCTGAACTAACTCCTGAAGTTCCCAAAGCCACATCAATATCTGATGTGAGGTGAGTATCTAAGTGGCAAGTCTTCACTATAGTTAACAGAGAAAGGCAAAAAAGTTTCCATGATGTAAGCAGGGTTTTTGAATATTTAAAAAAAAAAATTCCTTTGCAGGTTTGCTAAATTTAAAGCCAGTTTGATGAAAATATTTAGAGATGAACGCAGTCAGTCAGTTACTCTAGATAGAGTGAAGGTTGTTTTGAATCAAGAACATCGTGCTGAGCCTTTTAATGATGGAGAAATACTAGCTGCTGTTGATAACATGTCAGATGAAAATCAAGTAATGCTTGCTGACAACACCTTATTTTTGATTTAGTGTCAACAATTTAGAAACATCACTTCATCACAATTCTCAACTTTTTGTATTGTAGAAAAAAAGTGAAAATGTGCCTTAATCATATAATTATGGTAACTTTTAATTATTCTGATTGATTTTTGCAGGAACAATTGTGTCAATTCAATTTTGTGCAATTTTGTAGGAACGATTGTGTCAATTCAATTTTGTGCAATTCACAGTATGTGTCTACATGTTTATTGTTTTGCTGTATCAAGTATTTTTGAACAATTTCTTATTTATTCTTTTCTTTTTTGGTAGCCCACTTCCTATTTTATATGTGTACAAATTAAAGAGAAGGAGGAAGGAATTCTATTTCTGCTCATCATTTTTCCATTTCATTCCCGCTGCTCGTGGGCTGCCGCACAGCCGCACCTCCAGCAAAGCCCGTCATATCTTGGAGCTCTAGTGGAAGACGTGACCCGCTCCGCTCGGCCCTGCTCACCCGGTGCCCCAGTTCCTCTCTGGCCCCTCTGGCCCCACTCCACCCCTCCCGACTCACTAGTTCGATTAGACCAAGGCTGGGCAGGGCCGGGGGCCGGGCCCGGGAGGACTCACGCGATGCGCAGAGCATGCACTCGTAAGGGTTCGTCCGGGGCGGGGCGGGGCGGGGCAGAAGTAGGGGTTTGGGAGGGAGGGCGGGCTGCGGGCTGTGCTGAGCTGGGTTGGGGGGGCCCGCGCCCGCACCGCGCATCGCGATACTTTGGCACTGGGTTTTGCTCGATCTGCCGTGCTAATCTCACGGCACTGCAACAGTTGCACGCAATCCCGTCGTCTGCGGAAGCGCGCGCGAGCGGCGGAGGAGGTAATGTAGACATCATTGTGGTGCAGGGAGGGCGACCAAACTTCCCTCCCTGCTCCCCCCCACCCTTCACCCCCTTGTACGCGACCTGCTCTGTGGGGACGTGCTCGCGAACCAATTTGCACACGCTCTCTCTTCTTCGCCGTATTATGCTGCTCACTATTTATTTCACCGACACGCGTTTCGCTGATTAATTTTGAAAGCTAGTGAAAAGAGGGGTGGTGGAACGTGCAGGCAGGACTCTCCCCTCCCCACCCCGCCTCGCAACCCCTCCCTCCCCTCCCTCTCTTCATCCCCTTCCCGAACGACCCCTTCCTCCTCTTCCCGCGTTCAGGAGATGCCCTCCACTCCTCCACAACATGCACGTTAGTTGCCCCGAGTTACGTCCCGAAATTTAACCCCCTCCTCTAACATCCGAGGTCAGGAAAGTACCCGTCATCGAAGAACCCCCAAGGATGAAACCCTAAGTTCGTTCGCCACAAACTCGCTGCCAATTTCAGGTGAATTGACGCTTTTCTCGGCCAGCTCGTATCGTCAGGTATAACCTCACTTGTAGGTTATTGGGCCTGCCCGTTTTCTGCCGTTTCGCATGAGATGTCTTCGATGACAACGCGCATCGGGGCGACTGGGAATATCTGCGGGAAAAGATGAACTAGTTGAACGGTTGTGACCGAGGCGCGTCTGACTAGTCGTTCGCTGGAGTGGTTTGTCCTGATAGGAGCAGCTGAGCGAGCTGACCGAGGGGCTTGCATCCATTGTCAGGACTCGCTCGTGACTAACGCTTTGTATTCCCCACAGCTGCGCATTTCCGACATTTCCAAGACCGCCGTGCCAAACATCTTGAATCCTGCGGCCGACGATGCTGCCGATGTGTTAATCGCTTTTGAAACTGAACATGAATTATGCAGGTAAAATTGTCAAAAAAATTCTTGTTTACCATCCAATCCTGTCATAGCTTTCATTCTTCACCTATCCTCATTCTCGACTTTTTTCAACTTTGTGGTTTGAATGTTGATAAATTTTCTTGTACTTTTGAATATTTACTAATTTTAATTGTTTTTCATAGGTTCGCAGCATGGACGGCGGAGGTGTAAGAGTGAGGGTATTGATGTTGTAAGTGCCACGAATGCCCACTATGAACAAAGTTATTGTGCTGAAACTCAACGTCCATTATCAAGGGTATGTAATATTTCTGTTGTTTAATGTAGTTTCTTGCTAATAACAACTAACATGTTGTGAGTTAATTGTTTTGAGGCTAACAGAAGTGTATCACACATACTTTGGTCTTGCCGTGTGCGGAAAATCTGTCTCAGTTAGCAAATCAATATTTTATTGTATTCTGCCTGTTTTTGACTCATCTTGAAATGATTTAATCATTATTTCCTCTCATGACTCAACCTTTGGATAGTTTAAATACATGTTCCTTTTACTTGTTGATCACTTTTCCTCTTACACTTTGAGAACTCTTTTTTCTTTAAAATTCTTTATTTGAGGGGGAAGTCAACAAAGCACTGCAAGTACGCTCTGGAATTGACGAGGCTTAACTATCCATCCCAATCCCATAATTTCTTTGCTGGTCTCTTTGCAGTGCTTTCAAGATGTAAAACTCTCATGTATACTTATGGTACTTTCAGTTACGTCCACAAGTAGTGAAGGCCAGGGATGTTTATCAACTTCAGGAGGGCGAATCCTCTTTAAATAAGGTATTCCATTGTATCATTAGTGGGAAGTAGATTGTGGAATCTAATCTAATTAATTAATTAGGCTTGGTTTTATGAAGTATACATATCTATCTGCTTTATTGTTTAAAAGTTTTGCTTTGACCTAGATCTTCTAAATTACTCCCCAAGTGACAAAAGTTGTATTTTTGACACTCCAAATTCATAGGAGGATAAAAAAAAAAAAAGAAATCTAAATTTTCGTAGACAGATAAAAGTGTAAAGGGGTAGTGTTGGATTTCTTGCTGCTTGAATGTTGATCAGCTAGGTATATTGTTGCATACTATTTATTTTTTCTGTGCTTCTTGCTTGACTAACTTTGACTGATGTAAATAAAATAAACTACAATGCAGACTTCTTAAAGGTAATATATCTTACATGCTCTTAACACATCCTTATACAAGCATCAATGGCTTTTGTGTTTGTTTAAATGTGTTCTGTCTGTAGAGAATTTTTTTAGATCTCCTTGTTCAGAGTGTACTTTTACAATTATTCCGAGAATCTTGTGAATTACTGAATACGCTTGATTGGCTTCAACTCAGTTTCACTTTTGATTCTACTTCTTTAAATGTAGGAGTCAGACAGGTGCTGATTTGAACTCAAGGTCATTTACATGCTTTCCCTCCTTGTTAATATTTTACCTTGTTGGTGCTAAGAAGAAAGAAGACGTATACATACCATGGAAATCAAGATATTCAATGCAATTGCTCCTTAATAATGCCCGCTCTATCCTGACCCGTTTCTCTTGCGTAGTTCATAGCAGCCCATGAAGTCTACTGCATAGCATGCTTCTGTAAAATATGACTTTGGGTGACTTGTGCCTTCCTCCGTCTTATCCAACAATGAATTCTGAAATGTGCTTGTCCTTGCAGGTTCGCTTTCCATCTCCAGGTAGAAAGCCGTTTCAAAGTGTAAATGCCACAGATCTTCAATACCTTAACGGCAGCCTGACACGCGACTGGAATGCTCAAGCTTACAAGACTGCAGGGAAACCTAGGCTTAAGGCTCAACAAGCGTCCAAATGGTTACATGATAGTACTGATTTTATGGATGGTTGTACCAATGGTCACTTAGAAAATGGGAACTATTCTCCACCATCACCGAAGATAGGTTTGGCTCCCAAGAATGAAATTGGGTTTGGTGGTTTCCACCGATCTGTTCACCAAACCATGGAGGCCACTCCTCATCCAGAGGTAAAGTTCGTTTTGCTTTGTTTAATTAATATCCGCATTAGTGTTGTATGTAAGTTTTAGAACTTAATTTATTTTCTGAACTACAGGAAAGATACTTGCAGGAAATAGAAACACTGCGAAGTAAATTGCATGGTTTAGAGCATCTTCGTGGCTTGTCTGACAATAAGCGAGCTCGGGAGCGAAGCGACTCAGAGCTAAGTAGTGCAACAACTAGTCCTCCAGATCCTCGCTACAATCATCACAGAATAGAAAAAGAAGTCAAGCGGGCAAGAGATTTTGGAAACTCTCCCCCTAAATCTCAACTGTTACCATCTCAGTTGCCAGGAAATGGTAAAGAAAGCAATGTAAGTCTTTTTTTTTTTATCATTGTATCTTATACACTCTGATATTTTTAACTATATATAAATATATAAGAAAATGTTCTACAAAAGTTTCAGGTTTGTCCCCAGAATGATTCAAACAAGTCTTCAAACCTAACTGAGAAAGGTTTGTTATTCATTACTACCATTTAATGTCTTCAGTAATGGTAGCTCTCTTCCTGAAAACTGTTATTCTGCTTTAGATGGCAAAGCTGGAAAGGAAGCTAAAGAAATTGCCACCCCATCCAAATCAGACGTTAAAGTTAAAAAAGTTCGAGAATACCCAGGACCACATTCTCTAGATGGTTTAAGACCCAGCTTATTTCCTCATGTGCCACCATATATACGTTTCTCTCTGCATGATCAGAAAGGTTTGCCTATCAAGCAATAAAAATAGAAGATGAAAACTGTCACACTAACCGTACTGATAATTCTAACCTGGTGAAATTACAGGTCCAGCTCTACCACCAGTCATCCAAAGAAATCTTAAATGGAACCTCAGCACAATTACTCCCCTTGTTGTGAGGCGCACTGTCCTTAACTCAGGCTTTCGTCTAATAAGAAGTACGGTGTCTTGGTCTCTTTTATGTAAGTCAGAATTACATGTAATGAGTTTTATGACTGAAAACTGCTTGTTACAGAGTCAAATGAATGGACTGGTACATGGGGCAAGCACATGAAATCCATTAACTTTAAAGTACTGAAAGACTACCAGAAAATAAATCATTTTCCTGGTACATTCCAAATCGGCCGTAAAGATAGACTTTGGCGAAATCTTTTCAGGCTAATGGCAAAGTTTGGAAAGAAAGAGTGAGTACTAATTATTGCTGACATGATTTACCTTTAATATCTATAATGAAAACTAGTTTGTATTTTTGTGTGTTTTTAAACTAAAGATCACTTACTTCAATTGCAGGTTTGGTTTCATTCCAAGAACATATGTGTTACCCCAAGATAGTAAAATGTTGCGGGCAGCATGGGAGCGCAGTAATGGAAAAGAGGCTTGGATTATCAAACCAGTAAGCTTGTTGACTCTTTATTTTCTTTCTTTATGTTAGATTTCCCATTCTACTTTGGCATGTTTATTACAGCCTGCATCAGCTCGTGGAACAGGTATTAAAGTGATACACAGATGGGGACAAATTCCCAAGAAACGGCCCCTTGTAGTCCAGAAATATGTTGACCGACCATATCTAATCAATGGCTGCAAATTTGATTTGCGCCTCTATATTTTAGTAACAAGTATGCATCCTCTAAGGATATATCTCTATGATGATGGTCTTGTGCGATTTGCATCTGGTGAGACTGATTTATCATCTTATTTTTCTATTCCTTCCTGACATTTTGATCTCTGGCACAATTCAAATTTCTACTTCTATTTCTAATTTAGTCAAGTACTCAGAAGATCCAGCTTCCCTGGCAGACCGCTACATGCATCTGACCAACTACAGCATCAATAAACTTAGCAGTCACTATACTCATAATGAAGATGAATCTGCCTGTAAAGGACATAAGTGGTAAGATACCTTGACGGAACCCTTCTGAAAAAGGAATACTTTTGCCTCTCTAATCTAATCCAAAAAATATTTTCTCCAAAGGACTATCAAATCTTTGTGGAAATATCTAGAGAAATTCAACATTGATGTTGATTTATTATGGCAGAGATTGATTGATCTAGCAGTTAAAACTGTGATAAGTGGGGAATCAAGCATAAATCAGTTGACCAGAGCTCATGTAAACTCTCGTTACTGTTGCTATGAAATTTTTGGTTTGGATGTTCTTCTTGATCAGGATCTCAAACCATGGCTGCTTGAGGTAATTATCTTTCTTGCCTTTACTTGTACTGCCTCAAAGCAGTTGCTTATTACTGCTCCGATAGGTCAAAATACTAACAGCATTTTTGCTTCAGGTTAATATTTCTCCTTCTCTGCACTCATCATCTCCCTTAGACCTGGCTGTTAAAGGACCAATGGTTAGAGACTTAATGAACATGGCTGGACATCAAATTCCTTGTAAATTAAGTCCCTCTCAACAGGTAAATACAGCTATAATTTTTTGTTTTTCCTGTTTGAAGTGTCATTTCTTTTCCTCAGTTCATAGTATTGATCTCTCATTTGTTTTTTCAGGAAGAGCTTAGTCAGCAATACAACAGGCCTGATCTGCCGTCTTTATGTCTTGACAAAAGATTATACACTGTTGTTCTTTCAGCTGAAGAGAGGAATAAGCACATCCTTCATCAGTCTGCCAACTGTAGGGAAGAGGTAGGGCCTCAGAAAATTTGGAAGTACAAATTTACTTAAAAGCTGCATCAACATTTATTTACCTTCCTTCTTTTGTTCCTTTAAAATTTCAGTATCTTCCAAGTATTTTGAATGATCTCACAGCAGATGATGTGAGACACCTCATTCAGTATGAGGATGAACTTACTCAATGCGGTAGATTCCAGAAGATATTTCCCACTACAAGTTCTCACACCTATCACCAATTCTTTGAGGCACCTCGTTATTACAATATGTTATTTGATGCTTGGGAAACAAAGTATCACAACAACAGAAGAGATGGTGAGCATTTCTTTCCAATCATATAATCTAAACTCGTACAAAATTAGATCCTGGTTAATCTCTAACATTATTTTCACATTTTCTTCAATTTTTTTTTAATTTTATAGGCATTCAAAGATTGCAGGAGCTGTGTGAGCAAAAACTTCATCTTCAAATTCCTGCCCCCAGCACTAAAGCTAAGGTCAGTTTTTTGTCATTTCTAACATCTTTAATAGAAGTTTTGGTTCAATTGTTGTATTTCTTTTTCTGTGAAATTTGGAGAAAACTGCTTTTTACTAGCTCATCGATTTTCCATGAAATTGTGTTTGAAGTCATCATCCATGCGTCCTCAGCTATTAGTGGCTTAGTATGATATGATAATAACGAGTCTCAATGTACAATCTGTCATTTCTTAATTCAAATTCAATAAGTTCTTTCTTTTCCTCTATCTGAATTGAATAACTATATTGTAATTTTAATTTTGTTTGAAATTGACTTTATTTGAACACCTAATTTGTATTTATGTCAGTTAATGTTGTTGGTTACGCAATTGATTACTTTTAGGAAGGATTTGATCCTGAGTTGGATGGGTTTTTTGACCCTGACCTGGAGAGTGACTGTGCGTCATCCTGTGAGTTGTGGATGTTGTTTTTAGTATCTGGAATGCAGTCACCCAGTTAAAATAATTTTTACCTTTATTGTGCAGTGTTAATTTTTTTTCTTTTTCTTCTTTTTTTTTTTATGTGGAAGAGAGGTTTGTGTTTGTGGATGTGTGTGCTCTGATTCTTGTTCTTAGATTATTTTTCATGCTCTCTCCTTCACACATGTTCCCCTGGAAAGAACTAACTATAGTATGGATTGCATTTTAGTCCCTGTCTGATTTCTGTATGAGTTCTAAATATTGTTTCCAAATTGTATTTTCCTGATATGTTCCTGACACCTGCAATGTTTTTGGATTTCTTTTCGATTTTGTTTTAAGGCACACCATTACAATTCCTATGGTTTTGTCTGTGATTATGTCATATCTTTGAGGGAAAAGTGAAGAGTTGTTATAGGGTGTTGAATACAGCTAGACACAGAGTGGACTTCACATAGTTAGCAGTTTCCTATGCAAAACTACCCATGACTTTGTGTGGCCTCATATTCTAACACTTAATGAGGTGTAATTTATAAACTGAGCACTTTTTTGAGAAGTCCGGTTTGGTTTGATGTCGATGTAGAATTCAGTTTCTTATCTCTGTAGGAATTCTCTAGTTTGGTGCAGTTTTTCTATTGATTATATGTGTTTCTGTGCACCTGAAGGACAAGGTGTGCAGGCTTTTCAGGAGAGTATACTGCCAGTACAAAAAGGCAGAGCACAGTAAGTCACATATTGGTTATTCCTTGTTGTCTTAGGGATGATGTACCAAAAATCCTAAATGTGTTTGAACCTAGACTGTAGCAACTTCAAATAGATAAAAGAAAAGAAAAAAAGCCATAGACCAGGAATCACAATGACAATCTTGAAAAAAAGCAGATTTTCTCATAGTTTCAAGACACTTATTCAAGTTGAAGTTCCTTTTTTTCTGTTTTGTGCTATTTGTTTTCTAGACATTCAATCAGAAACAGTTTTGTTTGTCTGATTCTCTTTCAGTTCTACTTACATGTGTCTTCAGACAGGATGATAATGGGAAAAGATTTGTCTGAATTCCTGGTCCTCAGGTCCATTTAATAAAATTGCTGTGATTATTAAGAGTAAAGTAAAACTTCCTCATAACTAAAATGTGAAAACTACTATCACCAATTAAGTCTGTATTTCCAGAATTAAAATTGGCTTCCTATTTAAGAATTGGTAAAAGGAAAATTAGGTAGCTACAACCCTGTACTGTCACATGCCTATATCCAGTGAACTGCATATTAATGTCTAATGTATGTGTTTGTGTGTCTGTGTTTGTATATGTGTGTAGCAAGCTCATTTAATACAACAGTTTTCATTTAGTTTAGATTATTAAGTGGTGGTTTGAGCTGTTCTTGTGGTGTCAACATTGTGTAACTTAAAGCACTCCAGGTCCAATCTGGTGAGAGGTCTAGACTGTTTTTAGACTGTTAAACTTAACTTTGAGTAATTTAATGTTGTCCTCAGAGGAAGTAGCGTGCCATAGTTAAATGCAAAGACCTTTGAAATTGATTATGTATCATGATTTTTTGATAGACTTTTGTCAGTAACTCTATCTAGTGGTGATTAGGATAGCTTATTCATCGCACATTGTAATGAACAGTTTCTCAGCTAGTGCTGATTGTTTTCATCGTTACCTTTTGTCTACCCCTGTCCTCTTGTTTAGATCCATCTGCTAAAGGTTTCAGTGTACCGTAGTCAGAATCAACCAGCTCTTTGAATCTTTTCTTTTTCAAGTATGAAAGAACTTTGTAAATCTACTTCTGAATTAATTTAATGACAGTATGGTAGTACAATTTGGTGTAGACTCTGAACTTTCAGCCAAAGCCAATGTAATGGAGCTTCCTCAAACATTCAAGTATTGTGTGTGTTTCCCCTGTTGCTGGGCTTAGTGAACACAGCCTGTGTGGTGGAGGATTGGAGGATGGTAGAATTGAGTTTTATCTTTAATTTTATTTTTAGATCTTTACAGGTCAGGGAGATAGCTTTCCTTGATAATCAAATTATATACTCACAGTAGCTAAGGAGCATGAAGTGTTCCATTTAAATGTAGGTTTTAATTTTCATGATTTTGTTGTTCATCCACCCTTTTATATCAAATTATAGAAAGTACTAGAATTGTGTAGAAATATTTATTCTTTGTTCATTAATCTTGTTTTTGTAAAAAGAAAAGAAAAAAACATGTTGAGCCCAGTTTAGTAAAACCTGTTCTTAAGCAGAGAGTAATGTAGACTCTAGCTAGTTATCTGATTGTGACTAAGTTGTAGACATGCGTAAACTAAAGTATTTTACCCCAATTTTATATATCATTCATCTATTTTCAATTTTTGTGAGTTGTAAAAAGTACAGTTGATAACAAATCTTCCATATTTAACAGATGCGCTTTTTGTTAAAAGATTTTTTTATCTGTTGTAGTTTGTGTGATTGATGTAGACTGTCTTATGTCAGTGCAAGCATGTGATTGAGTTCCAACCCAAAGATTTGTGTTTCTAGTGCAGTACAATGTGCTGTGTGCTGTCATACAACACCTCATTGACTTTTGTGGATATCCTACTTGGTTTCAATTTCCATCTATGAATTACAATTTTCACAGCATATGTAGTCCTACCTGGTGTATGTCTATAACTCCTTTTGTCTTCACATTGTCATCTTGAACCCTTTCATATTTATGTTTCCCTGTATATGCACACCAGAGAAAATTGAACTGAAACCTTGTATGTACTGTAGTTCTAAAATTGCTATAAATTCAGGTGGTCTGCGTATGTTGTTTGGAAACTGCTCCTGATATCTCCATGTGCATCGTATTGCATGAATGTCACAAGTAGTAGGTATGTCGTTTTTGACTGTGTCAATCATGCTGCCGTTGAAGCACGTGTTTGCATTATGTTAATTCTGTTTTTAGTCATAATATCAGTGTGTCACTGTTTAGCACTAAAATCATAAGTCAGAAGCCCTAGGCAAGACTGACGACAAGCTGCCCCTAAACATAACTCACTTTTTTTCCAGTGAGATTCCTTTTTTTCTTTTATTTTTCATTTAACAACCTTCCTTGAAAAAAAAAATCAGCAAAAATTGTAACATTGGACTAAACCTGTCAAACATCTTTGTAGCTCAGTTAACCTTCAAAATATTGTAGCTGACAGCTATAAATATGTACTTGGTAATTTATGCTACCATCGCATGTTTACAGTGCTGTACGAACCCCCCGAATATGGAACCCGGGATGAGAGCCCCTGTGGAAGCGGGCATCTCGAGTAGCAACTCATCAGTTGATACGTAAGGAATTTGTGCACTAACACTTCCAATGCTTCTTTTCTTTTCTATTTTCCTTGTATGATTTAATTTTTTATTTGGCTGGACTTGGTTGGTTAGTTGTCTTGAATTTTTCCTTTATATCATGCTCAGAAATTCCACTATTTGTATTTGCCTTTTACTTAGCATTTTACTCACTTGTATGAAGATGGCTCGTCGTAATTGCAAATCATGTTTGTTTTTTATATTTTCATACCTCTCCTGCAACCTTCGCTGCCTTTAGTTTACATTTACTGTACAGAATATAACTCACATTAACTTCTGATCAAGGGAGTGCACAGACTTAATGCTTTGTTTCCATTTTATTTGAGTTTTCCACTTGGAAAGAAAATCCCTTCTTATTTTGTTTTTATTGTTAAACCTTTCTTAATTGTGAAATTTGTGTTGCATTGATTGATTATTTTGACTGTTGTTTTGTTGTTGCTTTTGTAATATGTGTAAAAATATAAAAATCCGGAGACCTTTGGTGTTAACACTTATGAATTAACACTTATGTGTTACTTGAAATTTCTTGATAATTTGTCAGAAAACCATTGACAGAATTAATTTTCGCCAGTGCTTATGCAAGTCACTAATTCATAACTTACTGTAGCTACCTTTCGATTCTGTTGCATTCATCAGCCTCATCCTCCTTGGCACTTGGCAAAGATTTGTGCATTTGCTTGTGCTCAATCTACCTTAATGCATAGCTGGTATTGCAAATGGCTTCTTATACTGACTTGATGTTTCTGATTTAGTCATTGCTTTCTCCTTTTATTTTTCAGACTGGCCAAGACTGCCAAGAAGCGTTTGATGAGCTCCAAAGAGGGGAGTCCAATTCTTCCTCAGAGTCCACGAAATTCCAGTTTGTACCTTTGGAGCTCTGCACGTATCAAGCTCTCAGCAGCGAGATTACGCTCTCACAAATTACTGACTCAAAAGAACCGCCCCTTGTCCTACCTGTCACGATTGAGCTGCGGTGATTCTAGCTCCAAGTCGCACACATCTATTTCTGAGCCTGTACTGAAGGAATCTCTTGTCTCTGTTGCTGCCCCGGCTGCTGGCAGCTGACAGTACCTGTCCAGTGCACCCGTCTCCTCTAGACGCTCTGCCTGTGCTACTGTGATAAATGCTCTTTCAAGTCTAAAAATGCCAAAAAATGTATCAAAAACGCCAGAATCAATTCCTGAATGTTTTAACAAGTCTTATAATGGTCAAAGTCCTGTTCTACCAACAACATGTGATAAAAAATCTACCAATAATGGCATTAAATCAAACTTCAGCAATAGCAAGTTTGACCATGAAGTAGTCAAAGATACTTCCTTTTCTCTTCTAAATCATCGCCAAAGCTCCTCGAGTAAACTAAAGGCAAATGATTATTTTCTTAAGGAAAACCAAGGATCTATAAAATGCAAAAGTGCCTCTGCTACCCCCATTTTATCTCGCTTATCCACCTCAAGGTATGATAGTATGGGTCTGGTCAGTCCATGTAAATCAAAACGAGACGCAGAGCCTATTGATCTTTTTCCATCAGGGAGTGGCACTCGATGGTGGGAAATACTCCTGCCACTGAAAAAGGAATCAGCAGCTGAAGGATTCGGAAATTGTAAACCACACATTCAACTAAACAGAGATAGATTAAGAAGTAGGGAACTTCAGATTGACAAAGCTAGAAATTCTAAGGAAAATATGAATTATCCTTTAAGCAGGAATTTGTCCAGGCCAGACTGTAAGAAGATGAAAGACGAAACCAACATCAAAACCATGCTGCAAAAACAAGGTGCTAAAACCTAACATGTATGGAAAGTTTTGGTGATACTGTAGTTGAAGTATTCAACTTTTGTACAATTTGCCTTGCTTTTTACTGTGCTGCTGTGAAACAGGAATGTTTTTTTTTTTAAGATAAAAGTGATTATTGTTAATTAGGAAAATTCAAGTACACTTCATCCATCAACATTTTAAAAATATTTGTAACATTTTAAAATTCAGTCTGAAGCTTTTCCTGTCTTTTTTCATTTGAACAACTCAAATTTGTAATCTTTGTGGATTTTAGGCATCCTCATAATAGTAAAAATCTTGATCAAGGATCAGAATTACCATACTTAAATTTTGTCCCTTGTGGTACATCTGTACTTAACAGGAATAGGACAGGAAAACAAACGCTTATTCCAGGTTTCTGTGTAGAGCCTGCCAAAATTTACATTTTATTGTTTGGTTTTACATGTTTTCTTGTTGCCAAAATTTAAAGAAGGATAAAATAGCAATCGTCTCTTGTAGCATTTTACTCATTAACACCATAAAGAGCTGTTCCAATTAATTTCTTTGGGACCAAATCATTTACTTTGTTTGGTCAGAATGTCCAATATGTTATCAATTGTAAATGATGAAAGATCAATTGATGAACAGTTTTAAATAAGTTGTGCATGTCATTTGTATTTTTTTTTTTTTTTTTTTTGTTTGTTTTTCCTTACTAAATTTGTGAATATTCATCTTCTGAGTCTTTTACTCGTAGTAGTTGGTACTGTGATTTTTTCCTCCTCGATGAATGGAATTTATTGTTAAGTTTGGTGTATCCAGCTGCCATAATGCATGGCCTAATTTTACTTAATCGCAGGATATTTTTAATTTAGTTACAGTATTTTATATTAGTTTTGTGCTCAATTTCAGCCCTTTGCATGAGACATGTTTCATTCTTGAGAAATGGTTGTGTTTTCTCCTCTTGCGATTTTTGTTTGCTATACAAATGGATCATACAAAGAGCTTCCCAACAGTTGTTTCTTCACTTGTTTTATGCAAGGACGTAATGTAATTCAGGCTTGCAAGCTCTTCGAAGGGTAGTTTGTTTCAATCGAAGTTCATTCTAATGAGATGAACCTTCTCCTTGGAGTTATTTTAATCTGCAGACATGGGAGGATTGTTGATTGATTGACCAGATTATCTTCTACATCCTCTAGTGTTCTTCAAACTGGCCTGAATTTGCTATATTGATTGATATTTCTATCTCTAGTAAAAAATGAAAAGTCAATGTTTATTTTGAAGGCAGTACTTGTTTTCTAGGCAGTTCTGCCAGTGATATTGAGTTTTTAAAAATAAATTTCAGTGTGATCTTCAGTGCTAAGTAATACTCATTATTATCATACTTTTACCAAACCAATAATTTCAGTTAGTTGGGATTTGGTTTTAGTCATTTGGTTGTTTGACTCAAGTTGTGCCTTCAGTAGTTGCTGACTAAGCCATTAATAAAGTACTATATCTGAACTTTCTTTCAATACTTTTTTGTCAGCATTGAGACTGTGCTCAGCAAGTTTAACTGTGATGTTGGAAGATTTCATTGCATAGATTAGTGGATCTGTGCATCACTGTCGCTGTAGTTTTGATAGATTTAAAAATATGCTTTCCCTGTTGTGATAACAAAGTCAGTGTCAACCAATTTCATTTCTTAGTCGGCACGCTAGATTTTTCTTGTGTTGCTTGTTATATGAGCAAGAGCCAAAAAACTAGTTGTGACCATTTGTTAAATTTTTTTGAATGTACAAAACGTTATTTCAATGTTCTTCATTTGAACTGTACTGATATGGTAAATTGCGAAGGTACCTCTTTCCAAATGACTTCAGAGCTTTCATGTCTGTAGCAAGGAGAAACGATGTTCTGGCAAATCAAGATGTGTCAATCTATTGTCTATTTAATTTTCTAGAAACTTGCTGTGATCTGTTGAAAAGTTTGATGTCATCTTCTTTTCCTTTAAGTTGTGGTTCAAGTTCTAGAATTTGCCTGACACAGCTTGTTTAGAACATTAAGAGTTGTCCTGGTTGTTACCTTCTGTGTATTCCATATGTGTGATTGTGTTCTGTGAAACTTAAAATTTTTGTGTTGGAGTCCAATGAATCTTGTGCCAAGACTCCTTACATGTTTCTAAATTCAGCATGCCAAATTGGAAACATGTTTCCAGTGATTTTCCATTTTACATTATCCACTCTGTGTTCTACTAAAAATAAAACTGATTTTTAAAGTCTTTATCTGCACGTTTACTGATTGAAAGAATGGAGAACATGGGCATCTTAAAAGTTTTAAAAATATTAATAATAATAATAATAATAATAATAATAATAATAATAATAATAACAAAAATAAATTGGAAAAGAGAAAAATTTTATTCTTAAATTAACAGAGAATTTCAGTTAAAAATCAAACAGAATGATTATCAAATATGGTGCACTTTGATACTTAAAATGAGATCATATGACCAGTAAGAGCACCATTACGATATGTTTATGTGGAAAAAGGAGAGAGAGAGAAAAGCGACGCCTTGTTCTCGTATTTCCGGCGGGGAAGGAATCACATACCGAAGAGCGAGTTGCAGTCGAGTTTCAGACCGGCCTTGTTGATGGCGTCCCGGAGACCCTTCTGCACGGCGTCCTCGATCTTGTCGTGAAGCTTGGACGTGACCCAGGTGACGATCTTGGAGTAGAGGAAGTTGAGCTTGCCGAGCCCCGTGACGTGCACGTTGATCTTGCCCAGGTCGTTGAGCACCAGGGAGTCGACGCCCAGGCTGCACGCGTCGTCGGTGAGCAGCAGGCTCGCGCGGAGGGTGACGGCGTTGGAGTTGACGGTGGCCGTGAGCTGGCCGCCGGGCCCGAGCTTGCCCAGCTTGGCCTTGTAGCCGTACCTGCGGTCAGGGCGAGGCGCGAGGCGGGCGGTTGACACGACAGCTCTCTGTACACTACACCTCTCAGCTGAGGGGTTGTTCAGCGAACTTTCAAGGAACGCTCGAACAAGTTTTAAGGAAAATGTCAAGAAAATTAAGTAAACTTTACAAGAAAGTTCCAGGATTTTCATGAAAATTTCTGAAAATTGACAAGAAAATTCAGGAAAATTTTAAGAAAGTCCGGGAAACTTTATGGAAAATTTTGAGTTAGCTGCACACTCTCGAGATATAACCATATCGGCCGAGACCTCCGGGACGCTCCGTCTGACTCACCCGATCTGGAGGTCGCTGAGGCCGAGGGGAACCTCGACGATGATGCGGTCGCCGTCCTCGCTCATGGTGGCATCCCCGGTGCGCTGCAGCGAGGCGAGGGACTTGACCCAGCCGTCACGCGCCTGGAACCTGCCGCTGATGGAGATGGGGCCGACCTTCTTCTTGAACTTCTCGGTGATGTCCGGCAGCGCCACCTGGTCCATGCGCTGGTTGGCGATCTCGGCGCGCGCCATGTCCAGCACCTGGTCCACCATGTCGTTCATCTCGAGGTCGCTGTCATCGCCCTGGAGACGTGAGGAGAGCGCGAGAGCGGTGAGTCAGAGTGTCTCCGGACTGTGCGTACCCGCCCCGCCCCGCCCCCGCCACCACCCTCTCGACGGTTACCTCGTCGGCCCAGACGCGGGCCGGCGGCGCCGCGACGCACAGCGTCGCCAAGACCAGGGCGAACCAGAAGCGCATCGTGTTTGTCGACTGCGGTCAAACGACTCTGACGAGCGGCCCGCCGACAACCCCTTTTAAGAAAAAATTACGGGCTCTGCTTTTATCTCCGGCCGCGGCCGCAGGTGCAGGTGGCCTTGGTTGCTGATATTGCAACAAGTACCGCAAACAAATAATCGCTTTGGCTCTCGCTTTGGCGCCATTAGCAGCCCGTCAAGTGTGGCCCGGCCCGCCGAATCACTGCCCACTACCCAGGCGCGTGCAGCTTTCTGACCATGTCTTATGCGAGGGGGGCATCACTCATACAAAATGTGTACAACGATTTTTTTTTGTCTTAAATTTTTTTTTTTTGTTTTTTGTTTTTCAGTTGTGATGTTTCTTTTGATTTTACAACTAAAATGTCTGTCACTTGTTATGAGATTGTAATCATTTACCCCGATTTCCGAGTTGATTTTTTTCCCTTTTTCAATTTCTTTTCGGTTCTTTGCTCATTTTTTCTCGGATTTTTCGGAACCTTCCTTCTTGATTTTATTGTGTTTTATTTCTCTTAAATGATATTTTTTGGCACCGTACAATGTTTTTCGACGTGACACCCCCTCGGCCTCGGCCTTATGCTTCTCCCGAAAACTGTTCCCGCGCAGCTCTGAGCAGGGAATGCGTGTGTCAGCCTATTCTCGGACTTGCCGCCGTGTTGAGGTAGGCCAGGCTAGCCCGGCGGGCAGGCGTGTCCGGCGGGTCTGCCTACCCCGCTCCCCGCAGGCGCTCCCCGGCCCGGGCGGGGTGAGCTAGCCCCACGGGCCCACGGGCGTACCTGTAGGGTGATTCCGCACAGCGGTTTCGTCTCTCTGTCCTTGTCGCACTCATGGGGCGAGGCCATCAGGAGCAAGAGAGAGGGAACTACAAAACGCTGCTCGGAATCACTCTGCTGCTGGCCTCCGGGCGCGCGGGCCCGCTCCACCCCGCCCCGCCCCGCCTCGCTCTGGGGTGGAGGGCCCGTGTGCAACAGCAGCGACGCGGAGACTCTTGCTCCAGAGTGAAATATGTAGATGCGAGCGTGTACAGCGTGGCGTGGCGTGGCGTGGCGTGGCGTGGCGTGGCGTGGCGTGGCGTGGTGGGGATAGGTGGGGGGGGGAGGGGGGGGGAGCGGCGACAGGGCTGGAGGCGGCGACACTTACGGGCTTGCAGAACCGCAGCACCCTCAGCAGGGCCGCGAGCGACCCCCTCCGCCTGAAGAGGACGGCGCGGACGCAGCGCTGGAGGTCCATGGCCACGACGGGGTGCTCGGCTCGGCTCGGCTCGGCGTCCTCGCGCCTCCGGCCGCCGCGCTGCTCCCGGTGCTCTACATGACCGCCCCCGCCCCGCACTGCCCCGCACTGCCCCGCGCGCTGCACTGGCGCGGCTCCTGCTGCCGCCCCCGCCCCGCCCCCGCCGCCCCCGCCGCCCCCGCCGCCCCCGCCGCCCCCGGCTCACCGCGCGCCCGCCCGAGTTGAGAGTCGTAGAAAGTGTCGGGACCGGCGGGGGGCGCTGCGTGTGGGGGCCGGCGGGGCCTGCGGGGCGCAGGGGTAGTATTGATCGAGCCCCTCTCAGCCCTGGAGCAGGAGAGGGGGGGCGGGGGGGCCCTCACCCGTCTGCTACCGAGGCGCCGCAAACACGAGCACGGTGCAGCATCTCTGGGAGGTGGAGGAGAGAACGGGGTGGGGGGAGGTGGGGGGGGGGGGGCCTCCGTCGCCGCCGGCGTGTTGCGATTGGCTTCTTATTAATTAGCATCAACATCTCCACCTCCACACCTGGGGGCTTCGTCCCGCCCGCACCCTGTAATTAAGTTTATCTGGGACGCACGGCTCGCGGCGCTCCCCGGACCCGGAGTACACACTCTCTAAACTTTTTACTCAGCTCCACCCTCAGCTCCTAGCGTAACAAGGTACTAGTATGCCTGAAGTTTAGAATGCACCGAGCACCCGTGTCGTGGCTGTAAGGTGGACGCACGACGAACGTTCACCTGTAGAGGGCTGAATTGTAAGTGTGCGCGTCTATCTTGGCGGGCGTGGTGCGTTAGTCTGATACCCACTGCTTCTTTAATTTACTCACCCATTCAATCACCATCCATTCATTCATTCACTCGCTCTTCTTTCAGTCATTCACTCGCTCTTCTTTCTTTCATTCACTCTTTCATCCATCCATCCATCAATCCATCCATCCATCCATCCATCCATCCATCCATCCATCCATCCATCCATCCATCCATCCATCCATCCATCCATCCATCAATCCATCCATCAATCCATCCATCCATCCATCCATCTATCCATCCATCCACCCATCCATCAATCCATCCATCCATCCATCCATCCATCCATCCATCCATCCATCCATCCATCCATCCATCCATCCATCCATCCATCCATCCATCCATCCATTCATTCATTCATCCATCCAGCCATCCATTCATTCGTTCGTTCGTTCATTCATTCATTCATTCATTCATTCATTCATTCATTCATTCATTCATTCATTCATTCATTCATTCATTCATTCAAGCCACAGCTTCCACACCATAGTTTCCAGAACGGCTCACCTGACGCACTCTGACAGGGCCGAGCATTTACAGATTAATTTCAATTTAAATGGAGCTCGGCTAAAAATAATGACCTTGGGATTTCAGCAGCAGATTACATAGTCTTCCTTTCTGTTTGGAGGTATTGTTCCGAGCTTGAATAATATGTGGGGCTCATGTAATAACAACACGGCGCCGAGTTACGTAACAGTCATCATTTTATTGAGTTACATAAACATTATTTTACCGGACGGGCGGGGGGGGGGGGTGTCAGGTCCGGCACTGTGAAAAATATTTCCGTAGATGTACAATATATTTTGTAATTCACTATATACAACATATCTCGTACATGCACGACTTTACACGTCACGGCTTTGTTTGCTCACCAATCGATTCTGAGTTGATACGCATAGTTATAAAAAGTTTACAATATGAATCGTAATTGTACAAGACCTCTCAGGGAAAATTTTCCCGTACCGTTACAAGGATTTCTCACAGTGCGGGCAGGCTGACGTCCTGGAGGGTGTGGAGAGGGTGAGGCAGTGAAGGCGGCACATAGCACAAGTACAAATAATGGGGGGGGGGGGGGGACAATGTAGGTGAGGGAGGGATTGTGGTCGACGAGGCTTTCAAAGTCAAAAATATTCACAAAATGTCTTTTAGCTGACACCGGCGTATCACAGAGTCTGCAATGCAAGGGATTCGCAGAAACTGCGGGGTTGACGAAAAAGCGTTTTGTATTCGTCTACAGTGAAGGGCTTCAAAAACCACAACACTGATTTTTTTTTGACAATAACAGCCCCGATACTAACTGCAATCAGTCTTATAAGAGTTCCTCAGATTGTTTTTTCAAGCCTCGCAATCGTTGTCTAGATACTCGAGGGTGAGGTGATAGGAGGGTAATCTTGAAACGCAATCGTGATTTTCCTCTTCATCCTTTTCAGTCGTTTGTTTGGTCGAAGACCAGTGCCACGTATCCGAGCCAGCAGCAAAGTCATCTGCGCAAGACAAATGCAAAAAGTTCCAAAAATTACATGTATTTCATAAAGAAAAAAATATGGTAAAGGAAAAATAGTGGGGTAATAAATTTGAGTCTAGGTGCGTAAATAACAAAAACTTTTCTTAATTTTTTTAAAAAAGTTCTAATTGATGATTTCATGTCGCGTAAGTGAAATTTTAATTTTAACATCTTCTGTGAAAATAATCAAATGTTTGTCAATGACTGTGATTCAGTTCAGACAAACACACACACGCACACACTCATACACTCTCTCTCTCTCTCTCTCTCTCTCTCTCTCTCTCTCTCTCTCTCTCTCTCTCTCTCTCTCTCTCTCTCTCTCTCTCTCTCTCTCTCTCTCTCTCTCTCTCTCTCTCTCTCTCTCTCTCTCTCCCTTTCCCTCTCCCTGTCCCTCTCCCTCTCTCTCACCACTGGTTCAGTCCGGGGTGAGGATGCGGAGGCGCGGCACGACGGGGTCCCCGTAGGCGGCCTTGTGGAAGTAGGGGCAGCGGCCGGCCTGCAGCGAGCCGCTGTCCACCTCCTCGAGGTGTGGCAGCTCGCGCTCCTCCTGTTCGACGATCTCCAGCAGCCAGGCGGGGAGCTTGCTGCGGTAGCGCCGCCGCTGGCGGGCGGTGCGGGCCGCCTCCCGCGCCGCCACCGCCTCCTGGGACCGCTTCCGACCGGGCAGGCGGAGCGTCAGCGCGGACAGCATCCTGGGGAGAGAGGAGCGAGCGAGGAGTGAGCGAGGGAGTGAGCGAGTGAGTGTGGGCCGCCTCCCGCGCCGCCACCGCCTACTGGGACCGCTTCCGACCGGGCAGGCGGAGCGTCAGCGCGGACAGCATCCTGGGGAGAGAGGAGCGAGCGAGGAGTGAGCGAGGGAGTGAGCGAGTGAGTGTGGGCCGCCTCCCGCGCCGCCACCGCCTACTGGGACCGCTTCCGACCGGGCAGGTGGAGCGTCAGCGCGGACAGCATCCTGGGGAGAGAGGAGCGAGCGAGGAGTGAGCGAGAGAGTGAGCGAGGGAGTGAGCGAGTGAGTGTGTGAGTTATCGAGTGAGTGAGTGAGTGAGTGAGTGAGTGAGTGAGTGAGTGAGTGAGTGAGCGAGCGAGCGAGCGAGCGAGCGAGCTAGCTAGCGCTGAGAAAAGAGCGAATGTAAAGAGGGCTCTACGCGAAATAATATTGAAAAGGGAGGGAGGATTACCGTAGCGTGTTGGACAGCGTATTGACGGATCAGGAACAGGAGGAAATGGGGGCACGCTAGTATGATGGAGGCGGAGCTCTACGGCCCGCGGGGTAGTGAAATGTCTCAATCAGTCGACCCCGTTGTTCTCCCTCTCCTCTCCTCTGGCCGGGGCGGGGAGGCCGCTTGTCTCGGACCGAGAGAATGCAATCATGTTACGTCCTTACATCTGACATTCTGGAAGGAGCGGGGCGGGGGCAGGGCGGCAAAGAGGTCGATAGGAGACGGCTTGAGCGAGAGATGCAAATGCCTTCGTCCTGCCCCAGCCTGCCCCGCCCCTCCCCCTCCCCCTGCCCTGCCCTGCGCCCAGGGCCCTGCTGCGCCCCTCACCCGGGCTGCAGGCTGGTCAGGTTCGCCGCGTGCCTGCTGCTAGACGTATCCTGCTCCAGCGGTGGGCGGTGGGGTACGCTGGGTGGGCCGTTGTACCCTTACATAGCCTGGTAGATGCTGAGTAGTCTCAAAAGAAAAATGTATTCTTTAAAATAGAAAAAAAAATGGTATTGACACTTTACCTATGGAAAAGGCAACATTCCACATTAGTCGCTTCAACTCAAGTGAAAAACCCATGTTCTCATGGATACAGCTAAGCAATTTTTTTAAAAAAATATTAATATAAAATGTTGCGCGCCTCTTAATGTCGAAGTGAAAACAAACAGACAAATAAACAAAAATAACTTGTGGCATTTGTACTTTTGGATTTCCTTTGTGACAGGCGCATGTAAGGGTGAGTTACGGTGTGATGGCGTGTGACGGTGTGTGACGATGCGTAACGGTAGTGGCGATGTAACTCCGTAAATGCGTGTGACGGTGTGACAGCCTGGCAGTTTGAGATGGAGTGGGACGGCGTGACGGCCTTACACTGTGTGACGGTGTGACTGCCGTACACTGTGTGACGGTGTGACAGCCTCACAGTGTGTGACGGTATGAGGGCCTAACAGTGTGTGACGGTGTGTGGCGGTATGATGGCCATACGGCGTGTGACGGTGTGACGGCGTGTGCCGCTGTACCCACCTGATGCGGCCCAGTCGCTGCCCCGTGGTGGCAGAGAGGTGGCGGTGAGTGCGCTGCACTGGCCTAGCCCCTGTTGGCCGAGGCCTAGCGCTCGGGCGCTGCGCTCGCCGAGCCCTTGGACGTGGTGGCCGGAGCCTAGCAGGCGGGAGCTGCGCTGAACGAGCCCTTGGACCTGGTGGCCGAGGCCTGGCGCTCGGGCGCTGCGCTGGCCGAGCCCGTGGACCTGGTGGCCGAGGCCTAGCAGGCGGGCGCTGCGCTGGCCGAGCCCGTGGACCTGGTGGCCGAGGCCTAGCAGGCGGGAGATGCGCTGGCCGAGGCCTTGGACCTGGTGGCCGAGGCCTAGCAGGCGGGCGCCGCCCCGCGCTCTGAGCGTCGTGTGGCCGAGGCGAGACCGAGACGGGGGAGGAGATGTGACGACGGCAGCGCGCGTGACTGCCCGAGCGCGTGACGTGACGAGACGCGGTGCGTCGTGACGCTTCGTCACGCTGGACCACACTGCTGCCGGGCCTGGCCGGGGGAGCCGGCGCGGCTGGGCGGCGGGGCCCCACCCGGCGTGGTCCTGGTCCTGGCTGCTGGCGGAGCTCACCCCCCGCCCCCGACGCGGAGCGGGGCGGAGCGGGGCGACCCCTGGCGGCGTGGTAACGCTAGTGAGGCTCCCCCACCCCCCTACCACACCCGAGCCGCGGCGCTACCCCCTGCCCCACGCGGGGCCGGGTTGGACCAGGAGGGGTATCACGGAGCTCCTCGGAAACGCTCTTCCACCATCCCCCTCACCCTCTGTAGACTGGTTATAGAAGGCGCTTCCGGGGAGGTCCGTGATACTCCTCCTGTTGGACATCGAGGAGCAGCTCCATAAAGTGGGGTGATTGGGAATCCAGCCCGAGAGGGGGCAGGGGATCACTTTACTTTGGGGGTGAGGTGTGGGTTATCTCTTTGCGTTTCCAGTCTAGATTGACATTTTTCCCCCTTGGGGCTCGAGCCTTGATGTTTATTATTGCGTTCACTTCCCGATGAGTGGGAGGTTGGACAGCGATAGCGAGGGCCAGCGTCGGGAAGCGGTGCTCTGCTCCGCGGCGCTCTGCTTCGCGGCCCGGCCGAGGCCGACGCGGGCGACGACGCTGCCGACGGTGTGCTTGACGGCCTCCACCACCCGCCCGGTCGCGCCCAAGCTGTAAAAAGACGCGACATCGACACGGTGTTCCACACGGACGCGGCTGCCGGCGGCCGGGGCCGTGCCGGGGTGAGCGGTGGAGGTCTCGCGGCCTCGGCTCGACCTCCCTGGACTCACACGGCGTGGAGGAGGTTGAACCCGGGGCGGGAGCCGGCCTGCTGCTTGGCGTGCTGCTTGGAGTACTGCTCGGCCTTGCTCGGGGTGTCTGCGGTGACGGTGGCGGCGGTGGGGTGGAGGTGGAGGGCCGCGGGCGCACCCTGGCTGCGGTCGACGGGCCAGGTCGCGGAGGCCTTGACCTCGCTCAACTTGTAGCTGGGTGGCTGGCCGCCGTAGTCCAGGCTGCCCATGTAGGCCGGGATGGGCGGCGCGGCCTCGGACACCTGCGGGGCACCGAGGTATGTGTGTGCGTGAGGTGAGGCCCGGGCCAGGGGACGGGACAGCTCGGAATTTAGGAGGACTTTGGAATTATTATTTTTTTTTCAGGGACTATTTCGATACAGGTGGCTCATGGACGGACCCCTACCCGCTTCGGGTATCGGTCGTCGGGGGCGTCTTCCTGGTCCAGTTCCCATCCCGACATGATGCTCATCTTGATCCAATCATAGCCAGGGATCTGTACCATTTCGTCGCCCTGGACACCGCCAACCTGGACACGCACATGACGGGGATGCGGTGAGGCCTCGGGATTACACGGACACCGCGACGGTGGCTGGGCCTTCCACCCCATCCACGCGCGCTGGCTTTCCTGTTTTTCCTCCATCAAAATCGGGCCGCTCTCTGCCATCGTACCTCGGTCCTTGTCGCACCTATGGCCGTGCCCTATGTCGGGGATGGCACGGGGGCACGGGCCCCAGGCGCGTGACAAGGACGGAGGCGCGAGAGTGATCTTCTGCGAATCAGACCGCTGCTCCCGACCGCAGCCTAACTCAGTTGCTCAACTCTTTCGGCGTGTGCGCGCCGAACCTTATGGGTCTACCACTTCGATAATCCTCGTACACCTCCTCGATAATCATTGATAATCTTTGTTATGCACAATCATCAGATAATCGAGATAATCATTGACAATCACGGATAATAATTCGATAATCACTATAATCAGCAACAATCGTCAGCAATAATCACTGAAAATCAGAAATAATCATTGGTAATCAGTGATAATCTTGTGGTCACAAACAATCAATAATAATCAGTACAAATCCTAATAATCACCAGTAATCACCAGTGATTATTATTATCCTCGTGCAGAATTTTTCGAAGCGGTAGACCCTTGCGCCGGACCCGGACTCACCGTGGCGACCAGGGCGACGACCAGGACGGCGAGGAGGGTGCTCGGGCGAGGCATGGCAGCGGCGAGTGCAGTAAACGCTCTAACGCCAACGGCGCGAGGCAAGGCGACGGAGGCGGAGGCCACGTCAAGTCACGGAAGGCGTGACGACCGGTCACGATCCACGGGTCACGATAACTTGTTAACTCGCCAAATAATCAAACCTGAGGGAGGAGGCTGTCCGTTAACGTTGTCACGAGTTTAACTTTATGGTTTGCGCCGGGAACTTTTTTTTCCACCCAAATACTTTGCGTGGGTTTCCAAGGCGCTGAGTCTCAACAACCCTTAGCACCTCCTTAAGAAAACGCTTGCGTAGGCGTCTCTGTTCGGTCCTACAGCGCGCGCGTTTTGAACACCCCGCCCCGCTCGCATATCGCACTGCGAACAACGAACGAGGTAGTCGTTATTCACCCTCGCATGAGAGGAACGAAATTCCCTGAGTTCCCTTTCAAAGTTAGTATCTTCTTTTGTTGGCCTTCGCCTTCGAAATCGACGTGGGTCAGACAAAATCATATTGGTATATTCTGTCAATTTTACTTGCTCCTTAGGAATGTCACGCATCCCATTCTCGTCAGGAGCCACCCGGATGGACTTTTGATCCTCGGCAACAAGTTGGACCAAGTTGGACAGAACAGAATCCTTATCTTGTTCGTCGCCTTATCAAAGTTGTGCATCCGTGCAACAAGTGGTCTGTCCTAGGTCTGTCTGGTTTCACCCGTTTCACCGCTATTGACTTAACCTACGACCAATACAGAGAGCTGTAAGCCTTATTTCACTACCAAATAGTTGACTTCAAACTGTCATTCATCCAAACTCTGTTTTAAATTGTCATTGTGTTTCTATTTTGATCCTTTTGTAGTTAAACCACCCCACAATGTTTTGGATTATAAGCCGTATATGTAGAAGCCTTCCCTTTGTGGGATCTCTACGAAAGAATGTTGCTCAGTTTCGTCAACGAGCTGAAGACAATGTTCAGAAAGGAGTGGAGAATGTTCGACTTTTATCATTTCGTGGCGGTTTGGTCGGCCTTCTCACGGCAATGATAATATGGGTTTCTATATTTTTATATATTGCTTTCTACTATGCTTATATGCCTTCAATTTCACATATTCGACCAATACATGTTCAATTTGAGTATGTGTTATCCTTTTCAAGATGTTCAGAATTTTAACTATATTCTTGTCAGCACTTGTATGGCTCATTTCTCAATTGTTTCAGAGCGTGTAAAGATGGAAAAGGGCTTTGCAGTTTTCCTACTGCTGATGTACGTCTTACTAAACGCCATCAACTCCTCATGGTGGGTCAACCATATAAAATATTTATTCAGTTGGAAATGCCAGAATCACCAAGGAACAAAGACCTTGGTAAGTATTTCTCTGTCAAAATTTTATAAATTTCAATCTCAAGCGATTCAACTCATCAGTATATGTCATTGAAAAATCAGGTATGTTTATGGTATGTGCAAGTCTACGAGTTCGCAGTGGGGTAGAGGTTAATAAAGCATGCCGATCAGCAATGCTGCATTATCGCAGCCCTCTCTTAGAGACCCTAACAACTATCACCTTATCTCCCTTAATGGTTCTTGGACAAACAGAAGAGAAACAGAGTGTTATGGTTGAATTATTTTCAGATTTTGAAGAGGATCAGGTTTGTAAATTTTAATACCATATGTGTTATTGTGATATACAAAATGATATATTATATGATCACTGTACCTACTTTTTTATAAAAACAATTTTACGTTTAGGATCAGCCTGTGACAGATGTCAAAGTTGAAATACAAACCCGGTTTGTGGAACTGTATTCTGCTACTATGTTGATACATGCCCACTTGACCGGTCTGCGATATCTGATGTTTCATTGGCCAATTTTATCGGCTGCAGTTGGAATAAGTTCCAACCTATTCTTCATTCTTTTGATGTTCTCTCTCTCATGGTGGCATCTCAGCAATACTGATGACTCAGACAGTAGGTCAAAAATTGTCTGGTTATAATCATTATAATCTTTTTTTTAAAATCTTTTATTCATATAAGTGTAAAATAATAACTTTATTAATTTTTTTATTTTTGGTTTGTTGTAGGTGAGGATATGGCATACGAAAACATTAAAGACCAGTCTAAAGAAAAACTTGGTTTTGAATTTATTGGAGAGCTGGAAGAGAAAGACTCAGGTATTAAAACTTACGTTTTGTTGCATTTTTGGATTTTATCAGTGTTATTATTTAATATCTTTTTTCTTGAATTATTCAGATGGTATTTTGGAAGATGTAAATTTAGGTGAAGAATTGTCAAAGCAGGAAAATGCCTCTGAACCTCTTGAGTCATCAATGTTTGGAAAGAGCAAATTGGATTTAGAGGAAAATGTTTTGGATTTTGGAGTTCAAGAAGTTCCTAAGTAAGATGACTGCAATTTTTAAATGAGAGGAGACGAAATCAAGTACCGTATGTATCTTATTCTGTCTAGTCCAAAGAAAGTGTAATTTGCTACTAATCCAAAATGGAGGGGATACCTATAAAAATGATCAGATGATCATGTCCTGTTTGTGATACAAACTTTAGTCTAGGTGTGTTAGAAATATTCCATTGACTGATATTTAGTAAGTACCTTTTTGTAACATTCATGTGAAGTTGTGATATGAATTACATTTTATTCTATTTTAATTTCATTTTGATGTGTTTATTGTATAAAATGCTCATTTTCAATTTGAACTATAATTACACTTTGAATCTACTTTCTTAAGTAAGTACACACTGATTTCATTTTTTTTTTTTTTTTTTAAATATACGTTTTGTTGATTTAAGTTATTCCCTTATAATCCATCATTACCAAGTTGACAAAATTGTACTATTTAGGTAGCAACTGAATTTGGAATGGAATCTTTCATGGTAATCAATTTCATTTGCATTCAAACCCTCATTTCCAAGATTACTTCTTTGAGGACCAGGAGATGGATAGCCAATGAGATCGGGCTGCAACTGCATCTTGACGGACAAACCTCTTTGAATCACCCACACAAGTTGTCAATTTGTCAAGAACCTAATGAAAAATTTGGCAAAAGATAAAAATCAATTTTCTAATACATACTGTATTTTTCATTTGAAGATGAATTGCAAATTTAAAACTGAAATAAGTTTTTAATTACCTCAGGTCTGAAAGGCAGTAAGAGCTCTGTTTTCAAATTTGCAACATTGAACAAGCAGCGCAAAGCGATCCTTCTAATCATCATTGAGGATTCATGAGTAGTTAAGGGTAGAAGACGGTTTATAATAGTTTGAACATGGTCATTTAGTGAATCATAAAAATCAGGCTGAGTCAGGAGATCATTAAGAGTGTGCAATGCAGGTTCAACTAATACAGGTGAATCATTTTGGGATAATGATTCAAGCAGTAATGGCAACACCTGGAATAAGAACGGAAAAGAATTATTTACTCACTACCTTGAAACAAAACAAAGAAATCTCATTAACTATAAGAGATTAAGATCAGACAGACCTCTCCAATATTGCTTGACAACACAATCTGTGAAACACCCGCTAAAAGATTGGTAACAGCCAGCATGTAAGGATAGCGCTGCTCCTTTGGTGATTGCTTTGCTTTGCTTACTATTTTCAATGAGTAAAGAAATACCCTTTGCTTGTGCAGAAGCCTTAAAAACAAAACAAGTTATGATGGTGCGCTGATTTTCAAAAATATATGCATTTATAGCACTTCATGAAGAATCGATGTACACTTTCATAGTCATACCTGATAATACAGTGGCTTTTTTCATTCAAATATGTGGGATTGTCAGTCATGATGATTCTAAAGGCCCGAGCAGCAGACACAGCAATGTTTGTATTTTCAGAAGCCATGTATTCAATCAGCTGTAAAAAAATAATAAAAACTCAGAATTAAGTATTTATACAATCAATTGAGATAACAAAGAAGATTTGAAAGGACTGCATTATTACCATATCAACCCAAACTTCAAGATTAATGTAACCACGCATTGATAAACCCTTCACAATCCAACCACAGAAAGATGCCGATTGTGCTGCATCCTGAATGGAGCCTTGTGTCATACATGACTGTTGCAAAAGCGCTTTTAAATCCAAAAGAGTTTCTTCAAGAGAGGCTAGAAAATTAAAATTTTTTAGAATTGGCTTGCATTGGTAATGTACTCGGAGATTTTAAAAAATTGCAAAGTGATTATTTGTGAAGTACCTAAAGGGAGTTTGTTGATGATACTGGCACAGAGACGACTAGATGATGTATGGACTCTTTCAAATTGGGTCACAACAGATATTTTGTAGAGTGAGCAGCATAGAGCACGAAGATCAGGCATAGATATGGAGCAGTACAAACAACCAAACACTGCTTCAAATATTTCAATCTGTAACAATATGATCTAAGGTTATTACATATGTATTATTTTTTCTTTTTTTAGAAAGGAAAAAATTGAAAAAAAATTACCACTTCCTGCTGATGCTTTTTAGAGCAAGGGTCAAATGTGGCACAAAATGTATTCAACAGAGGTAATGTTTTCTGAACAACCAGCTCCTGATGCCTGAAATAAAAAAGAGTCAAATATGACAGCAGTCTCCTATGGAAAGTGTGGCTGTTGGGAGTATGTATGTTGAACATCATTGAACTTACTGAGAACTAATATTTTGGGTAACATTGCTAATGATAAAACAGACATCATTGAATATTGTTTCATTTTTTACCCAGTCATTTTCTTTTCCATTGACACTTTCTGTCCACCAAAATATCAAGCGAGCAACCGCATTGTCACAGCTAATCATGAAACTTTCATAGACATGATGGTTTTCATCTGCACTTTGTGGAATATCTTGAAACAGTTTCCTATTTACAGGAAAGGCACAGAGGTTTGAGAATGGAGTCCCAGAACTACAAGCGAATTGCAAAAGACATAAAAGCAAACAATTACCTGAGAGCTGACAGAGAGGCTTGAATTTGGTGAAGATGCTTGGACTTGAGAATAATTTGAAGAACATTAGGAAGAACTTTTTGGGAAAATGGTGGCACTGCGGCTAACCAACAGTGAGCCTGCATCCGTCGGTCAAATTTACAATCTGCCATGTCAAACCCTACAAATAAAACAAAGTTACAGTATATTGTACTCAATGATTAAAATAAGTAGGTATCAATATATCTTTTTACCTGATAGATTTAACTTTTCAGGAAGAATACATTCCAATACTTCATTAGGAAAATCAGTACAAATCTCACAAAGACAAAGTCTGCACTGTTCCCTGAGGAAAAAGAAGAGAAAATTAGGTCTCAAAATATAAAAATAAAAAACACAAGAGAGCTCCCTCAAAATTTACCTCACTTCAGTCGAGTTAGATATATCAATGAAGTTACTAAGTAAATTGTATAGCCTCTCTCGTTCACTTTTACTTAATGTAGGTGTTAATGTGGTCAGTCCAAAGAGAGCCTCTTTAAGTTCCAGATTTGAATCATGCTCAGCAGAACTGAAGTACAGTTGAAGAAGTAAATTCCATTGAGGATTTATCTCTGGATTACCTATATAAAAAATAAATATTATAAATAAAATTTATTGTGATTAAAATAAAAACTATATGAAGAGGAATATTTTGGAGCTTACCTAAAGGTGTTACTTCAAAAGACTTGCATACAGTAAGAAACCTTGAAATGATACGCAAATATATAGACCTATCTGCTGCATCGTTCTTGGTGTGGAAGAAATCCACAACTGAAGGCAATACCTGTAAATATCGATGACGTAAAAATCTTTTTTAAATTGTACTTCAGAGGTATGCTATTGTACTGTCGACACACCTTCCTCAAAATGTATTCACAAGCTGGTGGACCACTCTTGGCAGCAGCAAGGAGGAGGTCAGCGGCCGGCATAAATAGTGACGTGTGAATCTCAGAGAGGCAGGATGTGGACGCAGCCACCACATCACTCAGCAGCTGTCTCATTGGATTCGAATGCCCTTCATTGGCAGAGGGAGAATCAGCCAGGCACCGCAAAAGTTGAGTAACAGCTCTTCTAGAAGACTCTCTGACTTCATAATCTGATCCTTGCAAAGCTTCTCTGCTTAAGCTCTCCCAAATAGGTGAGATGTGAACTGCCACTTTCTCTGGGGGAAACTCCTCAAATCCTTTAGTCTAAAAGCAAAATGAAATTTTTTTATTAATCAAAATGTATGATTGACAAGGCAAGAGATTATAACTGTACTAAGTTCAGTTTCTTACAAGAAGGTGTAATGAGTCCATTTTAGCCAAGCGAATTGGAGAATCTAGCTTTTCAAGGGCCAATGGGAAGGCAAACTCTGCAAAGTTTGGAGTTGCTGTAAGAACATTGGCCAAACCTGTTGCTAACTGTTCCCTATTTATTTGTGACCGTTGCTCTGGACTCTACAAAGAAGCAAATGACATAAAAATAATTGCTTTTTGTAAATAACAATAATAGAACACATCTACGTTATCAGTTACACTTACAGGATTAAAGTCCACAGGAAAGTAGCATGCCACAATTTCAAAAAAGTCTTCTGTTAAGTGACCAAGAGATAGAGATTTTATAATAGAGGGCAACATAGAGAATAGAAACTTCAGATTTCGTGGATCTCGCTCCCCTTCCACAGCAGTCATAATGTGGTACACTAAATCTGGACCTAGGCCTTGCAAACCTGAAACCCAAAGATATACAGTGCAGCTTTCAAAAAAGGTGAAGTCTAAAAAGTTCATTTGGGTTATAACACAAAATAGAACATACTGCTGATATGAGGAAGAACTAATAGATCAAGAGTACGATAGATGACTAATCTGTCTTCATGACGTTGTCCCTGACAGTTGAGGTTCAGCACTAATGATCTTAAAATTTCAGCTGGTGATTCCTTGGCAATGTTTTTCATATGAAGCTGGATAAAAAAAATAACAATCATTAAAAAAATAACTTCTTTAAGGCTACCAACAACAAGTAAAATGACAGGACAGTCTAAACTTACAATTGCTAAAATCCCTTTCAGAGCGGCTGGAATAACATCATGATGATCCTTTAGCCGATCACAAAAAAACGCTGTGATGAATTTCAACTCATCTTCACGTACAAAATCCATGGGAAGGTCTCGCAATACAGTTGCCAAGACCAAAGTTCCAACAGCTCTACGTGAGGGCTCTGGATCGGTGAGGACATCTTTCAAGTTTTCAACCAGCGTGAGAAGATTCAAATTCCGCTGTGAAATATCTGAAAAATACAACTGATTGTTAATCTTTTAAGTTAGAGTTTTTCAGCTCAACGTATGCCCAAGTAATGTTGTTGTTGTTGTTTATTAGGGGTGGTAGGCGTTACCGTTCGCCCTGGACAGTGTGTATGATCATACAGAGAGAGCGTAATGACCTGGGTTTCACAGCTGTTCACAGTGTCATGAAAATCTTGGTGAACTTAAACACTGAAAGGAGTTTCGCCGAACTGGAATCCGACTACATGTGATACGTCTTGCCATTAGGTTAAGGCCTACAGACGGCAGGGAAATTCAACAGGCAAGTGACAGTAAATCATAAATTTCGAGGGATATTTGGGGAATTTGAGAAAAAAGACTCTTTACTGACCTTGAGCAATCAACGGACATTTCTCACAGAAATCAGGATTAGTTTTTATCTCCTCAATCAAAGAATCCTTGGACCAATGGGCGGCCATTTTGCGAAAAACTACAGAAGGATAACCAACATGACGGTTGATGTAAATAGGGGCAGAGTGAACAAGCGAGACGTGATTTTTCTTTCAAAGTTATACCTGTCAACAATTACCTCGCAGAAAAATTTGGGATAATACTTATTTTTTAAGTTAGGCAGGGTGCAGCGTTTCACTCCAGCAGTGGTTATTTAAACGCGCTTTCCTTAGCAGCGCCTTCACGTAGGAGTGTTGGTAACACTGTGCACCCTTGCTTCCTGATGAAGACCACGAACCAATCAAACACAAGCGGCCACCTGTCAACAACAAACAAACAAACAGTCAACTGTCAACTGTCGGTCAAGTTCAGGTTCAGCAAAAGCGAAGAGGGGAAAAAAACAGGCCATCTAACTAACTCCCGACGCTCCCGACTCCGAAAGGGCGCAACAATAGTGGGACAGACACGGAAGGAGGCGCCTGACTAGTCCTGTCGTCAAACACGTTCTCGCTCCCAGCGCGCCGGACGCGCGGCAGGATATGCACCACCGCTGACCCTCCCCGGAGACCAGGATGCCGCCGAGGAAGCAACCCCAAACTCTCAAAGTGGCCGCGCTGCGCGCCGTCACCCGCGACCTCACGTACCAGGTGAGTCCCCGCCAGTGGTAATCCTGCTGCTCTGCGAGAAGAGCGTGCTGCTGAGGCGCGTGCTGACCGCTGCTGATCGTTCTCCCGTCAGGTCCGCGTGGTGATGTCGACGAGCGCGCAGCCGCACGACGCGCGCCTGGGCATGGTGGCCGAGACGCTGAGCGCCGTGCCCGAGCGCCTGCGGTCAGACGTGGTGGAGGCCGCGCTGCGCTGCGCCGACGGCTTCCTGGGCTACCGCAACAACCACCCGGCGCGCCGCGTGCTGAACAAGCTGCTGCGCGCCCTGCTGCCCCGCACCACCCGCCGGCTCGCGGTGCCCGTCGCGCAGAGCTTCCAGCTGCGGGAGGCGCTGCTGCAGCACATCAAGGTGAGTCAAGACGAGACTCCTGACCGCTCCCCGGGCTTTAGGCGGACTCTTTCAGCCTGTTTCGATCGGACACACGCAGCCAGCCGGGCTGGCCAGCCGAAAATGCCACATACTTCTGAATCGCCAAGGGCTTTTAGATGAGCGACCTGACTGACGTCACCGCCGCGCTGCATTACTGACATTGCTGACCGCTCAGTAAGGACCTGACGCAGCTGCGCGAGCTGACGCTGAGCGAGAGCGTTGACGCGGTGGTGCAGGCGCTGCAGGTGCTCGGCCAGCTGACGTGCTGCGCTTCCCTTACTGACTGCCCCACTGCTGACCGCCGCAGAACCTGGCGCAGCTGCGCGAGCTGACGCTGAGCGAGAGCCTGCACGTGCACGCGAGCGTGGACGCGGCGGTGCAGGCGCTGCAGGTGCTCGGCCAGCTGACGTGCTGCGCTTCCCTTACTGACTGCCCCACTGCTGACCGCCGCAGAACCTGACGCAGCTGCGCGAGCTGACGCTGAGCGAGAGCCTGCACGTGCACACGAGCGTGGACGCGGCGGTGCAGGCGCTGCCGGCGCTCGGCCTGCTCACCGTGCTGCGCGTGCCCTGGCTGTGCACGGACGCCATGCTGCTCGCGGTGGCCAAGCACTGCCCGCTGCTCGAGGTGCTGGACGCGTCCGAGTCGGCGCGCGTCACTGACCACGGGGCGGGCAAGCTGGCCGCAGCACGCTCCCCCGCGCTCCGCGTCGCCCTGCTCTCCGGCTCCAAGGTCACGAAGCGCGGCTACCGCGAGCTGCTGGCCGCGCTGCCGCAGCTGCAGCGCGTCGGCTTCGTCGAGGGCCTCGGCGCCGTGCTGCGCGCCGTCGGCGCCCCGGTCGCACTCGCGGACTGGGACAGCGACTTGCCGCCGGAGCCCGCCGAGGCGTCCCTCTGCCCGCGCGTCAAGGTAGCGCGACCCCCGCCTTCACCTGCGGCGTCCTGGTGCACCCGTCCCGCCCCCACCCCTAACCCCCTGCCCCTCCCCGTCCCTCAAGGCCGTGTCCCTGATCGACGTGTTCCTGGTGTCCCCGGTGGAGGTTGCCGCCGCGGGCGCCAACCTGGTGGAAGGCGCGCTGCCCGCGGGCGTGGAGCGGCTCAAGGTGTCCCGCTTCGTGGGGCTGCGGGACCACGCAACCCTGCTGCGGCTGCAGTTCAGCGCCGCGCTCACGCACGTGGACCTCATGGCGCACCCCGTCATCCTGCCGCTCGTCGTGCAGCTGGGACGCGAGTGCCCAGACCTGCGCGTGCTTAAGCTCGGCATGGTCTCGCAGTCAGCCTCTGCGCCTCTGCCCGCGCACCCGGCCCGGGACGCGCCGTTCCGCCGGCTCGAGGAGCTGCACTTGTACATGGGCGCGGGCCCCGTGTTCAAGTACGTGCTCCTGTACGCGCGCGCGCTCCGCCGCTTGTCCCTGTCCGCGGGGGCCGTCGGGATCTTCACCAGCGGCATCAGCAGCCTGTCGGACGCGACCCTGCGCGGCGTGCTCGAGGCCAACCCGCTCGCCGAGCTGGAGAGCCTGAGCGTGTTGAGCCCCTGCTCGCTCACCATGGCCAGCGTGTACGCGCTGCTCACGCACTGCCCCCGGCTGCGCGCGCTGCACGACCTGGCCGAGTGGGACGTCTCGGAGCAGCAGTGCGCCGAACTGCGGGAGGTGGCCGCCGCCAACAACTGGGACCTGGACCTGGGGCCCGCCCCCGCCCTCGCCTAGCCTGACCGACGCCGTGGGTCTCTTCATTTTTCTTTAACCGTGATAAAAAAAAAAAAGAAATAAGTGTCAACTCAATGTAAGCTTTAGCGTAGATAACCCATATATGTTTAATTTGTAAGGCTCTTGGTGCCATGGTTCCACTTTATTTACTTTTTAGTTGAAATATTTTTGGCAATACATGCGTGATGAATGATTCTTTGAAGGAGCCGTTTCGTTTTCGTGTACAGCGTCACGTAGTAGCTCCTGCGCAGGGAGTGAAGAGTTTGGGGTTCGGTATTTCCGTGCGGTTCCCTGTGCCCCTGGTCCTGCTGGCGCGCAAGTGATCGCCCCTGAACACCCACGCCACCGCACCCTCCGCCCCGCCCCGCCCCGCCCCGCCCCGCCCCGCCCCGCCCCGCCCCGCCCCGCCCCGCCCCGCCCCGCCCCGCCCCGCCCCGCCCCACCGCGCCCGCGCCTCCGCTGTACCCACGCGTTGCGTTCCCCGGCCCGGCCCGGTCCAGGCAGGCCGTGCGCGATCAGTCGAGACTCACCTCCGTCGGCAGCAGCAGCTATTGCTGCCCAAGCTGCCCCGCCCCGCCCTGCCCTGCTCCGCTGTGCACCGCCAGTGACTGACGGGTGACGTAGGCCGTGTCGCGCAGCACTCCGAGCAGTACCTCGCTGTGGTGATGGCGGTGCTGCCGCTCCCAGGGACGTCGCGCCGCGGCCTGCGCTACACGGAGCATGTCGTCGCCGAGGTGACCTCCCGCCGGCAGGTGCGCCGCGTGCCGCGGCCGCCAGGTAAGAGTACGAGGAGGAGGAAGAGGAGGAGTAGGCGAAGTGCTCCTCTCTCCACTAGGTGTGTGCAAATTTTATTTTACTTGAATGGCTACGGCTGCAATGTCAATAATGGAATGAAGACATCAAATTCACTCCGTCACTCCCCTACCTGCTGTGACTGTCCACCCACGCGGTCTACGGGCCGGTCCCACCCGGCGCGCTGCAGCGGTGACCAAGGTCAGTGTCCTGACGGCCCTGGTCTTGGCGCTCGGCAGAGCCTGAGCCGAGCGGCCGATGCGTGGGCGGCATCGGGTTCGACTCCCCGCCCCGCCAGAGGAGATGGCGATGTTCTTCAATACGGTCGGCTTATCATTCACTTTCATATCGCGACCCGGACGCGCACTGCCGCAGCCGCAATAGTGTTTGGTACGAGGTAGACGCACATTAAAACCGTCTGAAGCTGAGCTAAAAGTGCGCCTACCTCGGCCTGCGGCGCACTAAAGCTGATCATTTAAATTTTAATTTTAAGTTCAATTTCAAATTTAGCTCAGCCAATCATACATAGGTTCGCGGATGTGAATTTTGACTGTTATGCTTTTCCCCCGAAGTGAGCGAAACCCCTAGGAAAGTCAATAATGTTCTTGAGCACCCTTAGCAATTCCCACAAAGACACTATCACGCTTGAGTTTTTCACGGCGCCCTGGCCGCCCCGCCCCAGCAGGCAACCACGCCACACGACCTGCTCCTCATTCAAAGCGGACAAAAGGTCCCTCGGCGCGCGCCGATCGACGTTGTCAGCTGTCCACCCAGGCGGTAACGTCCGCGCCGCATACGCCCCGGCCAAAATATGAAAGGCCAAATGTCGCTCGATATCGAACATTCTACTCGGATGAATTTAGTTGGATTGCGTGAACACAGCCGGAAGCAGACTTCGGCCGATATAGTTCTAGCTAAGCTGAACTAGTATTCCCCGTCTGAAGGATGCGGAGAGCCGCGCGCGGGGGCAGCACCAGGATGAGACGGAACTTGGCGTCCGCTGGAGCGGCGAGAACATAGCGTGCGCAGCGTCGAGGCCAGCGCGCGGCCAGCAGCTCGGCGACGAACACGAGGGCGGCGAGGGCGTAGCCGACCACAAGCATCAGGAAGGCGGGCTGCATGTGCTTGAGCGTGAGCGCGAAAGCACGCTGCAGCACACCCGGCCGGAGAGTGGTGATCCAGGTCATCGACAAGGTTGTCCTAGCGGTCCAGGACGCCGGCCTCGCCCAGTCGCCGCTAAGCCGAGGCCACCGCCGTACCCACCCAGGGGGCGAGCTTTTGCTCCATGCGGCCACCGTGTTGAGAGTGCTCTGGCCCGAGGAGAAACGGTCAATGCTCTTGTGATTAGCGGGCATTTCCTGTACATCGCTGTCATGGAGGGTGCAGTTCGCGTCCAACACGAGGTTTCCGTCTCTTATATTTGAAAGTTGGTGCCAACTTCTTATGTCTGTCGGTGTCTTCCCATCGGCTGGTTCGGAACTAGAAAAATGTCAAGAAGTTCGGTGTGGGCAGGCCGAGGTGCCGTGATTGCCGACCGGGAGGGCGGTGGCAGCTACAAGTAGTATTGTCCAGCCAGAAAAGAAACGTCAAAACACAAAGCAGAGTCCAATATTCTACTCGAGCGAGTTGATGCAGACACAGTCAGGACCAGAACTTCGTCCGATCTTCTCACGCTGCTCTTTGAATCGAAGAGGTGCTTCCGGTAGACACGGAGCGCCGCGCGGAGGGGCAGGGTCGCACCAGGATGAGACGGACCTCGGCGTCCGCGGGAGCACGTCGAACAGGGCGTGCGCCACCGCGAGGCCAGCGCGCGGCCAGCAGCTCGGCGACGAACACGAGGGCGGCGAGGGCGTAGCCGACCACGAGCACCAGGAAGGCGGGTTGCATGTGCTTGAGCGTGAGCGCGACGGCGTGCTGCAGCACGCCTGGCTTGAATGTGTGGCGGTCCCGGTCATCGACCAGGTTGTCCCAGCGGTCCAGGACGCCGGCCTCGTCCAGTCGCTGGTAGGTCCAGGCCAATGACGTCCCCAGGAGCGACCCCGGGCTCCATAAGGCCACCATCCTGTGAGTTTTGTATCCTAAGGAGAAGTGATGGAGTCTTTTATGAGGGATGTTAAAACGACTAGCGATACGCTTGATATAGCGGTCTTCAATGGTGATAAGTGCGCAGTTCCTGTGCATCGCTATGTCATAGATGGTGCGGTCCGTGTCCAATACGTAGTGTCCAATATCAAACTTAAAAACTTTTTTACCATAAATGGTGCCAAGTTTCGGTATCTGCGCCGAGAAATCGACCCTCAGTCCGCTGTCTGCGAGCGCCTCCAGGCTGTCGATCTCTCCCCGGGGCCGGGCGGAGGACAGCATGCCGAGCAGCAGCCCCTGGTAGGCGGCCGCCAGCACGACGCAGACGAGCAGCCAGGCGCCGAGTAGCGGGCGCAGCGCGGGGCCCGCGGCCGGGGGCGGCGGGGGCGCCTGCGCCAGCAGGGGGGCGAGGGCCAGCTGCAGCGCGGCCCCGCGGTCCCGGCGGAGCGTGCAGGCCACAGCGGCCGCCGTGCCCAGCGCGGCCAGCGCCGTGCCGTACCACACCGCCGGCGAGAACTCCAGGGTGACGGAGGACAGCGGGCTGACCACGGCGCCCAGCCCGGCGGGCACCACCGCGACAATCGGATACATATTCTTTTCCGTAATAAAGTTTGCGTCTCTTAGACTCCGTCCCTCGAGAACACCAACGCCCGTGAAAAACGCGTCTAGTCTACATGTGTGCAGCTTCTGCTTTAATTGGTATGGTGCCTTCCGAATACTCAAGGCTGAAGTGAGATAAATAGTAGTTATGGTTGTGTTCCAAACCCTTTTTCTACTCTTTATCTTTTTCATGCCTAATATTTCCGCCGCTAAAGACTTTTCCCCCGTTAGCGGAACCTCGATCAAGTTTAGGGGTTCGGGCGGCACCGGCGGCCGCCAAACGCTGCAGAACTTCATGAAGTCATAAAAGACGCCTCCCCCGCGCTGCCAGCGCTGCTCCGTTGGCGACCAGCGATCCGCCAACTTAAAGGCGGGAGCAGCGTCGTCATTCGTCAAGCACTTGTGGTCGTTGATTCTGTAGAGGCCGGTGCGGCCCCCCGGAGTGGTGACGGCCACGCCCCCGTCATATCCACATATAATATGTTCGGGTACGTTCACTGCAGTGGTGAAGAGGACCGACTCGTCCTGCACCGCGAACCAGTACAGCAGTCGCCCTTCGTGTTCCCCGTGCTGCCGAAACAGCGCCCACGGGTCCGCCACCCTCTCCGCTACAAGCAGCATCAGAACGTTTTCCGTGTGGCTGTACCTCACTTGTTCCCTGTGCGGTTTTGTGCTCCGGAGCACAACCCGGACGGTGCGTGGGGGCAGCCCGCTGAGGAAGTCACCCGTCCAGCTGGCGTTGCCGTAGAGCGCAACGGTGACGTTCTGCGTGTCGAGGAAGGGCGAGAGGAGCGCCAGGGCGGCGGCGGCCTCGTTGGCGGCCCCCTGCACGGCAGGGAGGGCGGCGCGCACCCGGGTGCACAGCAGCAGCGCGACGCAGATGGTGGCGAAGTCCATCGTGCTCTCCAGACGAGAGGATACTGCACGCACGGACTGACCCCGGTCGGGCCCGGGCCCTGTTAGTTATCGATTGGTTCCGAACGAAAGAAGAAATTGAGATCGCTGTGGGTAGATTGAGTTGCCCTGAATGGCGACTAGCGGCGCTTTGAAGCCGAGTGTACGGCCCTGCTAGAAACGAAACGAGCAAAGTCAAGTCGGAGGGGGATATTTTACCCTTATTACTGAGGTAAATATAGATCTATTTCAAAATGTAAATCTTTATTGGCTGAGCCTTATTGCAAACATTTAATAAATTTTTACTCGTTCTTTACCTGCTATAATCAGCGCCGAAGCTAAAGCATTTCAAGGGATGATTTTATGATTAGAGTTGTTGCCTCGCACATCTTCATAATAGAACTTTTCTGAAGTTATGGAGGTGAAATTTTGACAATTTTGGAGCAAAACTATGAGGATCCAACGTAGCCAAAAAATTAAAAAAATTATTAAAAAAAACAACAACAAATGAGCAAAAAGCTTAAGATTTCTTTTGTGATAAAATGGACACTCGCGTTCTTAACGATTTTCTAAAAATTATTGTATCTTCATCTTATAATGTAGAGAATCGTCAAACATAACACCTTTTACCATTTGAAACTGTATGTTTTGAATTGTTGGATAGAGAGAGAACTACAACAACATTTATCGAAGAGGGGAGTGGGGGGGGGGGGCATCCCAACAATGGGGCCCGAGACAGGGCCCAAACACAGCAGACAAAGCCCGAGGGCGGCTGCGGCTGGCTCGGTGGCCGGAAAACTTTTTTGATAAAAGTTCCTAAGTTTCAATAGAATTACTTTTCTGTTTGTTGCTGTTGTGTCTTCTAAGATTAAAATATCCACTAATAAGCTGTGTTAAGGGCTTATCACGAAAATCGGCGAGATTTGTCAAGTGTTCTCAAAAAATACTACAAAACTCAAACTCTAGTTCGTAGTTGGTAGAAACACCAACATTTCCAGTTTCGAATGGTGTAAGAGTTATGGTTTTAGGAATAGTGTGTTTCGATTAGAAAAGGGAGAAGAATAGCGGATAGAACAAAAGCGCCCTGATTGGCTGAGCGCTTCGCGCCACGTGAGCGCGCTAGTGGTGGTAGGGGGTAAAGGTGGGGGGCTCAGCCAATGACGCTTTTTGTTCTATCCGCTATTCTTCTCCGTTTTCTAATCGAAACACACTATTCTGTATTTTGAGATGAACATACAATCATGTTTGGTATTACTCTGCATAGAGCAAAATACTCATTCCTACTACCAAGTAGGTGTAGGTTGGTGGTAAAGAACGAGTAAAAAATATCTAGTTTGAAAAGGTTATGACTTTTGGAGATACTGGGATAATAGACCCTATTCGGTCACGGCATTTAAAGAAGAAATACCAAGGAAATCAGGACCTGAACCAGTATCAAAATCTCAGCAAGTACCCACGCAAATCCGAAATGAACGTTGTAGAAGAGGTTCCTAAATGACAACCATGCATAGCAGTATGGTTAAAATTTCGAATTTATGCTTATTTGGAGTACTCCTTAACTTGACAGACCAAGAAGTGGTTCAAGTGTAAAATCTAAGTCAATTTTTATCTCAGAATTTGCTTCTCCCGGGACACTCGGGCTTCGAGCCCTGCACGGGCCATGTTCGGCGTTCGAGCCAGCCCCTCGCTCGAGTTTGATTGTTGGGGCGTATAAGGGAGCCCCTTCAATGAACTTTGCGGGAGGTGACGCCACGAAAATGTGCGTAACAAGAATTTTATTTCCGCGCCCCCTCTGCGTGCGCTATCTGGATAGGCCTCCATCTTCACACACGTGTTTGGCGGGTCGGCCTACCTAGTGTCTCGCAGGCGCTATCAGTAGATCCACTAGGGACGGCCGATACCGAATCGATACTCTGTAGTATCGATACAATTTGCTTGAAGTATCGATTCTTTGTACTCGATGCCGCTGGGTTCGATACTTTTAAGTATCGATACTTTTAGATCGAGTTTTACTCGATACTTTGTTAACGTTACTTCTCATGTGCACTCTGGAAACGCAAGTGTGTACTTGAATGCAGTATTTCCTGCATACCTACATGTATTCGGGAAATAATGTGTACTTAGTCAAGTATGCAGGAAATAATGTGTACCTGGTCAGGTATGCAGGAAATCCTGTGTACTTGACCAGGTACACACTAAATCTCCCTCATATATGTATGGAGGTTTTCGTGTGTACCTGATCAAGTACACAGGATTTCCTGCATACCTGACCAGGTACACATTATTTCCTGCATACTTGACTAAGTATACATTATTTCCTGAATACATGTAGGTATGCAGGAAATACTGCATTCAAGTACACACTTGCGTTTCCAGAGCAGCCTTTAACTCGTAAACTGGTTCTACGTTCTGATGTTTCAATCAAGTACAGAATTTAAAGAAATATCGGGACAGCTCGCAAAAGATTTACACGGTTCAATGTACTACATAAGAAATTAGGTATTGTGTGTTTTTTTTTTTAAATCACAACCAGAATTATTTTGAGGTTGGCAGAAGTGTTGATTGGAGGATGCGGATATCTGTTCATATATTCTCCTTCACATAGCCTGTATCCCATAAACCACATTAACTTGAAGTATCGAGTCGATACTCGGTGGTATCGATACTTTTGTGGTCGATCATCGATTCCCCGATACCTTTTTATAGCGTAAGTATCGATACCCGGGTATCGATACTACAGTTGGTATCGGCCGTCCCTAAGATCCACCACGTTCTAAAGGTCCATTGTGGGGACGCCTTGAGGAGCGCGAGCCGCTAGAACTTAATATGAAAACTAGCAAAATTTTAAAAGAGTTCTCAAAATAATACTATTAAACGTGAAATAGGGTTCAGTGCTTAAATTCAGACGAAGGTTTCTAGTTCAGATTTCTGTCAGTTTCATGTGAGAAGTATTGTGCTATCTGAGACTGAAAACTCCTCTATAAGAACCTGGCTTTTGTAAGTAGACGAAAAACATTCAAAAATTTTCAAGTTTTCTCACAATAATACTATTAAGCTTGAAGAAAAGTTAATTGTTGGAACAAAGTCCAGCATTGCCAGTTTAGAATAATATAAGTATTATGCCTCGCCTGTAGGTATTGTGAGATCTGAGATGAAAGTGAAATCAGGTGATGGTTTATTAAGAACAATCCTCGTTCTTTTTACTAGTAAGGAGGGAGGTGGTGGTAACGAAAGAGTGAAAAATCGACATTTAGGTTCAGTTCTTTGCAATCTGGAAGAGCCAAAGCCCAAAGGAGGCACACTCTCACCTCAGCTCAACACTTGCCCTACGTAGGTCCACCTTGTATTAACGTGTACACACAGAACGCACAAGATCACAGCCGCTAGGGTTATCACCGTTTTCACTCTCCTGTTTCTCTTTGAATCGGGGAGGTGCCACTGACGGACCCGGAGCGCCGCGCGGAGGGGCAGGGTCGCACCAGGATGAGACCAGGATGAGACCAGATGAGACGGACCTCGGCGTCCGCGGGAGCACGTCGAACAGGGCGTGCGCCACCGCGAGGCCGGCGCGCGGCCAGCAGCTCGGCGACGAACACGACGGAGGCGAGGGCGTTGCCGACCACGAGCACGAGGAAGGCGGGCTGCATGTGCTGGAGCGTGAGCGCGACGGCGTGCTGCAGCACGCCTTGCTTAAATGTGTGGCGGTCCCGGTCATCGACCAGGTTGTCCCAGCGGTCCAGGACGCCGGCCTCGTCCAGTCGCTGGTAGGTCCAGGCCAACGACGTCCCCAGGGGAGACCCCGGGCTCCACGAGGCCACCGACCTGTGAGTGCTGTACCCCAATGAGAAGTGATGGAGTCTTCTATGAGGGATGTTAAAACGCCTTGCGAAACGCTTGACATAGCGGTCTTCAATGGTAATTAGTGCGCAGTTCCTGTGCATCGCTATGTCATAGATGGTGCGGTCCGCGTCCAATACGAGGTCTCCCATCTGCAACTTGAAAGTGTTACCATAAATGGGGCCGAGGCTGGCTACCTGCGCCGAGAAATCGACCCTCAGTCCGCTGTCGGCGAGCGCCTCCAGGCTGTCGATCTCTCCCCGGGGCCGGGCGGAGGACAGCATGCCGAGCAGCAGCCCCTGGTAGGCGGCCGCCAGCACGACGCAGACGAGCAGCCAGACGGCGAGCAGCGGGCGCAGCGCGGGGCCCGCGGCCGGGGGCGACGGGGGCGGCTGCGCCAGCAGGGGGGCGAGGGCCAGCTGCAGCGCGGCCCCGCGGTCCCGGCGGAGCGTGCAGGCCACAGCGGCCGCCGTGCCCAGCGCGGCCAGCGCCGTGCCCAGCCACACCGCCGGCGAGAACTCCAGGGTGACGGAGGACAGCGGGCTGACCACGGCGCCAAGCCCGGCGGGCACCACCGCGACAATCGGATACATATTCTTTTCCGTAATGAAGTTTGAGTCTCTTAGGTCCCGTCCCGCGAGAACACCAACGCCTCCGAAAAATGCGTCTAGTCTACATGTGTGCACCTTCTGCACTAATAGGTATGGTGCCTTCCGAAAACTCAAGGCTGTAGTGAGATTAATAGTAGTTATGGTTGTGTTCCAAACGATTTTCCTACTCTTTATCTTTGTCATGCCAAACACTTTCGCCGCTAAAGACTTTCCCCCCGTTAGCGGAACCTCGATCAAGTTTAGGGGTTCGGGCGGCACCGGCGGCCGCCAAACGCTGCAGAACTTCATGAAGTCATAAAAGACGCCTCCCCCGCGCTGCCAGCGCTGCTCCGTTGGCGACCAGCGATCCGCCAACTTAAAGGCGGGAGAACCGTCGTCATTCGTCAAGCACTTGTGGTCGTTGATTCTGTAGAGGCCGGTGCGGCCACCCGGAGTGGTGACGGCCAAGCCCCCGACATATCCACATATAATATAGTCGGGTACGTTCACTGCAGTGGTGAAGAGGACCGACTCGTCCTGCACCGCGAACCAGTATAGCAGTCGCCCTTCGTGCTCCCCGTGCTGCCGAAACAGCGCCCACGGGTCCGCCACCCTCTCCGCTACAAGCAGCATCAGAACGTTTTCCTTGTGGCTGTACCTCACTTGTTCCCTGTACGGTTTTGTGCTCCGGAGCACCACCCGGACGGTGCGCGGGGGCAGCCCGCTGAGGAAGTCGCCGGTCCAGCTGGCGTTGCCGAAGAGCGCAACGGTGACGTTCTGCGTGTCGAGGAAGGGCGAGAGGAGCGCCAGGGCGGCCGCGGCCTCGTTGGCGGGTTTGAGCATGACGGGGAGGGCGACGCGCGCCCGGGTGCACAGCAGCAGCGCGACGTAGAGGGTGGCGAAGTCCATCTTGCTCTCCAGACGAGAGGATACTGGACGGACGGACTGACCCCGGTCGGGCCCGGGCCCTGTTATCTGTCTTCCTATCGATTGGTTCCGAACGAAAGAAGAAATTGAGATCGCTGGGGGTAGATTGAGTTGCCCTGAATGGCGACTAGCGGCGCTTTGAAGCCGTGTGTTCGGCCCTGCTAGAAACAAAACGAGAAAAGTCGAGTCGGAGTGGGATATGTTAGCCTTATTTCTGAGGTAAATATAGATCTATTTCAAAAAATAAATTTTTATCGGCTGAGCCTTACTGCAAAGGTGACGTTCTGCGTGTCGAGGAAGGGCGAGAGGACCGCCAGGGCGGCGGCGGCCTCGTTGGCGGCCCCGTGCACGGCAGGGAGGGCGGCGCGCGCCCCGATGCACAGCAGCAGCGCGACGCAGAGGGTGGCGAAGTCCATCTTGCTCTGCAGACGCGAGGATACTGCACGCGCGGGCTGACCCCGTCCAGGCCCTGTCTGTAGGTGCCCCCAAATCGACCGGTTCTGAACAGGGAAAACGTTATCACTTGGGACAGAGCGCGTTGCCCTGAGTGCCGACTGGCCGCGACTGGCAGCGCTGTGACAACCGATTGTATGGCTTGGCAAATAACGAAGCGACAAAAGTCAAGTCGGAGTCGGATTTTACTCTTATTACTGAGGTAAATCTAGATCTATTTGACAATTAAAACTTTAGTGTCTGAACCTTACAATACACATGTATTTATCTTCTTCTGGTGGAGCCTATAAAATAGTGTTTGCGGTGAGAGGTGAGGGGCAAAATTATGGGGATCCAACGCTTAAAAAACATTCAAGATTGGAATTGAAAGTAGATGATAATGCAGGAGACATTGTTGTGGGGTGCGCTTTGTGTGACAATTTGGGTGTTTGAAGGTATGAAAGGTAAAGTCACACGAATTAGCAATTGTTTCTCTTTTCGCTCCTCCTCGGTTAGGCTCTCTGCTCTGCGGCGTTCCCGGTCACGGGTCCGATTCTGTTCTCTCTGCTATCTTCGGTCAAATTCGTGGTTCTCCGACGGTCCCGTTCCCACCTCCTTTCCTGCCAGGCGCGGATCCAGGGGGGTGGTAATGGGGGCAATTACCCCCTCCTTGGGGGCTGGATAGATCGCTTGAAAGGTAGGCAAAAGTCACTACTTTGCCCTGGCAGTAGGCAGAAAGCGCTACTTTACCCCCTCCTCAGAACATTTCTGGATCCGCGCCTGTTTCCTGCTGATCCTCAGTTACTCCTCGCGGTGTCACTTCTTGTATTCAGTTAGGAATTCGGTCTGGCCTGGGCTGGGGGCATGGGCGCGCCCGCCCTGTCGTGAGTGTACTTTTTGACCATTGTTGTCTCACTCCCACTGCTACTGCCACCACCACTGGCAGAGGAATGCAGCAGCAACAGGTGGCGGGGCAGCAGCGAGGGCAGCACGGCAGCAGCCGACACGCGCCAACAGCCAGGCCCCCTATACCAGGCACGTAATGAGGGGCGGGGGGGCAGGGGGAAGGGGGATGCCCCCCTGTCAGTTCATGGGTCCGCCTGAAGGTAGGCAATTTGAGCTACAGACCCCCTGAATGTAGGCAACTTTCGATACATCTGATGACTCCCTCCCTGTCCCCCCTTCCCTCCCTGTCCCTCCCTGTGCCTCTCTGCACTACAGTACTAGTAATCTGACACATTTTGTCATGTTATTTCTTATTTAGTTTCAGTTTTTCTTAAATCTGCTAAAGATACGATTTCAGGAGATCCTGCTAGGCGCGAAGTTCGTTAATGTTTTTGTTTCAATAAATACTTCGGTAGATGATGGTTTATGTAGAAATTTACTTTAAAAATTCCAGCCTTATGGGTCATGTTATTGAATTTGTTTTGTTTCAGGGTCACCAGTTCAGTGGGTCACATGTCAAATTTTAGCTTTCTAGCTCAATCGATTTAGAAGTTAGTCTCTTTGTAAAAATTGTCCGATCAGCTTGATTTTTGAACTGTACGCTCGTTGTGCAATGAGCATTCGAACACCGCTTTCACATTTTTATTCTAACGTGTCGTTCCAAATTTTATTTTTTGAACTATTGTGCATGGGTTGAATCAACAAGTCCCCGGTCCTCCTCCCCTGCGCGCCGCGCCGAGGGTTCGAGCAGCCGCAACAATGGCGACTCGGTTCGGCTCCCCTTTCCACGCTGCTTTCCGGATACAAGTCGAGTATTTCCATAGAAACGGAGATTTTAGATCGAAATTTCTCCAAATTGGTCGATAACTTTGGGCTGGCACCTCAGCAGTGAACTAAAGGCGTCCCCTCAATGGACCTGATGACCGAGGTGGATTTAGTAATGGCGCCTGCGAGGCACTAGGTAGGCCGACCCGCCAAACACGTCTGTGAAAGTGGCGGCCTATCCATATAGCGCACGTAGAGAGGACTTGGAAATAAAATTCTTGGTTCGCACATTTTTTGTGGCGTCGCCTCTCGAAGTGCTCATTGTGGGGGCACCCTTCAGGAGATCGAGTTCTACCTCTCTGCCAAGTCTTATCAAAATCGTATTTAAAAAATTGGATTTAGGTAGGGGGCCGTGCTAATAAAAAAAATCGCATCCTGACACAAAGCCATAAGGCTACTTCGTGCTTTAAAAAAATCTAGGGGCAAAGCGATTAGTAGTATCAAACATGATTGATATTAAAACTAAGAGCTCGCTCTTAACACGTAAACTTCTAACTTTTATTAAATTTTGAGATAGTTTTCATTCTAAGACTATCAACCAGCATATTAGTGGAGTTTTCAATATCAGATAGCACAATACCTGCAGACATTAAACCAATAAAACTTGTACTTATCTGAACTAGAAACTTCGTCTGAATTTCAGCACTGAACACTTTTTCACGTTTAATAGTATTATTTTAAGAACTCTTTTAAAATTTTGCTAGTTTTCATATTAAGTCCTAGCGGCTCGCACTCCTCAAGGCGTCCCCACAATAGACCTTGTGACCGTGGTGGATCTACTGATAGCGCCTGCGAGACACTAGGTAGGCTGACCCGCCAAACAGGTGTGTGAAGCTGGCGGCCTATCCAGATAGCGCACGCAGAGGGGGCGCGGAAATAAAATTCTTGTTACGCACATATTCGTGGCGTCGCCTCTCGCAAAGTTCATTGAAGGGGCTCCCTCAAGAGAGATGTGTAAAAGGTAAAGAACGAGTAATGATAGGCACGTCCCTTCCGTAACACCGGCCGTGCGCCATACCGTTCGCCATCGAAGATTCCGATTGAGTGGATGGATATAACATATGACAAACTCCAACGCGGGCTGACAGGGCTCTCACGCTGCTGTTTCTCTTTTATATCGGGGAGGTGCCGCTGACGGAAGCGGAGCGCCGCGCGGGAGGGCAGGATCCCACCAGGATGAGACGGACCTCGGCGTCTGCGGGAGCAGGGCGAACAGGGTGTGCCACACCGTGGGGCCAGCGCGCGGCCAGCAGCTCTGCGACGAACACGAGGGAGGCGAGGGCGTAGCCGACCACGAGCACCAGGAAGGCGGGCTGCATGTGCTTGAGCGTGAGCGCGGCGGCGTGCTGCAGCACGGCTGACCTGAACGAGTGGCGGTCCAGGTCGTCGACAAGGTTGTCCCAGTAGTCCAGGACGCCGGCCTCGTCCAGTCGCCGGTACGCCGAGGTCAACGGCGTCGCCAGGGGTGACCCCGGGCTCCATATGGCAACCATCTTGATGGTGCTCAGTCCTATGGAAAAGCGGTGGAGTCTCTTGTGAGGAATGTTCAAACGCCTTGCCACCCGCTCGTTAAATCGGTCTTCAATTGTGATCAGCGCGCAGTTTCTGTGCGTTGCTATTTCACGGAGGGAGCGTGTCACATTCAATCCGATGCCTCCGTTAATGATCTTGGTGAGGTTGGTGTGTTCGTTGGGAAGGTGGGCTAATTCCATCGAGACATCGACCCTCAGTCCGCTTTCGGCGAGCGCCTCCAGGCTGTCGATCTCTCCCCGGGGCCGGGCGGAGGACAGCATGCCGAGCAGCAGCCCCTGGTAGGCGGCCGCGAGCACGACGCAGACGAGCAGCCAGACGGCGAGCAGCGGGCGCAGCGCGGGGCCCGCGGCCGGAGGCGGCGGGGGCGGCTGCGCCAGCAGGGGGGCGAGGGCCAGCAGCAGCGCGGCCCCGCGGTCCCGGCGGAGCGTGCAGGCCAGGGCGGCCGCCGTGAACAGCGCGGCCAGCGCCGTGCCCAGCCACACAGCCGGCGAGAACTCCAGGGTGACGGAGGACAGCGGGCTGACCACGGCGCCCAGTCCGGCGGGCACCACAGCTTGAACGGTGTACATCTTTCCTTCGGTTAGCTGGCTTAGAACTTTGGGGTCGTATCTGGTAATGCCACCAACTCCCCAGGATAATGCATCCAGCCGGCAATTTTGAATCGCCTTTTTTAAAAATATTCTTATGCTTGGGACAAAGGCTCCGGGGGTAACGTTTAGAGTTGTTACAGTTGTTCTCCCAAGCCTGTCTCCTATCATCCGCCGAGCCACGCCCAAGACCTCAGCCGCCCGAGACCTCTCCTCCGTTAGCGGCAAGTTCCATAATTTTATGGGCTCGGGTGGCACCGGCGGCCGCCAGCCGCTGCAGAAGTTCATGAAGACATGGAAGATGCCTCCCCCGCGCTGCCAGCGCTGCTCCATTCGGGACCAGCGATCCTCCAACTCAAAGACACGAGAGGCCCGGTCGTTCGTCAAGCACTTGTTTTCTTTGACGGAGTAGAGGCTGGTGCTTCCGCCTGGCGTGGTGACGGCCACGCCCGCGTCCCGCCCGCACATCATGAAGGGCTGCACATCCCCGGAGGCGGAAAAGAGGACCGACTCGTCGTGCACCGCGAACCAGTACAGCATCCGCTCTATGTATGTCGTGTACTGCTGCATCAGCGCCCACGGGTCCGTCACTCTCTCCCGTACAAATATGACTAAAGCGTTGTCCTTCGGGTAGTATCTCTCGTATTTCCAGAAGCGGTCCGTGTCCGGGAGCACCACCCGGATGGTGTGCGGGGACAGCCCTCTGAGGAAGTCGCCGGTCCAGCTGGCGTTGCCGTAGAGCGTCAGGGCGGCGTTCTGCGTGTCGAGGAAGGGCGAGAGTAGCGCTAGGGCGGCGGCGGCCTCGTTGGCGACCTCGCGGACGACGGGGAGGGCGGCGCGCGCCCGGGTGCACAGCAGCAGCGCGACGGAGAGGGTGGCGACGTCCATGTTGCCCGCGAGACGTTCTGGGACTGTACGCGCGCGCTTCCGCCGGGGCGGGGCGGGCCCTTTAAGTGCGATCCCATCGATCGGTCCCAGGTAAAAATGTGTAGACGTCGCCTTTGTGATCGCGGACCGAGGGGTCCACAACTCGGAAATTTCGTGACCCCTTAATATATTCAAAATTTGAATACTCGTGAATATTGGTGAATATTCATAAATATTCGTGAATATGAATTTAAATTATGATGAATTAATCGTGAATATAATGAATACAGATGAATAATCTTGAATACTTTCGAATATCGAATAAATAATATTGAATACTAACTTTTGCGTGAACCATGAATATCCGAAGTTGTGGACCCCTCGTCGCGGACCTCCTGATCCCAATTGCCTGGCGGATCGCTAACCTTGTGACCGAAGCTTTACCATGTGGACACTTTTTAGTCACTTTTTGACCCCCCTCTCCCCCTCTTGTGGAAATCGTGGAAAATGACCCGATACCCCCCCCTCCCCCCCTGTCCACGAGGAAAGAGTGTGGCGACGTCCATGTTGCCCGCTAGACGTGCGGATACTGCGCACGCTCGGACCCTGTAGTTGTGTGTGTGGCGCCCTGAGTGCGCAATTGGAGTACGGTGGCAGCAGTACAGAAGGCCCAGCCAACTACGGGACGGCAAATGTCAAATGCAAATCGATCGCTTTACTCGTATGAAATAGTGTTGACATAGTCGGAACCAGAACGTGAGAAGAGGCGGAATGGGGGACCGGGAGCGGAGGTGTTTCTTCACCAGAAGTTTGGCGACTTTTCCTGTTTCTGTCAGTGACAACCTGGCATTAAAATTGCATTTCTCATAAACGTGAAGCTGAAGTTTAAGTAATGGAATTAAAACAATCAATTCACTTCTTCACATTTTAAGGTCCAGGCATAAAAATAATCTGCGTCAGGTGTATACCACTTTTTTAGTAGTATAAGTGCAGCTGATTCTTAAGCTACAGTTTTTATTTTGTAGCTTCCCTACTTAATTTTCCGCTGTTTTAAGTGTTTAGCCGTGGTGTTAATATTTCACATCTAATTCCAGCTTTGCCTTTTCTTTCTTTCTTTCTTTCTTTCTTTCTTTCTTTCTTTCTTTCTTTCTTTCTTTCTTTCTTTCTTTCTTTCTTTCTTTCTTTCTTTTTTGTCTCTGTTAAGTTGTATTAGAATGTGCGTGCGTGCGCGCCCGGGCGTGTTGATGGAACTATCCTCTTTCCAAAACTGTGGGGCGTTAAATGTTGATTTAGAATACTGGGGCGTGTCCTTGAATGAAAGTCAGGCAGTTCTCACATGACTGATTTATTCGACTTGTAATCACTTGTGACTCACTCGACTTCTACAACGCGTGGACTGACAGCGTGAACATTTGACAGCAGGAAGGCAACTTTTTAATAGTGAACACAAATATTTTTACGATACTATTGAAACACTTTTAGCAACATAAATATCACGGACCTGCAACAGTCGGCGCGGTCTGAGGCCGCTCCAACCCGGCGCGCTGCAGCGGTGACCAGAGTCATGGCGCCCCCACAATGGCCGTTACCGAGGCGGAACGCCTGCGACAATCTGGATAGGCCAACCCGCCAAGTACTCGTGTCACTGTGAGAAATTCTTGTACCGGGTACGGGAAAATTTTCCATGAGAGGTCTTTTGTACAATTACGATTCATATTGTCAAATTTTCATAACAACACGTATCAACTTAGAATCGATTGGTGAGAAAACAAAGTCAAGAAGCGTAAAGTCGTTCGTGTACGAGATATGTTGTAAAAAGTGAATTACAAAATTTATTGTACATCTACGGAAATATTTTCCACGGTGGTGAAGGTGGCGGCCTACCCGGAGAGCACAAGCGCAGTTAAAGCGCAGGGGGAAGCAAGAGTTGAATTCCTGGTATCCAAAATTTCGTACCGTCACCTCCCGATGAGTTCATTGTGGGTACACCTTCAGTGTCCTGACGGTCCTGGTCTGGCACAGCAGCCGACTTATTCCGAAGAGCGCTCCCCTCACTCTGTCTCTCTCGCAAATACACGGCAAAGCCTTTGAGTGCGAGAGAGATAGAGCGAGGGAAGCCCTCTTCGAAAGAAGTCGCCTGGAGCGGCGACGGGTTTGACTACCCGCCCTGGCCCATCAGGGGCGAGACAGCGGTGTCGTTCAACGCGTTTGTGTTTCGATTCACTCTCATGTCGTGGCTCAGAGTCGCACTTCGGTTATGGACGCACTTGATTGTCGGTTTCGCATACACGCTCGCGTTTCTAAAGTTCTACTGCTGTTATTTCTCTCTTAAGATTGTGAGATTCTCAGGACACTTGAAATTGCGGACAAAAGGTCCCTCGGCGCGCGCCAATCGACGTGGACAGCTGTGCTGTCCACCCCGAGCCGAGCAAGGGCGACACTGGAAAAACAAAGGTAGAACGAAAAGGGTTTTAATGCCTTTACCAAGGCATTAAAAATTAGCACCCCCGCAAAGGCATTAAAACTGCCCAAAGGTGTTAAATTTTAATGCCTTTGGACAATTTCGTGCCTTTGCAAAGGCATTAAAATTTCACACCCCTAGAAAGGCATTAAGTCCTACCTTTGTTTTTCCAGTGGAGTGTCCCGCGAAAAACTTTCCCTACACACATTAACACAGTCTGAGATGAAAATGGGCTCACGCGAGTCACATCAAGTTTTATACATCTACCTCTGTAGCATAAAATTATATGTAATGAACGAGTTCCATGCTTATCACAAAATTCATTTTGTGTTCTATACGGCCCTTGTTTTCATTACATCTGGGAGGTGCAACTGAAGGACGCGAAGCGCCGCGCGACAGAGCAGGGTCGCACCAGAATAAGGCGGACCTCGAGGTTGGTGGGAGCAGGAGCAGAGCGAACTGGACCTGCCCCGTCGCGAGGCCAGCGCGCGGCCAGCAGCTCGGCGACGAGCACGACGGAGGCGAGGGCGTAGCCGACCAAGAGCAACAGGAAGGCGGGCTGCATGTTCTTGAGCGTGAGCGCGGAGGTGTGCTGAAAGCCCGACCTGAGAGAGTGTCGGTCCCGGTCGTCGACAAGGTTGTCCCACACGTCTAGGACGCCGGCCTCGTCCAGTCGCTGGTAGGCCGAGGCCAACAGCGCCCCCAGGGGAGACCCCGGGCTCCACATGGCCACCAGCTTGAGGGTGTTGTGGCCCAAGGAGAAGCGGTGGAGTCTCTTCTGTGGGATGTTCCAGCGCCTTATGGTCCGCGCTAAAAATCGGTCGTCAATTGTTATGAGCGCGCAGTTCCTGTGCGTAGCGATGTCATGGAGCATGCGGCTCGAGGTCGCTATGATGTCTCCGTTTAAAATCTTGGAGATGTTTTTACCATAAATCCTGTCGAGGTTAGGTATCTGCGCCGAGACATCGACCCTCAGTCCGCTTTCCGCGAGCTCCTCCAGGCTGTCGATCTCTCCCCGGGGCCGGGCGGAGGACAGCATGCCGAGCAGCAGCCCCTGGTAGGCGGCCGCCAGCACGACGCAGACGAGCAGCCAGACGGCGAGCAGCGGGCGCAGCGCGGGGCCCGCGGCCGGGGGCGGCGGGGGTGGCGGGGGCGGCTGCGCCAGCAGGGGGGCGAGGGCCAGCAGCAGCGCGGCCCCGCGGTCCCGGCGGAGCGTGCAGGCCAGGGCGGCCGCCGTGCCCAGCGCGGCCAGCGCCGTGCCCAGCCACACCGCCGGCGAGAACTCCAGGGTGACGGAGGACAGCGGGCTGACCACGGCGCCCAACCCGGCTGGCACCACTACGACAATCGGATACATTTTTTTTTCGGTGATCATTTCTATTTCTTTAGGGTCGAATCTGAAGAGGCCACCAACGTTCCAAAAAAATGCGTCCAGTCGACAAGTTCTTATCTTCTTTTTTAAAAAATATCTTACGCTCTTATGAATGGCACCGTGAGTGACCTTTACAGTGGTTATTGTTGTTTTCCAAAGCTCGTTCCTAACTCTTCTCCATACCATCTCGAACACCTCTGACTCCCAAGATTTTCCACGAAACGGCATGTGGAAGAATTGCATGGGTTCAGGTGGCACAGCCGGCCTCCAGCCCCTGCAGAAGCTCGTGATGACCTTAAAAATAGATCCTCCGTGCTGCCAGCGCTGCTCCGTCGGCAACCAGCGATCAGCCAGCTTGAAGGCGCCAGAGGCCCGGTTATTCGTCAAGCACTTGCTGCTGGTGTCTATGTAGTAGAGGCCGGTGCTGCCGTTTGGAGGGGTGACGGCCACGCCCACGTCACGCCTGGTCATTATCAAGGGGCCGACACGACCTGGCATAGTGAAGAGGACGGACTCGTCCTGCACCGCAAACCAGTACAGAGTCCTGTCTATGAAATCCCCGTGCTCCCTGATCATCAGCCGCCAGGGGTCTACGTCGCCCTCCCCTACGTACATGACCAGAATGTTGTCCGTGGGGCTGATCCACTCCTGTTCCCAGTATTGGTCCGCGTCCGGGAGCACCACCCGGACGGTGCGCGGGGGCAGCCCGCTGAGGAAGTCGCCGGTCCAGCTGGCGTTGCCGTAGAGCGCAAGGGTGACGTTCTGCGTGTCGAAGAAGGGCGAGAGGAGCGCCAGGGCGGCGGCGGCCTCGTTGGCGACCTCGTGCGTGACGGGGAGGGCGGCGCGCGCCCGGGTGCCTATCAGCAGCGCGACGCAGAGGGTGGCGACGTCCATCTCGCTCACCAGCGGTGAGGATACTGCCCGCCCGGGTGTCGCCGCCGCGCGCCCTCCGGGTGATTTGCCTTCGATCGGTTCCAAAACAATAAACATTTCAAGGCGTTATCGCCTCTGTTATCACAGAACTACTTACTGCCTGAATCGCAAGCCCTGCGAGGACAACTTTAGAAGCGGGTCGAGATGCCGTACAGGCCACCTGTACGACTCTGGCCGTTATGAAAGGCCAAATTTCGCTCGATAGCGAACATTCTAATCCCATGTATAAATGTAGAGTATACCGGAAGCCGGACTTCGGTTGTTTGATCTCTCACTCAGCTTTTTTACTCGTTTCTTTACTAGCACCATCACCACCACCCCCCCCCCCCCCCCACCACCAACCCCAAAGCGATACAACATGTCCTTATGGCTGAAAATAAATTTCGTTTTTTTTTCGAATTTACATTGTTATAGAAATAACGTTATTCCTCATACTTTGTAACAAAAAATAGTTTAGGGCATAAGAAGCAATTGTATCACTGAAGGTAATGAAGTAACGAAATTCTAGTGCCACTAGCTATCGAATGCACTTTACTGTGATACGATAACTTGCACCGTTTAGGAAATATTGAAGGAAAAGGAGCAAAATCGTCATCGTCAAAAACATTTTCGGTTACGTCACGACGCCCTGCTCGTAACACGAGGCACGTACACACACACATGACAATACTACCATTCGAAACTTCATCTGCTGGTATTACCGGTTATATTGAAGATTGTTTGAGTCTAATAGTAATTATCTGGAGTGTACTGGACCAAGTTGGGTCCCCCGCGGCTGCTGCTATCGTGCTGCCATCTGTAAGACAATGGCTGGTTACTAGATGCTGCAGATTCATACTGATTTATACTCATGTTGATTTTGACGAAACAACCCAAAAACTGACGCGCAAAATTAATTTTGTGTTTTCTTTTCTCCTTGTTTTAAGTTTGGCAAGTTGCGCCAGTCCTCGTGCTAAGTCGATAGAGTCGTTTCACACACCGAATCTTCAACTCGTAACACGGAGTACGTACACACACACAGACACACTCACACATGACAATACCACAATTCAAAACTTGCTAGTATTACAGGTTGTTTAGAAGATTAATTTTCTAAGAACCCTAAACAGATTTCACAAGTTTTAAGTCCAAGTCCCGTTTCCCGCCGCTGCCATTGCTGCTACTATAGTGCAGCCTTCTGTAAAACAATAGCTGGCTACCGGCGGCAATAGATTCATATTAATATTGATTTTCGCGGAACGACCCGAAAACTTACCCGTATCCTTTTGAAAGCACCGACTTTCGCAACAATGCTCTTGTGACCTGAAGGGAATACCCATAATTGCGTCATCAGTAAGAAAACCATCAGCATTACCTGCTGCAAATCGTATATGATTAATGTATATATATTCTGCATTACATAAGAAAAGTGACACTTGTTGAAAATTTTCCCTTTAAAATATTACTTGTTTTTCTACATCAACGTACATATAAATTGGCTGTGTAAAGAACGAGTTCCAGTATTAGCACACAAGTAGTTATGTGATTTCTTTTCTCATTGTCTTTTACATGTGGGAGGTGCAACTGAAGGACGCGGAGCGCCGCGCGGGAGGGCAGGATCCCACCAGGATGAGACGGACCTCGGCGTCTGCGGGAGCAGGGCGAACAGGGTGTGCCACACCGTGGGGCCAGCGCACGGCCAGCAGCTCGGCGACAAGCACGACGGAGGCAAGGGCGTAGCCGGCCAAGAGCACCAAGAAGGCGGGCTGCATGTGCTTGAGCGTGAGCGCGGTGGCGTGCTGCAGCACGCCTGACCTGAACGAGTGGCGGTCCAGGTCGTCGACAAGGTTGTCCCAGTAGTCCAGGACGCCGGCCTCGTCCAGTCGCCGGTACGCCGAGATCAACGGCGTCGCCAGGGGTGACCCCGGGCTCCATATGGCAACCATCTTGATGGTGCTCAGTCCTATGGAAAAGCGGTGGAGTCTCTTGTGAGGGATGTTCAAACGCCTTGCCATCCGCTCGTTAAATCGGTCTTCAATTGTGATCAAAGCGCAGTTTCTGTGCGTTGCTATTTCACGGAGGGAGCGTGTCACATTCAATCCGATGCCTCCGTTAATGATCTTGGTGAGGTTGGTGTGTTCGTTGGGAAGGTTGGCTAACTCCATCGAGATATCGACCCTCAGTCCGCTGTCGGCGAGCGCCTCCAGGCTGTCGATCTCTCCCCGGGGCCGGGCGGAGGACAGCATGCCGAGCAGCAGCCCCTGGTAGGCGGCCGCCAGCACGACGCAGACGAGCAGCCAGACGCCGAGCAGCGGGCGCAGCGCGGGGCCCGCGGCCGGGGGCGGCGGGGGCGGCTGCGCCAGCAGGGGGGCGAGGGCGAGCAGCAGCGCGGCCCCGCGGTCCCGGCGGAGCGTGCAGGCCAGGGCGGCCGCCGTGCCCAGCGCGGCCAGGGCCGTGCCCAGCCACACCGCCGGTGAGAACTCCAGGGCGACGGAGGACAGCGGGCTGACCACGGGGCCCAGTCCGGCAGGGACCACAGCCTGAACGGTGTACATCTTTCCTTCGGTTAGCAGGTCTAGAACTTTGGGGTCGTATCTGCGCAGGCCACCAACTCCCCAGAAACATACATCCAGCCGGCAAGTTTGTATTACCTTTTTTAAAAATATTCTTATGGTTGGGACAAAGTTTTCGGGGGTGACGTGTAGAGTTGTTACAGTTGTTCTCCCAAGCCCGTCTCCTATCATCCGCTGAACCACGCCCAAGACCTCAGCCGCCCGAGACCTCTCCTCCGCTAGCGGAATGTCCAATAATTTTATGGGCGCGGGTGGCACCGGCGGCCGCCAGCCGCTGCAGAAGTTCATGAAGACATGGAAAACGCCTCCCCCGCGCTGCCAGCGCTGCTCCGTTGGTGACCAGCGATCCTCCAACTCAAAGGCACGAGAGCTCCGGTCGTTCGTCAAGCACTTGCTTTCATTGATGGAGTAGAGGCTGGTGCGTCCACCTGGAGTGGTGACGGCCACGCCCGCGTCCCGCCCGCACATCATGAAGGGGTATACGTGCTCAGAAGTGGTAAAGAGGACCGACTCCGCCTGCACCGCGAACCAGTACAGCATCCGCTCTATGTTGGTGCCATACTGCTGCATTAGCGCCCACGGGTCCGTCACTCTCTCACTTACGAACAAGATCAGGGCGTTGTCCTTCGGGTTGTATCTCGCGTGTGTCCAGAAGCGGTCCGTGTCCGGGAGCACCACCCGGACGGTGTGCGGGAACAGCCCGCGGAGGAAGTCGCCGGTCCAGCTGGCGTTGCCGTAGAGCGTCAGGGCGGCGTTCTGCGTGTCGAGGAAGGGCGAGAGTAGCGCCAGGGCGGCGGTGGCCTCGTTGGCGACCTCGCGCACGACGGGGAGGGCGGCGCGCGCCCGGGTGCACAGCAGCAGCGCGACGCAGAGGGTGGCGACGTCCATCTCGCTCGCCAGACGTGAGGACACTGCCCCCCGCGCGGACTGTCGCCGCAGCGCGCCCTCCAGGTGCTGTGCATTCGATCGGTTCCAATCAGGAAAAATGTCTCAGCGTTATCGCCTCTGTGATCACACAACTACTTACTGCCTGAATCGTCAGCCCTGCGAGCACAAACTTCTGAAGCGGGACGAGATGTCGTGCGGGGCACCTTGTACGGCGCAGACCATTCTGAAAGGCCAAATGTCCCTCGATATCGAACATTCTTCTCTTCATGTATGAGGAACTTGCGCAGAGAGGCGTAGCGTAGTGGGAACCAAAACAAAGCACCATAACCTACGCATAGAACTGGCTAAAATCTTGGTTTAGATTCCATTCTTGCGTTGCTTTGGTCAAAAGCATGTGTCTGTTAGGGCTGCACATTCATTAGGATCACTTTAAATTATGTTTTACGCCCGGAATGTGAATTATTTAGACAACGCTTTCTGCTTTGTTTTGGTTCCCAGCTACGCTCTGCCACTCTGCGCAAGTTCCTCATAAACGAGGGGTCGACCACTTGGATATTTCACGTACACATTAATAAATATTCCAAAAATGTTCGAGATGCTCACCGCCACCACCACCACCACCACCACCGCCACCACCACCACCACCACCTACTACTATTACTGCCGTCTGTAAAACAATTGCTGTTTTATAGATGCTATAGATTCACACTCATGTTGATTTTGACGAAACAACCCGAAAACTGACGCTCATCTTTTTGAAAGTGCCGACTTTCACAACAATGTGCTTCTGGCCTGAAGGGAATACTCGGAATAACACGTTATTAGTGATAAAACCATCAGCATTTCCAGTTGCATAGTACATGTTTAATGACAATATGCTGCATTAGGGGTCGTCCACATATTACGGCACGCGCTTGGTGGAGGGGGGGGGGGGGTTCGTCCAGCTTGACGGCCCGTGACATGGGAGGAATGGGGAGAGGTGGGGTGTCGAGCGATGTGACGTCACATTGTCGTCAAAAAAGAAAAGAGTTTTAAACAACAAAATTCACTCGTTTCCACGATTTTTTTCATGCGATTTCGGCGAGCGAGCTACTGCCTCGGTGCAGGGAGCGGACGCGGACGGGCGGACAGACGAAACCGGATACGCGGGCAAAAAAATAAAAATAAAAAATAAAAAAAATTCTGTACAAAAGTCAATTACACTTTTGACTGCTAAAAAAGAAGTGTACTTACCTTATGCTAATTATTAACTCCTTAATGCAGCAATTTAAACCTTAAACACTTCTTTATACACCTTTTATTATCGGCAAAGCGTGTTTTGGAAAAATGTCGAAAATGTGACGTCACAAGGGGAGGGGGGGGGGTGTTCGCCTATTGTGACAGTGCGCCACATGAGGGAAGGGGAGGGGGGCGAAGTCAAAAAGTGCCCAAAATCGCGTGACGTAATTAATATGTGGGAGACCCCTTACATAAGAAAGTGACACGTTGAAAGTTGTCCCTTTAAAATATCACTCGTTTTTCTACATACACGTACATATAAAACAACTACAGAATAGAATTGGCTGTGTAAAGAACGAGTACCAGTACTAGCACACAGGTAGTTATGTAATTTATTTTATCTTTATCTTTTACATCTGGGAGGTGCAACTGAAGGACGCGGAGCGCCGCGCGACGGGGCAGGGTCGCACCAGAATACGGCGGACCTCGAGGTTGGTGGGAGCAGGAGCAAAGCGAACTGGACCTGCCCCGTCGCGAGGCCAGCGCGCGGCCAGCAGCTCGGCGACGAGCACGACGGAGGCGAGGGCGTAGCCGACCAAGAGCAACAGGAAGGCGGGCTGCATGTGCTTGAGCGTGAGCGCGGCGGGGTGCTGCAGCACGCCCGACTTGAGAGAGTGTCGGTCCCGGTCGTCGACAAGGTTGTCCCACACGTCTAGGACGCCGGCCTCGTCCAGTCGCTTGTAGGCCGAGGCCAATGGCGCCCCCAGGGGAGACCCCGGGCTCCACATGGCCACCAGCTTGAGGGTGTTGTGGCCCAAGGAGAAGCGGTGGAGTCTCTTCTGTGGGATGTTCAAGCGCCTTATGGTCCGCGCTAAAAATCGGTCGTCAATTGTTATAATCGCGCAGTTCCTGTGCGTCGCGATGTCATGGAGCGTGCGGCTCGTGATCGTTATGATGTCTCCGTTTAAAATCCTGGAGATGTTTTTACCATAAATCCTGTCGAGGTTGGGTAACTGCGCCGAGACATCGACCCGCAGTGCGCTGTCGGCGAGCGCCTCCAGGCTGTCGATCTCTCCCCGGGGCCGGGCGGAGGACAGCATGCCGAGCAGCAGCCCCTGGTAGGCGGCCGCCAGCACGACGCAGACGAGCAGCCAGACGGCGAGCAGCGGGCGCAGCGCGGGGCCCGCGGCCGGGGGCGGCGGGTGCGGCGGGGGCGGCGGGGGCGGCTGCGCCAGCAGGGGGGCGAGGGCCAGCAGCAGCGCGGCCCCGCGGTCCCGGCGGAGCGTGCAGGCCAGGGCGGCCACCGTGCCCAGCGCGGCCAGCGCCGTGCCCAGCCACACCGCCGGCGAGAACTCCAGGGTGATGGAGGACAGGGGGTTGACGACGGCGCCCAACCCGGCTGGCACCACCACGACAATCGGATACCATTTGTTTTCTGTTAAAATTTCTACTTCTGTAGCGTCGAATCTTAAGAGGCCACCAACGTTCCAAGTTAAGGCGTCCAGTCGACAAGTTTTTATCTTCTCTTTTAAAAAATGTCGCATGCTTTCATAAATGGCACCCGGGGTGACATTTACAGTTGTTATTGTTGTTCTCCAAAGCTCTTTCCTTACGCACATCCGTAACATCTTCAACACCGCTGACCCCCAAGATTTTTCACGAAACGGCATGTGGAACAGTAGCAGTGGTTCAGGTGGCACAGCCGGCCTCCAGCCCCTGCAGAAGCTCGTGATAACCTTAAAAATACATCCTCCGTGCTGCCAGCGCTGCTCCGTCGGCAACCATCGATCAGCCAGCTTGAAGGCGCCAGAGGCCCGGTTATTCGTCAAGCACCTGCTGCTGTCCAAGTAGTAGAGGCCGGTGCTGCCGCTCGGAGTGGTGACGGCCACGCCCACGTCCCGCCCGCACATCATCAAGGGGTTGACATGACCTGGCACAGTGAAGAGGACCGACTCGTCCTGCACCGCAAACCAGTACAGTGTCCTCCACATTAACTCGCCGTACTCCCTGACCATCAGCCGCCAGGGGTCAACGTCGCCGTCCCCTACAAACATGACCACAATGTTGTCCCTGGGGCTGAACCTCGCCTGTTCCCAGTATTGGTCCGCATCCGGGAGCACCACCCGTATGGTGCGCGGGGACAGCCCGCTGAGGAAGTCGCCGGTCCAGCTGGCGTTGCCGTAGAGCGCAAGGGTGACGTTCTGCGTGTCGAGGAAGGGCGAGAGGAGCGCCAGGGCGGCGGCGGCCTCGTTGGCGACCTCGTGCGTGACGGGGAGGGCGGCGCGCGCCCGGACGGACAGCAGCAGCGCGACGCAGAGGGTGGCGACGTCCATGTTGCCCGCGAGACGTACTGGAACTGTACGCGCGGCCCGGCCTGCCCCCGTGCTCGCCCTGAGTGTGCCATCCCATCAAACGGTTCCGGCAAGGAAAAGTTATCGATCTTTTGATTACAAATCGAGAGTCCGCCGCGCAAAGCGCCACCTTGGAGACCGTCCATGTCAAAGCCAGTCAAAAGGGGTTATGCAAGCAGTCCGGCGTTTTCTTTTTCGTCTTTCACGGTCACTATGTTTCGAGCTTTCTAATTCGAAGGAAAACCGTCGCGACGTCGCCTGTTGTGAGACGAAAGCCATCTAAGACAGGAAGAACGGAGAGCGGACGGGGAGGAGGCAGGATCAGACTTGGGCAGGGGGGTTTGTGTCTGTACCGCACGGGGCCCCGCGCTCGGCGCCCCGCCCCCGCCACCGCCCCGCCCCGCCGAGCGATGACGGCTCAATCTCCTTCTGATCGTGACGTTCCGTTCTGCCCTGCCGCGGCCTGCACGCGCTCGGCGCACGCCTTTGAGTCCAAAGGAGAACACCCCCCCCCCTCCCCGCTAGCGCCCTCTCACCCGTGTCCTCTGCGCCTCCCTCCCCCCATTCGAAAGAGTGTCTGAACTTCCGCTAAGCGTCTCGGATGTCCCGACCGCTGTGCCCTCACCTGTCCAGCATCCACTCGCTCCTTGTCGTTGAATTGAATACCCGTCGCTGTTTACTCACTCCCACCCACACTCCACTCCCATGTCTCTTTCTCTCTCGCACACGCCATTACCTGACTCCCGCTAACTGCCCGCCAAGGCCGCGGTCACTGAGCTAAGCTGAGCTAGCGCGCTCTAAGCTCACAGAGTCAGCGTTGTTGCCATTCTGGTGGTCCAGCGGGGCTGGGGGTCCCACCTTGAGTCGTAGTCGTAATTTAGAAGAATTCAGGAAAATTCAGAAACACATAGAAAAGTTCAGGAAAATTTGGGGAATTTCAGATAAATACGGAAAAAAAATAGAGATTGAGAAAAAAAATCAAAAAATTCAGGAAAATTAAAATCACAAAATTTCCGTAAGTACAAGCAAAAATTCAATAAAAAAATCACAAAAATTCCTGAAAATTCACTAGATTTGTAGGCCAGCATTCATAGTTGTCTCCCCCTCGGATCGTCCGGTGTGGGGTGGGGAGCGGTCCCTACCGTTGGCCCTACCTCGGGACCGACACTTCGAGGCGGCGGGGCTTCCGTCGGACCCAGCTGCTCGCCTTGCCCTGGCTGCTTCGGCTTCGGCCCAGTCCTCCCCTGTACCTTTATTTACGCGCCACCGACCGCGCGGAGAATATAAATCCATCCTATGCGTCCCGCCCCATCCCTTCCCGCGCACTATCCTTCTCGCGGTCTTCCATCCGTCGCGCCGCCGCCGCCCCGCGCCGCCCCGCCCCGCCCCGCCCTGCCATGTGGCCCGGGGGGAGGGCGCCGCCTGCCTCGCCCCGCCCCGCCGCTCGGCTCAGCCTCAGGCTCAGGCCTCAGCCGCAGTAGTCTGCCGCCAGCCGCCGCCGCTACAGGACGCTGAGGTCCCGCCGCGCCCCGCCCCGCCCTCACAGCGCGCTACGCGAGGACTTGCAGTGCGTTATCGCGACAGTGTGCGTACGCGCGCGTTAGTGTGTCTCATTGTGTGTGTGTGTGTGTGTGTGTGTGTGTGACGGCTGCTCCAGTTAGCGCCATGTGAACACATACCGCACGACGGCGCCATGCAGCCGACGACGTGACAACGACCCGGCTCCAACCGGCATGTATCGCCCGGGACGCAGTACGTACTTACCCCAAGTGTGTCGTTGTCTCATACTTCAAGCTGTGCGAGTTTTCTTTCGATCAGACCTGTCCCTGAGATGTTAAGTTTCTGAGGAAATGCATACGTTGACTTGATCAATCAGGTGTGCGATTTGATTCACTATTCACACACCTATAAGTATGCCTTCTCCACACTCTATCGTCGCAGACAGACTGTGCTGAACACAACTTGTTTCTGTGGCTTGAGTTTTGTGATTAGACCTCTTCGTCGCAGTTGCATAAGTGCCCGTGAAATTAACCCATTTTATTATTTATTTGGTCTCTCTCTCTCTCTTTACTTGTTCCTTACACTCTAACTTCTAAAAGCTACTGTGTTCAGAACGAGTATTGTGCTGACAACTGTTAAGGCGTGATAGGGTTGATCCCTGAATGTACAAAACATACACATGAACTAATGTGATATTTAGGAGCCATAACACACTTAGTAGAAACACTATAAGTGCTTTTTTGCCTTAATGTTTAAAATTTTGAGAAAAACACGATTTAAGGTTAAAGGTCATAGGTTATATTACCCCTTAGACAAATAAAACATTCCGCTTGCACCTCTTGAAAAACTAATGCACAAGAAGTCAGCTATTCCGGGACGAAATTTAGCCTACCTAAAGCACTAGAATAATCTATTCAAAAGTGACAAAGTAGTTCTCCTGGTAATTGATTAATTATATTTGTACTTTTTTTGCGTCCTAAAGCTGGAGCCGGTTTTAATTACTTCCGGTGCATTTGTTTTTCGAGAGTACTTGTATCGCGATTAGCGGATCCAGCGGAATAGTCTTTAACTTAATATCCGAATTCACCTAATAAATTTAAAACTAACATTTATAAACAAGTTCCACCAAACATTTTTGGAAGTTTATCAAAAATTATGATGGAAATCCAATTTTAAAGCAGGAGTAGATGGAACAGCATCAGTGCCTGTTGTCATAACAACACGTACGCGTACATTTAGATGAATCCCATATTTGCTAAGAACAAGTTTTACATCTTAATTTCAAACATGGTTGATGTTAGGAAAGGCTTTTACTTTTGACTGATGTTTTTTCTTCTTTTTTCTTCTTTCTTTTTTTTTGCGTCGCAAATCTTCATTGTCTTTTTTTCTTTCCTCATTTCAACGAGTTTTTCTTTAATAATTTTTTTAATTTATTTGTTTATGTTTACGCCTTATTGCCGTAAGGTGCATTCCTGTGTCGTGTAGAGAAGCGGTAGCGTCTGTAATCCGTTGTAAGTGTTTTTGGGCCGGTCAACAGATACGCGTTTGTTGTTGCCTGCGGGAGGCGGCGGCGCCCCGCCCTCGTAATGCCGCCATCAGCGCGCCCCGCCCCGCCTCGCCCCACCCCGCCCCGCCCCGCCCCGACGCAGTGACAGCTGAATGAATTGCTGAATATGATTAGTTTTTTGCCGGCCTAAATTTTACTTACCTTGCAAGTGCGGGGACATTGCCCTGAATGCCACTCTTTAGTCATAGGTGTTCATTACAAACTACATAAGTTATTTTCCGTGAGGGGGGGGGGGGGGCAGAAAATCTAAAACGAGAACGAACGGGGACTGATCCGTCTAATGTCCACTACACACATTTTTGTGTTTGTTTTTCAAAAAAAATAAAATGTGTTTTTTTCTTTTTTTCTCTCTTTTTCTTTTTTTCGCAAGTGCCGCCCGCTCTCCTAATGTGATTCACGTCGGGCGGCCCGCCCTGCCCTGCCCCGCCCCGCCCGCGCCCAAAAGAGCGATCGTCATATATATGATTATCGGGCGCGATTAGATAACGGCGCCCTGCTTCGTCACGGGCGCGTGCGCCGTGCCCCGCGTGCCGGGCGGGCTGCCTACCGCGCGATACAGCGACGAGTGGGAGGAGAATAGGCAATAAGTCGAGAGGAAAACAACTCCGGATATGCGCTCAGCACTACGTTGCACGGTCGATCGAAATGTTTTTTCACTCGTTCTTTACCACCACCACCACCACCACCTATGTACTTAGTGTTAGAAGAACGAGTATTTCCTACACAGCACTGGCAGAGCACAGCAGGTCCCCCCGGTCGGGTGGAGGTAAAGGAGAAGCCTCCGTGAGGGCCTCCGTGAGGGCCTCGGTGAGGTTGGGGGTCACCCGGCCCGGCTGCATTGTACGTGCGGCCTCCTGGGCAAGCCTGACTCACACGTGTGTGTGTGTGTGTGTGCTGCTAGACAGGCTGAAAAACCCCCTTCGTCCGTGTCTGGCGTGTTTACCGATGGTGTGTGACTCGACTCGAAATGAAAAGGTTTCCTTATATCCTAATCGTTCTTCTTCTTCTCCTCCTTCTTCTTCTTCTTCTTCTTCTTCTTCTTCTTCTTCTTCGTCTTCTTCTTCTTCTTCTTCTTCTTCTTCTTCTTCTTCTTCTTCTTCTTCTTCTTCTTCTTCTTCTTCTTCTTCTTCTTCTTCTTCTTCTTCTTCTTCTTCTTCTTCTTCTTCAAGTCGGTTCTCATATACAGCCGAGTAAAGCGGGCTGAACGCGACGTGACTTGAGAGAACCGAGTCACAAGTGACCCACGCCTGCTCACCGCGCCTGCTCATTAGGCAAAACCACAGCACAGATGCGAACATGTTGCCTACAGTAAGCAAGAGCGCGTGCGCTGCATGCGCTGCATGCGCCCCCGCGCTACACTTCACAGTGTTGTTTGACTTTTGATCGCCTACTTTTCTGTCAACACTTCTCTTTCATCTCCGGGGCGGCGGCGGCCACAGGGAACACGTTATCATTAGCGCGGGCGCTCGCAGGAGCAGGCCACCTTGTTCTCGTGCCTACTTATTGCCTCCTCTCCTGGCGACACGGCCCGGCACGGCCCGCGCGCGAGGCGGCTGTCGACTCAATAGACCTACCTACCTGCCGCCGCCGCCGCCGCGCCGCACTTTGGCGGACGCCCCGATGACCTGACGTCAGCCCGTTTTATTGCTGCCTGCCCGGCTCGTCGCGGCGGCGACCTTCCCGCCGCCCGATGAAGCGTTCTGGACAAGGGGGAAACCACTCTGAATTTTGGTGTTCAAATTTCGTGAATTTTTGTGCATTATCGTAGAGTTGCAAATCTAGGAAATTTTTCCTAGACAAACCCTGCCTACTAGGCAACATTCGGACACCACTGTGTGGTGGATTGCCTAGTAAGCAGGGTTTGCCGAGGAAATATTGGCAACTCTACGTTTTCGTGAATTTTTGTGAATTTGTGTGAATTTTTCATTGAATTTTATTTTACCCAGTTTTCTGTGAATTTTCCGGCATTGTTCCGAATTTTCCTAAAGTTTGAACGAAGAATTTGCCCTTCTAACAATTTCTTCGTTGTACCAGCGAATAGTTCGTCGAGGAAGCGAAAAAATCTGATTGCTGATACGAAAGCCGTTTTATAGTTGAATCAACGATTGCATTCACTCTCTCAGCGATGTATTCGCTGCTCCAACGAATTTTGCGTTGCATTTACGAACACTTAGTTATGTCAACGAATTTTTCGTTCTCATAGCCCAACAGGAGTTCGTTCCCTCCTATATCAACCTTTGTGTGAGTTGCATCAACTACACTGTGAGAAAAACCGTACCTCATACAACTAAACAACGGTTTTGAATTAACGGTTTACGGTTTTCGTTGCCGTACATCACTAATTTACCCTATACCGGGTACAATTTTAGTACAATATTTTATTCACTGTGAAAAATAGTCGTAAGTTTACGGGAAAATTTTCCACGAAGTGCAGTTGTAAAATTACAATTGCAAATCGTAAAATTACAAGCACTTCACATCGGCTTGAAATTCATTCACGAGCAAAAACAGTTCGTCTTAAATTTACAACACATTTCGTAAATCACGATTTACAAAATTTATCGTAAATCTACAAATATATTTTTCACAGTGTTGTACTTCGAAATAACGGTAAAAAATTGTAGTTAAATTGTTGTTTTTTCTCACAGTGTACTGACTCCCCGTGCGCACACGCCGCAGTCCTACGATTGCGTCTGTTCGATATTGGCTGCCTGGTGGTGAGGTGTCTGCGATGACGATCGAGCAGCCCACACGTGTGTTTCGTACGCGGTGGTGGCGCTGAACCGTGGAGAATGAGACTCGACTCAGACTGACGTCTCGGAACGAGTTCGGCCCCGAAGCTGCTGGGCTGGGCGCAACGGCTGCCTACGGTGTCAAGGGCGCACCATCAGGCTGAGCTGCCATGTCACACGGTTTTCTTCTGCCCCACATCACATTTTGTCTTTAGTTCTAATCCTGGATTTAAATGGGCCGAGGAATGCGAGGCGCGTCGAGATAAGTATACTCGTGGAGAGTTATTCTTTCTGTTGTCGTGGTGTATGCACACCACACGCTCCTGCTGCAGGCCGTCTCCTTCATTAGCGGTACTGATAATGCATCGCTGCTGCCGTCGAACAGACCCGCGTGCCGAGCAGCAGAGACTCGCGCTTCCGTCGCGTGGCCGCGTAGTTTGCACAACACTCGCCCGCCTTAAGTGCCCCGCGCGAGCGCAGGTCGTCGCGCAAAGTTTAACCCTGTCGCTATTATAGCCAAATCATTACTCAAACATTTTATTTTTGAATTTTATTTTTTATTTATTTTATTTATTTTATTTATTTTTTGATTTATGAATAAGCTGATTGAATACTTCCCCATCCCTTTCCCGAACAGTTGCGTCGTGTCACGTTTTTTTTTTAATTCAGTGAATAACTCTTCCTCCCAAGGCGCGCATACTCTCTGTCTTTCTCTCACTCACTCTCTGTCTCTCTGTCTCCCTCTCCCCTCTCGCTTTCTGTGTGCGTGCGTGTGACAAGTGTCACAGCACTCTCGTTACAGCCTGTTCTCGCCCTGGCAGTCCTGGGCTGAACCCACTGGACCGCCCACTTGATGCTGCAAATAGTAATTTTCGTTCGTGAAGGCGCTCCTGCTCGCCGCGACCGATTATGCCAAGCGCAATTTTATTTTGCGCGCGCCAATGGCAAGATACGCAAGGACCGGCAATCTTCGAATAAAGGAAAAGAAAGAAAAAGGTTTTACTGAGACTCCCGCCGCCCGCGCCATTCGTGCGGACAGCAATTTTCTGCGCCGTTGGCATGTAATTGTTATAGTCTGTGAGTGTGTGTGTGTGTGTGTTAAGGGGTGGGGGGCAGGGTGAGCTCTGCTGCCCCCGGGCGCGGTGAGCCACTGAAGACCACCGGGAAGGTGTGCCATTCCCGCCCCGCCCTGCTGCCCCGCCCCGCCCCGCTGCCCCGCCCCGCCCCGCCCCGCCCCGCCCTCGGGTAGCGAACGGTTCAGATACCGGATATGTGACGTTACGCAGCGCTGCGCGCTGGCCTCTGCTACAATTTTATTTGGATCGGCCCCGCACAACCTTCCGTTCGTCTCCGAAACCGGCTGGTCGCGCAAGAGGCCGTGTATACAGCTGAATTTTTTACAAAGAGCTGTTATCGCCTATGGATTGCAGATAGGCCGCGGCTCGCCCTGGAGGCGCCCGGGGGGTAGGCAGACCCGCACTCAGTGCACTGTGTGTGAGATACATGTCACTCTAAGCCGAGCGGGTGCGGCGCCCCGCCCCGCCCCGCCCCGCCCGGGCCCGGCCTTGGTGGTGGACAGCGCCCTGCCCCGTTACATACTCTGGCCGCATTTAGTGTTGCAAAGGCCGTTAACGTTACCGGTAAAGTACGGTATAATACCGGTAAGGTACGGAATTATACCCAACACCCGGTAAAGTTGGTAAAGTTGGTAAAGTTGGTTTTCTCTTTTAAAAAAGGCCATAGAAGTTTCCAGAGATCAAAAGGCGCTTTCTAAAATCAAATCAAGACGTATGGTGGCGTCGGACGAGAAAGGACTGGAGGAGAAGGAGACTGTATACAGGAGAAGACAAAGGTTCGTCAACTTCGATATTTGCTCCGTACACGAGATGATATTACCTAAAATATTACTTTGATAACACCCATATAACAGGTATAATTACGTTGATATTACCCATTTTCGCAGGATTATAACGTCAGTACTGTAAAATTGGTGTAATATTACCAATAATACCTGTAATATTCCATACTCCTCCGTACACGGTCAAGCAGAGTTGACGACCCTTTGGGAGAAGATGAAGAGGAGGCTGAAGAAGGAGACAGCTACGACGAGACTGAAGACGAAGAAGAGTTCACAGACTCGGAGCCCGACCACTCGCCGTTCCGCCGCTCCTGGTACTGCTGCCTGCTCTGAGCCCACAGCCCGGTCCAAAAGGAGAAGTCAATGATACAGCCTCGTATCATTTATTCATTTAATCATTTACTAATCATTTAATTTTTTTAAATGCATGGAAATGTTATATTTAACCTCTAAATCCTAACAATTTCGTCAAAAATTGTAAAATACTGATGAGTGTGCCTTTGAACCTAACTTTACCAACTTTACCGCATTTTACCGTATAATACCGAATTATACGTATAATACCGACCCAGTTTTACTTTACCGGTATTTTCGCATCACTAGCCGCATTACCTAACGCTATAGCAGCGTGGCAGAATAACTATGTGGAATCTCACCTTCCTTAACCGTTAAACGTGTTAACAAGAGGACGTGTGTGTTTCCGAGCGTTTCTACCACTACGACAAGCACATTGGAAAATGCGATGAATTTTGTTTAGTGCAGTCTCGTAGTTGCATGTACATGCACGTGTGTAATTTTTTGCTCACTCATGTTGATAATCATTTTTTTTTAATTTTTTTTTTTAAAGAAATACAAGTATATATTATTATTTTTCTTTGAATATGTTGATATTGGATATATTGGATATGTTGATAATCATTTTTTTTTAAAGAAATACAAATATATATTATTATTATTATTTTTGAATTGAAGAACCTGCAGGGTACTATGGTGTACGCGTGTATTTTTCACCTCGAGCACGAGGTGGCAGGTCAGGTCGACTCACCGCGTGGTGCTAATCCATTATAATTGGAGGCTGGCGCGCGCTGGAGCTGGAGCTGGAGCTGGAGCAGTACCCGGTACCCGGTATCGCCCGTACGCATCAACGGGCGAGCCTCGCCTCGCGGCGGCAGCCTTGACATTCAGCTGAGATGTGTGTGTGGAGGAAGTGGAGGCTGCGTGCCACAGCGCATCTCGCATCTCAGAATCAGTTAAAAATTATGAATTGTTACTCTGTTTTAAGAAAGGAATGAGCCTTCTGGAATACTGCGCAGTGGACGGATCAAACACAGGCCGCATACCTTTTGACAATGTTATTTTTTTTCAATCGAACATGCAACTTTTATCTGCACGGGAACGTCTCGATGACTAAATGGTAAAGATCTTCCAGACATTGTCGGAAATGTCCGATTATTTTTTATTTTATTTTTCAGGAAAAAGGGAAAACTTTGGGGCAGTACATGATTGTGATATAACCCTAGCAATTTAAATGTTTAATAATCAGTCGGAGCGAAGAGAAAAGATTCGGGCCTAGTGGTTTGGTCCTCGTCAGTTAGCCGGGCCGGGCCGGGCGGGCTGTGGCGTGGCGTGGCGTTCAGCGTTCAGGTGCGGCGCGGGTCGCTGTGCGGCGCAGCGAGCATTGTCTGCCGGTGTTCGTGGCGTGGCGTCGCGTAGTCGGGGGAATGCAAATTACCATCCACGGAGCAGTAAGTGGTGGCAAGGACACGCCTTAGCGCCAGCCCGCCTCACCACGCCCCACCCCCACCACGCCCCACTACGCCCCACCACGCCCTCGGGCGCCGCCAGTCTCGCTGTCCGGGACGTCACCAGAACGCTATTTCCGAGTTGCTTTACGTTTATCGATCGGTGCTCGATTGAGGCTCAAGAGAAAACTTACACTATACTCCAATGTTCATGTTGTACCGTGTTGTACGCATTGCAAATCCCATTCCACTGTGAACTCTCTGGTTACAATAACGGCCATGATCTACATCACTGTGATATGTGTTTGATTTACGATGTATTTTGTAAATTACAATTTACGAAACATGTTGAAAATTTACGGCAGCCCATTCTTGCTCGCAATTGAATTTCAGGTCGATAAGTGGTTCTTCCGTATCGTGGAAAATTTTGCCGTAAACCTACATCATTTCACTGGAAAAACAAAGGTGTTATCTAATGCCTTTTTCGAGGCGTTAGTAAAACAGCTCCTTTCCAAAGGCGCTACTTGCCTCTAAAGGTGCTATTTTCGGCTGTTTTAGTGCCTTTCCAAAGGCGCTATTGCAATAGTGCATTTGAAAGGCATCATCGCACCTTTGTTTTTCAGTGTTTTTCCACAGTGATTGCTGCCAGAAAGTTAGGCTAAAAACGCCTCTGTGCGTAACGGTATATTGTCGGGTATTGTATCTCGGCCGGCCTACTAGGCAATATCTGCGCACGAGTGCAGGGGGGTTGCCTAGCAGGCAGGCGGAGATACCGCCACCTACCTGCACACAGGTGTATTGGGCGTGGTGTTTTTCCTAACTTTTCTGGCAGCACTGATGATCTATGATGGCTATAAGTTTGCTGTATCAAGCATAGGGGATGACCGCGCGATATCGTTAGCATTTTTACTCTGAAGACCGTCTGGCGTCTTATCCGGGTATAGGGAACTCCCAGCCCAGCGGAGGCCTGCGGCTTTGCGCTCGCTGTGAGCACTCGACTGGGCGGGGCGGGGCGGGGTGTGGCGCTGCTGGCTTGTGCCGTACTTAGCATTCGGGCGCACGGGCGGTTCGCGGTTGCGGCGAAAGCTCTGGCGTTGGCGCTCTTTGAGGGGCAGATGTACCGTGGAACGCCCTGCCCAGGAACACCCCCCCCCCTCCCTCCCACCCTGCATGCGCGGGCGTTTTTGTTGAGCCCTCACGCGCACACACACATGCTACGTGTGTGTACGCCCCTCCGGGAGTGCAGGCTCGGCAGCTGAGGGCCATGTGCTGCTCGTGCAGCTGGAATACGGCCCCGCCCCACCCCACCCCACCCCACCCCACCCCGCCCCACCCCGCCCCACCCCGCCCCGCCCCGCCCCGCCCCGCCCCGCCCCGCCCCGCCCCGCCCCGCCCCGCCCCGCCCCGCCCCGCCCCGCCCCGCCTCGCGGGCTGCGGCTGCACCGCCGAAATAGACTGCTCTCAGCCGCGATATGTCGACGAGCGTTTGACCCGTCTGGGGCCAACAGTAGGTTGGCGTACAAGCTCTCTGGTTGCCGAGGGGGGAGTCACTTCCAAAAATCATTGTACGTCCCCCAAAAAACAATTTAAAGAATTCAAAAAAAATCACAAAATAAAAAATAAAATTCAATTAAGAAGCAAAATCAGAAAGGTCGAGAAAGTAGAAAACTAAAGAAAATTGAAGAAAAAGAAAGAGAAGAAATGCGGGTAAATTATCGAAATTTATCAAGTGATAATAAGCTGGTTGCCTCGTCCCTCCTTTTCTCGCTCTCTCGCTCGCTCTCCTGCACGCGCTCACAGACCTGCTGCGGTGTCACCTCACCTGTAGCTTGTCCCAACAAGGACTGGATCCGCACCCCGCCCCGCCTCACCCCGCCCCGCCCCGCCCCGCCTCACCCTGCCCCGCCTCACCCCCGCCCCGCCTCGCTCCGCCCTGCTGGTGCTGTATATGTGCTCCGATTCCCACACCCCACGCCCGCCCAACTCAGTCGCGATCGAACCCAATCATAGTGACGACTGAAAGGCGACCTGTTGAAAGGCGACCACCTCGGCACCTCGGCCTCAGGACGCGCTCTCCGTTGACTTTTTGAGGTATGCAACAGTGTTGCCAGAAAAGTAGGCAAAAACCGCACGAATACGCCTGTGTGAGGCAGACGGGTATCTCAGCCCAAAGGTCCACTTTGAAAAATCGCGTACGAGGATTTTTTAAAATTATTATTATTATTTTTACGAATGACATTTTTTGGTCGTTTGGGGCTGTATATTTACAACGAACACTTGTATTACAGCATACAGTCTAGGGTTGGAGGTGCTTTCTAGCTCTTTGGTTTCACATTCGCTCTCCTCTGTTGCAGAGTGCCCCGGGTCCGGCCCCGGCTCGGCGGGCAGCAGCAGCCCCAGCCCCTGCAGCTCCCTGGGCAGCTCGCCCGGGCCAGGCGCGCAGGGCGGCCACGGCGCGCTCGCCATCTTCTCGTTCGCGCTGCCGGCCAAGCAGGCCAAGCTCACGTACAAGGAGCAGCAGAAGGCCATCCGGGCCGGGCTGGGCGGCGCGCCTGCCCTGGCCAGCGGCAGCACGCTGACCACGCTGGAGAAGGGCGGTGAGTACGGTGGCCACAATGTGGTCACGGGCAGCACGCTGACCACCCTGGAGAAGGGCGGCGAGTACGGGCCACAGTGTGCTCACGGGCAGCACGCTGACCACGCTGGGGGGCGGTGAGCACGGGGTGGCCACAGTGTGGTCGCGGACACACCTCGCGCGGCGTCACTCGAGCCCCAGCAGGTCCGCGGCGCCCAGCCCCATCCAGAGGGCGGCGGCGGCCGCTGCCGCGGAGGACAGGGCGGCGACGGCGGCCAGGGCGGCGGCGGCAGCGGGCAGGTCCGCCCAGGGCGGGCGGCGGCGCGGCGGCCGGGCGGCGGCTCCGCGCGTCGAGGCGGGCGTCGTGTGCCGCTGGCGCGACCGCGACCGGGAGCGCGCGCGCCTCCGCCTGCTCCGCGCGACCGAGTCCTCGGCGTCAGCGTCCAGGCCCGCGGCGAGGCGCGCGAGCAGCTCCAGCCTGCGCGTGGCCACGGGCATGACGGGGACGTGCGGGGTCACAGAGCGGCTCCCCCCAGCTAGGCAAAAGACCGCGCAATACACCTGTGTGCAGATGGCGGTATTCCCGCCTGCCTACTAGGCAACTCCTCTGCACCCGTGCCCAGACGTTGCCCAGTAACCAGGCGGAGATGCTGTCCCGTTACGCACAGGTGTATTGCCCGGCTTTTTGCCTAACCCCCCCCCCCCCCCCTCCCCGCGGCCAGGGCGGCACGGCACTCACCGGGACAGCTCCCCGCTGGCGCTGGCCGCCGCCACCCCGGCCACGATGCTGGCGTCGCCGCGAGCCTCCCCGGCGTCCCCGAGCTCGGGCGCCGCCTCGTCGTCCGGCTCCGAGTCCCAGTCCGCCGCCGTCCCGCCCGCCCCCACAGACCCGGCCTCGGCCTGCGCGCTCGACACCTGTGGGTGGATGCGGCCAGGGGAAAACGTAATTCTGTATTTTTGGGGGTATACAAATGTCGGATATTTTTCATAAATTTCCAAACTTTTCCGAAATTTATCAGAATTTTACTGAAATACGTTGTGAAATTTCCTATTTGTTATGAAGTTTAGGCCTTGAATTTCACCAAATTTCTGAAAGTTTTTAAATTTAGAAATTTACGTAATGTTTTGGCATTTTTTTCCCCTGATTTTTTCTTAACTTTGCGGTATACACGTGGTTTTGAGTTGTTTCCTCCTCGGGCCGCGGACGCCTAGCTCCTAGGCCTAGACACTGTACACGCACCGAGGGCTCGCTGCCGGTGGGACTGCCGCCGGCGTCCCCCTCGCGCGTCCAGAAAGGGTCGGCGGCGTCCGCGCCGGTGTCCGCGTTCCCGGCCGGCCCCCCCAGCCGCTGCGGTCCCGCGCGCTCCTGCCCCGGCCTCCAGGGCGCGCAGCTACTGCCGCCCCCCGCCGAGCTCAGCGTGTAGCGGTTGAGGCTGCGCTTGAGCGGGACGGCGACGCCCACCGCGACGTTGACGCACGGCCACAGGCCGGCGCGGGTCTGCACGGGCGGGGTGAGGCGAGGCCGTCTGCTTCCGAAGATCGCACTCGCGCCTCATTCGTCCTTGTCGCACTCAGGGGGGCGCTGCCACAGGTGCGACAAGGACGGAGGTGCGAAAGCGATCTTCTGATTCAGGCAGCGCGTCGCGACGCATCACGAGTACTCACGTCATAGAGTTCTCGTCTCGGGGGGTAGGCGCGCGGGGGAAGGGGGTCTACATGTAGGACGAGCTAAACAAACGAAAATAAGGAAAATATGTAAAATGTGTGACACTTTTGGGGTAAAATAACTGAACACTCACGGGCTCGTCGGGGAGCTCGTCTGGGTAAGCGTCCCTCTGCTCCTCCAACTCCTCCGCGATATCCTCCTCCGGTGCGTCCCTGTCCGAGTCCCAGGCGTCGGCCGCCGTGAGCGCGCACCAGTCGGCCGCCGCCGCGTGGTCGGCCCCGCTCGGCGCGTCGGCCTGGAGGACGCACTCCTTCTCGTCCGGGACGACGTCGACGCTGGCACAGGCGAGGTCGTCTCCCGGCGGCGTCGCGCCAGTCGTGGCCGCCGGGGCGCTGGACGCCTTGAGCACGGGGAGGATGGTCATCGCCGGCGCTCTCGCCCTCCGCACCAGGGCGCCGTCCGAGTGCGCGGCGTCGGGCTGCGCCGGCGTCGCCGGCGACGGCAGCTGCTCGTGCACGGCCGCGGACGTGGACGACGCGCCACCGCCGATCGCCGAGAGCGACGCCAGGCCGAACGTGGAGATGGTCCTCTCATTGCGGTAGCTCGGCGGCAAGATGACGGACGCCCCCGCCGCCCCCGCCGCCCCCGCAGCCTTCAGGGACAGCCCGAGGTGTCCGGGGCCCTCGCCGCGGCTGCCCCCCGGGGGCGGCAGCGCGTCCAGCGACGATGGGTCCCTCCCCAGCCAGTCCCCCTCGAAAAGGGTGGGTGGCCCCTGCGCCGGCCCGGGCCCCGCCAGGGAGCCGAGCGACTCGCTGTCCTGCACCATGGGCTCCAACAGCTCGGCGGAGGACGGCGCGCCGCCGGAGAGTCCCCCGGGAGACACGTCGTCCTCATCGAGGCTCTCCGCGGACGGCCCCGGTGCCGCTAGCACTGGAAACCCACCCAAGTGTGCGAGTGTCATACGTTTTGGCGGTGTGTGAATTCCCGTTCACACTCTTAAAGAGTTGTGGATTTTGGATATTCCTTTAGCTGTGCGATTTCAGCTCACTTGGATGTTGGGTGCACTGCGCGGCGTCGTCGACGGCGTCCTCGTCCGTGCTCTGCTGCGCGTCCCGCACGCTCCTCCCCGCCACCTCGGCGTCGGTCTGCACCGCTACGGACGCGTGCTCAGGCGTCGCCCACGTGCCCACGTCCGTGGTGGACGCGGTGGTGCCGCCGCCATCCTGGAGCGTCGTGACGCCACCGCCACCTCCGCCGCCGTCCTCGTCCGGGGTCGCGGGCGCTGGCGCGGGCCGCGACGGCGTGGCGTCGGCGTCAGCGCCGGCGGCGGCCGTGAGGTGGGGCAGGGACGCGGACGATGGCGCCGAGGTGCCGACGGCGACGGGCGTCGGCGGCGAGGATATCCGGGTCGTGGAGTGGGTGGGCGCGGGTGGGCGGGGCCCCGGGCGCGCGGGGCGGGGGCTGCCGGTGCCGGAGCGAGACCCGCTGCCGGCCCGGACTGCGATCCGGACCTGCGTGATAAGGCGCACGTCGTGAGGAGCTGCGGCGTGGCCCAGGGCCCCGGCGTGCAGTGCTGCCAGAAAAGTTAGGCAAAAAAAAAACGCGCAATACACCTGTGTGCAGATTGCGGTATATCCGCCTGCCTACTAGGCAACTCCTCTGCACCCGTGCCCAGACGCTGCCTAGTAGGCAGGCGGGGATACTGTCCCGTTACGCACAGGTGTATTGCTCGGCTCTGTGCCTTTCTGGCAACACTGCCGGCGTGTAGGAGCGGAGCGGTCAGGCCTGCCGCCCGAGTCAGATTAGAAGATCGCTCCCGTACCTCCGTCCTAGTCGCACGCACGGCGGTGCCCTATCTTGTGAACGGACGGATCCCATGAGTGAGACAAGGACGGGGATAGGCGCGCGAGCGATCTCCTGAATCAGACGGCTGGAGGCTGACCGGACGGGGGTTGCTGAGGCGCTTCGGGTAGGTGGCGGGGCGGTAGGAGCTGGTCCTGGGCGAGGCCGGCAGCGGCAGCAGCAGCTCGGGCGAGTCCAGCGGGTCGTAGTAGCCCTGCTCTCCCGCCCCCGACCTCGACCCCGACCCCGCCTCCCCCGACAGGCCCGCCCCCCGCGAGGCCTTGCCGCCCCCGACGGTGAGCAGCAGGTCCAGGTTGCGCGACAGGCGTGCTGGCGGGGGCGGGGGCGGGGGCGGCGCCGGGACCCCCGCGCGCCGCAGCGCGCCGCCCAGGCTGCCGGGGGCGGGGGCGGCGGCCACCTGGAGCAGGGAGCTAGCGCACGCGGCGCGGGTTAGGAAGGGCGCATGCGCATGCATATAGGGCACGGGCTAGGCTTGTGAGATTGTTGACATTTATTGCAGTCGATCAATATCAAAATAACTGATTTTTCAACCTATTCGATTTGTGGCAATCGACAAATAAAAATGTATTCGATTAATCGAATGACTTAAATGAATCGAAGTTTGCCTGGAGGTGAAGAGAACAGCTCTAAATGAAATTTTTGGAGTTCTTGAGTGAAATTAAGGGCTAATAAGAACTATAGATTTATCTCCAAAATAATTTCTATAATAAATGAAATGTACTAATCTTGAAGCTAAGCTCCTTTCTTCAGGAGACCTTTGTTAGAGGCAAGGAAGGATTTCTCTTCGGACAAGGGAAAGAGAGGACGAGCATCAAACGAGGGTCAATCGTGAAGCTCGGATAGTTGACAACAATCGAACGACAATTGATAATCGTGAGATAACTGATAATCGGTAGATGATTGTTAATTGGTTAATAATCGAAAACTTTTCGTTTGCTAATAATCGAATTGGGTAGATTGCATTCATTGACAATTAGAAAAAATAATTGATAATTGTAGTCAATTATTCGATTAATCGCACAGGCCTAGCACGGGCCTCTACGGACCTCGATGGAAATCCCGAGTTTGTGAATGTCGCGCTCATTTGCGGGAAAAACACACGCCTACAAGTGCGCGACATCCACACACTTGTCTCTCGAGTGCTCGCTGCACGCCGGCTACCTCCTGGAGCTGTCCACGTGGCTGGCGGAGCGCCTCGGCGCCGAGGTGCGCAGGTCCGTTTGACTCGCCAGGAAGTCCTGGACGACGGGCGGCACCACGATGCGACTGGGCGTCCTGGTGACGGTCATGGGCGCGGCCAGCGGCAGCGAGGCCTTGCGCCGCGGGGGCTGCGGCTGCTGCTGCTGCTGCTGCCCCTGTCAACACGCCACGGTGATCAATGGGAACTCTCACACAACTTTACAACCTACGATTCATAAAAGAAGTTTCGAGTGTTTTAGATTCCTAACACCCCTTGTTATTCCACCGTCGTTGTCCTCCCCGCTGTATTTTAAGTAGGTAGCAGTTGTTTTAAGAAAGCCAGTGGTCGCTACCTGTGGTACGGGCGCCCCGGACTTTCGTATGCGTAACATGACTGGGGGTTGGGCGGGGGCGGGCGCGGGGGCGGGGGGCGGGCCTCCGCGCGCCGACCCGCCTCACGCCGCCCTGCCGCGGTCTCTGCTGCCCTCCCGGGGCCGGCGGCGGCTGCGGCGCCACCTGCTTGGCCTGCTCGCGGCCCCGGGGGTGGTGCGGGGGGTCGCCGTCATGGCTGGGGGCGGTGGGGGCGGCCGTCGCGCCTCCAGGGGGTCGACCCATGGGCGCCCTGGCGGGGCCTTGCGGGGGGCGGGGGAGGTCGCCCGGGCCCGGAGCGCTCACAACACGGGCGCAACAGGGCCCGGCGGGCCCGTCCCGGCCGCCATGGCGACCGGCTCAATGACACCCTGGCGAGGGGCGCACTAACTCGAAGAGCCAGTCTACAGGGCGGAAAAAAAGTCACATTTTAGTTACGTTTTAGTCACTTTTAGTCAATTTGGTCACCATTAGTCACTTCAGTCATTCAGTCTAAAAGAGTCATAAAAAGCCTCCGAAAATTAGCATTTTTCGTCCATTAGTGTGTGACTTGTGCTTATACTTCTGCGACACAAAGCTGGTCATTACCAAGAATAATTATTAAGGTGCTAGTCACACCCAGTATATAAAAAAGTCACTTATAGTCCAAATTGAGTCATGTTCAATCTTGATCACTCATCTCCAATCTCGTATTAGATCGCATCCGCGACACAATTTTCGTTGTTTTTAGTCACTTCTTTTTGAAGCAAAAGTCAAAATTTAGTAAAAATTAGTTTTTGTGGTTTTTGTCAGCAAATCAATTCCGGTCAGTTGACTTTATAGTCAGTTTACGCCCTCTATCGATGTGATGTACCCCTCGCACCCCTGGCAGTACAGGTATAGCCGTCACCACAGTCAGTACATCGTGCGTCGCCTCGCGTGATAACGCCATAGTAGCAGGATCGCCAGCGTTCGGCGGGTAGGGCCTTGCGCCGCCTTGCGCTGACGGTCGCGTACCCCGCTCTCCTGTTGCAGTCCTGTTTCCTGTCGTTCACATTAGCGACAGCGGCGCCTTCTTCCAGCGCTACCTGGACACGGGCCACCTGCTCGCCGAGGACGCGCTCGGCCCCGACTTCGCGCTGCATCAAGGTGGGTGATACACCAGCACCGGCCTGACCCGGCCGGTAATCTTGAAACCCTCCTGGACTTCGACAATTTTTTGGAGTCGAAACTTTGAAAAATTTTATGCGTCAAGCAGCCTATAATTTTTTCAAAGTCCCTGTGGCAGAGCACATCAACTGGTTTCATAAAATTGTTTCGCCTGGTTCCGATATTTCGTTTTCGTTCCTTCCTGTTCCCCAGGCTTCAAAACGTCCAACAATGTATATCTTTCGTGAAAACGTTTTAGAGTCGAAACTTAGAAAAATTCCATGGGCCAAGGAGTCTGTTTTGTCAATTCCATGTGCCAAGTAGTCCCAGTCGCAGTGCACCTCAACTGGTTCCATAAAATAAAAAATCGCCTACTGTCGATATTTTGTTTGCCGCAAACCTCAAATCGCCAAAAATCGTGTATCTTTCGTAAAAAAATGTTTGTTGTCAAAACTTAGAAAAAAAATCAACGCGCACGTCTAAATGTCAATGTTTCTTATAAAAATTTCGCCTAAAACCTGTGGTAACACTGGTCATTGGTATTCGTATCCGTGTGTATGCGGGATGGACCCCTCTCCCTCACCTGCCTCGCCCAGGAGGAGCGCGAGACAGCCGTGACGCGGCCGCCACTCCCGCGCGGGAGCACAAAGGGTTGCCTTCCGCCCCGGCGGCCGCCCGCCTCACCCTCCTCTCTTTCGGCCGAGGGAGGGGGTCACTTCGAAATATCATTGTGCAGCCCCCAAAAAAGTCTTTATTTTTTTTTTATTAAACAAAAAAATCTGAACAAAATCAAGAAGAGCGATACGGAAATATACGAAAAATGGAGAAGAAATGAACAGAAAACTGAAATTCAGAGATGGTAAAAGATTTATAAAAATTTATAAAAAAAAGTAACAGATATTTTCCATGAAAAATCAAAATTATCACAAAAAGTTAAAAGTCGAAAAAACACGATTGTAAGTACACATTTTGTATGAGTGATCCCTATACTTCGGCAGGCTCCTACCAGGAGGTGCGCTGCATCGCGCCGGAGGGCGCCGAGCTGGCGGCGCCGCCCCTGGACGCGCCCGGCCCGGCGCGCGACTACCTGCTTCTCGGCTTCAAGGGCGTGGACGAGAGCTTCGGCCAGGTCCTGGAGGACTCGTGGAAGGACTGGACGGGCGCGCGCCACATCTACCTGTTCCTGCCGGACGTGCTCGGGCTGGAGCGCATCTCGCTGTACCGGCGCATCGAGCCCGACAGCATGCAGCTCTTCAAGTACCTGGTGCTGGCCCGCCTCGGCCCCGCGCCCGACGACGGGCCGGCCTCCAAGGCGCAGGTCCGTTCCGCCTAGAGAGCAACCCTCGATCAGTGACTGAGAAACGTCAGAAAAATAAATTGGGGGAAATGTTCTAAAATTTTGGAAAACCCAAGACATTGAAAACAAATTCAGAACAATTTAAGTCACTCCATATCAAGGAAAAAAATATAACCAATTTGCAAGAACATGTAAAACAGTTAAAATTTTTTCAAGGAAGAAGGTGATCTTCCAAAAAAATTCACAGAGTTTGCCGCTAATTTTTTAAGCAGTCTACTATGCGGATTTAGTTCTACTGCCAACTTTCATTAAAATCGTACAGAAAATTCCTTGATCTCTGTAAGGGGCCAGGCTAGTAATAATAATTTTAACAAAATCGGATCCTGAGACAAAACCATAAGACTACTCCACGCTCTAAAAAATCAAAAACAAATCCTGACCTAAGTTTTGGGCTGTTTTGCCCTGCGGATGTAGCTGCCACAAAACTCGAGCGTGTCTCTTTTTTTACGTGAGCCGCCGCGTCTTTGCCCTTTCTGCAGGAGCTGCTGCTGGACTACGCCCAGCGTCTGCGGGTGCACCGCATCAGCGCCTATCTGTCCGTGTACCGGTCGGAGCCCAGTGGAAGCTCAAGCTCGCCGTCGGCCACCTGGACGGCTTAGCAGTGCCTTCCTCCCGAGCGCCACCGCTCCCTTGAGCCGCACCGCACGGCCGGCGGGGCTGCCTTCTCAGGACTGAAACCGAGGGGTTCCTCTCTATGAAGTCAAGCGTACACCAATTTTTCTGATTTTTTAAAAAAGTTTTCGCAATTTTCCTCGATTTTCTGATTTTTTTCCCTTATTTCTTCTCTGTTTTTTTTTCTTGATTTTTTCGTTTTTTTTTTAAACTGATTTTATTTTATGGTGTACACTGATTTTTTTTGAGTGAAGGACCACTTGACTGTAACGCAATACCCCCTCCCCCTCTCTCAGGGACCATTTTATAATATTTTTTTGTATTAATATTTGACGTTTTGTTGTAAGGAGACGAGAATTTGTAACGAGGTGGGTCGAGCTGCGAACCCGCTAATCTTCTAATCTAGTCCATGATAATGTAATAATTGTTATTAAAAAAGTACGTGTCTAGGCATTTTTCTAAAAATATCCCCGTTTTCCGGTCTGTCATCCCTTAACTTTATTTTACCACATGTCTCGCTCTCACTACGGCCCCGCGTGGCGTCTGCTGACACATTACAAAGAGCGCTTTCATCGCCCTGTCTCTCTCGCACTTAGGGGCTTCGTCGCATAGGTCAGAGAGAGAGAGAGAGAGAGAGAGAGAGAGAGACAGAGAGAGAGAGAGAGAGACAGAGACAGAGAGAGAGAGAGAGAGAGAGAGAGAGAGAGAGAGAGAGAGAGAGAGAGAGAGAGCGAAGAGAGCGCTCTTCGGGATAGGTGGACTGTGAGAACGCCGCGGACGGTAGGCAACTTATCGGTCACCAAGGCCCGTGCGGCTGCCGCTGCCGCCTCCGTGAAGTTAGGACTCTACGTGAAGTGGGGTGAGACGAACCGTGAGCCATGTGCCTTTTCGGAACCGGAAGTTGAAACTTGTGCGCATCGCGAAAGTGCTGGCCGCGTGCGGCAGGGAAATGGTTGCAGGGGCGAGGCGGTGCGGGACGACGAGGCAAGATGTGCCTTCCCTGGAACAACCAGCAGAGCGATTCCGGTGCGCGCACTCGTAGGCCCACTCCGTGAGTGCGAGAGAGACAGAGCGAGGAGCGCGCTCACCGGAATCGCTGTGCAGGTCGTCGGTCGCGACACACCCGCCGCCGCGCTCCTCGGCGCCGCCTCCTCGTCGCCATCCTGGCAGAACGGAGCACGTGGTACGTCACGGCGTCACCATGGCGACGCGACGCGCGGGCCTCGTCATGCTGGAGAGGGTCCTGACGTGCTCAATGCTCATCTCAGCTGAGCGGCAGGCTGCTAGACTTACCGTTCCCATCTCCCCTACCTCACCTCCCCGCCTCTCCCATGAAAAACGCATTGAGGCCAGCCTGCTGCGCGACGTGGCGACGGCGCTATGGGATGTGGGAGAGGGGGAGAGAGGAGAGGTTGTTGCTCTCGCGACCTGCAACTTTATCTGCCTCCTGTAATTGCTGTATCGCTTTCCGTACGGGCCGTATAGCGGCTAGTGCGCTGCGCGGCGCGGGGCGAGGAGGTGTATAGAGGTGAGGTGACCCCTCCCTGCACGCGGAACATTAAGCATGTCCCAGGGAAGGTCCGCACCATCACCTTTCACCGGGCACCGGGCCCTCCCTCGCACCGCCAAGCCCTCTAGCCGGCCCGCAGCGCGGCTCTGCAGCAGAGCCAAAACGAAACAATAGCGGTTTCTCTGAACACCTCATGTCCCCCGTGCTGCTGGTGCTGCTGGCGTGGTGCGGCGCCACGCCCTGATGCACCAGCTCACTTCATCGCGCACTTTTTCGCGCCCCGCCACCAGTCTCTTTGTCGCACCTCTCCTCTTTGCCCGCGGTACGCGTCGAGTACGCAGCACACACCACTCGTAGCTTTGGCGCTGCGCCCGCGGTGAGGGGTAGCGCGTGGCGATGAATGGAAACAACTCCTAACCACTCCGCCCCACCACGCCTCGCCCCGCCACGCCCCGCCACGCCCCGCCAGCTGTGCCGCGTCGTTACGCTAGTCATACCTTGGTTATTGTACGCGCGCAAAGAGTTAGGAACAACAAACATTTAGCGGAAAACTACTAAACGTTTAAAAAAAAAATGTCTCAAGGAGAAATTGCTGTGGAAGTAAATAGACCTCGACCGACTCTTTAGAAGAACTATTTTTGTCCATGCTTAAGGCCAGGTGCCTAGCGAAATATGTCTAATACCTGATAAATATAGATGTCGATGTCGCCATGCACCTCATTGACGCGCGCACAGGGACAATCAAGACGCGTTTCGTACGTTGCAAATCTTAATGTGTATAGTGTGTAGAAGTTTGTCAGTTAAAACTGCGAAACTAAAGTTCTGCAGTTATAACTGCAGAACTTTAAATTCATAGTTTAAACTGGGAAACTACAACACACTAAAGAATTGCAGAGTAGAGGCGTATATAAGTATGTATGGCGCTAGGGAAGACGCTCGCTTGGTGCTCAGCGAAGCAGCAGCCGACTTCGGGAGTCCGCAGAGGCGGTGGAGGACGGGAGATCGGGAGATTTGTGCCGTTTTGTTGGTAGTGCTGGAGCGGCGAGCGGGGGGGATACCGGGCAGATTTAAATTCTTTGGGTTGGGCGGGGAGGTGGTGATGTCGGGGAGGGGCTGTGGATGGGAGAATGTGCGCTCGCGAAGAAAGGAGGGGGCACAGGGAGGGATACAGAGAGCGAGAGAGAGAGAGAGAGAGAGAGAGAGAGAGAGAGAGAGAGAGAGAGAGAGAGAGAGAGAGAGAGAGAGAGAGCGCAAAGTCTGATGGGCTTCGTGACCTTCTTTGTCTGCAGCAGCAGCAGGTGGTGGGCTGGAGCATGCTGGAGCCGGCTGGAGCTGGAGCTAGGCGGGCCGTTCCCTCTCCTCTCCCCCTCTCTCCCTTTCTCCTTGCCTCTCCCTCTCTCTCCCAGCCCGCCCTGCCCTGCCCTTCTCCCGCCACTCCTCTTGTTTTGATCCCTCCCCTCCTTGCTGCTCCCCTACGTTTGAACCCAGTTCACCTTGGTGCATGGTCCTGCAGCAGCCTGAACCCGCCTGATTCCGAAGATCGCTCTCGTGCCTCCGTCGTCCTTGTCGCACCTATGGCGGTGTCCAGTGTTGGGGATGGCATAGAGCCCCATGAGTGCGATAAGGACGGGTGACGGGTGGGAGCGCGAGAGCGATCTTCGGAATCAGACGGCAGTGTATCCCTTACGCCCCACCACCACCACCACCACCGACATTAGGTCCTCCCGGGCCGGGCCAGGCCGGCCGGTTCGGCTCGCTTTAGGCAACGGAGGTAAGGCGGGGTGGGGCGGGGCGGGGCGGGGCGGGGCGGGGCGGGGCGGGGCGGGGCGGGGCGGGGCGGGGCGGGGCGGGGCGGGGCGGGCAGCGTGCCTGCTCTGCGGCCACAGAGTCTCCCGGCACCGCGGCCGCGTAGGGCAGAGCGCCGCGCGTGTAGTTCTAGCTCGCGCCCCTGGAGATCGACTCCTCGACCCCTGCGCTTGTAGTTCTAGCTCGCGCCCCTATAGAGATCGACTCCTCGACCCGCGCCGCGACCCTCTCCCCTCCCCTCCCCTCCCCTCCCCTCCTGCCCCTGGCCCCCCTCGCCCTGTGCAGGTCCTCCACCCACCACACGGTCGTTCGTCCGCGCCGCCATCATCGAGTGCGTCATGTAACTGGATACGCGCGCCCCATCTTAGACTTCGCTGCCGCCATGGCAGCCCGCGGGTGAGTGTTCGAGTGTTTGAACATATGAACGTCGTGGAAACCTAATGAAAGGGTGTGAGTTCCCCTTGGAGTTTTCATACTGTTGTGAGGTCACGAATGGATGCGACGTTCACTTATTCAGGTTTTATGGTAGTGTTCAAGTTTTTGGTCGAATAGCTTTGAGTCGCACCGCGCTCAACGCGAGTCAAAAGTGTAGAAAAATAAAAAGGAAAAAAAAGAGGGGGGAAAACTACATGGTGACTAGCATTTGGCCTGCATCGGACGCTTTGTCCAACGGAGCGCGAAAAGGACATGACACACAGATTTTAGATGAGAAAAACGCATTTTTTGGGCCTTGCTCTTTGGTCGTGAAAGAATAAAACAGTGAGAGTGATAATAGCGGCATGCTAGGCTCCGCAGCAGGCTGGCAGGCTCCTGGAAATTGATCGACAAGGAAAGGTTCACTGCTTGTCCTATTCCATGTAATGTATCGGGTGTCTCTTTGAACGCGCAACAGTGTTGCGGGATTGCATACTCGCCAGGTTTCATGGTGAAGTGGGTAGGCAAACCTTCAGCAACACCGGTTACGCATTCAAAGGAACACACGCGTAGCACCTGGCAAAGGCACGTGGTACACTCCGCGGGGGAGCCGCAGTGAGCAGGTCGTATGTAGTCAGTGTGGTATGAGTCAGCTGTAAGTCAGAGTTTCAGGTCGGCTAACCAGTAAGTCAGCGGTAGGTCGTATACATGTAGTCTGTGTGGTACGAGTCAGCTTCAAAGTCAGCGCGTCAGCTGGCCAGTAAGTCAGCGGCAGGTCGTATAGTCAGTGCGGTGTGCGAGTCAGCTGTAAGTCAGCGGGTCAGCTGGCCAGTAAGTCAGCGGCAGGTCGTATAGTCAGTGTGGTGTGCGAGTCAGCTGTAAGTCAGCGGGTCAGCTGGCCAGTGTGTCAGCGGCAGGTCGTATAGTCAGTGTGGTGTGCGAGTCAGCTGTAAGTCAGCGGGTCAGCTGGCCAGTAAGTCAGCGGCAGGTCGTATAGTCAATGCGGTGTGCGAGTCAGCTGTAAGTCAGCGGGTCAGCTGGCCAGTAAGTCAGCGGCAGGTCGTATAGTCAGTGCGGTGTGCGAGTCAGCTGTAAGTCAGCGGGTCAGCTGGCCAGTAAGTCAGCGGCAGGTCGTATAGTCAATGCGGTGTGCGAGTCAGCTGTAAGTCAGCGGGTCAGCTGGCCAGTAAGTCAGCGGCAGGTCGTATAGTCAGTGCGGTGTGCGAGTCAGCTGTAAGTCAGCGGGTCAGCTGGCCAGTAAGTCAGCGGCGGGCCGGGCCGGACGGGACGCCGGGCCGGCACGCGGCACACGCATGCTTGCACGTCCTCGCGGACGTGAGCCGCCGCGGCCACCGCTGCTGCTGACACTGCGGCACTGACACTGTCAGCGCGGCCGGCACCAGCTGACAACCCTTTGTCCCTGTTCAGTGCGCGGTGTGCCGGGACCGAGGGGGGGACAACTCTGATTTTTAATGTACAAATTTTGTGAATGTTTGTGAATTTCCTTGAATTTTTGTGAATTGTTACTGAATTTTTTGTGATTTGTTATTGATTTTTTTGTTAATTGTTGTTGAAATTTTGTGAATTGTAATTGAAATTTTCTAAAATTTTTGTTTTTACCTATTTTATTTTTTTACCAAAGTTTTTGTGTTTCTGAATTTTCCTGCATTTTTCTGCAAATTACTGAATTTTTTCTTCTGAATTTTGCTGAATGTCTCTGAACCACGAGGTGCACAAAAATTTGCGAGTTGTTTCCCCCTCGCGTTAGATTCTGCAGTGCGCGGTGCGCCGTGACGTTAGCACCGTCACGGTGACGACGGCATGGTCCAGGCCGGGCCCTGCCGGGCCGGGCGCGAGGCCGTGGGTAGGCGAGGCGGTCAGGCTGGCAGCCGCCGAGCACCGCTGAGCACGCACTGAACACCGTGTTGCAATACGTATTTATTCACGAAGGACGCCTCCTACCTCCTCCCCTGCCCCGGCCCGGCGCGGCGCGTGGACCGCCGCCACCACCGCACCTCTGCGAGCTGCATCAGAACAGCTCCACTGCGCGCACTGCCCCCAGCCTCCAGCCTGAGTCATGGAGCCGGCTCTAGACCAGTTCTTTGACGACGCCCCTCCCCCCCATCCAAAAGATCAAATAAACAAAGAAAAACAGATAGAGATACAGTGAGAGTGAGTGAGTGGGTGGGTATGTGCGTGGTGGGTGGGTGGATGGGTGGGTCAGCAAATGCGTTATGAAAACAGCAAATTATTTAGCTGCCACTGATAAGTTTAATAATTCTGCAAACAGTATGTAATGAGCTGGCTGGCTTTTTGCTAAAACAGCCAACAACAAGCATTTTATTTATTATTTTAATTTTTGCTATTTTTCCAAACAGTTAGCTGGAACGTCCGACAAGGTTGTTGACGACAGCTAAATTATTTTGCTCTTTGCCATTTCAGCATACTTATTTGCTAGACCCGACTACCCTCTTGTTTTGTTTGCTCGAACACTCACGGTGTCGCCATGAGAGAAGGGCCCTTCTCTCATGGTGTCGCGCTGCTCGAGAAGTCTCAGAAAACACTCGGTGGGGCTCATCTGGCTGTCCTGTCACCCCGCATCGTTCCAAAGTGTTTGTCCGCGACCGGATGCGCGCGGATACGCATCTCTGCAGATGTATGTCACGTGGTTCTGTTTCCCGCGGGCCCTGCCATGCCGTGCCGTGCGGGTCTATATCACCCCGCGGGCGCGACGGGGCTCGCGGTTTGCGGTCATGATCTAGTATCTGCTGCAGTCTGCCATTGGCATTAGCGACCTGTTGCGCCTCGAGTGTGCCGGGCGGTTCAGAGAACGCGTAACAGCGTGCGGGTCTGCCTACCCGCTCCAGCCGTTAGCATTAGCGACCTGTTGCGCCTCGAGTGTGCCGGGCGGTTCAGAGAACGCGTAACAGCGTGCGGGTCTGCCTACCCGCTCCAGCCGTTAGCATTAGCGACCTGTTGCGCCTCGAGTGTGCCGGGCGGTTCAGAGAACGCGTAACAGCGTGCGGGTCTGCCTACCCGCTCCAGCCGTTAGCATTAGCGACCTGTTGCGCCTCGAGTGTGCCGGGCGGTTCAGAGAACGCGTAACAGCGTGCGGGTCTGCCTACCCGCTCCAGCCGTTAGCATTAGCGACCTGTTGCGCCTCGAGTGTGCCGGGCGGTTCAGAGAACGCGTAACAGCGTGCGGGTCTGCCTACCCGCTCCAGCCGTTAGCATTAGCGACCTGTTGCGCCTCGAGTGTGCCGGGCGGTTCAGAGAACGCGTAACAGCGTGCGGGTCTGCCTACCCGCTCCAGCCGTTAGCATTAGCGACCTGTTGCGCCTCGAGTGTGCCGGGCGGTTCAGAGAACGCGTAACAGCGTGCGGGTCTGCCTACCCGCTCCAGCCGTTAGCATTAGCGACCTGTTGCGCCTCGAGTGTGCCGGGCGGTTCAGAGAACGCGTAACAGCGTGCGGGTCTGCCTACCCGCTCCAGCCGTTAGCATTAGCGACCTGTTGCGCCTCGAGTGTGCCGGGCGGTTCAGAGAACGCGTAACAGCGTGCGGGTCTGCCTACCCGCTCCAGCCGTTAGCATTAGCGACCTGTTGCGCCTCGAGTGTGCCGGGCGGTTCAGAGAACGCGTAACAGCGTGCGGGTCTGCCTACCCGCTCCAGCCGTTAGCATTAGCGACCTGTTGCGCCTCGAGTGTGCCGGGCGGTTCAGAGAACGCGTAACAGCGTGCGGGTCTGCCTACCCGCTCCAGCCGTAAGCCGCCGTACGGCCCCCTGGCCTGGGCACAGGCAGACCCGCAACACTGGTTACGTGTTGCGCGAAATACTCGTACCTCCTCCCAGTGTTGCCAGACAGGTAGGCGAAAATCCCGCCCAATACACCTGTGCGTAACGGGACTGTACCTCCGCCTGCCCACTAGGCAACTCCCCTGCACTCGTGCACATATGTTGCATAGCAGGCAGGTGGAGATACAGTCCCGTTACGCCCAGGTGTATTGCGCGGGGTTTTTGCCTAACTTTCAGGCAACTCTGCCTCCTCCCTCATATCCTAGGAGAAACATAGTGTTCCTGCGTATCACACTGCTGCTCCTGCCGCTGCGGCTGCTGCTGCTGCTTTGATACCCGATAAAAACTCGAGAACGAAACGCGGCCCCGCGAGTACTGCCATAATAAAGAGAAAGGCCGCAACAAATGGTGTCGCATGGCCCGATAAAAACCCGGTAGGGCGGCGGCGGGCGGAGCGCTGCTTTTGTCGCTACACGGCACACATACGGCGAGCGAGAGCTCCCCCCGCCCGCGACCGCGCCGCGGGAGAGGACCGGGTTCTTCATTTATACCGTTTTTGGACATTTATTTTGAAGTTACAGTATACTTTGAAAAGCGCGATTCGTAAGCGGTAAATTCAAGCAAGAAAGACTCCGAAAGAAAAAATGAAGGGCATTGAAATTAGCAAACTCATCTAAATTAAGGATTGATTTTTTTTTTTTTCAAAAATAAATCACATTTAAGACATGGAATCACATAAAGAGAGAGAGAAGCTTATTTAAAAGTTAAGGACACTGCATAGCACGTTTACAAATTATACCCTGTGAAAAAACCTTGTCACTGATGGCGGGAGCTGGGGCGCAGACTCCGCGGCCTGCTGGGGGCGCGGCCCCGCTCCACCACCACGGCGACGGCGCCGCTGTGCCCCCGGGAGGCGGTCCAGGACGCGGCCCTGGACGCCGCCGAGGACGCCGTCGACGCGCTGCCCTACGAGCAGATGCCCGGCCCCCGACCGCTGCCCCTCATCGGGAACACGTGGCGGCTGCTGCCTGTTGTGGGTGAGTCCGAAGTGTGTGACCACTGCCGCGCACTTGTGGCTGTGTTGATGTCTGTATTATTCGTCTAAAAGTCTATGAACATTTCCTATAGACTTTTTTGCCCTCGGATTCAGAGACAATTAAATTGTCACTGGAAGTGTTGTCTACAATTTTGTCGACGAGTAAGAACAAATATGTTCGCAGTTGGTCACAAAATTTCTTTATGGACATAATAGTGGATTGTGTGGCATCAATTTTGCAGACAGTCTACAGACAGTTTTAAACGTTACCAACTATGGACAAAATAAAATTCTGTCCAATCGTACACAAAATTTGTCCATAACTGTGGACAAATCGTCCACATATGTACGCTAATTTGTTGTCAGCTCTGGTCATGCTCAAAATTGTCAATGTCAATAGAAAAGTCCATAGACATTTAGTTTGTTGCCGGTATCACCTGTAAAATATTCGGTACCACAAAATTTTTAATTTTTTCAAATTTTTAAATTCGCTAATTTGAAGGTGTGCGACACGCCTACATGTGTGCTCAACTTTATCCACACACTTTGCGCTGCGCAGGCCAGTACCAGGTCTCGGACCTGGCGCGGGTGTCGGCGCTGCTGCACCAGCAGTACGGCGACTGCGTCAAGCTGTCCAACCTGGTGGGCCGGCCCGACCTCGTGTTCGTGTTCGACGCCGACGAGACCGAGCGCGTGTACCGGCACGAGGGCCCCACGCCCTTCCGGCCCGCCATGCCGTGCCTCGTCAGGTGAGCAGCACTGAAAAAAAAATTTAAAAAAATTACCGTAATGTTAGGAAAGGTTTTGAGTTCAGACTCTTAAGACCCTCCAACTATTCTTAATCTTCTCTATGCTTGTTTTTCAGCTACAAGTCTGAAGTGAGGAAGGATTTCTTCGGCTACCTGGCCGGAGTCGTCGGAGTGTAAGTACCTCTTTTTTTTCTTCTTCTTTTTTTTTTTTGCATGGGCTTTTTGGGGCAGATCTTGTGCCTCGGTTTCGCCGCGGTGTTCCCTCGTGCGCGGCTGCCTTGCACCGGGCCGCTCCGGGCCAGCCGGACTGGGCTCGGCGACGTGTGAAGCAAATGACCGCTTTCCTCTTTGTTTTTGTTTTTTCTCTCCCTTTTTATTTTCACGGCTGCTTTTATTTCATTCTCTCTTTTCGCTAATAAGTCTTGCTGGTGCTGCGTGGTCCTAACCCAGCGTTTGTTTTTTCGGTTAGGCACGGAGAGGCGTGGCGCGAGTTCCGCTCCCGGGTGCAGCGGCCGTGCCTGCAGCCGCAAACCGTGCGCTCCTACATCGGCCCCATCGAGGACGTCACCAACTGCTTCCTGCAGAGGTTAGTGAGGAGGGGAGGGGCCGAGGGGTCCTTCTCTAGAAAATCAAGCGTACTGATTTTGCTGGTGTTTCGTGATTTTTCTTGATTTTCTCATGACATTTTTTCTGTGTTCTGTTTTTTATCTTCTTTTTGTTTTTTATTTTTTTTGTTGACTTTCTCTTGATTTTTTTTCTAAATTTTTAGTGACATTGTTGTACACATGTACACTGGTTTTTAATTATTGTTTTGAGTTTCGGATCCCTATCGGGAGGTCTGGGTAGTATTTTAATATGTTAGGGACCAATATCAATAATAAAAAAATCTTGGTAGTCCAACATAGAAATTTTGGGAGGCACCATAATACCAATATCAATATTTCAATAATATCAATATTTTCAATATTTTCAATATGTCAATATTTCAATACATCAAAATTTTCAATATCTAAAAACACCAATATCAAATATTGGTATTGGACAAGTTTCCAATATAAAATATATTGGTGATAAGTATTGAAAAAAAAAAAAAAAAAAAAAAAAATACCGCCTAGCCCTAATCGGGAGCGACCAGCAGTGGGAATCCGAACAGCGTTCAGTAGTGTCCTCTCTATCTCTCCCTCTCCTCATGGCTGTGCCCCATGAGAGCGACAAGGATAGAGAGACACTATACCTCTGTGCGGAATCAGCCTACAGAACCAGGGACTCGCGGGCCAAGCCGATGGGCGGCCGTCAGAGAAAGCAAAAGCCCCATCCGGAATGGGTTGGGTGGAATGGGACGCCACCCAAAACTTGTATCCGCTCCCCGCAGCACCCCGCCCCGCCCCGCCCCGCCTGCTTCTCCCAGACAGACTGTTTCCCGGGCGTAGCGTGCTCCTCCCGCCCCGCCCTGCCCCGCCCCGCCCCGCCCCGCCACAAGTAGGACACACGGGCTGGCCGCCGTCCGCCCCGTCTGTCCAGAATACCTGCTGCCTCGCCGGTCCGGCCAACAGTCACGCCAACGCAAGGTCACCACCCTCATCATCCACCCCATGATGTTGGCGAGCCCCCCCCCCCCCCTCCTGTAACCCACCGGGTTATGCCTGGGACGACCCCTCAGACCAAGGGTCTACCACTTCGATAATCCTCGTACACCTCCTTGATAATCATTTTATAAGCACTGAAAATCATTTGACAATCATTAAAATCAGAAAATCGAGATAGTCTCAGGTAATCACGATAATCAATGATAATCACGGATAATCAGTCATCATCATGGATAATCAATCGATAATTACGACATTTATTGGATAATCATAATCAGATAAAGGAGACAGTCACAGATTATCACGATAATCACGCATAATCAGTAATAATCACGAATAATCATTACTCATAATCAGCAATAATAATTGATAATCACTGATAACCTTGCTAACAGCCTCCGTACGCGTCTCAAACACGCATCTTCTCTCCTCCTCTCTGCTTGTCCAGGATGCAGGAGATGCGCGACGACCGCGGAGAGATGCCCGCCGACTTCGACAACGAGATCCACAAGTGGTCGCTGGAGTGTGAGTATCTGGCCGCGCCCCTCCATGGAGTGCTGCCGGCGCGGAGGCCTTAGTGCGACACGGGGCCCTTGTTCACCTTGCCGCTGATGCTGCTGCTGTTGCTGCTGCAGGTATCGGGAGAGTGGCCCTGGACACGCGGCTCGGCTGCCTCGACGCCGACCTGCCGCCCGACTCGGAGCCGCAGAAGATCATCGACGCGGCCAAGTTCGCCCTGAGGAACGTGGCCATCCTGGAGCTCAAGTTCCCCTTCTGGCGGTACATCCCCACGCCGCTGTGGACGCACTACGTGCGCAACATGAACTTCTTCATCGAGTGAGTACCGTCCCGGCTGGACCACCCTCCCGGCGCGCAAGTACGATGGGGTGCCTACCCGCCCGGCGCCAGCCGTCAACTCGCCTGTCCTCCTTCACTAAAAATTCAAGCGCACATCAATGTTTTTCTGATTCTTCGTGTTTTTTTTTTTTTTTTAATTTACTGATTTTGTTTTCTTATTATTTTTTTCGTGGAATAGTGTTATTATTTTTTAGATTTTCATTATATTTTCTTCTGATTTTTAACTTATACGCTGACCTTTTCATGAATGAGAGACGCTCCGCTCGCCCTTGCCGCAGGGTCTGCACCAAGCACATCGACCGCGCCATGGAGCGGCTCGCCACCAAGCAGGACGGCGAGCTGTCCGTCGTGGAGCGGATCCTGGCCGAGCAGTCGGACCGGAAGCTGGCCTACGTCCTGGCGCTGGACCTCATCCTCGTCGGCATCGACACGGTGAGCGTGGGCGTGGAGGGCGTGAGCCTGCTGACACAGCCCCCAGATTCAGAAGATCGTTTTGTAGCGCCCTCTCACTCACTCTTAGTGGCCGAGACCCATGCGAGTGACAAGGACGGAGATACGAGAGCGCTGACGGCTGAACATGAGCGTGATCGCAGGCGCAAGAGTGGGTGGAGGTATACGAGAACGATCTCATAAGAATCAGATGCCAGAGTACTTGACCCGAAGGCCGTGTTGCCAGAAAACTTAATCAAAGAACCGCCCAATACACCTGTGTGCAGTTGGCGGTATCTCCGCCTGCCTGCTAGGCAACTCCACTGCACTCTTGCTCAGGTGTTGCCTAGTAGGCAGGCGGAGCTACAGTCCCGTTACGCACAGGTGTATTGGGTTGTTTTTTTTTTGCCTAACTTTCTGCCAACAATGCCCGAGGGGGAAACAACTCTGAATTTTTTGTACACCTCGTAATTCAGGAATATTGAAAAATATATATGTATAATTCACAAAAATTCAGGAAAAGTTCAGAAACATTCACAAAAATTTAGGTTAAATTTAAGTAAAACTTCACGAAAATTTTCGAAAATTCACAAAAATTCACAATGTACAAAATGTATACACCATAATTCCGAGTTGTTTCCCCCTCGACTAGACCACTCGCGCACTCTGCCGCGCGCGGTGGGCTGCCTACCTACCCGGCGCTCACGCGATCCAGTTCCACTCCAACCCCGTGCCGTTGATGTTCGCAGATCTCCATGGCGGTATGCTCCATCCTGTACCAGCTGGCCACGCGGCCCGACGTGCAGGACAAGATGTACGCCGAGCTGGAGCGCGTGCTGCCCGACACGGACGAGCCGCTGACCGCGCGCCACCTCGACCAGCTCGCCTACACCAAGGGGTTCGTCAAGGAGGTGCTCCGCATGTACTCGACGGTCATCGGAAACGGGCGCACCCTGCAGCGGGACATGACCATCTGCGGGTACCGGATTCCGAAAGGGGTGAGAAGCTGTTAAAAACATTCAGGAGGTTGACATTTTCTCCCTGTAAATGCCAACTTGTTTTTCCTACTGGCGCACGCCTCTCTGACTGTCTCCCTCCCCCTGCTACTCAGGTGCAGCTCGTGTTCCCCACCGTGGTCACGGGTAACATGGCCCGGTACGCGGGCCGCGCCGACGAGTTCCTCCCCGAGCGCTGGATGAAGAACCACGACCCCTCCCTGGACGTGCACCCCTTCGCCTCGCTGCCGTACGGCTACGGCGCCCGGATGTGCCTCGGCCGGAGGTTCGCCGACCTGGAGATGCACGTCCTCCTCGCTAAGGTCAGTCCCTCCAGTACATTTTGGTTTTGTTTTGCTCGCGTGCACTTGTGTGTGAATTCCCCGAGGAGTCCTTCACTCAATAAAATCAGAGTACAACTTAAAAAAAAAAATCACTGTAATGATCAGAACAAAATCAAGAAAAAAGTCTGAAAAAAATTGTTAAAATCAAGGAAAATCATGAAACACCAGATAAATCCGAAAAATCGGTGTACGCTTGAATTTATAGTGAAGGACCCCTCGGAATTCATTCGGAAGAGTATCGTTGCGCTCCGCGTCGCCCGGGTCCGGGTGTGACTGGCATGCCCTGCGTTCAAGTCACCACTGCAACCGCACGGCGACCGCTATCTTTGTCTTACACACTTACTTGCCCATCATGTGCGATCGTGATTTCGTCCAATTTCGACCGCTGTGACCAGCACGGCACCCGCCGGCCCTATGACCGTTACCGATGGCGCTCCGTTCTGCCCGCAGCTCGTGCGCAAGTTCCGGCTCGAGTTCCACCACCCGCCGCTGGACTACCAGGTCACCTTCATGTACGCGCCAGAGGGCGAGCTCCGCTTCAAGCTGGTCGAGCGGTGAGGGGCGGCAGGCGGGGGCGCGGGGGCCAAGGAGGGGGTGGGCAAGGGGGGGGGGGGCCTTGTAATTTTTTTTCTATAAATAAAAATTTTATTGTTTACAATTACGTAAATAATTATATCTTCTCGTACCCGTCATTTTAATAATAATTACAGTATAAAAATGTACTACATTGCCTATACTTAAGTCCAGTGTGTGTGTCACCGCTCGTGGAGAGTGATCTGCAGCGGGCCGTGAGGCATGTACATGGGGTGGACCCTGTACGGCAGTGGGGCCTTGTTGTACTCCATGCGGAAGCTCTGCACCATCTGCCAAAAATTTCTTAGATAGAAAAAACTGCCGTTCGAGTTGAATACACTTTAAACACAAACAAACCGTCAATTTAGAGTTAAAAAAAAGATAAAATAAAATAATAACACTTTTTCTTTTGGATGAGACATAAGTTTGTGACGTGCGAATCAGGTTTTTCCTCCTCGAATCGAATCATTAAAAAATTTCCCCGTATTGAATCGAATCAGCATGTTTCTTTCTCGAATCGATTCGAATCGAATCCAATGTTTTGCCCTGTTTTCGAATCGAATCCGAATTTTCGCTGAAAGTTTCAAGAATGTCAGAGCTGATTCGATTCGATTCGGTTCGGTTCCGAGGCATTCGCACATCGAGCTGAGCCCACCTTGGCGATGACGGTGTGCAGCTCCAGCTCGGCGAACCTCCGGCCGATGCACATGCGGCGGCCGTAGCCGAAGGGCAGCGAGGCGAAGGGGTGCGCCGGGCAGGAGGCCTGGTGCTCGCGCAGCCAGCGCTCGGGACGGAAGCGGCCGGCCTCGGGGAAGTACCGCTCCTGGTTGCTGGCCACGTAGTGCTGGAAGATGATCTGGGTCTGCAAGAGGACGGACAGGGCGCGGCCCGGGCGTGAGGCGAGAGGGACGCGGCCGCGCGGGCCGCGCCGAGGTGGCAGCGGCTGTCTCATTCCGAAAATCGCGCGCGCACGCCTCCCCGCTCTTGTCGCACTCATAGGGCTCTGCCATCCCTAACGTAGTCCAACGCCGGAAGTGCGACAAGGCTGGAGGTACGAGAACGATTTTCTCAATCAGACGGCAGGCGGACGCACCCCCTTGGGGATGAGGTAGCCGCCGACGACCGTGTCCTCGGTGAGTGTCCTGCCGTTGCCGATGACCACCGGGTACATCCGGAGGACCTCCTTGAGCACGGCGCGCAGGTAAGGCATGTCCTCGAGGGCGGCCGCCGTCACGGCGCCGTCGCGCCCGAGGATGCCGACGACCTCCCGGTGCAGAGTCTCCTGCTGCTCCGGGTGCAGTGCGAGCTGGTACAGCGCCGACGACAGCGCCGCCGACGTCTAAGGCCAGAAATACACAATTTCGTCCCCGTTTCTTTCTCTCGGAATAAATCTGGCGTCCGTTTCATTGCGCTTGCCGTGTCGATGCCGACGAGGAACAGGTCGATGGCGAGGATGTGCGCGGTGCGGGCGTCGTGCTCGACGAGGACGCGCTGCAGCAGGGACGCGTCCGGGCCCAGCTCGGCGCGCTCTGCGCCCGCGGCCCGCAGCGCGTCCAGCGCGCGCGTGATGTAGCTCGAGGTGATGCTGCAACAAGGCGGGGAAACACGTCGGAATTTTAGTGGACGATTGATGTGAAATTTTCTGCATTTTTGTATATATTTTTTCTTTAAAAAAAAAAAAATTCTATGAATTATTAGAGCTTTTTTTTATTACTTTTTTTTTCAATCTGTGGTGATTTTAAAAAAATCTGAGTTTTTCGAAATTTATCTGATTTTTTCCCTATTTTCCTGATTTATGAGAAGTACAAAATTCTTCGAGTTGTTTCCCCTCGTGCTGCAATGAGTTGGCCTCGCCTCTCTACAGGGCACTACACTACTACACTGACGTACTTGGTGATGTCGTCGAGCGCGCGGATGTACGCCCTCCAGGTCGGGGTGGGGAAGACCTTCCAGAGGGGCGGCTTCAGCTCGAGCACGCCGACGTTCATGAAGAACGTGTTCACGGCGTCGATGAGGTCCTGCGTGTCTGCGGGCGGCTGGTCGTCCAGGCAGCCGAGCCGCGCGTCCAGGGCAACCCTCGCAATAGCTGCACGTATTTATAATTATTTTTTTTAAAAAAAGAAAATATTTTCCGATCTGGGTGGCGGGTGTTGCCTTGAACGCGTAGCAGCGTTAACCTTTCAACTCTTTTTTTACGCATTCAAAGAAACTCCCTGGTACTCTGAGAGTAGGGAAGGGTGGGGCACGGGAGACTGGGGCACCTGAAGGCAATAGCGGTTTCTCGTAACCTTTAAAATTTCGCGCGCCCGGGCTGGTGCTCATTTGAAGTACTCCAGTGGGACACCATCTTTGTAGAAGGCCGTGACTGTGGCGCGAAAACTGTCTTGAGGAGGGCGAGGAGACGAAAATTATAACCCTCAAAAACAGATAAAAGGAAAATTTTAGTCTTGTCTGCTTTTTTGTTTTTGGTACCCTTATTATGATTTGAGCCTTTTGATATCGAGTTATGTTCTTTGACACTTTCAGCTTCGATGAGCACATCAGAGAAAGTTCTGTCAGGTCATGGTTATGGCTCAGGAAAGCAAAACTGTTTTGATACTCCAGGAGCCTAATTTTGCTTGAACGGGTTGGGGTAGGGAAGTTTGTATGGTGGGGTTCTAAAGGTTAATGATGAAGGTTCATGTTAGATTTATAGCAGGTGTTGTCAGTTGATTCATCTCCGCGGTATAGGACCCTACACCAAATTTGTCTCCAGGTGCCCTACCCTCCCCTACGCTACTGAGCTACTCACACTCGAGGGACCACTTGTGTATCTCGTTGACGAAGTCCTCGGGCGCGTCCCCGGCCGGGCCGCGGAGCCGGCGCACCCGGCGCACGAAGCTGTCGGCCGTGTCCTGGATGGCGCCCACGTACAGCTTGGCGGTGCGGGGCTGCAGCATCACCTGCTGCACGCGCGTGCGGAACTCGAGCCAGCGCGGCCCGTGCCTGCCGGTCATAGGTCAGCAAACACATTATTACACCCATTTGTTTTCGTTATTTATTTATTTTTTTCTTGAAAAATTTGAAGCAGTCACAAGTTTTAATGTTTCTGGGTTCACCGAAAATCCAAGTACCCTCTGATAATAAAAGAGTGTACCATGTACACTGATTAATCAGTGTACATGATGGATGCTTGCTGATTAATCAGTGTACATAGGAATGCTTGCTGATTAATCAGTCTACATTGGAATGCTTGCTGATCAATCAGCAAGCATTCCAATGTTCACTGATAATTCAGTGTACATAGTACACTCTTTCATTATCAGAGCATTGCACCTTATTCGCACCCATGGATTAGGCAATAAGCTGTCGAAACTTTGGTCGAGAACCAGTCGTGGTGCACCACCAAGTGGGAAACAACTCTGAAATTTTTGTACAACTCGTAATTCAGGAAAACTCAAAAAATTCAGAAAAAATTAGAAAAATTCAAAAAAAAATCAAGATAATTCTGGAAAATTTCGAAAAATTCAGGAAAAATGAGGAAGATACACAAAAAATGGGTTAAATTCTAGTAAAAATTCACAAAAATTCTATAAAAATTCTCGAAAATTAACCGAAATTCACCAAAGGTGTACATCACATTTCAGAGTTGTTTCTCCCTCGTGCAGCACGGGGTATACGTACACCGCGATGACGCCGGCGAGGTCGCCGAAGAAGTCCTTGCGGATGCCGTGCTTGAAGGCGTCCAGGCTGGGCATGGACGGGCGCACGGGCAGCAGCGCGTCCTCGGCGCGGAACACCTGCTCGATCAGGTCCGCGTCGAACACGAACACCATGTCCGGCCGACCGAGCAGCCCCGCCACCTTGACGATGTCGCCGTACTGCCGGTGCAGCCCCAGGCACACCTTGTCCATCTCCTCGATGCGGAAGTTTCCTGCGGACATCCGACGACGCACTCAGCTGCAGTTGCACACTGGATAAACCGCCAAGTAAGGAAACGACGTTCACCCAACGGTGTGTGATATTTCCAACCGTTAAGGGTGTCCCCAGTGTTGCCAGAGAAGTTAGGTAAAAATCCGCCCAATACACCTGTGTGCAGTTGGCGATGTCTCCGCCTGCCTGCTAGGCAACTCCACTGCACTCTTGCACAGGTCTTGCCTAGCAGGCAGGCGAAGATACAGTTCCGTTACGCACAGGTGTATTGTGGGTTTTTTTTTTGCCCAACTTTCTGCCAACACTGGGTGTCCCATCATGTGCGCGAAATTCCAAATTGCGCTTTTTCTACGAATTCAAACACGCCCCGCAATTGTCCCACATGTACATAACACTCGGGTTCGAAACCTCACGCGTCGGCGGCCGTGTGATTTGGTCATCTCCTCACCTATGACGGGGACGAAGCGCCAGGTGTTGCCGAGCATGGGCAGCGGCCGCGGCCCGGGCACCTCATTGTAGCCGCGCGCGGCCCCGCCGGCGCTCGTGCGCTCGTGCACCAGGGCGGCGGCGGGGGCGGCGGCCGCGGGGGACGGCGTCGACGATGAGAGGCTGGCGACGTGAGCGCGGAGGGGCCGCCGCGGCCGCCGCGCCCGCGACACCAGGGAACGCCACGCGGAGCCCGTCATGGCCTCCAGACTGCGGTGGACTGCCCCGGCCCAGCCCGGCCCGCAAGTCTTAGACCAAGCGTCTGGCGTAACGCCCCGCCGCGCCCCGCCCCGCCCCGCCCCACTCCGCCCAGACAGAAAGTGAAAGTGTTCCTGGCTGCTGCTGGTCTGTCACGCACCTCCCCCTCCCTCCCCCTCCGCGCCTCAGTCCGGATCACCTCACCTCCGCGCCAAGCCAGCCCGGCTGGGTAGGCAACCCAACTCGCACGGAGGAGCGGCGGGCGTGCGAGGCGCGCGGGCGCACCGACGTGCACCTCTGGTGGTGACGGTGCCCTGTCGCTCCTCCTCCTCCTCCCCCTCCTCCTCGTCTTCCTCCTCCCCCTCCTCCTCGTCTTCCTCCTCCCCCTGCCCCTCTCCACCCCCTGTGTCCGACCCGCGTGGTCCGAGCGGTCGGAGCCATCTCTCCGTGTCGCACATTGGCGAGCTACCGGCTATAAATTTCCCCTTGTAGCGGGTGTGGACCGGGAGCTTTGTGGTACGCAGTATCATCTCTTGTCGCGTCTTTTCGGCAGACAGCAGACGGCCGTCTGACTCCGAAGGTTGCTCTCGCGCCTCCGTCCTCGTCACACCTATGGCCGTGCCCTGTTTCGGGGTGGCAGGGCCCCATGAGTGCGACAAGGACGGATGCAGCACGGGCGCGAGCCGCCTCACCACGCCACACCGCTGCACTCTGGGCTGCGCTCGCTGCACATTCGTGCCGCCGTGTTGCTGGATTTATTTTACGGCGCATCTGTCGCCGGCGGGGCCGGTAGTCATGTGCTCCCCTTCGCCGTAAACGCCGTCGTGGAGCCTGTAGCGCGCGACATTTGCGGTGAGTGTTGTCAAGTCGTATAGGAGCAAAAGGAAAAAGCAGGGAGGATTTTACACTTTAGCACCGCGGGGAGCAGCGTGGTGGCGGTCCGGGCTCCAGGGGTCAGTAACTGATCAAAAATTAGATCAAAGCTGACATAACAGTTAAAGTTAGGAGAATTTCTTTTTAAGCTATCAGTCGCCTTGTTTAAAGTTAAACTTTAACAAGTATTAATGTTAAATGTTAGGTGCCCTTTAAAATTTGGTGTGCGCGTTAGACTGCCTGCCCCGATCATTTTGTCAACTTTAATATTTATTTGGTGTTTTATTTGTTAAGTTATTTAACAACTTTAAAATTGTGACATTACCATTTGTTACGTGCTCTAATATCTGCTATGTAAGAAGGTATGTTAAGTTGCGGAGCCCTGGTCGGGCGGCCACGTGGTGGGGACCAAGGTGGGGACTCGCAGGGGCAGCATCCGCTGAAATACTAATTGTGCACGAAAATGATTACTCGCGAGTTACTCGCGAATACTCACGAATACTCCCGAAGCTCTTTGTGTACCCTCCTGGCGAATGGGGTAACCCTCGGCATGCGCAACCACGTGGTGACAGAGAGGTTCGAGGTGTGGACCACGTGGCCGCGAAATGCCGTGGCGGACATTTTTATGTCATTCCCCCTATTGGTTTTTATCAGCACGCTCACATGCCGGTCGTCATATCCCCGCGATCCCCGATTGTCAGCGTTTACTTTTCCTGTTTTAATTTCTCTGATGGCAGCACCGGCTACCACTGGGTCGCATGATCGCCACCTGACACTTATCTCTCCGAGTCGTGCCGCCGCATAATTTAAAATAATCTAAACGCCAGGGTAACTGCTGTTACTCGAAATATCAATTCCGGCGGCGAGCGCATCGAGACCAGGACAGGAGGCCGCTCCCGTTTTGCGAGGGACGGCTGACTTTTTGCGCCGCGCGGGGCGTGGCGTGGCGTGGCGTGGCGTGGCGGGGCGTGGCGGGGCTCGGGGGGCCCGGTGAGGGCCCAGGTGCATGCTTTGTGAGGATTACCCAAGGCGAGGGGGCGCGGGCGACAATAGGGCGGGAGGAGCGGGTCCGGAGGGGGAGGCTGAGGACAGCGCAGGGCAGGGGAGGGCAGGGCGGGGCAGGGCAGGGCAGGGCAGGGCAGGGCGGGGCAGGTGACCCCGACCGCGGGGCTCACTGCTTCCCCTCCCCACCCGGCCCCGGTGAATCAAGTCAAGATTGTGCATTATGTCTATCCCGTCCCTGCAGGCTGCACACGCGGGGCAGGGCAGGGCAGGGCAGGGCAGGGCAGGGCAGGGCAGGGCAGGGCAGGGCAGGGCAGGGCAGGGCAGGGCGGCGGTCCCATCCCGACCTGCCCCTCCGTGCGCCCCCGGCCCGGCGGCGGCACTGGGGCAGCGGGGCATGGCGGGCGGGGCGGGGCGGCGGGGGCCCGGCCAGGGCCCAGGTGCACCCAGCGCACGCGCTCGCCCGGGCCCCGCCCCGCCCCGCCGTCGTCCGGCACTCGGACATTCAGCTGGCGGGGCGGGGCGGCCTGGTGGTGCGGTGGGCAGAAGTCACAATGACATCTGGGTAATGAGACCCCTTGGGCAGCCGGCTCGGCCCGGCCCCGTATGCACCGCGCGCGCATGTTGTTGCTGCCGTCTGATCCCGAACATATCGCTCTCGCGCCTCCGTCCTTGTCGCACTCATGACTCATGGGGCCCTGCCGCCCCGAACATGGGGCTCCGCCATAGATGCGACAAGGACGCAGATACGAGGAGAGCGATGCTCGGAATCAGTCGGCTGCGCAGGAGCCGGGAGGTGGGGGTGGGGTGGGTTGATCTGGTCCGCGGCGGGCCTTGGCGGGGCGGGGCGGGGCGGGGCGGGGCGGGGCGGGGCGGGGCGGGGCGGGGCGGGGCGGGGCGGGGCGGGGCGGGACTGACCCGAGGGGGAATGCCACACGCTCTCTGCCTTGCGGGCGGGATGCAGCACCATCTGCCCGCCCACTTATTGGGAGTTAAGGTTGTTGTATGCATCTTAAACGCAGGATAAATGTCGACTAAAAACTGCTAGCCTGGACCACAGGCCCTCTGAACATAAGAAAAACATGTTGTGACCATAATGTGACTCAGCAGGTAGATATTTAAAATAAAAAAAAAATATTAAAAGAAAACTTTAAATGAAACGTCCTTCACTGTAATAAGTTGTAACTTGCAATCGAAGTGTGGTAAGTCCTTTATTCAAAACAGGACTTGAAAATAACCCAGCAATATCTCACAGTATATAAGCTGTGTATAAGTAAAGGGGTCGAAAAATATTGTCAGTTCAGGCGTCAGTTGCACCAGAAAAACTGGTTGTGTGGAATATTAGCGCCGCGGCTACAGTTCCCCAAGTACAAAACACATCACGAGATGGGGATGATCCTCGAAGACATCCTCACCCTACACCTCGCCCAGTGAAACTGGGCCGCACTTGTCTGTATAGCTCTCCTCGCACGTGTACTGAACATAAAATAAAAATAAAAAAAAAACATCTAGGATACATTTTAAAAAAGGCGTTTTATCTTCTCGCTGATAATAATAAGTCACACCGCAAACCAGAGCCGTAAAATTCTCCCTCCCCTTCGTCCCTCAGGCCGCCCCGCCCCGGCTGAACTGGTTCGATCTCCTTTTGAATTCCCTGATCTGCGCGCGGCGAGTCGCGACTCCTCCGTAGCGGACCACGACGCGCCCCGCTCCGCCCCGCCCCGCCCCTCCTAGCCCAGGACGCCTGTCTTATACTCCGCCTTGCACGATGCACGTTCTCCCCAGACGGTAACTAAATCAAACAGGATCAAACTTGCACTTTTCAATTCCCCCGCTCCACCTATCCTCCCCGAGACCCTCCCTTTCTCCACAACCCCCTCCACACACACACACACACACACAGACACACACACACACACACACACACACACACGCTCATACTCACACATTCTCACACACACACAATGGGCTGGGGGGAGCAGATGTTCGGTGCAAGAGAACCCCAGGTGCCAATCAGCGACTCCGGGGCCAGCCGGCCTGCCTGCCTGCCTGCCTGCCTGCCTGCCTGCCTGCCGGTCCGGCCCAGGTAAGGACACCCCTCCTCCCTCCTCCTCCTCCTCACCTACCCCCTCGCCGAGCCCAGCTCCGGGGTGGCTGCCGCCGGGAGCGCTGGCGTCGCCGGGCTGCGTCCGCGAGGGTCGCCGCGCCTGCAGGGTGCGGGGCGCTGCGCTGGTGCGAGGCGTAGCGGGGCGGGGCGGGGCGGGGCGGGGCGGCCCGCACCCCGCACGCAGCCCCGCCTGCCGGCAGCGCTCCGGCTGCACCCTGGCGCTCGCCGGGCTGCCTACCCGACACCTGGGCCGGGCGGCGGCGGGGCGGCGCGGGGCGGCGCGGGGCGGCGCGGGGCGGCCACGCCTCACTCGGCCGCCGTGCCGTCCCTCCCCAGCCCCAGTCAGTCGCGTCCAGGCGAGCGAGCAGGCCGGTCGTGTGTGCGTGCGTGCCGCGCTGCAGCGCCCCCCGCCCCCGCCCCTCACAGCACAGCCGCCCCCCACGTGGTCGCCCGCCCCCCACGCGACATGTTATGACCCCCGCGCCGCCCCCGCCGCCCCCGCCGCCCCGCCCGGACTGACACCCGCAGCATGGACCTGCTGTGCGCCGAGGAGCTGGGTAGCGAGCGCCTGTGCGCCTCCCTGGAGAACTCCCTGGAGAACTCCCTGGACAGCTCCCTGGAGCGGGACCTGGAGAACCAGCCGCCCCGGCAGCCGGCGCTGCAGCAGCATCAGCGCTCGCAGACCGCCGGCAGGGACGCCGTCATCTTCGAGGACCTGCGCGTGCTGCAGAACCTGCTCGACCTGGAGCCAGTGTACGTGCCGCCGTGCAACTACTTCGTGGTGGTGCAGCGCGACATCCAGCCCTACATGCGCAAGGTCGTCACCACGTGGATGCTGGAGGTGAGTGTCGTGCAGTCCGGCTGACACTGGCATCCGTATGGATGTCGTGGTGACAGAACAGTCCGCACCGTCCCGCGGGTCGGATGCTAGCAGACGACGCGGCGGTGTGTTTTGACAGGAACTTGTCGGAGCCGCCTACTATGCGCTGCCCCCCTCCCCCCCCCCTCCAGCCCGCCCGGCAGCGCGGCTCACCCCGGCTGGTTCATCAGCCTGCATGCTGACTCAAGTCCACCTCCTCTTTGCTTTCTGACGACTCTGTCAAACTCCCGTTCCCACTGCGCCACGGGGGCGCGTCTCGAGTATTCCGTTGATCCGTTGTAGCGCGATGCTTTTCTCGGCGTTTCTACTCATGCTGCTTCGACAAAATTCTTTGTGATGATTAACTTTTCTTAAGGCCCCCACATTGCTTTGGCACCCTCTGAAGGCATGCATGTAAAACCAGGCGACTGGAGAGAAAACCCCGCGGTAACCTCATACAACTGGTACGGACGCAGCATAATTTTTTTAAAAGCAATTTTTTAAAAGATAACTTTTTTTTTGAATATTTTTTTTGGCTTGTGAGGGTACTGAGCAGAGCTTCGTAGCGTTTTGCCCTAAGCACCACGTGGTGCGCCCTGCCCCCTCCCCCTCCCCCCACCCCACCCCACCCAGACCGTACTCCCGTTTACCTGCCCCATCGCGCAGAATCCTATAGAACCGTGGAGTAAAGTATAGAGGGGAGGAAGGGACGCCCGCGGGGGGGGGGGGAGTGAATGAGACTGGAAGAAGGCGAGGGTAGCTGCAGGTAGACCCTCGTCGCGGCGTGCGGCACTACTACGAGCTGCATTCGTTTTCTTCGACCTACCCTCCCACCCTCTTCCCTCCCCTCCCCGCTCCCCCCTCCCCCCTCCCCCCTCCCCCCTCCCTCCTCAAAACGGCTAATCCATTATAAAAGCCACACCTTCCCTCCCCTCCCGCGAGCTCCGCGGAGAGGCCTTCCCCTCTCTCTCTTTCTGTCGGCCGCCTTGGCTGCTCCTTGGAGGGGTCGTCGGGGGTTGACTAGGTCAGTGACTAACCCCATTGTTTTCTTTTAACGGTCTCGGACCGGCCGTCGTCGTGCGGAGGGTTGTTCCGTGGCGTCGTCTTGGCGTCGCTGTCGTCTGTCTCTCTCTCCCTCCCTCCCTCCCTCCCTCCCTCTCTCCCTCTCTCCCTCTCTCTCTCTCTCGCGCGCGCTAGGGGAGGCGGAGGGAAGGCCGATGGCGTTGCCGTTGCCTTCGGCGTCTGCATGGCTGCCTCAAATAAATTATACTACGGTTTTCTGAAATAATTATAACGACTTTTGCACCTTAGTTTGCTTACTTTTACTTAATTTCAAGTTCAGAAAAATTAAATTAAAATAGACATCAACAACTCAGAAATTTTTGTACCCCTCATAATTGAGAAAAATTCAGAAATAATTAGAAAAAAATTGAAACACAAAAATTCGGGAAAACTTCAGGAAACTTCAGGAAAAATCAGGAAAAATCACAAAATACTACGTAAATTTCAAGTGAAAATTCATTAAAATTCCATAAAACTTTACAAAAAAATTCACGAAATTTCACAAAAATACACAAAGTGTGTGCACCAAATTTCAGAGTTGTTTCCCCCTCGGCTACTACAATATTATGGCCCTTCTATTCTGGGTTTTCTCTGTTTTTGTAAAGATTCTCTTTTTTTTTTATCGTCTGCTCGTCAACAAGTAGAACAACAGGCGAGAGGGGGGCATGCGTCGTGCGGTTGGCACCCCCTCTCCCCCTACCCTGCCCTTTCCGGCGCTGCACCCCGCTTGCGTGACCCCACCCCGCCCCGCCCCGCCCCGCCCCGCCCCGCCCCGCCCCGCCGCGAGTCGCAACCGTCGCATTCGAGCAGCACACCTCGCGGCAGCACCCTGGTCGCACGAAACAGAACCGATCACCTTCCCCCCTCCCCCCGTGCTGTTGGTCCCTTTCTCTCAGGATACATGTCCATGCGCTGTCATCTTGCCTGTGTAAGCGAGGAGAACAGGAGCAAACCCCTGCAGGCATTACTCTGTCGTTGAGCAAAAAAATAATAATAATAATAATTTAAAAATAAATAAAAAAATAAATAAAGTAATCAAGCCTATCACCATTCTGCGATAAAGCTTTGCCTTTTAAAATATATGCCCCCTCATTTTCACCACTCGTATGCGGTAATTTATACAACTGCCTCCCTAACGCAAAAATGGAAGAGCAGAACCTAACTGCGTAAAGCGGTTGTGGGCCCCGCCGCTATTTGACGGGTGCTCGAGTGCTCAGACCCCCCCCCCCCCTCCCGGTCGCCCTTCGCCCCCTCCGCGCCGCGCGGAGGGCAGGTGCACGGCCAGCGCGACCACCCCCTGCTCCTAGCACGGGGCGTTGACCGTTTCCCCCCCACCCCCCTTAACCCCACCCCCACCACGCGCCGAATAGATTCCCGCACACTCCGGGGGACCCTCTGGTGCTGACCGCTAGATGACACCCCATTTGACGCGCGCTCGCGCAGTGAGGTCCGCGGCGAACCTCCCCCTCCTCTCGGCACCCCCTACCTCATCACCCCCTCAGTGACGTCGGCAATCCTTTGAACCCTCCGCTGCTCTGGCTGCTCCCCTCCCCCTCTCACTCTCTCACAAATAGGTTATTAATCGTTGCTCTCCCTTCCTCCCCCGGGCCGCAGGTCTGCGAGGAGCAGCAGTGCGAGGATCAGGTGTTCCCGCTGGCCGTCAACTTCCTGGACCGCTTCCTCTGCGCGTGCGCCATCTCGCGGCGGCAGCTGCAGCTGGCGGCCGCCGTCTGCCTGCTGCTCGCCTCCAAGATCCGCCAGTGCCACGCGCTCAGCGTGGACCTGCTGTGCTTCTACTCGGACCACAGCATCGTGCCGGACGAGCTCAGGGTAAGTGGGCAGGACCAGGACGAGGATGACGACGAGGAGGTAGTGGGGGTGGACGAGGAGGAGGACGATGATGACGAGGACGAAGGGGATGACGAGGGGGGGAGCTGCAGGCTGATTCCGAAGATCGCTCTCGTCCCTCCGTCCTTGTCACACTCATGGGGTCCTGACACCCCCGACATAGGGCACCGCCACAGGTGCGACAAGGACGGAGGGACGAGAGCCATCTTCGGAATGAGCCTGCAGGACGACGACGGGGAGGCGGGGAGGTGCTCCCGACGAGCTCCGCACCTCAAGTCTCCACGGCAGCGGGGGTGGGAAACCTCGACGCGTCTGATCGCAAAGAGTCAACTTCTGGGAGGTTCTATTTCATTTTCAGCACCACCCAACTGTTAAGTATTAAAAAATTCAAGGGAATTTTTGAAAAAAAAAATCTCTAAAACAAGAAAAAAATAGGAAGAAACCTCCAAAGGAAAATTCGCGTAATTCGTCAATAAAAATCCCAACCTGCCCCATCCTCCGCCTCCCTCTGGCGTCCATGCAGCAGAGAGACGTCCGGTCGAGGAGGAGGAGGAGGAGGAGGTGGAGGAGGAGGAGGAGGAGGAAAGGGATATCAACAATTTGGGTAGCGGGAGCGAGGAGGCATGTGCTCAGTGCGCCCCTGGTGGCGGGTGCACGCCGCCCCGCCCCGCCCCGCCCCGCCCCGCCCCGCCCCGGCAGGCCATCAAGGTAAAAAGAGAGACAAGGGAAGGAGGAAGGGCCGTCCCGTCTCGGCGCGGCGCGACCGTCTCGAGGAACAGGTGTTGTAGGGTGGAGGGCCCGGGGGCGCGGGGCGGGGCGGGGCGGTGATGGAAAGGCTTGCGGCGCATGCGCGGTGCAGGACAGCGGCGGCGGGGCGGCGGTGTGTAGTGCGGGGAGATGTCAGGCGGGCGATACGATGAGCCGGCCCATCATAACCAGATGATAACGGGCGATAACGTAAATTGTCAACGCGCGCGCCGGTGGTGGCGGTGCTCGCCGTGCTCGCCGTGCTCGCCGTGCTCGAGCTGGCGGAGCTTGGTGAGGTCGGGGAGCGGCTGGTGCGCGGTCGGGGCCGGGGCGGCGTGGTCAGAAGGTATGACTTGACTCGCGGCAGTGTTGCCTGAAAGTAAGGCAAAAATCCGCTCAATACACCCATGCGTAACGGGACTGTATCTCCGCCTGCCTACTAGGCAACGTCTGCGCACTAGTGCAGGTGAGTTGCCTAGTAGGTAGGCGGAGATACCGCCATCTGCACATCGGTGTCGTGGGCGCTTTTCACTGTGAAAAATACTCGTAAGGATTACGGGAAAATTTTCCATGATAAAAGTCGTAAAATTACAATTTGAAATTGTAAATTCACAAGCACTCCCTATCGACTTGGAATTGACCGACGAGCAAGAATAGGCTGTCGTAAATTGACGACATTTTTTGTAATTTTGATTAACATAATATGTTGTAAATTTACGAGGATATTTTTCACAGTGTTTTTGACTAACTTTTCTAGCAAACATTGACTCGCAGATCAGAGTTCACGACCGCGGCGGGTTAAAGTCCGCTACTGGAGTCAGCACGGGAGGACGCGACTGTCATTTCCATCTGACTGTCGCTTTTCATTCCGTTTGCGCGGACCGGAATATGTGCTTGCCTGCATGGGGCGGGGCGGGGCGGGGCGAGGGGCGTTCTCGTGCTTCCGCGCACGCGCTTGCAGAATGTGGGTCGCGTCAGCGCTTTTACTTCGCCTCGCCACGGTTTACCCGAGACCTTCGCGATGACCGCGCTGACGGGGCGTCGCTCTGGGCCGAGCTGCGCCGCGCCCGCGCGTAGGCCGAGCCCCGCCCCGCCCCGCCCCACCCCGCCCCGCCCCGCCCCGCCCCGCCCCGCCCGCACCCCAGTAGGACCCCCCGGGGCTATGGCTACGAAGAGAGGCACAGGTCGTGGTTTCCGACTCAACCAAAATACTCGTTCTTCTCCGGGTTCCTTTCTTTTCTCTTTTCTTTATATTTTTTTCCCTCCTCCCAAATTCATTTCCTCCTTCCGACGGCTGCTGAGTGAGAGTAAACCCCGCGTCGCGTCGCGTCGCGTCGCATCGGCGACGGTGGGGATGGTGGGAGGTGGGGGGGGGGAGGTCCCCCAGGCGGTATAGCAGGGCGGACGCGGACAATAGCCCCTCAGCCCAGATCAGCTGCTACGGTGACACCGCGCCGCCCCGCCCCGCCCCGCCCCGCCCCGCCCGGGCCCTCACCGCGCCGAGTTCTTCCACCTCCAATGCGCTGTGGTTGCGTCTTTGGGCGCGCAGGGGCGGCAATACCCACTGGAGGGGGTGGGCTTGAATTGTTCTGCGCTGAGGCAGGGGCGCAACGGGGATATACACGCTCACCTCTCCACTGCGCCTCGCCTCGCCCCGACCCACCCCACCCCACCCCACCCAGCCCGGAGCCGTCCGGCCCCGCACCGCCACGCCCGGCCCCACCCCGCCCCCCGATCACATCGGCACACCTGGGACGGGACGGGATGCAGGCACTACCCATTATGTCGGCTGCACAATGCAGCTCTGCCCCTGCCGGCCCCCGCCCCCCCCCCCCCCGCCGGCCCCCGCCCCCCGGGCCCATCCCAACCCCGACCAGCCGCCGCCCCCGCCATCCCCACTCCGGCCCCACTAATCTCCCTGTCTCTCTCTCTCACTCCGCACCTCTCCCCCCCCTCTCTCTCTCTCTCTCTCTCTCTCTCTCTCTCTCTCTCTCTCGCTCGCTCTCTCTCGCTCTCCCAAGCGGGAGGAAGTTCTTCCGTCGCGCCCCCTCCCCCTCCCCACCAGACGAATGTCAACGCGTGTGTACGGACGGGGTGATTTCCTTGAATGCGCAACAGTGTTGCGGGTTTGCCTACCGCGTTCGACTAGGCCATCTGGACTAGGCACAGGAGCAGGGGTCGATCATTTGATTTTGATTGATTTACTTTTATCGATAGATTCTTCATTTCCAAATATCGTAATCGAAATCGATTCGTCCAAATAATCGCCAATGACCAAAACAGTAAAAAAATAAAATTTAAAGCGAATTGAGTTTTGTGTGACGGTGAGGGTGCCGTGTGTGACTGTGACGGTGTGTGTTGTTGCAGCGCTGGGAGCTGCTGGTGCTGTCCAAGCTGCAGTGGAACGTGACGGCCGTGACGGGGTTCGACTACGTGGACCACGTGCTGGAGCGGGTGCCGTGGACGCGACGCAACGAGACTGTCCGGCGGCACGCCCACACGCTCGTGGCGCTCTGCTACACCGGTGAGTGGCGGGGGGCGGCGTGGGCGAGGGGGTAACAACTCTGAATTTTGGTGTACACATTGTGTGAATTTTTCTGAATTTTTACTGAATTTTTCTGATTTTTTTTTTTCTGAATTTTGCTTAATTTTTGAAGAATATTTTTGCAAGTTTTGCTTGTGCTTATCTTAAAGTTGTGTCAATTTTTCAGAATTTTCTTATAAGTTCACAAATTTTTCAGAATTTTCCGAATTTTTATTTTGTTCTTAATTTTACCCGCCAAATCACGATGTGTGCAAAAATTTCAAAGTTGTTCCTCCCCCCCCCCTCCCCGCGAGGGCATGGGAGTTGCATTTTGTACCGGGACCGACCGGGCGCGTTTCATAAAAGACGCAGGTGCGAGCGGGCTTGCGTACCCAGGGGGCTATGGCGCCTTACGGGGAGATCGGGTAGGCAAACCTGCTCGCACCTGCGTTCTCACACCTATGCAAGTGTGCCAGTGAAAATTATTGTCACCACCACAAGTATGTGAATAGATATTCCCACTGAGGGGAGAATCACTCATTTGAATTTTCTTTTGATTTTTCAAGTAAAATATTTATTACTTTTTGATAGGTTTTGATCCCCCTCCCCCTATTTTTGCCTTTTCCCCCTTTTTTCCCCAATTTTTTTTGTTCATTTGTTCTCGATTTTTCTAATATCTCTGTATCTTTCTTTTTTTTTAATTTTTATTGTTTCGATTTTTTTAAATGATTTTTTTGGGCCCGACAATGAGTTTTCGCAGTGACTTCCCTCTCGGTTTTCACACCAATATCAAGCAGTTCTGTCAGAAAAGTTAGGCGAAAAACCGCGCAATACACCTGTGTGCAGATGGCGGTATTTCCGCCTGCCTACTAGGCAACTCCTCTGCACCCGTGCCCAGACGTTGCCTAGTAGGCAGGCGGGGATACTGTCCCGTTACGCAAAGGTGTATTCCACGGCTTTTTGCCTAACTTTCTGGCAACACTGATATCAAGTGTGCGAATGGAAATTCTCACACCTAGAAGTGAGAGTGCGACATTCACGCACTTAGGTTCCCGGAAAGCATCTGCATGTGTCCCTCGCGCTGGGCGGGGGGGCAGCCGAGCGTGCACCACCGTCTGGAGAGCGATTCGCTCGTAGGCCCACTCCGTGAGTGCGAGAGAGACAGAGCGTCCCCACACCCTCCGGAGACTCCTTGAGAGCGAGAGAGACAGAGCGGGGAGTGCGTGCACCGGAATCGCTCTGCTGGAGGACGCGTGCCCGCCGGGCCGCGCCTCCCCGCGCCGCCGCCGCTGCCACCGATGTCTTGGCCACCCCCTCTCTCTCTCTCTCCTCCTCAAACATCTGCTCGATGCACTACTTATCCCCCCCCCCTTCCCCTTTCTTCAAGACGCGCGTCTGTCTGGGCAGGCCGCGTGTGTACTGCGATATGCTGCATTGTCAGAGGGTAGGTCGCGCCGGCTGCCCTCCGCCCCGCCCCGCCGCGCCCCGCGGGTCTCACATGGACGAGCGCGCGCCGCGACTCTGCTCAGATCGCGAACCCCGCCGAACGTGTCGCGAATATAATCCAAAAGGTTCGCAATAGGGGGAGGGGGAGGAGGAGAGAGAGCGAAAGACGTTGGGGGTTGCTCTGTGCGGGGAGCCGTGTACAGGTATTGCGCCGAGTGGCGTGGCGTGGAGCGATTCCGCTGCCGGGGCTCTCCTCCAGTGCGAGAGAGACAGCACTCTCGCACCCCTCGGCAGTCTCCTTGAGAGCGAGAGAGACAGCGACGAGTGTCGGCAGCGGAATCGGTCTGCTGTCAGCCGTGTCCGCGCGCTGACTGTCAAACCCCCGCTGGTGCGCGCCCTGGCTCGCCCCGCCCCGCCCCGCCCGGCCCGAGCTCAACAAGTCTCCAACTCTGCAGCCTGTTGAGTCAACGAACTCGCCATGGCTTGAGGTGGTCCTCGTATGAGCGGGGGAGAGGGGGCGGGGGACAATAAAGTAAACCGCAAAAATAATTTTAAAGGAAAAAAAAAAAAAAAGATGGTCGAGGATTGTTTCCTGCGAGCTCTTATTCCCCTCTCTTTCCTTTCCTCGTGTGTGTCGCGACCACGCAGGTGTAGAAGTAGCGAGAGCGAGTCGTAATGGGGTGGGGAAGGGTAAGAGTGGTGGAGTGTCTCGGTGAAAAATATCTCCGCAAATTTTTTCGTAATTTGTGGTTAACAATTGATCATGTGAATTTACGATCAGGATTGTATAAATTTATGAAACTCTTTTCTATGTTTGTTTTAATTGTCATTTCAATTGCGGAAAAATATAAATGGATGATGTAACTGTTCGCCATGTCTCCTGGAAAATTGTCCTGTAACCCCTTCCAATATTCCTGGCGGTGGCAGAGGGGCGGGTTGGGGGGTCTGATGCACACTCCCTGAGCGGGGTGGGGCGGGGCGGGGCGGGGCGGGGCGAGGACTTCAAGGTCCGTACCTCACAAGCCCGACTCGGCAGGTCTGCCCTGGTGCGCACACGCACCTGCCCCTGCCCCATGCGCGCACCTGTTGAGTTGAGAGAACCCTACCCTGAGCGCGCTGCAGGGGCGGGGCGGGGCGGGGCGGGGCAAGGCGGGGTGGAGGTGAGGCGTGGTGACGGGCGAGGTGGGGCAGGGCGGGGCGGGGTGTTAGGGACCTTGGCCACCGGTTGCAATAATCAACAACGTCATGCGTGACCGCGTCACTTATTATAGGAAAGCGGGCACGTGCTTCGCGACCAGCGGCTGCGCGGGTTCGATCCCAAGCAACGGCGTCAGAATTTTTGTTTCGTTGCAGTAAAATATTAAATAATTGTCTGAATAAGCGCATTAACACGAGAGCCCTTTCTTGGGGGGCGGGGTGTAGGGGTGAAGGTCGGTGGCCGACGGGATAGGTTGAGGGGGGCGGGGGGCAGGGGGGAGGGGGATGGGTTTGTCCTCATCAGGGTGGTGGTAATAAACGGGAGAAGGGGAGGGAGGTTCCAGAGGTCGTCGCCCGGGGCGGGGTGGGGCGGGGCGGGGCGGGGTGGTGGCAGCCGCTATACCTCCCCCACGGCAGGCGTCTTGAGACGCGCGGCCGCCCCGACTCGCCCCGCCCCACCGGGTGGGCACGAGTCCGCGGCGAGCGTGTAGGCTCGACCCGCACCCCCGCCCCGCCCCGCCCCGCCACACACACACCACCGGCCTAACGGTCAACGGTCCGCCCAGGTGACGCGGTGCGCGCTGGTGCGGACGTCCACGCCGCGGCGGGGCGGGGCGGGGCGGGGCGGGGCGGGGCGGGGCGGGGCGGGGCGGGGCGGGGCGGGGCGGGGCGGGGCGGGGCGCGCGATTCAATGCGGGAGCCACGTGCCCGTGTGGCCTGCTCAAAGACATTCTCCAAGTCGTTACTACAATTAAGCGTAGTACGGGACGCTGGCGGGGCGGGGCTGGGCTGGGCTGGCCATACCGATGCTCGCTGCTGTTGTTATTGGAGCTGCAGAAGCTGCAGAACTCCCCCCTCCTCCCTCTCCCTCCCACCCCCTTCTCCTCCCCCTCCCTCCCTTGTGCCAGCTGTGCGAGGGAAGTACACGGAAGGCGGGTGAACCTTATAAGCGTCACGGTGGTGACGCCGCAAACCAACCGCTGCTATGCTCAGGCGCGTTAAAATTTGACTATTTCAGAGGAAAATGGTCATTTTAATACGCGTAATACGTTTTGCGCACAGTAGGTAGCGTAGGTCCTGCGAGGGGGAAACAACTCTGAAAATTTTGTACACCTCGCAATTCAGAAAAATTCAGATAAATTCGGAAAAATTCAGAAAAATTGTCTAAACTTTGGGTAAAATTCGAGCAAAAAATTAACAAAAATTTCACAAAATTTGTGCACCTAACTTCAGAGATGTTTCCCCCTCAAGGACCTGGGAACAAAAATATTCTTTAAATTTTTTTTTTAAGTAAATACTGATCAGTAGATATTGTTATGACGCCACCTATGGTAGGGCTTTTAACCTCGGAGGCACAAAGGGGTAAAGTGAGGACAGTTAGGGATAAGTCAGCCAAGTATTTATTGTGCAATCTCTACATGGTAGCGAGAGCGCGGAGCGGTACGGTGACGCGTCTTGACTTCAGCTCGGGCGAGACTTGACTGCCGGGACGGCCTCGGCTCTCGGCTCGGGTCGGGCTTCGGCTCCGCCGCTCGGCCGCGCGGTGCCCGGCGCTCGGTTGCGCGCCTCGGGTGGCTTCGGCTCAGGGGCCGTGGCGCTCACCTCGGCCGTGCCGGGTGGTAGGGGACAGCGCCTGAGTAGAGGCTAGGTGTATAGTCTGCTAGCGTACTCGGGGCAGGGGTAGATAGACAACCCCGCCAAACGCACTACAGGGTTACCGCGGCACCACGGGTGCGCGCGTCTATAGCACGAAGTGCACCTCATAACACTACCCCTTCCTCTCTGCGAAGAAGACTCAGCAGAAGGGTTACAGGAGCAGACATGACGCGCTTAAGTGGCTCCCCTCCTTCGGAGCGTTACGGGTACTGGGAAAACCCTACTAAAACCAGTACCGGAACCAATGCCTAGTAATGAAAAGCAGATTTGTCCAATCTTGACACATCTGTCAGCCGCTGACAGGTTTAGCCAAATTTTGAACAGCTGCACAATTCAAAACTCATGCACATGTTGCGACCTCAAAAATGTCTTGAAAATCTGGGAAATCTCGATTGCTGGGCTTGAAGATCTTGAAATTCGCCGTCAGCAGCATGAATGGTGGGGAGGGTTGAGTCCAGCCTTGAAGTGCAGCGACAGGGTTGGACAGGAACAGGGTTGATCCTCGGAAAACCTCGGAAAAATCTCGGAAAATCTCGGAAAAACCAGCAGGCTGAAACAAAATTCCATTTCCGCAGAAATTGTTCTCTCACACTACCGTCCCCTCTCTCGAATTTTGTAGAGAATCTCTCTCTTAAAATTTTTAAGAGAAAACCAAACACTAGTTTTTTTTTTTAAGAAGACGATTGAATAAACCAGCATGAAAATCATTTTAGAAATCGGAACGTTAAAACAACACAGCTGTACAGCCTACTTAGCCATCTGCGACAGGTGATGTAAATTTCAGCAACTTTGGTCACCGGCAGCTCCAACTTTCCATCTCAGCAACGCGGACTCGTACTCGCCTGACCAGGGCCTCAAGAAACTCTCTCTGGACTCGCACTCGCCTGACCGGGGCCTAAAGAAACAAAAAACTCCCTCGTTGGGCCGGGCACACACACGGGCTCGCCAGCCATGGAAGGGCAGGGCTCCCTCGTTGGGCCGGGCACACACACGGGCTCGCCAGCCATGGAAGGGCGGGGCTCCCTCGTTGGGCCGGGCACACACACGGGCTCGCCAGCCATGGAAGGGCGGGGCTCCCTCGGTGGGCCGGGCACACACACGGGCTCACCGGCCAAGCTGTACCAGGCGCACTTTGTAAAGTGCACCTCAGCTCAACAAACACAACTGAGACGCTACGAGTACAGTGTCCTGCATTCTCGTTCTCTCGGGCGGCATGATCAGGGCGCGGTACACGGGGTGCTCCGCGCCCAATGAGTGGAACCTCTTCCGACATAACGTCGGGATACCAGGCGCTGCACCAGACACCTCTTCCGACATTGCGTCGGGATACCAGGCGCTGTACCAGACACCTCTTCCGACATTGCGTCGGGATACCAGGCTCGTTACCAGACACCTCTCGTTTTCCCTCGTTGGGAGAGCCACACGGGGACCCCCGCCACATCCACTCACTGCGCGTGCCAACACTCCCGGTGGCACCCTTTGGGAAGGTGTCTCGCTCTCACTCACGGGAGCGGCTACCTGGGGGAGGAGGACACCGGGCCCCCTACCCCCTACACCTATTTCCGGAAAATTCTCCCGAACTTTTGTGCTCGCCACGCCCTGTGGGGCTGAAAGCCGCGGGGTTCGTCCAGAAGAAGGACCGCCCCTCCACCGACGCGGTCATGCACAAGTTGCGAGAGGGGAAATGCTCCTTTACCTCGATCCACCCTGTTTTTCAGGGGCACCCGGGGGGTGCTCGCGTCTGGGGACGCGCCGGTCAAGTTCGGAACGGAAGGGGTAGTGCGGGCGGCTTTCGGCTTACTGTGCAGCGTCACGGAGCTCGAGTAAATCGGCCACGTTGACGAAGCGGTTGCGGTGACGCCCGCTAAGGATTCGGGTCCATACTGCCCCACGGCCCGGGCGTTACGTGCGGAGGTTGGCTAGCCTTTCCACGCGTATCGTCCAGGTCGAGGTGATTTACCACGGCGGCCCACCACCCGGCAGGTAGCGCACGACACCGAGGCGAACACCGGGGATGTCTGCGGTGTCCCAGCGGCCGCGTTCCCACAAGGCGCGGGGAACGGGCCCGGGGACGGGGGCGGGGCTCTGCCGGCCTAGCAGATTTGCCCGCCCCCCACCCCAGCAGCAAGGCGAACTTGCTTTTGGGGTGGGCAGTCCTCGGCGTCGGCCAGGGCGGCGCACGCCACGTGCAGAGGCACCAGGCGCGCCGCGGCCGCAGTTAGGACCGTCGAGGGAAGGAAAAATGGGAATGCGCAGTGAGCAAAGGGTAAAAACCCTTCCAGGTTCCACTCTCAGCTCATGACCGAATCCTGGCCATGCCAGCTGAAATTTCATGTCCGCCCGTACGCTCAGTGTGTCCACGAGCAACAGCGCGCCCGTCGCCACCTCCTGCGCGTGCAGCACTTGGTGCTGACAGCGGTGCTAGCGCGAATGCACTCAAAGGAGGGGATGGTCGCGGTGTGCGCGGGCGCCGATGTCGGCGCGCCAACCGCGCCCTGGCACGCAGTGCCTCTGAGCCGCTCGACAAAGGCGACGACGACATGAGTCGACGCCCTGATTAGGAACAGGCAGTTTTTTCCTCAAGCGGAGCACCTGGCCGGCGACGCCGCCGCCGAGAGGGTAGACGCAGCTGGTCTGCATCGCTTCCTCCAGATAGTAGGCGGGGAGCTCGAGGGCACCGGACGGGCCACGGCGCGCGCGTTGCCCGAGGGGGGGGGGGGGGCGAGGCTTGCGGGCGCGACTGTCCGTGCGAGTGGCTCGCGGACAAAGGAGCGCCACGCAAGGCCTGTCGCATTTACCCCCCAAATCCTAGAAAATTTGTGTTTGGCTTTCGTCCTGATCAAACCGGCACCTCGCCGAGCTTTCTCGCACATCCGGGAACCGGGTTCTACAGTAGGGTCGGCTGGGCAGACAGAAATGGCAGTTTGGCATTCCCTCATGACGTCATTCCAGCACGGAGCATGGAGCGCGTCAGAGCCGCTAGGGCCGGGCGCGGCCGTTGGGCTCGCGGGCTCGAACAGCCGGCCAGCGACCTGGCCCCGGCCGGGTCCGTGTCGGCCAGCAGCCCTGCAGCGAGGATGCCCTTAGCCTGCCTTGCATTGGTTCAAAAACATTGGTTTTGACCTGCTCTAAAACTTGCAATGGCTGAGAGCAGGCAGACCTCAACAACGCGCACCGCGCGCCGCGCCGACCGGGGTGCGACGCGCTGGGAGCGCTCTGATTGGCCAGAGCGCGCGCTCAAGGTCAACGGCCGGCTGCCTCAGGCTGCCGATTGTTGTCAAGCCCAGCGCGCGGCAGGACGCCCCAGCGTCACGCTGCCGACGCGGCGGCAAGCTCTGCCTGGCCATTTCACCAAATGCAATTTCAAACGTTCAAGCCCAACACACAAGCACAAAACCAAAACACTTCGCAAATTCAAATTAAAATCACAGCACTGAACCACACAAAGCACTAAACGATTCACTAAATAATTCATAGCACAGGAGGATACTGCCACACAGCTTCAAACACTCGCGAAAAGTAAACGGACACACAACGCGATTTTAAACTAACGCCGTAACGGACTTTTTCGATGGCGTCACAGCGACGATGCTTGCTGGCGCGACTACAGCCAGGCGTCAGTCTGAGGACTGAACGTCTTGTTCGCGGGCACGCAGGCCTAAACTGCAAGAGAAAATGGGAAAAGGAACTTCTCCGCAAAACTCTTTATTGTTTGGCCTGAAAATGGCTGGCGTCGGTTGGCGGCCGGCAACCTGGTTGCTTTGCCTTCTCTCAACCTAACCTTCTCCCTCTCCCCTGTCCTTTTCCTTTTACCGCTGCCACCAATGTTATGACGCCACCTATGGTAGGGCTTTTAACCTCGGAGGCACAAAGGGGTAAAGTGAGGACAGTTAGGGATAAGTCAGCCAAGTATTTATTGTGCAATCTCTACATGGTAGCGAGAGCGCGGAGCGGTACGGTGACGCGTCTTGACTTCAGCTCGGGCGAGACTTGACTGCCGGGACGGCCTCGGCTCTCGGCTCGGGTCGGGCTTCGGCTCCGCCGCTCGGCCGCGCGGTGCCCGGCGCTCGGTTGCGCGCCTCGGGTGGCTTCGGCTCAGGGGCCGTGGCGCTCACCTCGGCCGTGCCGGGTGGTAGGGGACAGCGCCTGAGTAGAGGCTAGGTGTATAGTCTGCTAGCGTACTCGGGGCAGGGGTAGATAGACAACCCCGCCAAACGCACTACAGGGTTACCGCGGCACCACGGGTGCGCGCGTCTATAGCACGAAGTGCACCTCATAACAATATTTTTTAATGATACATTTATAGTGTGTGGGCTAAAGGTGTTTGGTTCCGTGGTGGGTTGCCATATTGCCATACTATAACGTTTTTCTACGTATTGGTGTATTTGTGGAGACCGATCCCCGCTCTGAAGGAGGAGGAGGAGGTTGTTTCGGCAGTTTTTACCCGTCGGCTCAGCTCTCCTCCCCGACTCTGGCCGTCTCCTTGCTGCGGCTCCTTCGCGTCGCGCCGCGACCCACAGACCAGCAGCCGTTTTGTCCGTTGCGACTGTCATAGCAGTCGGGGCGGCGGGCCGGCGGGGCGGGCATCCAGAACACTCCACGACAGCGTCGTTCGTCGTTTAGTAACTTTAAATTAAAATAGATACACTTGTCCCCCAAAAAATAGAATGAAAATAATTAGCACATTTTTTTGCGAATAGGCAAAAATAATCTCATCGTTGTTGCGATCATCACTTTTGGTGGGCGCAATTATTCGATAACGGGCACTGAAAAATCCGCTCCGCACAACTAGGAGTTGGTTGTAACGATGGGATACGACAACTTGCCTCAGATCTGCGCTGCGGTATCAAATGGCCGATGCCTGCTATCAAATTTTTCCTATCGAACAGAGAGAATCCTCACGAGGTTTTCATTGTTTCTCCCCTAATGGATTAGAATAGCCTAGGCATTCAGATTTAAAAAAGAGAGGAGAGGCACATTTACACAAGAATTACAAGTTAACGAATGTTGCTCACTTGCATTTGAGTAAAATTACTCGCTCACTTACAAGTGAGGGACAAATGTTTTTGCACTTACATGTGGTAAAACTTCGCTCATTTGCAGGTGTGCGAATGAATATTAGCGCACTTAAACTCTCTTACCTGCAAGCGTGACAATTTGCATTAGCTCATCAAGTGAGCGAATAAATTCACTCATCTGGCGTGATGTTAGATAAGTAGGCAAAAAATCGTACGCATGCACCTGTGTGCGGCAGAGGGGTATCTCCGCCTGCCTACTAGGCAACATGTATTCTCATGTGTGGAGAGAGTTTGCCTTGTATGCAGGCGGAGATACCCGTCTACCACACACAGGTGTATGCGTACGATCTTTTGCCAACTTATTTAACATCATTGCTCATCTGTAAGTGAGCCGCATTATTCGTGCATTTGGATTTCCAAAAGTACTTCCTCCACGTGCGAGAGTATTACACCGGTCACGCTGTGACGTCAGTGTTTAAATCACCCGCACCGTTCGTCGGGCTGCGTCCTGCATCCTTTTTCTGTGTGTGTGGGGGTCCCCCCCCCCCTCAACCTCCCCCTGCTCCAGGACCCGTGTGTTTGGGCCCCTCCGGCTCCGGGCTCCGGGCTCCGGGCGTACGTCAGTCTGGTAGCGGCCCCGCCACGCCCCGCCACGCCACGCCGGAGCCGGACCGTCAGACCCCTTTGCGTTGCGCGCGCCCGGGTAAAAAAAATTAAAAATAAAAAAGGAGTGGGGGGCAGGGAGGCGGGGGAAGGGGAAGGGGGCGTGTTGTGGGGCAGGGCATGGGCCCCCGCGCGCATCTGCTGCGGTCGGCGGGGGGCGTGGGGCGGCGGGGGCCCTCCTTGCACCTGGCGCCCTGGACGCTCACACACGCAGAGGAGAGGGGCTTTAAATCTGTTTTTATCGTCCGCACTGCGTCGTCGACCTGCGGGGCGGGGCGGGGCGGGGCGGGGCGGGGCGGGGCGGGGCGGGGCGGATGCGTCTACAGGAGGCTCGAGTCCCTTTACCTCTCTCAGCGTCGTCTTATTTGCCTTTCGGGACGACACCGTACGCCGGCTGAGGCGAGAGGGGAGCAGGCGATCGAACTCGGGCCGCGCGCTATCGCCCTCGCGTTGGGCTTATCGCGGGTGTTTGGGCAGGGCAGGGCAGGGTCACAACCACGCGCGCAACTCGAACTGGACGCCACGGCACACTGCACGCTAAATTCACTGGTAAAACGAAAGCGCAGTTGGACGCACTTTTCAAGCCTACAAAACCTTACGCTTTTCTTGAAGCGATAGTTTTGGTTAATTTTGATTGAATTTTTGTGAATTTTCACATTCACTAACAATTTTTCTAGAGCATTTTCCTAAATTCCCTGAATTTTTTGAATTTCTCTACATTATTTTTCCTGAATTTTCGTGAAATTTTGTGAATTTTTCTTATATTTTTTTTTTCTGAATTACGAGGTGTATTATACCAAAATTCATAGTTATCTACCCCTCGCTGTTCGAGTTGCCTAAATAGACGGGACATGGAGGCTGCGTTTCCTAGAGCTTTCAGGCAGCTTACAGGATGATGACAGGAAGCAAGGCGATCACGCCCCGCGCCCCGCGCCCCGCACCTCGACTCGCGCCGAGTGTGGGAAGCTCACACCTCCTTTAGAAGATAACACGTGTCCAGGGGGCCGGGCCGGGCCGGGCCGTGCCGGGCGAGCAGGTAGCCTAGGCGCTGGAGCGGGGCGCGCCGGTAACCTCCTCCAAGATCGTCTTGATCATCTTGATACGCGACCCGATCCCGACCCGACCAGACACACATCCTCAATGGTGCACTGCTTGGAGCGGAGCAGCGCTTCCGCGCGCCCAACCGGAACGGAACGGAACGGTGCGGCGCGGAGGGGTGTCCGATCCACCTATGGGAAAATTATGGGAGCGGGGCGGGGCGGGGCGGGGCGGGGCGTGGCGGGGCGGGGCGGGGCGGGGCGGGGCGGGGCGGGGCGGGGCGGGGCGGGGCGGGGCGGGGCGGGGCGGAGCGCCCTACATCCCGCGCACCTCGGCCCCCGTCCCGTCCCGCAAGGGAGCGGACCGGGAGGGTGAACCCATCCCAACTCGAAATGCATTTTTCGCGTCTGATGACGCATTGTCCGCCCCGCCCCGCCCCGCCCCGCCCCGCCGGTCACATTCTCATGGTAATGTCTTCGGGTTCATGCAAAAGAGCGAGGGTAAGGAGGTGGACGGGGTCGGGAGCTGAGCGGAGCAGAGCAGAGCGGGTCACCCTTCGCTCCTCGCGGTGCGGCGTGGTGCCCCGACCCACCCCGCCCCGCCCCGCCCCGCCCCACCCCACCCCACCCAACCCCCGCCGGCCCTGTACGGATCATTTGTTCGTAACGCCTCCGTCCTTTCGTCTTCGTCGATGTCGTCCTCCTCTTCCACTCCCCTTTGATTCTGCGAGGGCGATCCATTTAAATTACGATTGGTTTTATCTTCTTCTTCTTCATCCTCTTCTTCATCACAACGGACATCGCTCTCCGTTGCTATTTTTTTTTTTTAACCCACCTCTTCCCTTCTTGTATCGTTCCCGGTGAGTTATCGCGCTCCGTGCACGCCGCCACGGCCGCGCGCGCTCTCCGCGTGTGCGCATGTGTGTGTGTGTGTGTGTGTGTGTGTGTGTGTGTGTGAGTGCGAGTGTATGTGTGTGAGAGAGTGAGAGAGTGAGCGAGCGGGAAAGTGCCCTGCCTTCTTATCAAACTCGGTCCCACGCCAACGTCACCAGAGGGTGGACCACTTTGACTTTTCCACTTGTCCATCGTATATTTCATTAAAAATATATTTCACCTCCCCATCCCTCCACCCCTAAAAAAAAAGAAAAAAATTTAGTTATTCTATTTTTTTTTTTAAATATGCATGCCAGTGTTGCCAGAAAGTTAGGCAAAAAGCCGCGCAATACACCTGTGCGTAACGGGACAGTATCTCCGCCTGCCTACTAGGCAACGTCTGGGCACGGGTGCAGATGAGTTGCCTAGTAGTGAGGCGGAAATACCGCCATCTGCACACAGGTGTATTGCGCGGTTTTTTTGCCTAACTTTTCTGGCAGCACTGATGCATGCGAGAAGACGAGTGCCGCTATGTGCGCAGCGATACGATACTTTTTGATTGCGTGAAACTGCGCCTCGCCCAATATACGTACACATTTGGGGGGGGGGGGGGGGCTTTGGCCCTGATCGCGCCTGTGTGTGTGTGTGTGTGTGTGTGTGAGCATTTGCTCGTGTGTGTTTGTGTGTGCCCCCGATGCACGCAGCCCTGCCCTGCCCTGCCCGGCGGGAGCTCTGCCGCTCTGCCCCAGGCCGGCAGGCTGCCCGTACTCCAGCGGCTCCGGTGCCCGCCGCGCCGCCCATTGACTCCGGCACTCCGGCAGGACGGGGTGGTGGTGGTGGGGGGTGGGGGGGGGGCGGCAGAGCAGGTGTGAGCCCGCCCTGAGCCCGCCGCCCGCCGCCTCGCCCCCGGACCGGACCGGAGTCCCGGGGTATAGGCGCAGCTGTCGCCTCCGTGCCCCGCCGGCCCCGCCGGCCCCGCGCTCATGGCGTTCACGTGCACCAGCCTGACGGTGTGCTTCTCCTCGTTGCAGAGCCCGAGCTGATCCAGACGCCGCCGTCGCTGCTCGCCACGGCCAGCATCTGCGCGGCGGTGCGCGGCCTCAACCCGTCGTGGGCGTGCGCCGCGGTGCAGCGCGCGTGCCACCTGACCCGCGTGTCGCTGGCGGACGCCGAGAGCGTCGTGCTGCACATTGAGGAGCTCGTGGCCAACGAGACGGCGGCGCTGGCGGGCGGCGGCGGCGCGGGCGGTAGCCCCCCCCTCGCCGTCGGCGGCCTCGCCCGCCAGCCCGCACGCCGCCGCCCTGCCCGCCCTGGCCGCGCTGCCGCAGACCTGCGCGCAGGCCGCCGCGGCCGCCGCCGCCTGCGGCTACGCCGGCAAGCTCGTCCTCTGCCAGGACGACCCCCGGCAGCCCGACGTCCGGACGCCGACGGACGTGACCGACGTCCACTTCTGACGCCACGGACCGGCCACCCCTCTGTCCTCACCCCCGCCCCCGCCCAGGGCCTTCGGCTCTCCCGCCCCCGCCCCCGCCCCCGCCCCCGCTCCCACCCCCCGCTCTGTCTCGCCGGGTAGAGGCCCTCTAGTTCCTGCCGGCTCCCTGAACCCGTCGCGGCCTTCTCCTGGACCCCCGGGACCGCCATTACATCGGGGACCTTCGGGACCTCCGGAACCCACGGTGCCTCTGGACTCCCCTTCCGGGAGGGCCGCGCGGCCCTGCGCCGAGTTATAGGCTGAGACGAGAGACGAGCTGGTGCTACGGCCCTCAGTCACGGCGTCTTCAAGTTACCTTTACTTCCTGACATTCCCTAATCACCCCAGTCCCCTGTGTATCTTTAATTTATTTTTTAACTCATTTTTTTTAAAAGATATGCAATGTTGGTGTTTTAAGTTAGACTGATGTTAGAGAATTTGTTATTTATTTTTTTCTGTTTATTTCTTTCTTCCTTTTCTTCTCTCTTCTTCAAATGGTGGTCGGTCCACAACGATGCGCTTGGAAGGCTGCAGTGCTTCTGCAGGAAATTGACTAATTTTGTAAATGCGCTTTGAGACATTGTTTGTCTGTTGACCGTATGCTTTGCTTCTTGCTTTGAGCTATGCTTCCAAAGTGCATTGACAGTATTAGTTTACATGTTTTCTTAGCTCTAAATGTTTCTATTTTTTCTTACCTATATAATGTTGTTGTTATGTGAATAGAAGTGTGGAGATAGTTTGTTGGCCAAATTTATTTTTAACTTAATGTGTTAAGCTGTGAATAAAAATAATACCAAATATGTCTACATAGAAATAAGTGCGAGCAAATGATCTCACCTGTTTCAAGGTTCTTATTGAACAGCTCTGTTAGTTTTAATTTGTTTTAGTATGAGAAAACACTATTGCCCTCAATTTTCCCAGTTTATTTTATCTCTTTTCAATCTTGTAAGACCCCTCCAAATTTATGTTCATACCAGTATTTATTACAATGTGCCTGTATAGTTACGAATTTCTATTTGTGAAAACAGAAATGTATCTAATGATCTCCATTCAAATTAAATTATACTTTTGCAAAGGAAAAAAAACTGTGCAATAGGTTGTACTTAATTTTTTACAGAAAATAGAAGCAAAGGGAGAGAAAGAAAAAGCAAAGGATTCATATACTCGTGCATTTTTCGGATTTTATATCGAAAAAAGCTCTGTTGCAAAGTGACGGGGGCTGTGTAAGGGAAATATCGTGTATCACCTTCCCCCTTTTTCCAACTAGCCCACAAGAAATAGTTCGTCCGGAAAAAAAAATCAGTAGCAAGAAGGCATGGGAACAAAAAGTCCATACCTTTGGGCACCCAAACTGTGCGGTAGATTGACATCGCTATCCGACTCGCTATACCGGGTTCGGGTGTCCCAGAGAACACACGGCAGCCAGTTGTGTTGCCTACGCGCTGGCTGCAGGCGCTGTAAGGAGCGGTGGTTGGGGCCGGCCGCCTCCCGCCACCGCCACCCGCTCCCCCCGCTCCCTACAGCGCCTGCAGCCAGCGTGTAGGCAACCCAACTGGCTGCCGTGTGTTCTCTGGGACACCCGGTACCCCGACCCAACACCATGAAGGCCAGTAGGCTGATTCCGCAAACGCGTCTCGTCGCTCTGTCTCGCTCACACCTATACAGGAAGTTCCTTGAGTGCGAGAGAGACAGAGCGACAAAACGCATTTGCGGAATCAGTCTGCAGGGGTCTCAGACAGCAGACGACGCGCGGGCCTCGCAGGGTCGGACCTCTCGCTCGCTCTCACCGCGTTCTCCATATCCTCTACTCGCGGCCGGTTCTGGCCCGCGGGCAGTCAGTCTGAGACCCTGATTTAGGCTGCCGACGCTTTTGGGGGAATGCTTTTCTAAAGCGAACCGCTCCGCTGTGGACTCAGCTTTAGTCGACTCAAGTTGACTAATTAATGGAATAACAAGAGCTTCACCACATTGCCTTTAAAATAAATTAAAGACAAATATATATTTTTAAGAAAAAAAAAATTGTGGTACACTGGTTTTAATCTAAGTCTGGTCCATCCGAGAGGTGTTATTTGCAAACCAAATTTTATCTGCTAAATGCCACTTATAATATAAACTGATGCTTTCAGCTCACAAAAACGCATTTTTCACAATGGAATCTTTGCTTAGCATGCCCATGCTCATTTGGACCGTTTTAACAGGATTTCAGCAGGAGCGGGGAGAGAACATCACTCAAGTCGCCTTGCTTATTCTTTTTTAAATATCATCGTAGATAGCTTCTGATAAATTAAACAGAACAAACACCTAAATTCTGAAGTAAAATGTTGTGATTTTCAAATTTCAGGCCTCATTCTCTACAGCCTTATTTTATGTGCCCGATAAACCAATACCAGAAACCGGACACCGAGAAAGGGAAGCAGAAGCCTCCTCCGAACACGCACGCACGGATGCGTGCACACGCGCTCCTGAAGTGGGGAGCTTCCAAGACGACTCAGGAGGTGGATGGGTTGCCTGCCGTCACGGCGCTGTCGCTCCACCGCAACGCTCGGCTCGGGGCTCTGCTCTGCTCGGTGCTCGGCTCGCCTCCGCCTCGGCTCGGGAGCGGGGGGCTGTCCAGTAGCTATGCTGTGCGGTGCTGTGCCGTGCTGTGCCGTGCTACCAATAGACTATTCCGGCGGCAGCGCGGAGAAGACAACACGGAAGAACAAGAGGGCCCGTGATTCGTTGCGCGGTCTCCCCCACTACTTTGCGAAGGTGGTGGGGGAAGCCGCTCGACGAATCACGGGCCCTTCTGTTCTTCCGTGTCGTCTTCTCCGCGCTCCCACCGGAATAGTCTATTGGTAGCACGGCACAGCACCGCACAGCATAGCTACTGGACAGCCCCCAGCAGCAGCACCAACCGGAACCAACACGTCACGTCCGTCCGAGCCGTGCTGGGCCAAGCGCGTGCTTTGAAGTACACATTAGGAACAGGCTACTTAGTTGACTGTTGGGTTTGTAGTGTAAGAATACTGGGCGAGACCAGCATCTGCTTGTTGTCGGAGCTGTACAGGGCGACGAGCTCGTCCTGCAGCTTCACGCCTGGAGGAGCAGAAAGAGATCCATAGCGTGAACATGACGTCGGCGGCGGCCTCGAGGCGGCACGACGCGCGACCCGTCACCTAGGGTCTACCTCTTCAATAATCCTCGTACACCTCCTCGATAATCATTTGATAGTCATAACAATCAGATAATCGAGATAATCACAGGTTATCATTTGATAGTCATAACAATCAGACAGCAGAGCAGAGCCCAGCCGAGCCCAGCCGAGCGTTGCGGTGGAGCGACAGCGCCGTGACGGCAGGCAACCCATCGACCTCCTGAGTCGTCCTGGAAGCTCCCCACTTCAGGAGCGCGTGTGCACGCATCCGTGCGTGCGTGTTCGGATGGTTCGGAGGAGGCTTCTGCTTCCCTTTCTCGGTTTCCGGTTTCTGGTATTGGTTTATCGGGCACATAAAATAAGGCTCTAGAAAATGAGTTCTGAAATTTGAAAATCACAACATTTACTTCAGAATTTAGGTGTTTTGGATTGGATTATCTGTTTTATTTATCAGAACCTATCTACAATGATATTTAAAAAAGAATAAGCAGGCATGCAAAGGACATAGGCGACTTGAGTGATGTTCCCTCCTCGTTCCTGCTGCAATCCTGTTAAAACGGTCCAAATGTGCATAGGCATGCTAAACAAAGCCTCCATTCTGAAAAATGCATCTTTGTGAGCTATGGACCAGACCTGGATTAAAACCAGTCTGAATTCAGTTAATTGCTCTCGAAATTTTTCCAAGATAATAGGGAAAAACCTCTATTATGAAATATGTGGTGTCATTTTCTGAATAGAATGAGTATAAAAAGGGGTATGTTATTCCATTACTCGCTCGTAACTGACAGGGGAACTCGGCTCAAAATCTCTGTTTTGTCTCATGTTGGGACAAGCGTTTATTACAACTCTAGTATCTACTGTCTATGAGTCAACTTGAGTCAACTTTCAAAATTTCGCCAAGATAATAGAAAAAAATCCCTCTCTGCCCTGCTTGTCCCTGTCTCTGGGCACCCAACCTGGCTGTTAGATAGGAATTCATTTTTGCATAGCCAATCGCCACTAATCACGGTTAACGGTTCAATTTTATGGACAATATAAACATACAATATAAACATTGTATCCAGTTTATTAGGTTTGAACTTAAACAGCTAAATTGAATCACAGATGAAAAGTAAATAGAAACAAAAAAGAAACAGTAAGACAGATTGTAGAAATGAAATGACACAAATTTCCAAATTAAAAGTTTAAATTGTTGAAATTTTTGGTGAATGCTCAAGGTCAGTACAGTTGTAGGGAAAGTAAATATTGAGGAGCTGATCACTTTACAAGGCCTTGTAGATCTGCAAGGATATATGAAAGTCAATTTTCTCAGAATAAGAATAAATAGTATAAAGAACTAAAAATTATTATTGGAACTTGAGATTTCATTGGAATCTATACAAGTGACTTGCAACTGCTACAATCATACGCCCTCTCACAGACCCACCCCATCCCCACCCTAAGCTTTGAAGTACCTAATGATAAACTTATGATACACTAAAAACTCATAATCAGAGTTAACTAAAGGTACATTGACTTTGCAGCAAATCACCTTCTCATCATCATGTCAGATGATTTTTTCTATCATATGGCAAAATCAATTGAATAATGGTCACTAGCTTGTGAATAAATTTATGGCATTTAACACACATTTATGAATGAAGGTACATACACAAATACACATAGGGAAAAGTTCCAAGCTAATCATTTTATCAATATTGAATTGAGTGACTGAAGTGTGATTATTGACAAAATTGATTATTGCTCAACACAAAAGGAATAAATTATATCTGCAGTCACAAATCTACACTAACAGGGTAGGGTAACAAAATAGGACAGTCATAAAAGGGAGCCGGCAGTGAGAGGAAAATGGATTTCAGAGACAGAAATGACTTTCTTGGCAATCATTGCCTAGTTCTGAAAGCATCAAACGTCTGGATGCCCTATACACTGTTGGGATTCATGAACATCACATTGTTTTGTTTTTTTTAAAGAATATAAATAGTAACAATATAAAACCTTCGAAAGTATCATTACATTAGGCAGACAGTGACACAAAAACCTTCATAAAATTATGCTAGGAACATAAAGCAATGATAAAAATTTCAGTCTCTCACTCAAGAGAGTCAAGCTGTGCACCTTTTATGAGAAAAACCAAACCAATGAACCTGTTATTTCTGCCAATAGGGCCTTGCTATGTCACTCAAACCAGTTTTTTTCATTTCAATGTAGGCCGAAAATCCCCAGAACATTTCAAAATAAGGTCCTAGCTAAAGGCAGAGGTGATGAGATATTGATAAGTCGTGAGTCATGTGAGAACAATTAAGACTTAGCTTTAGGCTTTGAGCATTGATGGGAGCAATCTCTGATGACCCTCATACAATAGGACACGTCAACACTGGAAGATTTAATTAGTTTAAAAAAAATTAAAGTGGTTTTAAAATTAATGATTTGAAGTGGCCCAAATACTTAATCTTAATTTTCCTAAGAGTACAAAAAGGAAATTTAATACTGCTCTTCATTCTTTTTCTTTGTAATTCGGGTACCTGCAAAGTGCCCTGACGATAATTCTCTCTAGGTTGATAAAATTTAATGTAAATTGAAAGAAAATAATACAACCCAACAAAAGCAACTTGCTTTTAAGTAACTGGTCAAATGCAAGTGTTTGCATACAAATTTGTGAATATGACATAAGAGGATACTGGTTTGACTGACTATCTACCGGTATTCTGGCTTACTTTTTTAAGTAAGAACTGCCCAGACTGGCAAAAGCCATGAAAAGGCAAGGTACAATCAATGGTAGCTAAAATGAAACAGTATCATTCTTATGTTACAAATAAACACAAATTACAAAAAATAAAGAATTGACACAATGCTTATTAACTAATAAAAATACTTGTATCTAATAGTTTTGGCAAATTATGAGTGTTCAGCATGGAAACATTGACCCTTTGCGACAATAGTGGCAAAGTTGTCCAGGGAATGATACTGAGGCCAAGCCGCATGACTTACATTGCCATTCTGGCAAGGCTATCAACAAAAGCTATCTTACACTAGATAATAAATAATACAACACTGCATATATTAATTTGTTCTTAACTCATAAAAAATTATTGAAATCATAGTACAAAAGACTTGTGAGTTTTAAAAGACTTTGGTATAGTTTGAACTTAAACTAAATAAATATGTATCTATATATTTATATATGTTTAAAAAACCTTGAGGAAAAAAAAAACAAGCTCCAATACGCCTGGCCTCAAACGCACACAGATTTCTTTACTAAATGGATTCATCCACAAGCAAATCAGTTGGCACTTCTCCAATGAGATTGAAGTCTAAATAAATGATAAGAGAAGAGAAAACTTAAAATCACACTTAATATTTGATTTTACTTCACTAGAGCAAAATCTTTCAAAAATCTTTGGAACAACACACAACATTTCATATCTAATGGAGAAGTGCAAAAGCAAAATTTTAAACCTTTCCTCCAGATTGGAATAGATTTTCAATTACAGTGCAACAGAAATGGAATCCCTGATTACAAATTTCCACATTATACCTTGCACGTTAGCTCAGGATAAACAATGTACAACAGAAATCTCTCCAGAACATCATTCAGTCAGTGCTATTTTCAACTTAAATCTATGTGCAAAACATTTCTTAAATACTCCACTCCATCATGGCATACTATTTACATAACAAAACTACATCATACTGATTCACTTGAGTATCTTGAGACAGCTCACTACACCTAATATATACATTAGATGACAAACATACAGCACATATCGATTTATAAATGATCTAGATCCTTTGCTTAAGTATAATTACATTCATCATTAATAATGAGAGATGACAAATTTTGTCTTGAAATAGGCAATGAAATAATTTCTTTTGGTGAGAATGATAAAGCATTTCTCGTCCATCAATATTAAGTAATTAATTTGTGATTATTAGAGTAGTTCAATGTTACAGTCTTCATTTAACTTCTTCAAGTCCATACAGACATACTTCAAAACTCTGAGCCCTAGTATTGACAAGTGACAAGAGCTGATGAGACTAGAGAGGTGGACGGTTCAGGAAAAGTGAAAGGCTGCCAAGGGCAAGAAAGAAGACTTTTATGGTTCGCATGGCTTCAAACATCATCTTCTTCCTCTTCTTCACTTCCACCATCCTGGCCGTACATGTCAGCTAACTTGTCAAATCGTGGGCCCCAAGCTCCTAAATAATCGAACTCTTGCTGTTCATCATCAGTACCTGCAGTTTCAAAAAAATTAAATTAAGCAGTTCAAATACAATACCGAACCACATTAAGGAACAGATCAAGATAAATGTTGCAACACACCTGAAGCTAATGAGGATAATGATCCTGCTGTACTGCCACCACCTTCGTACGCGTAGTTACGCAAATCATCAAAAGGTGGAGCATTAGGATCACTATCAGCTCTCTTTTTGTGCTCCTCAATAAAAATACCAACATTAGGGTCAGGGCCAAGATGAGGATCTGTTTTTTAAAATAATAATGTTATTTAGTAAGAATAAAATAATTATACACTGTCTAATTTCCATAGAAGTTCTGAAGTTCAACGATCAAACGTACATGGTATTTTGGCTGTCATTGGTAGTGGACCACCGATGGGTATTTGGAGAGGAGTAATATCAAAAGCAGTCATATCATCTTCTCCACCTCCTTCATCATCATAATTAATAATGTTTTCCCTAACATCATCATCTGGCCCTGGATATTTGATATGGGCCTCACGTCTTCGGTTGTACACAACAAACACCAAGACTAAAACTGATAGAGAAGAAAGAACATTATTATTGGGACAAAACTATGCATCAAATAAATACTTCAGGTAATCTCATCAAAAAGATGTAGAAAAAGCAAATTTTTAACTAATCTAGTAGGTGCTTTAAAGCGCTTTTAAAACAAGTGACCATCACCATGAGTTGAAGATACAGTAGGTTTGGACAATTCCACTGCTGGAATGACAATGGATTGGGTGATTCACTTACTAAGGAGCAACACAGCACACACGAAGATAGCAATAATGAAGTCAGTGGATGGAGTGATTATTCCTGATTCAAGAAGCTCTAGTTCGCAATCCAGGCCAGTGAAACCCCGAGAGCACAAACACTCATAGCGGCGTTCATCATCATAATCTATACATGTGCCCCCATTCATGCAAGGCTTCCATTCGAGGCACTCATTTTCATTTACACATTGATGGCCTTGTACTCTAAATCCAGCAGGGCAACTAAGAATAACAAAAAAGAAAGGAAAGAAAAGAAATGCAAAATTAAAATTTGCTAACAAGCTCTACAAAGTGCACATACATTACAGCAGTGAAGAACTAAAACAATTTGAGATATTAAAAAACTGCATCAAAATTCTACAGGACATGTTTAATGACAAATATAAACAAAAATGAAATAAAAGTTTAAAAGTCTCAGAGCAAAATTAAAGTAAAGAGCTTTCTCAAAACCAAAATACGCCACAGGAATGCAGCAGCCAGCTAAAAAAACTTGCAGAGCGAGCTGAAAAAAGAGAGGTAACATACTGAGAATGACAAGGAGGCAGACTAATATGGCCGCAAGAGCACCCATGCTCAACTTTAGAGTCTGTCCTTCTTGAACAAGTTCACAGTTTTCACCCCAGAATCCATCAGGGCATTCACAGCGATAGCGAGTTCGAGGATCTTCATTGAAACAGTGCCCACCATTTTCACAGGGCTTATCAAGACATTCATCTCTATCCATGCAGCCTTTCCCATCAGGGGACATGATGCGACCAACTCCACAGCTGAGAAATAAGAGGCGTTATGAGGGCACAAGAACAGACATAATATCTTGTTGTTCTTTCAACTGGAAACATCTCTGTTAGGCACAACATTGCTGACATTAGACTAACATGGACAAACAAATAAGACAAATATGGACAAACAAATAACATTTGACATAAAACTGTTTTTGCAAAATTAAAAGTCCACCACAGGGCTTGCCCCTTCTGGACCATGTTGCCCAAATAAATAAATAAAATAAAGGTTTCACTACAGTACATATGGTTTCAACCTATGTAAAAGTAGAAGAAAAATTACCTCTTCTCAAAGAAAACTTTTAAAAAATGAAACAATACCGGTAAATAGTCCCCATAGTGTGAGGTGAACCTCCAGAAGAGCTCTGACCACACTGACAACACTCAACACAATGCAGAGCTGTTTTGGTGGAGGAACTCAGGATGAAGTAGTGGGGGAAAGGAGGCCAAGAGAGAAGGGGAAGAAGCCAGAGAAAAAGGATGGGTGGAGATGAGATGACATCCTGCCTTGCTCAATAGCATCCAATGGCTCAGCTCTGGAAGTGCTAAAATTATAGTTCAAAAGTTTTGCCTAATGTTTTTGTAATAATCTTGATTTTCTCATGGATATTACTTTATAAGAAAACAACAGTAATACACCAAAAATGGGACATGCCTGTCCACATTCCTATAATAAATTAAATTAATTCACCATCTTTTCCAAACTATAAGAAATAAAAAAAAAAAAAAGATATTTCAAAAACCTGAATAAGTACTGAAGACTTTGGAGCATAGTGAGGAGGTGGGAGGAGGCTCCAGTTCCTTGGCCTGTGCACCACACCTTGTCACAGTGTGTGCACACAGCATGCTTGAGTGCTCTGCAGGAAGCACTTAAGGAGTCAGTCTGTCTGCCTCTCCTCCCCCCTTTCTCCTGCCCTGCCCCGTGCTGCTGTCCGTGTGTCTAGTTGTCAGTGGGTCTACACCTAGCAGTCTGGTATAGTTCAGACCTCCTGAGTTCCCTAGTGGTGAGAGATGCCACACCCCTGCGCCATGAGGCCACAGCGAAACCAGGTCATGGAAAGCTGGCTTTGGATACTTACGTGCATTCATATTCATTCCACAGATCAACACATTCAAAGGGATCCGGGCAGATGACATTGGCGCATGGATTATTTGAGGGACAATTGCGCTCTAGGTTTCTGGCCATTGTAGCCTGTCCCCACTGAGTTCCATTCATACCAGGAGGGAGCGGAAGATGCTTTCCTTCCAATCTGATGTCATCAAGACAACCTGAGTTCAATGAAATTTGTTTAATATTAATTTATCAGGATCACATTTAAAATGATCAGTTCAAATATCAAAAATTAATGGAAAAAACATGAGCATACCTTTTTGGAAGTCTGAATAAACTTCAAATGTTCGGACACCAGTGTACTCGGCTTTCCCTCCAGCATAAACCCCTTCCTGCTTGTCTACAATCAGCCACTGGTGACCAGTAAAGCTGAATGTTTCATTGTATCTCCTTCCTTCCCCACCATCAAGCTCTAGGAATGCAGCTGAGCCATGGCGATTAACTCGAACTGTATGCCACTGGCCATCATCCACATACATAGAAGCCAACCAAAGATCTTTTTCTTCAGTACGAATGCTGTTCAGGTTGAACTTAAAATGAAGTCTTCGATCTTTGATCTGAAAATTATCATGAATTTAGAACTAAGTAAATTAATAAAAAGAGAAATATGATGACTACATAGGAACTTTTTTCCATACCTCTAGGATGCCATATTCACGGTTGTGTTGGTCACTGACCCGGAAGAGCTCACCATTCTGCTCTCTTGTACGGAAACGAAGTTGCATTATCGTTGAGTACTTATCAGGATCAAACGATAGAGCATATTTGACATAACTCTGCGGTTTGAAAGTTGTGGGAACTGTTGGGACAGAACATGAGGGACCTGTCCACCCTGGAAGGCACTGACAGCGTGCTTCAGTCATACTGCCAGTACATATGCCGTGTTCCCAGCAGCGGAATGTGAGATCTGACTGTGCACACAATTCTTCAGTCTGAGGACATCCTGCCACAGAATTTCTGGAGAGACCAGGATGAGCCAAGTCATAGAGCTGCAAAAAATCATTAGAAGTTATTATAAACCAAATTTATTTAAGATGCAAAATATCTACAAAGTCAAAACTGCAAAAGAAAATCAAGACAAAACTTATGATTCTAGATGTGACATACTTTGCTATTGTGGAATATGTTCCTAATGCAGCCATCAAAGCTCTTTCCATGGGGCTTATATTGCCAATGATAAGATGAGGGTTCAAACTCATCAACATAGAATCCACCAATTTGTAGTGGGGCATTAACATTGAGATATTCATTAAATGGTGGGATGGTTCCACTGGCTCGGCAAGAGGAATCATCAAACACTGGGGCTGCACCATTTTCTGTCTCATCAATGTCAGCTCCTTTGCAGAAATCTACCACTAGTTGTACAGTCTGTAAAATTATTTCATTATTTTTAAATAGATACAGGTAATAGGTACAGGAAATAGATAACAGAAACAAATTTCAATCAAAATTAACACATAGTTGATTCTCAATAATACCTCGGTGTCCCAGAACACATCAATACGGTGCCACTCTCCATCATCTAATGTATGTTTTGGTTTTACTTTTAGTTCCAAAGTGCCAGAGCCAAAGTCAATTAGCAACCGAGGATTACCCTTTTCTAACTCAAGAGCAATAAAATCTGTTGAAAGATGAAATAAAAATATTAAATAATTATGCTCCCTTGATCATCTACTGTGGTGTAAAACTTATAAAAGTTAGTATTACTATACCTGAAACTAATTCCTCTTCAGGTTCAGGTGGAACAATAGGACCATTGTAGAGCAGAGTGCCATCACCATGGCGGGTAGCAAATTCTAGACTAAGATGTGATGTGTCACACATTTCTAGAGGCTGGTACCAGGCCCAGCCATTTCCACGGAAGCTACGAGCAGTTTGCTGGCAGCGAGGGCCACTGTATCCACTTGGACAAGAGCACCTGACAAAAGATTATTACTGTGAAAACAGACTGTTTGTGAGAGGGAAGTGCAAAACACTCTAAAGGAAATGGGTACATACGTGACACCGTTCCTGCCCTCTTGACATCGACCACCATTGTGACAAGGGCTGCTGCGGCAAGACTCTTCTTTGCTGAAGTTTCGTGCCCCACAGGTGCATTCTGGGATAATATCCACACGGACACCAACTAATGCAGTTTTGTTCGCATTGACCATGTATGGTAGGTTGCTTATCTCCATTTGATTTGTACATGAGCCTTCACAGTTTTGATTTTCATAGAGACATTCATCAATGCCCACCATTGTGATATTGATACCTACATCCTTTTCAATCTGTAGGAGAGAAAATTGTCAGATGAGATAAAGAAGTAGTGATGCTATCTCCAAAGAAATAAGAGCAGTGATTTTGCAAATGTACATACCTCTTCCCGTTTCATGAGAACCAACCCATTCAATCTCACAGGCTTATAATATGGTGAACCATGAGCAGCAAAGCGGATATCAGTTAGTGGTGGATTTCTGCGTCTCAGCTGGACACTGAATACATCTACATTCTCACGGTCCACATGGAGCAATTCAGCTAGCTTCTCACGGAATTTATCTGATTTGCTTCGTACTACACCTTGCGTCTAAAGTAGAAAGTAATGGTAATTTCTTTTAGTTGCCTTGGCACAAGAAACTAAAACAGAAAATAAACTGGCATGTCATAAGCTTACCCTGTAATCCCAGACTCGAATAAAATCTTCATCTGAAATACCCGAAATTCTAATTGAACCAGAATTTATCACAGCATCGTGAGGGATTTCACGAACAGTGACTGTGACATTTGCTGGAACATCCGTCTGGGTATGCTTCCTGTCGAATACTTTAAATTTGAGGTGATACTTTCCATCTCGTGTGCCATGTTTCATGGTTATCATGCCAGTATGTTCATTTAGTTTAAAGTTCTGATGTTCACTTGATTCCCAGTAAAACATCTTGTCAGGGAGGTCCCAATCATCCAGGTCATAAACATATACTCGTCCAATTTCCGTGTCAGGAGCTTGACCCTGCAATTGTGAAAATAACAAATAACCGATCAGCAGGCCTTGTCCGTAACACACCACAGATTTCAGATTTCCTAAACGCCCAGCCCAGCTTGGTCTGGTCAGAGCTGTCCTGACTCACCATGTAGTTGTAGACAAATATCTCCTTGGACCCAGACTGCATCTTGTTGTCGTTGACGTCACCTATGATGACGGTCAGCGTGCTGGTCCCGGACATGGCCGGGTTCCCCGAGTCCTTGATCACGATGGGGATGAGGTACTCCTTCTGCTGCTCGCGGTCGAACGACCGGAGAGACGAGACGACTGCCATGCCGTCACCATTCGCACCCTCTGCAGAAGGAGAAGGGGAGGAAAAAAGAGAGTCAGCCTTAATGCAACAAAGACAGGCAAAACTTGAAGGGGTCGTTCATAAACGGGGGGTACAAAAAGATCATTAGGTCCAGGACCTCCACGAAAGTTGACAGCGAGACCCCAGGGACGCAGATTTTAAGTGGGTCTATTTCTGGGTCCTTTAGCTCTGCCCTGAGGGGGGGTTTAGATAAGGGGTCTTTTAAAAAATTAAAAAAATATATAATTTAAAAAAAAACATAGTACACTCTCCAACGGCTAAAAAAGAGCAAAAGTGACGAAAAAGGTGAAAAGAAATAGGTGAAAATCGAGTAAAATCATGAAAACACGGAACAAAATCGGAGTGCGCTTGAATGAGTGGGGGTCCCCTCCCCTCCTCGGGTTCTGGATTCCCTGGGCATGAACGACCCCTTGAGGAGGGCACGCGGCACGCGTCACTCACTCTGGTCGTGCTCCACTTTGAACGACGCCCGGATGACGTCGTCGGCCGAAGGGTCCATGCGGAAGATAAAGGGCGGGCCGTTGCTCTTGGAGCGGTCGTCGTCGTCCGTGGCGAGCACCTCGACGACGGTGCGCGCCGAGGTGTGCTCGGGCAGCACGGGCCGGTAGTCCTTGAGGAAGGTGGGCGCGTTGTCGTTGATGTCCTCGACGATAACGGTGAGGGTGGCGGTGGCCGTCTTGGGCGGCACGCCGTCGTCGATGGCCAGGATCTTGACCTGGTGCCGGGGCGTCTCCTCACGGTCCAGCGAGCGCTGGATGTTGACGGTCCCCTCGGGGCTGATGGCGAACTGCCGGCGGCGGTCCGAGGACCGGTCGATGGCGTACGTCACATGGCTCTTGCCGCCCTGGTCCGGGTCGGTGGCCTTGAACGTCTCGAGGCTCTTGCCGATCTCGGCGTTCTCGAAGACGCGCACCTCGATGTTGGGCCGGTCGAACTGCGGCTTGTTGTCGTTGATGTCGCGCAGGCGCACCACGACCCAGCAGTACGCCACGTGGTACTTGTCGTTGTCGTTGTCCTCGCCCTTGTCGTTCACCTGGATCTTGAAGCGGAAGCCGTTGCTCTGCAGCGGGTCCTCGTAGTCGAGCGGCTGCACGATCTTGAGCGAGCCGGTGCCGTCGTTGTTCCGCACCATGGTGAACTTGTCGGCGCCCAGGCCCGAGTTCTCGATCACCTTGTACTGGAACTTGTTGGTCTCGTCCTCGTCGTGCACCGTGACCGTCAGGATGGGCATGTCCGGCAGCGTGGTGCCGTCCGTCTCGTCCACCTCGGTGCACCACTCGTCCTTGGTGAACTTGGGCGGCATGTCGTTGATGTCCTTGACACGTATCGACGCCGTCCCCGTGCCCTTTAACCCCCCGCCGTCTATCGCGACCACCTGTATCGAGTACTCCGGGGTGCGCTCGCGGTCCAGGCAGCACACGGCCGTCTTGATGACGCCCGTGTCCGGCTCGATGTCGAAGATGGGCGACCCGGTCTCCTCCTCGATCACGTTCTTCTCGATCGAGTACGTCAGCTTGGCGTTGGTGCCCTCCTGCGGGTCGTCGTAGTCCACCGCCGTCATGGTCATCACCACCATGCCTGCAAACAGGAAGACAACAATGTTTGAAAAAAAAAGGAAAAAAATACTTAAGACTAGTTGCATTAACTTAAATTTAAAAAGTTAAGGGAAGAAGGGTGAAATTATTCGAAAGATTTTTTTAAAATGATTTTTTTTTCAACTTTTTGCTATTTAATTAATTTATTTTTTAAAGAAAAAGAAGGGTAAATTTTTTTCCATGATTTTTTTGCAAACCCTGCGAAAAATATCTATATATGTAGATATTTACACTTTCCAATACATCATGTAAATTCACGACAGCCCATTCTTGCTTGTCAATGAATTCCAATTACAGCACGCAAGTGCTACCGATTTTACAAAAATAATGAATTGTAATTTCGCAGCGCACTTCAATTTTTCCCCCCCTCGCAATGAAACTGACCTGCAGTGCCGTTCTCGGTGACGTTGCCGAAGTACACGCCCTGCGGGAAGGACGGGTTGTTGTCGTTGATGTCCTTGAGGTTGACCTGCACGTCCGTGTAGCCGACGAGGCCCTCGCCGCCCTCGTCCTGGGCGAACACGGTGAAGCGCCACTGGGCGCGCCCGTTGGGCTGGTCGCGGTCCAGCGGCTGTGGGGCAGGGCGAAGCAGACACACACCGGCGCGTAAAGACTCGGTCTTACTGGCGGCCCGGATGGCCATGAGGAAGAACGCTCCCTCCCCCCCCCCCCCCCTCGCCTTCCCCGTGCCACTCAATTGCCGTCGCGGCAACCTTCTGTGCAAAGAAGTGGGAAACGTGACCAAAATTCAAGAAAGGACCAAAACCAGAAGGGAGGGGACGGGGGGAGAGGCGAGTGGGCCGGAAGGCGCTTACGCCATTGTGGGGGGCGGGGCGGGGCGGGGCGGGGCGGGGCGGGGCGGGGCGGGGCGGCGTCAGGCGGGGGCCGGCGGGTTATAATCCACACCGATGAACTCGGGCGGGTCCCGGCCCGGCCCGGCCCGGCGCGGCGTGGATCAGGGAGTACTTGCCTGAGTACTCTACCGCCCCGCCCCGCCACGTCCCGTCCCGTCCCGCACCGGCCAGGGGCAGGACCAAGTTGGAGGAGAAGAGCGCGCCGCCGCCGCGGCTGCACGGTCATTGGCGACGGAGGAAATTTCCGAGAACAGGGTTGGACTTGGGCGGGGCGGGGTGGGAGGGTGCAGGGTGCTCCTCCTCGAGGCTGCTGCACGCGGTCGGAGGATTACCGGCGACTCTAGCGAGCAGCACCGGGCCGATCAGGACGACTCGACCCGCCCCGCCCCGCCCCGCCCCGCCCCGCCCCGCCCCGCCCCACCCGAACTGGACGCGGGCGCGGCGAGGGGCAAGTTTGTTTCTCCTCCAGCCCGACCAGAGAGCCGGTCCAGTCAGTTGCTGAGGACCGCTGAGCCGGGGCCGGGGCCGGGGCCGGGGCCGGGGCCGGGGGCGAGGCCGGAGCTGGGAGCTGGGAGCTGGGGGTGAGGATAAGTGAGCAGGAACCAAGGCCCCGTCCCGCCCGCCCCACCTCACCCTGCAGCGCCTTCCAAAACCCTTTCTCAACACGTTTCGCCGCAGAGTCGAACCGGGACCGCACCGGGGGACTCGACCAAAGAAGAGAAGAGACACTACAGACCTCGTTATGGCTTTCTGCGGCACAGAATGACAAGCTCGGCTTCACAGAAATAACAAAAAAAAATGAAGTAGAAGGAAGAAAAAAAGTCCCAACAGCGTCGGTGAGAGGCATGGGGGGGGGGCAAAGAGGCGGTATATTGTGAGGCGGCGAAACTGTGGCCTGCTTGCGCAGGGTGTACAGGTGCTGAGAGACGCTCAGCGCGCCCCCAGGGTTTGGCCCCAGGGCGGGGCGGGGCGGAGCGGAGCGGGGCGGGGCGGGGCGGGGCGGGGCGGGGCGGGGCGGGGCGGGGCGGGGCGGGGCGGGGCGGGGCGGGGCGGTGGCTTCCCACACACCGCAAGCCCACACGCGCCGGACCGATACGACTATAGCACGGGTCTACTCAATGATATTTGCGATCGCGCGCCGCCGTCGCGTCGGTCTCTGATCCTCCCCTCTCCCTCTCCCCCCCTTTCTCTCTCTCTCTCTCTCTCTCTCTCTCTCTCTCTCTCTCTCTCTCTCTCTCTCTCTCTCTGCCTCTCTCTGGTCCTTCCCTCCGTGTCAGCGCGTATGTATAAATGTCCGTAATAAATAATGGTATCGGGATGTTGAGGCGACCGGCCCGGCCCGGCCCGGCCCGGCCCTTCTACCCACTCGCCTGTCTCGCCGCACATTTGTCACCCCTTCCCCCTCCCCTCCTCCTCCCCCTCCCCTCCCCCCCTCCCCCGAGGCCTCTCTCTCTACCTCCAGCCAGCACACTTCCGCGCGCCCGTCCCTCCGCCCCGGTGCTCGCAACTGCACCTCTACCTATTCTCGTTCGCAGAAGTCAGTCTGTCATATCGTGTGTCCGTCTGTCTGTCTGTCTGTCTGCCTATCTGTTTGTCCGTCTGTCTGTCTGTCGCATCTCTATGCACAGCGGAAGTGCATCAGGTCCGGGCGGGGCGGGCGGGGCCCTCGAGCAGCGGCGCCGTACGTATCACTCCCCATCCGCTCCCCCACCCGCGCGTCTCTAGTCAAGAGCTATAAATAGAAAAAATAAAATACCAACTCCCCCTCTTTCTGGGGAAAATTACCAAAAATGAGTGGATCTACAGCAGCCGTGAGGAGCGCAGCAGGATGGTAAAACCTATTTCTATCCCCAACCGCGGCGCCGTCAGGCTGGCCGAACTCATTGAAATCAGCGCTCCAGACCATGCAGAGGAAAATGTGAACCAAACTGGAATCTTTTTTCTATTCCCTTAAAAGAAGAAAAAACAGACCACGCGACCGTGACCAAAAAGTTCCGGAGCGCCGGAACTTGAAAGCAGATGATACGTATGGTAGATGTCCCTACGCGTCGCAGGCTGCAGGGAAGCGGAGCGTTGTCGCGCTGGGCTAGGAGGGGGGAGGCGCGGGGCGCGGGGCGGGAGGGGGCACCGGCCCGGCGGCCCGGCAGCACAGCGTCCCGAGAGGTGGCGTGGAGTAGTGATGGGCGCGCGCCGGCGCGCGCGACGCGACATTTTCCCCCCTGTATATAATATAATGCCACACTAGCTGCTCTCTGCTCGCTGCGCTGCTCTCTGCATACTGCTCGCTGTATGACAGTACAAGCAGGCTGATACCTTCGTATCATCTGCTAAAAATTGCTTGACACTAGCAGGACAAAACTGGCCCCTGTGTTCGATGAGCGGTTTTTCTTTTCTTTTCACTGCTGGGTGGAATTATGGCGCATTATCTTCCAGCAGCCGATAGCGCTCCTTATATTGCTCGCATTCCCAGCTGGAAGGCCGCCGCATGCGGGCCGCCGTGCCCGGGCGTGCGCGCGCCGGGTACAATACCGGAAGCCCCCCGGGCGGGCAGCGGCTACACTCGCACGCGCGCCAGGTTGTCTACCCGGAGGCTGGCGGGCGGCGCGCCGGGCGGGAGCGGGCGGGCAGCGGCTACACTCGCAGGCGCGCCAGGTTGCCTACCCGGAGGCTCGCGGGCGGCGCGCCGGGCGGGAGCGGGCGGGCAGCGGCTACACTCGCAGGCGCGCCAGGTTGCCTACCCGGAGGCTCGCGGGCGGCGCGCCGGGCGGGAGCGGGCGGGCAGCGGCTACACTCGCACGCGCGCCGGGTTGCCTACCCGGAGGCTCGCGGGCGCCTCCCAGGCAGGCGAGCGAGCGGAGCGACCGTGGTAAAAGACGTCGAAAATAATTCAGCAAAAGCCCCCTTTTCCCTTCCTCCCCTCTTCTCTCTCCCTCTACCGCTCCCCTGGGCTTTTGCGGTCCGGACCAGGCCGGCGCGGCGCGCGGCGGGCTTGCAGAGTCACAAAGAGAGCTCCCGGGAGAGGAAACACCTCAGCGCCGGGGCGAGGCGGGGCGGGGCGGGGCGGGGAGGGGAGGGGTGCGGCGGGTGAGCTCTCCGTTTCAATGTTAATGGTTGACCTCACGGGCCCGTGCGTAATGCATGAGGGTCTTGACGCCCGACAGGAGCGGGCCACGCCGTGCGGGGCGGGGCGGGGCGTTCTCCTCACCATACACGCGGTGCTTGGGGGGAGGGGGAGGGGGGGGGGGGGTTGCCTCGGGGTAGGATGCGACATGACCATTTCCGAACAAGAGTATCCACCGAGTTTTCGACGTTTTCACAGCAGAGCACCACCACGACCGCCGGAGGTTTGTTTAACGATATTGGGAACTGCGGTCGCAGCCGGATTGCGAGGGGGGAGTGGAGGCAGTGTGCGACGAGAAATTAAATAATTCATGCGGCGCTCCACGCGCACTGCGCGCAGCAGACCCCGCGGATAAAACCAATCAACCAATAACTCCTCCCGTGCAAGAGCGCCGCGCAACAGGGAAATTAATAAGAACCAGAGAGAATCAGAGGGAGAGGGGGGTGGGAGGAAGAGAGAGGGAGAGAGAGAGAGAGAGACAGAACGACTGAGACAGAGAGCGAGGGCTTTTAAGTGACACGAGCTATGGCCGAGGCCACCTCAGCCTCACCTGCGCAGCCCCGCCCCGCCCCGCCCCGCCCCGCGGCGCTCGCCTCGCCAACTTCCAGCTTTCAACCTCAAGCCTCCTGCCCTGCTCCCGAACGCATCTAAGTTGGCCACAACTTTCCCGAATCCCTTCTCCAAACCATTACACCCATTTCCAGAGAGGGAGGGGGACGGCGCGAGGTGGGGCGGGGTGGGGTGGGGTGGGGTGGGGCGGGGGAGGTAGCAGCAGATCCCGCGCCCGCGTCAGGAGAGTACGACTGCACTCTGCGGCGCAGGCTGCCAGGGCGAGAGCACGGGGGAACAGGGAAAGTAAAATAATTTGAAGAGGAGGAGGGGGAGAGAGATGTGAGAGAGAGAGAGAGAGAGAGAGAGAGAGAGAGGGAGAGAGAGAGAGAGAGAGAGAGAGAGAGAGAGAGAGAGAGAGAGAGAGAGAGAAGAGGAAGAGCGCCGTCCTGACGAGGGACAGGGCGGGCGCGGAGCGGAAGGAGCCTCGCCCGGGCCGGGCCGCGCGGCAGTACGAAAATAAACTAAAACGAAAGAGAGAGAGAGAGAGAGAGAGAGAGAGAGAGAGAGAGAGAGAGAGAGAGAGAGAGAGAGAGAGAGAGAGAGAGAGAGAGAGAGAGAGAGAGAGAGAGAGAGAAAAAAGGAATTGGGAACGTTAGGTCCTGACCGGGAGGGATAAAGATGAAAAAGGGTCAGAAATACCCACTACCCTATCTCTTCTTCCGCCCTTCCTCCCCCCCCCCTCCCTCCTCCTCACTTACTTTCTCTCTCTTTTCTTCCTGTCCCTCTCCCCCTCTCTCTCCTTCCCTCTCTTTTTTACCTTCTTCGTTCGTAGAGAACACGATCGAGGCACACAGAAGGGGAAAAAGTAATGTCCTGCCGATGGCTAATATTCGAGTCGCTGCTTCAGCAATATCGCACACCACGACATCGGGAGCCATGTGCGACAGAGCGGGCGAGAGAGAGAGAGAGAGAGAGAGAGAGAGAGAGAGAGAGAGAGAGAGAGAGAGAGAGAGAGAGAGAGAGAGAGAGAGAGAGAGAGAGAGAGAGAAGAGCAAGACAGCAAAGCGTTGATCCTGCGGTCCGAGACAGACCACGTGATTTACACACTGTGAAAAAAATAGTGGTAAATTTACGACGTTTTTCGTAATTTGTGATTATGACACAGAGATGTAAATTTACGAGTGCAGTCATAAATTTACGACAGCAAATTCTTACTCGTCAATTAAAACAAAGTTGACAAATGGTGTAAAAAAATTATCGTATTGTCATTTATCATGGTAAATATTTCTGTAACCCTTTTCACAGTGCACGCGCTGTTGTTGTATTCCTTTCTTTTGCCTATTCCTTACGAAGCGACAAGGTCCTTGATGCCTTTGAAAAATACTTAAATTTTCATGCATATAGAAAGGCGCAGGAAAATGCCCAAGGGTACTCAATACGACGGGACAGTTTTAGTGCCTTTCTGGTGCGCTTATTTTTTAAGATTTAGCAAAGGCATTAAACTCCTATTGGTCCCGTGTCTGTTTTACCGGCGGTGTCGAGAATGAAAATATCCACGGCGTTTTGACGGACAACAACAGGTTGACACGGCAGCGAGCCCCGCCCTGCTTGTGTTGGATAGGTCGAGGCGGGGCGGGGTGGGGTGGGGCGGGGCGGGTGGGGCGTCGTTCTGCAAGGGCTTCCCATCCCATGTCTCTTCTCACCTATCACTTGCCTGCTGGTGGCGGGGCTTGGCGGGGCAGGGCGGGGCGGGCTGAGGTGTTGCCTGCCGTTGCGAATGGACTGACACACAGCCCCCGCTGCCCCGCCCCGCCCCGCCCCGCCCCGCCCCGCCCCGCCCCGGCACGGCCCCGCGGGAGCAGATGCACAGACAGGCAGCAAAGGGCCTAAGCCGGGACGGGAGGGAAGCAATCCCATTCTGGTCTAGGCTCACCGTATCCACGGTCGGGCGGGGCGGGGCGGGGCGGGGCGGGGCGGGGCGGGGCGGGGCGGGGCGGGGCGGGGCGGGGCGGCGCACTCACTCCGAGAGGAGAGCACCAGGCCAAGCGATCGTCCCTCGGGAACCAGCCCCGCACAGACTCTTCCTAAAAGAGGCGGACCGACCACACGGGGGACACGCGACGCGGGGGGAAGAAGGGGGGGGGGGGCGTGTATACGCCACGGGTCCGTTAACTTAACTCTGATTTGCTTTAGCTGTTTATCCTAACGTTTCAAAATCCATAATCATGTTGATTTTAAAAAAATCAATGATGTGAATGTACGTCTTATACAGCACACTAGACTAGGTCCATAACTTAACGTTAAAACAGTCCCCAATAAGTTATACGTAATATAACTTTATCGCACTGTCAGATGAAACACTGTGAAAAATATTCACAATTTTCCATGATAAATATCATAAAGTTACCCCATCCAGTAGCATGGTTACGATAATTTTTTTACACCACGTGTCCACTTAGTTTTCTTCGAATATGTTGTCGTAAATTTACGACTGCGCTCGTACGTTTACAACTCGGTGTCGTTACACAAACTACAATAAAAGTCGTAAATTTATGAATTTTTTTCACAGTGAACCACGAAAACTACCTGGTCTCTGAGCCGTGAGTATCTGTACCTTACGGCACACGTTGCATAAATCCTGCACCCAGACCCAATCGTAGCATACTTATAGGAGTGTTCCATTCGTCTCCTAACTAAGGTGCGCCGAAATTGAAGTTACCCAACCTCAATATTACAGTATCCGAGAGCGAGGATTTAAAAAGTTTTCGCTCGGTCGTTATGTAGAGACGTGTGTACTGCAGTCTACATCGCGATGGCGCCTCGCTTTGCGTGCCCTCGGCTAAAGTAGGTGAAACCCGCGCGCATGCCACGCAGTCTCCCAGGCCTTTGGAGCGCAGAGAGTACCGAGCAGGAACAGAAAAACCAGCTCCCATTACTTTTGAAACGTGCATTCAGCATTTCAGGGTGGTGAAAACGGCGTTGGGGGTAAAAAAAAATTAAAAAGAAGAACTTTACGGATAACTGTCTCTTTTTCTCTGGAGTCCTCGTCCGTCCCTCTCCCATACGCGCGCACCCAGGCATGTGCAACAGCGGGAATTTCCGCGTGGGGACATCTGGCAATGCTTTACGTCAAACAGCATATTGACAAAAGCGGGAGAGAGAGACAGAGAGAGAGAGAGAGAGAGAGAGAGAGAGAGAGAGAGAGAGAGAGAGAGAGAGAGAGAGAGATGTAAAGGAAATAAGAGAAAGGTTACATACACACTGCAATAAGAAAATAAAGCGGGGAAACAGAGAGAGAAAAACTGTGCGGAAAAAAGGAGAGAAAGAGAGAGAAAGAAAAGAAGCCGGGGAGATCGATGATGATTTTCCGTAACGCGTTGTGCCATGACGGGGCGGGTGGCGTTAAGGGGAATGAGGGGTGGGGGGAGAAAAAGAGAGAGAGAGAGAAGAGAGCAGGAGGGGGGGGGGGGCTGCCAGCATTAAGATGAATGGAGACTTTCCCTCATCCGAGAGGCGAAATAACTGAGATCACGGGCGTCGGCAGTGGCGCGGTGGGCGCGAGGGCGGGGCGGGGTGGGGCGGGGCGGGGCGGGCGCTGGAGTGCGGTGGGTTAACGCGCTTACCAACACATTTGTTTGTTGCGGTCGCAGTCCGCCGACACGATGGGGGCCAGCTCAGGGAGGCGTTTGCCGCGGCACGCAAGCCCGGGCCAGAGGGTAGGAGAAGAGCTGGGCGCTCAGAGACGGAGGGTAGGGGGTAAGAGGGCGCTTAGAGCTGGGCCGCAGGGTAGGTGTGCGCTTAGAGCCAGGCCAGAGGGTAAGAGGGCGCTTAGAGCTGAGCCGCAGGGTAGGAGGGCGCTCAGAGCCAGGCAAGGGGGTAAGAGGGCCCTTGGAGCTGGGCGGCAGGGTAAGAGGGCGCTTAGAGCCAGGCCAGAGGGTAGGAGGGCGTTTAGAGCTGGGCCGCAGGGTAAGAGGGCGCTTAGAGCTGGGCCGCAGGGTAGGAGAGAGCTTAGAGCCAGGCCGTCGTAGGGGCCGGAGGGTAGCAGGTAGCTGGAGCTCACAGGTAGGCCGGAGGGAAGAGGGGATGCTTTCAGCCGGTACGGAGGATTGGAGGGCGCTGGAGCCCGAGGGCAGGAGGGCGCTGCTGGAGTCTGGAGCTCTTTTCACGCGGCCCCCACAGCGCCGCGTGGTCTAATAGCTGCCGCCGTGGCGTCGACACAGAAAATGCTTTTACCCCACCCCACCCCACCCCACTCCCAACCCTTACTCCAGGATCAGTTGGAAACGAAAACAAAAACAAACATATATACGTACATACATGCGCGCGGCTCGTTTTGCTTGTCCTGTCACCGTATCAGAGATCGATATAAACGAGCAGCCCTTACCCCCGCCCCACCCCACCCCACCCCACCCCGTGCTGCCTGTAACAACCTCACAGCTGTAAAACCGAGTCGGGAACAGCCTGACCGAATCTGGCCGGCATCCCTTTTCCCTCTAGTCGCGTCCAAGCCTCGCCCTTCCCCGACCCGCACGAGAGGTACTTCACTATAAAATTCAAGCGTACAACGATTTTTCAGGCTTTTATGTTTTTTCGTGATTTCCCTTGACTATTAGAATTACTTTTCTTGATTTTTCTGATTTTTCCCTGATTTTTCCTAATTTTTTAACTGATTTTGTTTTAGTATGTACACTGTTTTTTTTTTTTTTAAGTGAACGACACCCCTCGGCCCCACCCACTCATCACTAAGAGCATTCCGCCTACACGAGCGAAGGCCAGGGCGGCGCCTACAACTTAATTCCCCCTCCTCTGGAGCATCTAGAAGAGCCCCTCATCGTCTGCGGACGGCGCGGACGGGTGGGTGGCGGGGCGGGGCGGGGCGGGGCGGGGCGGGGCGGGGCGGGGCGGGGGCCAGTGGAGCTAAATCACTTAGGTGGGGATTCATACCGATTCGCGGTGGGCGAGGATAAGGATGAAGAGGAGGAGGATGATAACGAAGAGAATGATGATGAGGAGGAGGAGGAGGAGGAGGACGATGAGGAGAGGGATGAGGATGAGGAGGATGAGTTAGATGAGAAGGAGGAGGAGGAGGAGGTACATGTGGGGGAGTGGAGGGAGAGCAGTAGGATGAGGAGAACGCTGAGAGGTAGTTAGCAGGGGGGTGGTTCGCAGATCAGGGGGTAGTTGGTGGTGGGGGGGGGGGGGGGTGGAGGGGGCCGCCCATCAATCCTCGCACGGACACGGACACGATAGCCGGCCGCGATAGGGCCGGCTGCACAGCGAGGCCGACGCACAATGGGGACTTCCCCGCACCACTCCATCAGAGCGCCATATCGACTGAGACAGACTCGCAGCTGTCGAGAGAGAGAGAGAGAGAGAGAGAGAGAGAGAGAGAGAGAGAGAGAGAGAGAGAGAGAGAGAGAGAGAGAGAGAGAGAGAGAGAGAGAGGCAAGGGGGAGGGGGGAGTGAGATCGGAAAGAGAAGGAAGAGGAGGAACGGAAAAGTGTCGAGGTGAGAGACAAAAGCGGCGGGAGTGAGGCGGGGCGTGGCGGGGCTCGGGGCGAGAGGCGGATATGGCGTGAGATCTGCGAGGGAGCTAGTTTCTTGCAAACCGGACTACGGAACCGATCCGCAAGGGGCTATGGCTTTTTCTTCTCGAGGGATAAGGCGCTGCTGGGGCTCAGCTGCGGGGCCGCGCCACCAGGGCGCCACCAGGGGGCCTCCAGGGCGTAACCAAGGCACCACCAGGGAGCCACCGGGGCACCACCAAGGCACCACCAGGGCGCCAACACGGAGCCTCCAGGGCGTAACCAAGGCACCACTAGGAAGCCACCAGGGCACCACCAGGGCGCCACCACGGAGCCTCCAGGGCGAGGGGTCAACCACTTAGATATTCCATGTACACACTGAAAAATATTTCAAAAATATTCCAAAATATTCCAGATATTCCACGAAAAATTAGCCAAATATTCCACAAATATTTCAGATATTCCCAAAATATTCCGGATACTCCCAAAATATTCCAGATATTCCCAAAATATTCCAGATATTCCCAACATATTCCAGATATTCCCAAAATATTCGAGAAATTATTCAAATATTCCAGATATTCCATGTACACCAAAATTCTGAGTGGTCGACCCCTCGCTCCAGGGCATAACCAAGGCACCACCATGGAGCCACCAGGGTCACACCAACGAGACACCTGGCCCCGGCCCCCAGCCACCCCATGCGTGAAAAACCGTCTTCAAATTGGGTTGTCCCGTCGCCCCGTCCCGAGGCTGGGCTGGGCAGGGCACCGGGGCGGGCGCGCGCTGAAATCGGCGAAGACCCGACCGTGATTGCCTCCGGAGGCGGCGGCGGGGCGCGGCAGTGCGTGGCGTGGCGGGGCGAGGCGGGGCGGGCACGATTGACCCCTGCCTCTCCCTCCCCCCCCCCCCCTGCTCCCCCAATCCCGATTGGCTCACCTTGAGGACGTAGATGTCTCCAGTCGTCTTGTTGATGTCGAACTTGGAGTTGGCCGGGTTGTCCGGGTCGATCCCCTGGCCGGTGAGGAAGTACACGATGTTCTGCGGCCGGTCCTGGTCGCCGTCCGTGGCGGTCACCTGTTGTGTGGAGAGGGCAAAGGGGCGCGTCAGCATGGGGCCTCCCGCCGCGGCGGAGGGGACTCACAGCAACGCCACAAAACTGAGTGTCCTTAATTATTATTACTTAAAAAAATACATTTAATCTTAATGCACTTTTTTCTTCATTTTCAAAGTCAAAACTTTTAAAGTATTTTTTCATAATTTTTTTAATATAAAAAAACAAAACAATTTTTTTTTTCTAAAACAAACAAGCACTGGAAAAATAAAGGCAAGACATAGTGCCCTTTGAAGAGTAACATTATTACGGCTTTGGAAAGGCACGAAAATGTCTAAAACTTGGCAACTTTGCATTTCGTTTGAGTAGTTTCAATACTCTTCTAGGGGTATTAACTTTTAGTGCCTCAGCAAAGGCATGAGAATCCGTCTAGTCCAACCTTTGTTTCACACGTGACAACACTCAGTTTTCTGGGTGGCTCTCTGTTGCGTTGCGATTGAGACTGTCCTCAAAGCCGCACACATTTTTAAAAAATATTTAAAAAAAAAGGTTTATTTTAAGTACATGAAAAGAAAGAAAAATTTATCAAACATATGCGTGCTTTTCGAAAAATACTAAAGCTTGGTGAGTATTTCAAGCGCCAATCGCAAATCTATTGGTTACAGCGTGATGGACATATTACGTGTACGAGCAAACTATGGCATGCACCTTTTATACAAACCGATACTCTCGTCATCCCAGGGAAAATAACATTCCCGCTATTTGTAAAAAGCACAAACAGCGTCAAGAAGTTTTTCAGGAGAAACAACGTGAAGTTTTTTGAAATTTTCTCGATCCAAAATATACAAGGATAAATAAACTTTTTTCTCAGTCTCTCATGGCACTTTGAACCCAATCAGCCGGCATTTCCCAAATTTCAGCGAGAATATATCCAGGCCACGATGTACTGGTCCGGGCACTTCAAGTCAAATTTTCCTTAAATTATCTTCCTCCAAATTTTCTGAAACGTTGAGCCAGTTTTCCTATAACATTTCTCTAGAATCTCCCGATGGCACATGGACCCCGCAATTCCCTGAACTCTCCCAAATGTTTCCCCCATAAATTTAAAATCACTACACATTTTCCGCGAGAGCGCGGCAGGATCCTGTGATTTTCCGCGTCTCCTCCTCTTGCGTCGCTGGCGGGGTGCGCAGCCCCGCGGTGGGGCCACGGGAGCGGCCCCTTACCTGCATCAGGTGGTGGGGGTGGGGGCCCTCGAACTCCTCCAGCATGGTGGCCGAGTACAAAGGCTTGCCGAACACGGGCGGCAGGTCGTTCTTGTCGTTGATGTGGATCACGACCCGGGTCTGGTTCTCGTTAAGCGAATCGGATGCGGTCAGGCGGAGCTCGTACTGTCAGGGACAAGCGAGCGGCATGCATCAAACCAAAACGTGCAAAACAAGAACAAAAAACAAAAAACAAAAAAAAAACAATACAAAAGAAAAGAAACAAAAGACGCTACATAATGGTGCGGGTGGTGGCACGGCCGGCACGGCCCTGCTAGAGAGGCGTCTGGAGGATAAATAGGTTAGTCGTTAGAGAGGCGCGCCGCGACGCCCGCCGCGCCGCCACGTGGGGGTCGTTTATTCCAGAGACAAATCTCGAAAGGCGACGAGACGTTTTGCAAATCCGCGCGCTCAGTGCACTGCGAGGGGCCGGGCCCGAGCGGAGCCGAGTACCGCCGGACCGGCCGGACACACTCGCTCCAAGCGGTTGTTTTGTTTTCCTTTTTTTTTAGAGGGTTTCTTTTACTTTTTACTGGCGAGCTTACCACCCCAGCTTGAGCTGGCTGCTAAGGGCCAAGCGCACCAGCTCCAGCGAGGGGGTTAATTCCGTGCAGCGGCAGGCGACTCTGTTAGGAAAAAAGAAAAAAAGAAAAAAAAAACGGCGGGGATGCCTAAGAAAGTCTGAGACGCGACTTTGGTGTCCAAACGAGAAAGCGACTCCTTATTTTCTTCTGTTCGAATCAGGAACCGATTGAACCTAACAGTCCCTCTAGGACACTGTGAAACATAGTTTTGTAGATTTACGATATATTTCGTAACAAATTTCCTTCTTTAAAGTTGTTTGTGCGTTCAGCAAAGGGAATACTAGGTGACAAGTGTCAGAGACATGGGAGTGTACCCAAGTGAACCGAGCGACCGCCCAGTCCTGGCTGGGTCAGTGGTCGTCGGTACGACAAAACAAACAAAAATAACAAAATTAAAAAAAAAGAAGAGGGGGAGAGAAAAAAAACAAACATTCAACTCAGCAGGAAAAGAGATATTAAACATAAAACGATAACACTAAAAATCCGTTTAGGTCTCTCTACTCTAGATGCAGATCTACCCGGTCCACGCGGACGTGTAAGCATCGGCAAACCGAAACAAACAAGAAAAAAAATACAGATACACATAGAAACGCAACAGAAGAGAAAAATAAAAACATGATGATAAAATACAAACAAAAATAAAATCGGTTAACGTCATGCAGCACACGCACATCGCAACAAATACAGAAAGAGAGAGAGAGAGAGCCACCATGCGCAGCCGCAGCGGCACAGGCCGCAGAATAACAGACGAAAGCCAAACAAATGAAACGAGAGAAAAAAGAAAAAGAAAAAAAACAACAACAAAAGACGTCCGTGACGATGGGCAGGACCTTGAGGATCTGCTTGGGCAGGGCGCGGTCGTCCTCCTCGGTGATCTGGCTCTGGTAGGTGGGCCGCTCGAACACGGGCGGGTTGTCGTTCACGTCCTTGACGTGGATCACCACGGTCGTGTAGTTCTCCCGGAGGTTGTCGGACGCCGTTAGCCGGAGCTCGTACTGCGGAGGAAGGGAACACGCCGACACACGGCGGGAACGGGGTCAAAAACAAGATTGCACCAACTTTTTTTTTCCTGTAGCGGTTGTGTGCACACTCTGATGCGAACCAAAAGACAGCGACACATATCCTGCTAAAAAATTAATCAAGTGAGCGGGAGATGAACAAACGCACACAAGAAGAAAATGTTCCTCCTGCAGTGAGTACCCAAGGAATGCGACAAAATTGTGGTTGTGCGTGCAATTCCGAGTTCTGACACTTGAACAAGTATTAGTGTCAATTTTCCGAAGGGATTTAAAAACGCGGTTGAAGTGTACAAATAGAAATGTACAGATCTAGAAAAAAAAAATGTGCGACATCCATATACTTGGGTATCTAGAGTGTACGGTTGAGAGTCATGTTACCTGCTGGTTTATTATATACGTGCCTCTGTGTGTGTGTGCGTGTCTTGTGTGTGTGTGTGTGTGTGTGTGTGTGTGTGTGTGCTAGCGTGTGTGCGCGCGCGCTAAACTTTCAGCCCGCTCTCGTTCCCTTCATTACTCGTGGCCACCGGGCGGGGCGAGGCGGGGCGCGGTGGGGCGGTGCCAGGCGCACGCACTTCACACCTTGACCCCTCCCCCTCCCCCACCCCACCCATCGCCCGTGGGCGAGGCGGGGCAGGGCGCTCTAGAAGGAGGTCAGCAAGAACGCCACCTCGACGCGTCGGGCTTGGCCAGATTTATCATCGCGTTTTCAAGAACCGCAGAGCAGATACCCCGGGCGGCGGCTGAGGAGGGGGAGGAGGAAGGAGCAGTAGTGGAGGAGGACGAGGACGAGGACGAGGACGAGGACGAGGACGAGGACGAGGACGAGGACGAGGAGGAGGAGGAGGAGGAGGAGGAGGAGGAGGAGGAGGAGGAGGAGGAGGAGGAGGAGGAGGAGGACGAGGAGGGGCGGTGGTGGGGGAGGGTCGCGTGCCTGCAGCTGAGTCTTGGGAGAATCAAAAACACGGCGTAAGCTGCTTAAGTGCTTGGTCACTGCAGGGGGCTGTGGGGAAAGGGGTAGGGGGCGGGGCGGGGCGGGGCGGCGGGGCCAGCAGCCGGACAGACGAGCAGCCAGCCAGCAGCCAGCTACTCAGCGGGGCGGCAGGCTCCCCCCCGCCAAGTCCAAGTAGGACAGGAGGAGGAGCTGTCGGGTATAACAACAACATGAGCGACGTAAGGATGTAGCCACCCCACCCAGCCCCACCCCACCCCACCCCACCCCACCCCGCACCATCGGTCTATCTCGCTGTCTCCAGAGAAAGAAGGAAGAGGTCGGACTGCCAAGTTTATGCACTGATCCTACCCGGCCCACCCCATGGCCCGCCCCCGGCCCGCCTGTGAACTTTTCCTTGTTCTCCTTCAAGATCCCCCTGCCGCCTGACCCGCCCTGCTCTGCCCACGGCTCGGCTCGCGCTGGCCTTGCGCTCCGGGCTTGGCTGGGCTGGGCTCTGCTTTCCTCCGTGGACTGCCACCGAACCCGACCACGACCCGCCACTACAACGAGGAAGCCGCTGGCAGCGTCGTCACGCACAAAACCAGATCCTCTGTTTTGTAAGACGATACGTCGTAAGGTGCGCGATTTAAGAGAGCCGTGAGAGAGGCACGACGACGTCCAAAACGTACTCAAATCTAAGTTACATTTCGGGATACACTGGTGCCTGAACGGGCGTGCTACACGTTTAATGCGCTTGTAAAGGCACTGACACTGGCAGCACACCAGAGTTTTCATTGAGGCGGGTACTGGAACCCGGGCGCCTCCGAAAATGACAGGTGTGAGCAAGACAGATTAGCTATGGCCCGGCTCGGGCGCCTCGCACTCGCCCACGTCACGTGTCGGGTCCGGATGCGTCCGGGGTCTCTTGGCCCGCACGAATAATGAGAACTCTGCAGCACACTCCGGAAAGGGCGCTCCGTGCCATTTCGCTTGATCAGGATCAGGTGAAGGTCTTCTCAGAACGGGACCTCGCACACGGCACGTGTGAGGGAAGGGCGGGGCGGGGCGGGCTAAACCTCGACACGATCAAACCCACCCCGCCCCGCCGCCCCGCCCACCTTGTACTGTAACTGGTTCCCCACGCGCCACCGCAGCCCGCCGCCACCTCAAACTAGTTAGAACCCCCACCGCAACCCCCGCCCCGCCCCGCCCCGCCCCGGGGCCGGCGGGGGGCACTTGGAGTCAAATGTGCGCGGCGCCGACCCGACTCGAACCCTGGTCATGGTCCCCTCCACGCACACTCGGCTGCAGGTCCCCGGCACACCAGCACCGAGACGGTTTTATACCCCTACTACCCCTCCGGCCCGGCCCGGCCTCAGCTGCTTCGGGGGAAACTTCCGGGCCAGGGCGACTCAGCGACACAGCGGTTGCAGTACCCCCCCCCCCTCCCCCACACACATAAAGCAACTTATGTAAGTTGTTCCGAGAGAGAGAGAATCCTCCTATGGGTAAGGACCCCTTCCCTTCCGTATGAGCGACGGCTGAAACATCACGGCACCCCACCCGCCCTCTCCCCTCAAAACGTCGCAGGCGTTCAAAAGTTGACGCGGAGCAGGCGTGTTGGGGGAGTTCTGCCTCTCGCAGGCCGCAGGGGGGGGGGCGGGGGCGGACGACAAGGATGGGGAAATTGACCTGGAAACGGAAGAGCAGGAGAGAAACAGGGAAAAATTAGGGAAGAGGGAGTGAGTGAGTGAGTGCACTGGAAAAACTAATGTGACATGAGTCACATCAATTGATGTGACCAGTTTATGTCACATTTCACAACGCTACCAAATTCTCGGTCACGTTTGGTAATGTGACATCCGGTGCCACGTGTTATGTCTGCCTATAGTAATAACATGGAGGATGGGAAAATATGGTAACATTACGTGATGTTACCTAAACTGGTCACATGTGCACATGTGACATGTGTCACATTAGTTTTTCCAGTGTGAGAGAGACAGAGTGAGTGAGAGAGAGTGAGTAGGTGAGTGAGTGAATGAGTGAGTGAGTGGGTAAGTGTATCACTGTGAAAAATATCGTCGTAAATTTACGACATTTTTTGTAATTTTGATTTACAAAATATGTCGTAAATTTACGACTGCCCATTCTTGCTCGTCGGTCAATGCCAAGTCGACAGAGAGTGCTTGTAAATTTACAATTTCAAATTGTAATTTTACGACTTTTATCATGGAAAATTTTTCCGCAACCCTTACGAGTATTTTTCACAGTGATGTGTATGTGTGTGTGTGTGTGTGTGTGTGTGTGTGAGAGAGAGAGAGAGAGAGAGAGAGAGAGAGAGAGAGAGAGAGAGAGAGAGAGAGAGAGAGAGAGAGAGAGAGAGAGAGAGAGAGAGAGAGAGAGGCGCTATTTTTCTCGCGCGTCCTCCAAACGGATGGCAACGTGCCTTTACCCGCGCCCCCCGGCGGGGCAGCTAAACGAGCCCCTTCCACAACGTATGACGCCCGCCCCGCCCCGCCCGAGCGCGCGTTTGAGACCGTGTTTTTGCAACACCCCTCCCCTCCCCTCCCCTCCCCTCCCAACTCCCCGTTCCGGGGACGCCGCGCCGCCTTCTTGTCGTGTAAACAAATGCTCGCCGTGTCTGCGTGCACAACCTCGGTCCCTACCAAAGCCCCTCTCTCGCCGGAGCCGCCCCCGGAGCCGCCCCCGGAGGAGGAAAAGCAGGCCTCGCACCAGGCAGAGGCGTGTGTTTTGAGAGAGGGGGCGGGAAGGGGGGCGGCAGCACACACTTCCGGGGAGAGAGAGTTGCCGATCATGTTGTCGATCGCCGTCCCCTATACCATTTTATCGCTACCCCCAAAGTCGGTGCGGCGCGGCGTCCAGACTGTGTGTCGTTTGATACGGGGAGGTTGATCATAAACGAATGTAGGCCACTTCCCCCCTCCTCCACTCCAACTTCTCTCTCTCCCTCTCTCGCCCCCCCCCCCCCCTCCTCTGCCTCTCTCTCTCTCTCTCTCTCTGGCTCGCTCCTCACTGGTATAATAAAGGGAGGATATCCAACCCTTAAAAGGCACTAAACCTCCACAGGCATTACAGTGTATGTTTTTTTCTTTTTCCGAAATATTTCCATCCTATGGAATAGAATTGAATTCTGAGACCTCTATTCGCAATCCAAGCAAAATTCCGCGTCAAGCTAGTCCACATGTGATTTTGTCTTAAAAAATATTTTTCTTTTTTTATTCCTTTTTTCTTTGCTGACAGCTTTTCTGAATCCTATCATATGTAGGATAGTTTGTAGCGGAATTTTGTGAGGAGCACGGAGCACGGTAAAAACGAGTCCTGGGATTCCCAGAAGGCGGGTAAGAATCCCAGTGGATTCCCATCAAGATCATCTAAAGCCAGGTAAAAATAATATTCCCCGGGACTCTACTAGTTTCCCAGGACTTGTTTTGCGGCGAATACGATGATGTAACCTAGAATGTGATTGGTTTACTGACACAAAAAATATTTTGAAAAAAAAAAAAAAAAAAACGCTTTTCACACCTCCCAAACGGGTTTAGCTAGCGCCTCCGCCCCCCCCCCTTTTTCTTTACTACACTGGAAAAAAAAAGGTGCTATATAGCACCTAGCACCCTTTTTGGGGTGCTGCTGCATTTTTTTGGGTGTTACTGCACTAATGCCTTTGTAAAGGCACGATTAGGGCCAAAAATAGCACCTTTGGGAGGCGATAGCGCCTTTCTAAAGGCACTATTTCACTATCGCCTTTAAAAGGCATTAGATAGCACCTTTGTTTTTCCAGTGTACTATAACTTTTGTACTCATAAACATGAAATGTACCGGTGAGAGAGCAGACTGCTCACAGCTGTGGGACTTCTTAGCCCTTTTATTTGTAGTTTAAATGTACACTCATTCAAATTTCAGTTCCAATTTTCGTGTATCTCTCTCACTCTGACTGCGAATGCTCGGACGTACCAATCACGTGTATCTACACACCCCAACGCTGCGTGCAGCTGCAGCCGCACACTCGCCGGCCGATTCAGAAGAGCGCTTTCTCGTATCTCCGTCCTTGTCACACGCACGGGTCTCTGCCACCTGCCACTAGGTGTGAGTGAGAGGGCAAAACGCTCTTCTGAATCTGAGTGCTGCCCGCTGCCCTGCTCTCACACTGCCTGGTGCTGAGGGTTCGCAGTTGGCGGCCGCCGGTCGCGCCCTGCGAGCTGCGAGCTACCCGCGCGCCCTCCACCCCGACCAACCCCATCCCCGCCTAGACAGGCATATTAGTATTCGTATCCGATCCCCACCCGCCCCGCCCCGCCCCGCCCCGCCCCGCCCCGCGGAGCATAGACCCAAAGCACAAGTCGGGCATACATCACAATTAGAGACTGGGACAATAGTCCTGACATATTCAGCAGCAGCAGCTGTAGAGACCCTCGCAGAGGTCCTGCCCGCCCGCCCCGCCCCGTGACGACCGCACGGCCTGCTTCGCCTTCCTCCCGACGCAGCAGCCTCAACACGACGTCCAGCCTCCGGGGCGGGGCGGGGCGGGGCGTCGGTCGCCCCTTCAGGCGCGGTAGAAGCCATAAAACATTACGGCAAAGAAAAGGCCACGGAAGCGAGACATCCCACCCGAGCGGGACGGCGTGGGGTGGGGTGGGGCGTGGTGGGGGTGGGGCAGTCGCGTAATGACCACTATTTCCATGAGAAAGGCCAGGGTCCGGCCGAGTGGCCGGGGGAGGGGGGGAGGGGATAGGGGGTCATTTGTTGCGTGCGCGGGGGGGGGGGGGTCCCCCTTCTTCTGGAGAGAAAGACGAGGATGTAGAGGTGGTGGGGGTCGTAACCCCCTCGTCACCTTGGAGGAGGTCGTATAATGGTCGCACCTCCAGGCCCCAGGCGTGACAGGGAGCCGGGTGGGGCGGATCTAGAGGAACGCCATGCCCCGCCCCGCCCCAGACCCGGTCCGGTCAGACATCCAGACCCAGACCCAAACAGCAGCGTTAATTAAGTGCCAGATGCTAGATAAACAGGGGCACCCCGCAGCCATGCCATACGCGCCGATGCGGACAGGGTGAGCGACGCGAACGTCCGACCAGAGCCCACCCCGCCCCACCCCGCCCCGCCCTGCCCTACTCTCTACCTCAGCCCACCCGACGAAACGGATTCAACCAGATTCAAAACGTTCCTCCGGTCTGCGGCGAAATGAATTGTACGTCGTTATTATTCGATAGCAAAGAAACGAGCGAACATATGGGAGAAAAGAAAAGTAGAAAATATGTTTGATCCAAGTAAATGAGATGGGGGAAGAGGAAGTGGCTGTGAAAGGCCTTGCCAGGTATATAGGAGATGTCGGTGGGTGGGGTGGGGTGGGGTGGGGCGGGGTGGGGCGGGACTGGGCGGGGCGGGGCGGATCGGGGCCCTCACAAGCAAACCTCTTCAAATCACTGCTGCTGTCAAAGGTCTGTCTCTCCCTCTCTCCCTCCCGCAAACCCTTACATTTCTCTATTTTCTCTCTTTGATATTTTCCTTCCATGAGGACCCATGTCATTGTGGTGCCCACTCCACTCAAAAGCGGAGAGCCTCGGGCGCCGGCCTGAACCGCCCCACCCGGCATCGCCCCACCCCACCCGCGAAACCCAATGCGGGCACCCGGGCCTGAAGGGCTCGAGCCTACAGGAGCCAGCTGCCTCATCCTGGTCTGTGGATTACTGATTTCAATTTTTTTAACTAACAGTTTTTAAAAAAAAAGAAAAACAACTCACCGTAAGTTACAATGAGATTGGTAAAAATTGCCGTCATTTTGGGAAATACCAGAACGTGAAGTTGTTGGGCAAAACATACGATAATTTCGAATTTACTTCACATTGCCAGATTTCAAAGTCTGCTAATCGCGAAAAGTTGCCAAAAACTTCTGAAGATGCAAATATTCGGACAAAAATCAGAAAAATTTAGGAAAAATCACACAAATTTAGGAAAAATTCGAGCCAAAACTGAAAAAAAAAATCAACACAAAGACTCACAAAGCTCTGTCCATGAAAATTCAGAGTAGTTTTCCCATCAAAACAGACCAACTCATTTGTAGTGAATGGGGCACACTTTCCAGTGTATTTAGAGCACAAAGTCTTTTTCCACCCCGCTGGGCAGCACCAGCGCCCTCCAGGGCAGGTGATGGGCCCTTCCGGAGCTCGTCATGCTCCACCTGCTGGCCTACGAGGTAACGGCCCCCAGAGTCCCTGGAGGGTAAAATTGGACCCCGATCGGGTCATACAGTCTATAGGCGGCGCGGGGCGGACTACGAGTATGGGACGCGCACCAGGGCGGGCCGGGCGGGGCGGACGGAGGAGGCAAAACAGAGACAACACGAAAACTGTGCACACTAACTGGCAATGTACTATTTCGTATACATATGAAATGTAACTACATAAACATGCAGATTTATGTAAGAAATCGTGCCGAATTAAGTAGAATATTGTACAAAGATCTGCATAAATTATTACAGGCAGAAAAAATGCACGAAATTAAAATTATGTACAACATTCTACATAATTCAGCATGATTTTTTACATAAATCTCGATAAATCTGCAGGGTACGGCGGGGCCACAGAACCGACCGTGCCGCTCGCGGCGTAGCCTTACGCCCCGTTTTCAAGCGTACTGAGATTACGCTTGAAATCAAGCGTAACGGGTCTATCCGCTCCTATTCGTCCTATCTAAATGTATGGGAGAATTTCTTTCGAACGCTTTATTTCAAGCGTAACGTCTTCAAGCGTAACTGTATGCTTCATTCAATGTCAGACAAATCGTACCAAAGTACACAAAAGGTAAGATAATTTACTGGTCAAGTCCTTGCCTGCTCTGAGTGTACTTGGCTAGTACGGTCTAATGAGGTACGAAGTACACCAGATGTATCTTGGCTACTGTACTTCGTACCTCAAAAGACCGTACTAGCAAAGTACAACAAGAGCAGGCAAGGACTTGACCAGTAAATGATCGTACCTTAACGTGCGTGCTTTTTTCTGACAGTGTTCAAGCATAGTAACGCCTTAGTTTTACCAGGGTGGGCATCGACCGGGCGCCTTTGTCTAGGCTTGCCCACCCACCACTTGTCCTAATAGCTCAGTCGGAGCTGGCCGGCCGACCGGGTTGTCGGCGCTCCCGGAAGTTCAAACGGCATTACGGAACGGGAAGGTGAGCCCTAATAACCGCCGGAATACAGGAAATTTGCTTGAAATTCAAAAATAAAAGTAACAGTAGGTGAACATACGTTGAATAGCTTTAGCAACATTTCTAAAGCATTGTCAAATAATGTCTACAAAAAGTTATTAGTGGTTTCGTAGTGCTTTTTTTACAATTTTATAGACGAAAGATTTTCAGACTAATGACGGGAACAACATTTTCATTATCTCTCTAAAATTTTGAAAAAAGTTAGCCTACTTGTGATGTTTAAATGTTTTTCTTACATTTGTTGTGCATTTCAGTGTATTTTGACATATTTCGCTGTGTTTTTCGTATATTTCCGTACCTGGTTTAAACCGTGAACAGCGCTTTTAAGCGCCTAATGATCAAACCTTTGTTTTATCCAGTTTGAGAAGCAGAACGTGTCCAGCATCAAGTTAAAACTACAATGACTGAGGGGCCCGGGCCTGGGCCCGGGTGGGCGGCACAGGCGATGCTCGCGCCCTGGCGGTGCCTGTCGCTGGTCGGCGGCGCCCTGGCCGTGCACCAGGTGCGGGGCTGGCCCGGCCGGCCCGGCCCGTGCACCCCGCGCAGCGCAGGACACACCTACGCGGGCATGCTCGTCGCTCTCCTCTTCGAGCTCGTGGTGAGCATATACAGGCAATTCTACATGATCGAAACAGTTAGAATTCAACCTATAGGCCAACCATCTCCAATTTTTTTCCTTAAGTGTTTTGTAAAAAAAACAACCCAAAGGGAAATTTTTTAAAGAATCAAAAAACAGCTTAAAACTACACGGAACTTTCAAAAGAAAAACTTTTTAAAAACGTCAACGCCACAGCTAAGGGCACTAAAATCTCGCGTTCTTTCCTCTGAATTCGTCTGCGTGTATTTCGGGGTCTGCAATCGCTTACCCATTTAGAGAGTACTACAAACAGAACTAAAATCTTAAAATTCCTTTGTACAAATAACCAAATATCGCTCCTGTATAGGAGCGATAAAAAAATTATTGCATTTAATTAGTAATTGCGACATAATGTGATAACTTTCGTACTTTTTGTTAAATTGAATGGATTAGCGCTCGTTTTCTGCCATAATAAAATACTATCGCTCTTTTAGAGTAGCCATTATTACGTTTGTCTGTATAAACAAAAAATCTTTTGAATCTTTTTTTTTTATTTATTTTATTTTTTTATTTATTTTACCCAGTGTGTGTGTATCGCTTTTAGGTCCATGATTGCTGCAACATGTATGAAAGTTATCGTTTTCCAGATAGCAGTGTTCGGTCTCATCAGCACGACCAGTACGAATCGCATAGCAGTACGCCTGATCAACGTCGTGCTCTCGCTCTGCCGCGCTTCGTGGCTGATCGGCGCGGCGCGGCGCCGGCGCGTGCGGGCCGACGTCTTCGAGTGCCTGCGCCTGTACGGCGCGCGGCTGCCGCTGGGCGCGCGGGGCGCCGCCGCCGCGCTCGCAGTCGCCTCCGTGGTCCCCGTGCACATGCTCATTTACGTGTGTGACATCGCGGTCTTCACGCCCGTGTTCGCGCCCGCGATGGGCCTTGCGAATACCATCACGTTCTCCGGGATGTTCCTCCTGCAGCAGCTGCAGGTGCGTTCTCGATTCTTGTGTGTCCGCATGCCTGGTTCTGTTGAACTGACGGGGCGCGCTGCTCCACAGTGGTCCGTCGCCCTCGTGCTCATGATGTACCCGATGGTGGTGGTCGGCTCGCTCAGCGCCGACCTGCGCCGGGACTGCAACCGGACCGCGGCGCTGCGCCTCAGGCAGTCCACCAGCTCGCCGGACAAGGAGGGACTGGGACCTCACGTACGTGCAAAGTGGCTCCGGCAGACGAGAGTCATTCGCCTCGCTGAGATACTTAGATTTTATATAACTAAACGTGATAATATTGTACATTCACCGCAGTAGAAATGTTCGCATCAAATACTGAAAAAACTTAAAACGATATTTTACAAAGTAGAAACTGTAAAAGAGATCATTGTCAATTTAAAACAATTCTCTTAATGCGAGATTTACAAATGACGGTAATTCACGATCGGTCTCGTTAATAAATTTACGATAGGTCTCATAAATTTGCGAAAGCCAAATTCATGCAGTTTCAATAATGACCAAAATGTTATTTTCATTTAGCAATTTTTCAATGTGGTAAAACTGTACGACATCTGTCAGGGTAAATTTTCCCTAAACCACTTATTTAAGCACTTCTAAAATTGTCTTTGCTTTCCGATACTCAGGACACCGAACCTGGGGCGGTCGTTTGGAGAGATCTTCGCCAAAGGCAACACATGCTGTACGACATCTGCATTGCGAACATCACTGTGCAACAGGTACTTGGGAGCGCGCTCTTTGAAGCCAAGAGTGAGATAATTTGCAAATCGCACACTTGTAAATTGAAGAAAGAAAGACAGGAATTGTCTAAAAGCTTGGTCGAACATTCGAAGGGGAACGACAGAAAATTCAGACACATCCACACCATAATGCGTGATGCAATTTTTACCCTTTAGGAGTTGATCGTCATGGTCGTCGTAAATACGCTCGTCAACCCGTGCTTGTACCTATCGCACAGCCTGATAGATATCACCACGTCAGGCGTGTCCCAGACAGCACTCGTGTCAGCACTCGTAGGAGTGCACTTTTTTTTCATCATCGCCATCATGAACCTCTGCTGCCAGAGGTTTTTCTCTGAGGTATCAAATAAGAATTATAGTTTAAGTAAGAGAGAAGACAGATCTATATATAGTAATAAGATTAAAAATTAAAAAAAAACCTTCTTCTTTTTCTCAGAGCTGTACTCTTAGGCAAGATTTACAAGGCGTCCTTGTGATGGCTGGGTCGGTGCGCAGTCAGGAGGCTGAGGAGGTAAGCGAGGCGCATCACAATTACACGTCGGATTCTTTTTCATCAAGAAAATTTTTGAAAGGTTACTAAAACTGAGGTATTGGTAGGTCAATATGTTTATCAGGCAAATCAACCGGCAACACGTGTTTACCGTCTGGGGAATATTTGAATTCGACACAAAGTTTACTACTACAGTGAGCACAACCGAGATTTAGTTTCGCTGTCATTTTAATACTCTTTTTAGTTATATTTGTATCTTGTTTTAGGTGATGCTGGCATCGTCTACATATGTATCCGTGTTCTACCAGAGTGGGACAAAATTCATTTAGCGAACAGCCTGTTTTAGACTTTTCCTGATGGCCGTCAGTGTTCGACAATCACACACTTGGATTTCCAGAGCACTCTCTACGCGGAGTTGCCTTCTAATTCAAGACAATGGAAAACAAACCAAATCATATTTAAAAAGGCGGCTGGCTCCACCGAGGGGCATTGGAGATCTCCCCTCTGTCTCCGGCCCGCCCGGCTCCGGGGAGTCCCAGGAGTCCACCTCAAGGCTGCTGCAGAGCCGCGCGCAAAAAGCGATTCCATTCGATTGTATTCAACAGCTGCATGTTGATATAGTTGCATTTCATATGTATACGAAAAAGAACATTGCCAGTTAGTGTGTGACGACGACTTACAGACAGGTCAACGGTGGGGAAGGGGATGCGGGAAAACTGCGGAGGCAAAGGGGCGATTGAGAATACGAGGAAGCGGTGCAATATTCAAAAAGAGATTTGTGAAAAGAAAAAAAAAATGTTTACGTAATAAAACGTGCTCCGCGCGCACGATATGGTTCTGCTGCTGCATGCTTCATTAACATGAGAGGCACATGAATGTGAGAGAATCAAAACGAAACGAAAACCGGGGCGGGAGCGCGCGCTGCACTCGACATGCGGCGTTCAGACGCGTTGCGCGCGTAAAGAGAGAGAGAGGGAGAGAGAGAGAGAGAGAGAGAGAGAGAGAGAGAGAGAGAGAGAGAGAGAGAGAGAGAGGGAGAGGATAGAGAGAGACGGGGAGAGAGACAAGAAGAGAGAGAATTAGAGTGAGGAAGCGAGAGGTCTCTGTGTAGCCAGCCGGGTATGAGCAAAGAGCTCAAATAGACTGCTAAAGTTAGTTGTGCTCCCTCCGCCCCACCTCTAGCCTCCGACTGCAGAGAAAGCAGCGCCATAGTCGTAAAGAAACAACAACGAATCCTCTCAGCTTGTCCAGAGCTGGAGCAGCAGCAGAGGCAGGGCGAGCGAGCGAGCAGGCTGTCGCTGTCTGCGTGAGAGCGAGCAGGACTGCCAACCCCGGCCTGCGCAGCTCGGCTCAGACGTGCCCAACGACGTTTCATTAGGGGCAGGTTGGTACCTCTGTCCGACTCGACTCGCGCCACACCGCGCCAGTTCTACCGCAAGCGCTGCTGCCTCTGCTCCCCGCCCCGCCCCGCCCCGCCCCGCCCCGCCCCGCCCCGCCCCGCCCCGCCCGGTGGGAATGTCACTCATCTGAATCGATGGCGAGGCACGGCGCGGGACGAGGCAGGGCGGCTGCAAAACAGCAGCGAGAGACAGAAACTTTCCGAGATAAAGTTGCACGGGCAGTTTCTGCAGGGCACAGCAAGACGCGTGCGATGCTGGAAAATACCTAACTCGACGCGACAACTTATGCTCAGGGTTTTTTTCCCCTCTCTGCTGTGTCTGGGTGCGTGTGTCATGGCCTTTGCCCGTTCCATATGCCCGTTCCCTTTAGCAAAAACGTTTTGTGTCTTCAGAAATGTAAATGATTTGCTTGATATTGCTGACATGATAGCACAACTGGTCCACTTATGGGCGAGTCCGAGGGGGAAACAACTCTGAATTTTTAGTGTACAAATTTTCTAATTTGTTTTTGCGAATTTATAGTGAAGTTTTGCTTCATTTTTTAAATTTTAAATTCTATGAATTTTAGTGAATTTTTCTGATCTTTTTTTTCTAAGAATTTTCCCGAATTTCCTCGAAAGTTTCTAAAATTTTTCTGAATTACGAAGTGTAAAAAAAAATTTCAGAGTCATTTCCCCCTCGGGCGAATCACTCGAGTGATTAGCGTGCGGCGGCAGGTCGATAGGCTGATCCCAAAGAGAAGCGTGACGTGGATTCAACGTGGATTCCACGTGGATGCGTTGATCTATCGTGGACGTGGATGAATCCACCAAAATTCAACTACTTTCCCTTTTACAAAATATCATCATAAATTTATGTTTGCAGGAAACTGAGGTGCTTGAACATTGTAACTGGTGAAAAAACTGCTTGGCAGCTGAACTTGCGACATCCCGTTGAAAAAACGTGGAATGGACGTTATTTTGTCCACCGTGGACTGATCCACCATATTTCAACTATATCACCTGGTTTTCCTGTGTTGTCGACTGTTCTCCATACGTTTCCACGATTTATGAGATAAAAGACGCTCTATGATTTCTTTATCACGTTAATGAGAATACGTTGAAATAACGTGGAATCAACGTGTTTTCCTTCACCGTGGATAGATCTACCATATTTCAACTACTTACTAATCCCCCCGTTGTTTCTGTGTTAGCGACTTTCCTGTTCCTGATTCATGGGAAGAAGGGCGATTTATGAATTTTTTCATGTTTAATAGGACTTCGTGGAAATAACGTAGAATCCACGTGAAATCCACGTGGAGTCCACGGTACGAAGTTCATAGTTCAACATTCAGAATTCAGTCACATCTTTATTTTTTATAGATGCCTGAAAACTGTCTTGTCCTTATAAAATATTATTTACAATTTGTCGCAAACAAAAGGAATCGAATTTAGACGTATTTAACGCACAAATCGCTAAGGTCAAGCCAAGGAGCTGTGTGGGTTGACCCTTACAGTGGGATCGGTTGCTGACGCTCCTTCCTCATCAGCCGCGCCGTAGGCTAATGGATATGGTACGAGACTTCCAATTCAAGGATCTCGGGTTCAACTCCAAGTAAGGTAAATAAAAATAAATGAGTAAGATTGTAAGTAAGAAAAAACTTGTCACACAAGCGAAAGTAATATCAGTCAAGGAATATTTTTATGATTTCTGACAACAATGCTCAAAAGAAAGTGAAATTTGAGCGTAGGCAAACACGTTGATTCCACGTTACATCAACGTTGAAAAGTGGTGGAACGAAGTGTCAAATTAACGTCGCTTCCACGTGGATCATCCACGTGGATTCCACGTGACAGTTCAACGTTGAATCAACGTTACGTCCACCAAAATTTCTCTTTGGGGATGTGGATAAATTTTCCCAGAGGAAACTTCCCCCTTTTTAGAGTCGCAGAAACAAAGCCGCCCAACACCGCTCGCGCCCTTTCGTGTTCGTCTCGACGACTTTATGCCGTGGGTAGATGAGCGCATTGCTGCATTTACGGCTGTCCGCCTTAGGGACAAGGTAGGCCACGCTGATGCCATATATGCCATGAATGGCATTTATACCATGAATGGCATACGTCAAAAAATGGACACGAAGAGGGGGGGGGGAGGGAGGGAGGGGGAGAGAGAGAGAGAGAGAGAGAGAGAGAGAGAGAGAGAGAGAGAGAGAGAGAGAGAGAGAGAGAGAGAGAGAGAGAGAGAGAGAGAGAGAGAGAGAGAGAGAGAATTTTGACTGGGAGATGGGCAGGAGCAAAGCTTTGCGGGGTCCAGTGGAGCGGATCCGAGGGTTGGCTGAAAAAAAAAGGGGGAAGAGGCGGGAAATTCAAATTCAAATTATCCCGGAGGTCGACACCAACACCAACACATACATACACACACACACACACACACACACCAACGCGCGCGCGCACACACGGACAAACGCAAGGAAGCACACACGCACACACACGGCGTGCGGGACCAACGCAAGAGCGTAGCACAGGCTGCACAAACACAAGGCGGTGGGCGCGCGAACCTCCGCCCTGCTGGTGTTACTGTGAGAGCTCACCCCGGAGTTCACGCACGGGAAAACCAGGAAAACCAAACCGAGTGCCGGCAGTGCGATGCGCACATGCGCACCCTTTCAACCTATACAAAAGAAGGCCGCCTTCAGGCCAGATTTGCGATGAACTGTTCGTTTTTTTAAAGAATTTTGGTCGAGGGTGTTTTGCCTTACGTGCTGCGCAGTAACGAGCACGTGGTGTCCCCAAGGGGGAAACAACTCTGAATTTTGGTGTACAAATTTTGTGAATTCACAAACATCAAGTAAAAATTCCAGAAAATTTACAAAAAATTAGGAAGATTCTAAAAAAAGAAAAAAAAACCTTCAAGAAGTCACACAGCAAAATTCACAGTCCACTGTGCACTGTGGTCCCTTTGACTCCGCACGCGTTCAACTGTGTGTCCTCAAAGTTTGACGTTTGTCGAAGGTGCCGAAATTGACGATTTTCGGCATCGTGGTTCGATGACCGACCTACAGGCTGACTTTGCGGTGGGCCCTGCCTCCCAAAAGGGCGCAGAGGGAGGCAATAAGAGAAGTCAGAAAACCTGCGCCGACCCACAGCGCAGCGACCCCCAGAGCCTTGCAGGTAGGCACCCGCCAAACGAGCGCGTTGGGGTTGCCTACCCAGGCGCTTCGGCCGCCGCCGTCAGCGTCTTGCCGATGTCGGGACGTTCTCTCGCCCTCTCCCCTACCCCTTTCCTTCCTCCTCCTCTCATCACCTGGCAGCCCCTCTCCGCCTACCCAAACCAATGAGTGTTTTGTGCTTTAGATTTTTTGTGCAGTTTCTCGCAAAACGAAAAAAAAAGAAAGAAAGAAAGAAATATATTATTATTGCGAATTTCCCATGATGAATTTTTCACGGCGCACGAGGTTTATTTTCAGCAGGGTGTTATCCGAAGGGAAGGTTCCTGCGCCATTCCCATGCGCATAACTCTGCTGGCCGCCCCTGCCAGGACCCTTTGCCCCGCCCCGCCCCACCCCACCCCTCCCCTCCCCACCCCGCCCGTATACCAACCCGCGCCACAAACAACGACCCGCCCCACCCCACTGCACTCCTCCCCCCTCCCTCCCTCAACCTACCCCTACCTGCTGCTGCTGCTGCTGAAGGATACCTCCGGGCACCTCTCCAAATTAACACGCAATACGTGAAAGCGCGCGGGTACTGGGTACCTTAGGGACTGCTTTGCTTATACCGTAGAGCTCTGTAACGACACCGAGTTATAAATCTACGAGCGCTTTCGTAAATTTACGACGGCAAATTCTTACACGTCAAAGGAAACTAAGTCGACTCATGGCGTCATAAAATGATCGTAACAATACAACTGAAAGTTGTAACTTTACGAAATTTATCATGGAAAACTTTCCAGAAACCCCAACGAATAGTTTTCACAGTGATGCCAGGAGGAAAGTGGGTACAAATACTATGGGCCCTCATGAGTCGCAGCCGATCTGAGAAAACACAATCCATCATATTTGTAACCAGAGGTGCAACTATTATGGCAGAGTCGATAAGCTCCGATGACAGTCTTGATTCTTATGGGGGCACGTATAGTAATCGCACCCCTTCTGACCGGGTACTTACACGGGTACTCACTCTCAAAACATGCTGAGAGGAGAGGGGAGGTGAGATGGAGTAATGGGGGTGCACGCGGTACGTAGAGCCTCTGAGTGTGTCTGTAAATATGTGAATGTGTGTGTGTAAGTGAGAGAGAGAGAGTGTGTGTGTGTGTTTCCTACAGGAACTTCAAAAATGAACTGCGACGACGGTATACGCGGCATATTTTTCATTTCCTCTGCTTGGGGTAGTAGCACAGCAGCAGCGCTCGACACCTGTTCCTGCTCATTTCTTCGGACGGAGAAACAACAACAGCAGCAAACAACAACAACAACAACAACAACAACACCAACAACAACAGAGCATGACGTCACACACTCACCCGCTTGCGCGTCTCGTAGTCCAGGGCGCCGGCCACGTAGATGGCACCCGTCATGTTCTTGACGGCGAAGGCGCCGCCTATGTTACCGCTCGTGATCTCGTATCGAATACGCGAGGCTGCAATCAGAAAAAAAAAAGACACACTCGTCAGAGACACTCAAAAGACAATCAGGTTTGTTTATAGGGGATTGCGCAGCTCACTGTTTTTATTTTCCGAAATGATACAAATAATTTATAGCAAATTTTAGTCTACATCATTGTATGAAAAACATAGACAATACCGAGGGGAAAACAACTCTAAAATTTTCGTAGACGAGAAAAGTTCAGAAAATTTAGAAAAGTTCAGAAAAATGAAGAAAAATTCAGGAAAATTAACACAAAAAAAAAGTTGCTAAAATTCAAGAAGGAAAAAAAATAGTCACAATATTTGTACTCCGAAATTGAGAGTTGCTTTCCACTCGAGAAATCTTCAGGAAAAAAAAACTATGTAACTTTTTTCCCCCCAGTGTTGAGGTGGCGAGGGTCTGGTCAAGTGGGGGGCAGGCAGAGCAGGGCGCGCGGCGGACTGTGGCGTGGCAGTGGCTGTCGCACCTGCAGCAATATCTGTCAGAGCGGGCGGGGCGGGGCGGGGCGGGGCGGGGCGGGGCGGGGCGGGGCGGGGCGGGGCGGGGCGGGGCGGTGTCGCGCGGCTGCCAGCGGCAGGACCACCCCGCAGCAGCAGTGCGCCTGCACACTGTACCCCGCCCCGCCCCGCCCCGCCCCGCCCCGCCCCGTTTGACTTGTTATAAGCCCCTTTTCTTTCGCGCGCCCGCCCCGCCCCGCCACGCCCCACCGCATGGACCGACCAATCCCCTTCATTATACAGGCTCCTGGTTTGCACCATTAGGGACTCGGCGGGAAAGGGAAATAATTATGAGCCGGCTGGAGCGCAACCCGCCCCGCCCCACCCCACTCCGCCCCGCCCCACCCTGCCCCGCCCCGCAGATTGGCTACCGCAGACTGGCGCGGACGGACAAGCATTTCACCCGAGAATCAGCCGCGTGTTGTAATTAAAACTAAATGTTGATGAAGGTCGGTGCGGAGCGGAGCTTGCGCTGTCCGTCGCGATAACGCGGAACTCGCTGCGGCAGGGTGCGCCGCCCTGGCCCGCCGGCGTGACGGTAACGCTTCGCTCATCCGTCAGCGATGGCGTTTTGGCGTTGGCGGGGCGCTAGCCGCTGCTGCAGTCGGACGAGCTGCTGCTACTGCTACTGGGGAATCAATATCCAGAGCACTGCTCGCCCCGCCGTGCCCTATAGGACTCCTCCAGAGTAATTTTTCTTTCCGTCTCTCCCTCCGATTTTATTTATTGTGCGCTGATCGTAATTTAATTTTGTCGCCAGATTGTGCTGGGCGGTGCGTGGCGAGTTGGGGTCGGGTGGGGTAGGGTGGGGTGGGGTAGGGCGGGGCGGGGTAGGCCGGTACTGCTGCCGAGGCCAGCGGCCAGGCCAGTCCGGCGAACAAGGCACTGACAGCGGGCACGGCACCTCTGCGACCCGCCCCGCCCCGCCCCGCCCCAGCCTCACAGAGTACGAGACGATTTTCTCTCCATTTCGCCGAGACAAGTGACAACGCGCGCTGGGGGTGTTCCTCACTGGGCCGGGGGGGGGGGGGGCGGGCTGGCCCGGGCCGTCCCTGAGCAGAGGACGCAATTTCAACGGTCCAAAAGTCTAAGTCCCTCCGCCCAGCCCCGCCCCGCCTCGACTCACCCGGCCGGCCTCGCCCCGCCCCTGATTCGTTATCGCTCTGCGCGCGACCCTTCAGCCAGCAAGAAGGGCAAGGCCAGACTGTTAGTCGCTCCTTATTGGCGCCCTGCTCCGCCCTGCTCCGCCACGGCCGCTCTTCCACCCTAACAGTGCCCTCCTGCACGACCCTCTGCTGCTGAGCCTGTTGGGAGGATTAGTGCAGAGACCTTCTACACGGGTCCAACAGAGAGAGAAGAGAAAAATCTTCAATATTTCCAAAATGAGGAGCGCATAAGATTGGCATAGAGTCTCACACGGTGCGCCTGCCACAAACCCTGCCCCGCCAATTGTCACCCTACCAGCAGACGACAGCCAGGAGGTGAGCTATACCGATGAAGTGGAGTAGGTCACTGCCACCGAGTGTGGGAGGGTGAGGGAGAGGCCGGGAGGGGGGGGGGGGGAGAGAGACAGAGACAAAAAGAGTGAGACAGACAGACAGACAGACAGACAGACAGACAGACAGACAGACAGACAGACAGAGTGTATGACAGTCATACTAGGTCGAGGAGTCTTCAGTTTCAAACGAAATGCGACCACGGTGTAGAGTACCTTAGCCCGGGTACTAGACTACAGCATCCGTCGCCGCCTGCCAGCAACAGTGCTTTTTCGTGCAGTTTTTAAGACCATTCCGCACGAAATTCACACATTGTCAAGAAAAAGGCAAGAAAACACAAAAAGAAATCCGAAAATATTAAGGAAAAATTAGAGAAGAGAAAAATAGTAAAGGTCAAGAAAAAAACAAGGAAAAAGATATTTTAAAAAAATCAGGAAGAAGCAGAAAAATTGGTTCACGATCGATTTTGTAGTAGTGAAGTAACCCTCAGTTAGATCAGCGTTAGACACAACACATTTTTTCCCCACTGTCAGGCACTGTACATTGGGAAAAATGTTTGATTGCAGTCAGAGTACATATAGCCATTAAAAAAATTCAGTCGCCATAACCGAAAGGTCCATCCCCGCAGGACTAAAAGTTTGATGCCTAGGGACTACTTAGACGGGGATCGAACTACAGTTTGATCGCTGCAACCCAATATTTTTTTTGGTGCAACACGCATATGGTCTGCCACGGCCGGTCCCGCCCCGCTGGGCCAGCCCGCCCGCAGATGGCGCTATCGGCTCAGCGCAGCACGGCACTGCCATCCCGTCGATATCGAGATAATTTTAAAATAATGATTCCGCGCGCCCGCCCGCCCGGGATCAACTAATCCCACCGCCAGGATTACGCGCGCCGCCTGCCGCTCATTCATTACGTCGACTGTTTCCATTTATTTATTTTTTTTGTACTTTTTTATTTAGATTTTTTTTTCCCCAGCCGATCTGCGGCTTTGAACGCGTTTGCTACTGCTGCTGCTGCCGCTCGCTGCAAGCCTCCCTCCCTCCCGGGCGCCTGCAAGCTCGAGGGTAGGCAACGCGCCCAGCACCACTGTCCGGCGGGCAGCCTACCCACTGCTCCACAGGGGCTCCGGCCCGGCCCGCTCCGCTCCGAGGAGAACAAGACACAGCGAGGATAGTGGCACCGAGGGGGGAGTCACTTCGGAAAATCATAGTACAGCCCCCCCCCCAAAAAAAAATTAAATACAAATTAAAATATTAAAAAAAACACCAAGAAGAAAGATAGAAAAAATAACAAAAATAAAATAAATTTGGAAAAAATCAAAACAAAATAACAAAGAGATCAAAAAAATCGTAAGTCATAGAAATCATTGTACACTTTTTGCATGAGTGACCCACCTACCCCCGGAGTTGGTGCTGTGTGCGCTTGCCCATCCTCCTGCCCTCTTCCTCTCCCTCCACCCCCAACCCCCCTTTCTCTCCCCCACTCGCTCCCACCTCCCTCAGTCCCTCAGTCTCTCCCTCTCTCCCTCTCTCTCTCTCTCTCTCTCTCTCTCTCTCTCTCTCTCTTCACCTCCTCCGCTGGGACAGCGGGTCCTCTGCGATTCACGCCCACTGGAGCGCGAGTCTGAGAGCATCGACAAGGCTGCCGCCGCAGCCTCCGCGGGTACAAACACGACCCCCCTCCCTTCCCCCTCCCGATGTCGCACCGCGTATGGGGTCTGAGAGAGACAGAGCGAGCGAGCGAGAGGAGAGAGAAAGATGAAGAAGGAGGAATAACGTGTGCCAACGCTTTCGAACAGCTCGATGGGGAGCGAGAGCAGCAGGTACCTCGACGCGCTCCCGGAGTGAAAAGCGCCCGGGAACCTTACAGTCGGAGCTGCCCGCGCCGCGCCTGCACGGGCGGGGCGGGGCGAGGCGGGGCGAGGCGGGGCGGAGCCAGCAGGAACGCTCGGTGGAATTTAACGCTCGAGGAAACAGAGGGAAAAAGGGATAGTTATAGGCGGGAGAGTGGGGTCCTTTTGAACAAAAAGCAACACCCGGCGGGACGTGGCGAGGGCGTGGCGCGAGCGCTACGAACAGAACAAACGCTCGAGCGCTCGCGCGACTCGGACAGACAGGTGACGGCGGCAGGGCGGCAGAAGGAGCAAGGAGGCGGCTTCACGCCTCACACTCGCTTTATTAAATCCATCTGGACTGAGCGCTCCGCGAGCTCCGGAGTCTCGCGCCACTTTCTCTTGCACAGCCTCCCATATTGTGTACAACTTGCTTTTCACGGCCCAGGCCATCGCACGAGGAGTGAGAAAGAGAGCTAGATAGAAGGAGAGAGAAAGGGAAGGGGAGAGAGAGAAAGAGAGAGAAAGAGAGAGAGGGAGAGCGAGAGAGAGGCGGAGCGGACTGTGAGAAGAGCGGAATCTAGTGCGATGCGACATCAGTCTTACGTCACTTCGCTACTGTCTCCCCGCCTCACGCCCCGCCCCGCGCTCCGCGGCGCTAAGGAGCTTCCAGCCTCAACTCAAAACAAGTCGGTAACTGTGTTAGTAACCCTCTCAGCACCCGCAGCCAGCGACACCTGCGGAACCGAGCGCGCAGAGGAGAGAGAGAGAGAGAGAGAGAGAGAGAGAGAGAGAGAGAGAGAGAGAGAGAGAGAGAGAGAGAGAGAGAGAGAGAGAGAGAGCGAGAGAGCCGTAAGCAGAGCCAGAGGTGAGGGAGAGAAGGAGGGTGCTAACTTTGTCCTTACGACCGCTGCGTACGCTGCGTCACCGTGTCGTGCGCGCGCGTGTATGTTCGAGCAGGCGGAGATATACGTCATGCAGGTCTCCCCCGCGGGGGCGGCGCTGCCGCGTGGCGTGGGGGGCGCATCTTTCACAATCCGCCGAGTCCCGTCGCACACGGAAATGGTGAATCATTGCGCGCCAAACCGGTTTTTCTTTAAGACTTTCCCACTGGAAAAACAAATGTGACACGTGTAACGTCTGTAACGTGGCATGCCTTTCTTTTCGTTCTTTCCTAAATATTAGCGTGGTGTTATAGCTGCATTCATATTTCTAAGTGTACTATCGTTTCCGGCGTAGAATTTCGATTCCAACGTGCAACAACATATGATAGGATTCTTATTGAGGGATACCACATGGTATAGAAAGACGCAGAAATTCATCGACACTGCTGTATCTTTGTTATCCTTCCTCGTGAAACCCTATATCATGTATGCTCGCTCGAACCGTAAAATGACGGTGACCTCGGAATTTGAAAATATGTCGCTAAGATAGAAGATATTGACGAAAAAAAAAAACACATTAAAATGCGTCACACCATAAAACGTGACGCATAATGTCACATCTCTTTTTCCAGTGTGCGCGGGCCCCCGTGTGACGCGGCGAGGTGTTGACTTCTTGTCGGAACATCTCTCACATTATTTATATTCCGTTGACAAAATTCTCTAGTAGCCACCTTGTTCATCTTGTGTTGTCTTTTCCCTCCCCTTTTTTTCAGAGTCATAACGTCGTACACATCCGTATAAGCACGCACAATAGGACCGGCGCGGGGAATCCAGGAAGGCGGAGCGAGCGGCGAGCGGGGACGGGATAGGGGAGGGGGGGAGGGAGGAGGGGGGGGGGAATCTCGAGATAAAGGTGATGAGACGGTAGGGGGGGGGGTACACTACTACTGGTGGGGGCCACGAGAAAGGGGTGCGCTAGCGCAAAGAGGGGCGGGGCGGGGCCGAGCGGGGCCGGGCGGGGCAACCTAATTTATCATTTTTATTATTCACAAAAGAACGCCGCGGCTCTGCCGGCGCCTCCTTCAGCAGCGGACGACCCAACGCGCCCCGCCCCGCACCCCGTGTGACAGCCCCCCCCCCCTCTCTCTCTCTCTCTCTCTCTCTCTCTCTCTCTCTCTCTCTCTCTCTCTCTCTCTCTCTCTCTCTCTCTGTCGGTTATTTCGAAGAGCAAAACCTATCAGCAGCGCATAGCACGACGCAGAGAAAGATGGCGGCGACCGAACAAACACTGCACCAACACTCCCATCATACTGAAAATGGAGCAGAGCGATGTCTTGCGCGCTTTATGGGGAGAAATATTTTGAAGCAAACATAACCTCTCCTTTTCTCAGGAGTGCGAGATTCGGTGGTCACGCTCCATTGGAGCGATATTTTTAAAACCCCACACTTTTTGAGTAATAAGGTTGGAGAATCTCCCTCCTTTTCAAGCCCGATTTCTAGCCTAAACCTCACTGAATCAGAGTGGCGAATTTTTTAAGACTCCCTGAAAAAAATAAGGAAAACCAATCCGACCTGCTCAACACGAACTCACCAAATTCTTATGAACCTTTTTTCATTCACATAGCCACAGATTTAAGTTATCATGCTCTATTTCCGAATAGTTTTGTGTCCAACTATGAACAAAACATATTGACTAGTCACAATTTCGTTCATAGTTGCACGTAAAATTATGCGTAAATAGAGAATGTTTACAGGTATCCGGTAGCTGCATATAAAGAAAAAGGTTCATAAGATTTTAGTAAAAGTGAGCAGAGAATAACAGACGCAGGGCAGAAGGGGGGCGGCTGCGGCACTTGACTTTCCCTCTCCACTCTCGAGTCGGCTCAGCTTTCGCCTCGTCGGTCGTCGTGGCTGCGACTCCACACTTCATTCATCTCAGGGACTGGGAGGGAGAAGCGCATAAGGACCCGGACCGGCGCGCGGCTGCTGCTGGCGACACCACGACGTGTGCCCTCGCGTCTCTCTCTCTCTCTCTCTCTCTCTCTCTCTCTCTCTGCAGTCCGGTCACGTCGACGGTATGGCCACCCTAGGCAAATTATTCCCCGCCGCTAGCTCAGCGCAGCCACATGCCTCAAGACCGATAACCGGGGCGTGAGTGGTGGAGAGAGCGCCTGAGCAAGCGAGGGAGAGAGGGAGAGAGAGGGAGGGAGGGAGGTAAGGGGAGAGGGAGGGAGGGAAGGAGGGAGGGAGGGAGAGAGAGAGAGAGAGAGAGAGAGAGAGAGAGAGAGAGAGAGAGAGAGAGAGAGAGAGAGAGAGAGAGAGAGAGAGAGAGAGAGAGAGAGAGAGAGAGCTAGAGCTAGAGCTAGTGGCGAGGATGAAAAAGAGAAGTCTCTCTCTCTCTCTCTCTCCCTTCTTCCCCTTTCACTCTCTCACTCTCTTCGCGGGGCTGACCGCGCGGCCCGCCGGCCCGCCGGAGGGAGATAGGGTCCCCGATAAATGGGGTTATTGGAGGGCAATAAAACACCGCAGTATGTCTAAGATTGGGACGGGGAGGGGGAGGGGGGGGCAAAGCACTCTCTCTCCCGTTGTATGTTACCCGGCGCCCTTGTGTCCTGCCTGCTAACATCAGGTCGCCCACGCCTTCTCTCTCAGGACAGCGGGCGGAGGGAGGGAGGGAGGGAGGGGGGGAGAGAGGGGGAGGGGGAGGGAGGGAGAGGTCGTGAAAAGAAAGCCTTCATCGCGTCCCATTTCCCGCCTGTCAAACCGAGTGCGCCGCGTAGCTGCCCCGCCCCGCTCCGCCCCGCTCCGGCCTCCCTTTTCCACTCCAAAGAAGTGATACATCCCCATTTTGTTGAACCATTTCCCTTTTTCAATAGTCGCAAATAAGTCTGCGATTCCCCCCCGTTGCGGCAGCGGAAGCGAAAAAGGAGGGAAGAAGGGGGAGGGGGGGGTTGGGAGGAGGGGGGGGGGAAGGTCACGGTTGACGTTTTTCCTCTATAAACCTGCGACGATGACAAAGTAAACACGTCGTGTTTTCACGGTGTACTGTGACTTAGGAAGCCATAAGATTGGGCGATAGACAAATTAACTGGAAAAAAAAAGAGAGAGAAAAAAGAAGAAGAAGAAGGAATGAGGACAAGAACGATGATGAAAAGATGGTAATCGAACAAGGGGGCGGGCGAGGGTCTTTTGGCCGTCCCCCGGGCCCCGGGCCGCAGATGGAAAGCCAACAACCAGCGGCGGCCCGGCCCGGGGCCCGGGGCAGCGGACGCGTGCTCAAGGCAGTGCCATCATCAGCCCGCATCAGGCCGGGCGCAGCGAGAGGAGCTAGATAGAGCACAGGCACAAAAAAAAACTGAGAAAATGCTGCTGCAGGTTTGCAAAACTACACAAAACATAAAAAAAACCACGCAGGTTATTGCTATACTTTTCGTTTTGTTTCTCGGCGCCCTTGCTCAAAATTTATCCTTCCGGTTTCCTCGCGGGCGCTTTTGCAGCCCCTCCCGACCCCCATGAGGGGCCACCCTCTCTCCCAAGGCTGCGCGGCGAGGGGCAGGGCGGGGTGAGGTGGGGTGGGGTAGGTTGAGGTGGGGCGGGGTGGGGCGGGGCGGGGCTTGAGCGCGCTCAGCGAGCCTCTGAATCACCGCGAGAAACATTTTCGAATATTCCCTCCTCGCTGGCCTAGAGATGGTGCGGGATGGAGCGGGGTACGGGTGTGGGTGGGGGACAGGAAGCCGGGCGGGGCGGGGCGGGGCGGGGCGGCCGCGCGAGTTAACCGTGGGACTGAAGTCAGGCCCAAGGCGCGCCGGTCGCCATAACTCGACACATCCGCCTGTGAGCCTGCTTGCGCGCTGCGTGGCGGGGCGTGGCGTGGCGGGGCGTGGCGGGGCGTGGCGGGGCGACCTGTGCGCCAAGGCCAAGCGCAGAGCGAGTCCTCTATACAGCAGCCACGCGTCTCCGAGCGCCGCGAAATCCCCGTTAAGTAAACTTGGGCGTCGAGAAAGCAAAGTGCGTGGTAACGATTTTATTGACGAATCCAAGAGAGAGTAACCAAAAAAATATATTAAAAAAGAAAATGCCATAGAAAAGTAAATAAATATAAGACGACAGGGCTTGCCTCAGGTACGACGGCGTTTCGCGCTGTCTCTGCACCTTACGTATCCAGTCCAATCTCGCCTGGCCTCAGGGCTAGGGTCGGGGCACTCAGTGGATTCCACGCCCCGCCGCGCCTGGCCCCACCCCCACCCCACCCCACCTCACCCCGCCCCGCCTCGCCCCACCCCGTCTGCCCAGCGTCCAGTTTGCGGCTAAGAGCTGGCAATGGAAGCTCCCGCCGTCTGTCCTAAGTTAGTTATTAGAGCGACGCTGAAGAGAGCCGTACGGGCGGGTCATGCTGCTCACCCAGAAGGGACAGCAGAGAGATGGAGTGAGAGGAGAGAGAGAGAGAGAGAGAGAGAGAGAGAGAGAGAGAGAGAGAGAGAGAGAGAGAGAGAGAGAGAGAGAGAGAGAGAGAGACAGAGAGCGGGGAAGAGAGAGAACGCGAGGAGCCAAACTCACTGTTCCACAAGAGCCGGTCTGTCAAGCTAGAGAAATGGCAGGTAATATATATACGAGTTCGCTCTGCAAAAGGAAAATAAGAAAAAATAATAAGACTGGAAGGATAATAAAGCGTCGGGCCGCGCGTGCAGCCGGGTGAACAGCGAGCACGTGCCTTTACAGCCCTGCTGGCGCGGCGTGGCGGGGCGTGGCGGGGCGTGGCGGGGCGTGGCGGGGCGGGGCGGGGCGGGGCGGGGCGGGGCGGGGCGGGGCGTGGCGGGGCGGGGCACGCCCCTATAAACCGATACAAGGTGAGCGCTGCGGAGGAGCGCCAGCTCCTGATTTACAACCAAATTGCTGCGCGTCCGCGGGGCGGGGCACAAAAGTAGAGAGGGTTGGTCGGCCATGCTATCATCGGTCTAAGAATCTTTGAAACGTGGCGAAAAACGCTACTACAAGGCGTGTTTGGAAAAAAAATATTGAGCCACAGTTTTGGCCAAAATTTCGGGTGTTAAAGCACACTGTAAATGAAAAAATTGACACTTGATGACACACAGGGTGGTGACTCTTCTTTTAACCGAAAGAACTGTCTCAAACCATTATAAAAGTCCTCCGATTTTTTTGAGGGGGGAGGGGCGGTGAATTGCCAGAATTTGTTTACACTAGAGACGACCAAGTACTACTTAGTAAGTAGCCCTGTGCTGGAACGAAACAATGAATATCTTATTTGGAAAAAAGAAGCAGAAGTTTTTGAAAAACTTTATTACTGCTGCAGTAAGCTTGTTTCAAAACTCAAAAGTTTTGAAAAAAAATACAAGAACCTTCATAAATTCACGTAAACCAGCGCCTCGTCAGTCCAGCCAAACCCGTACCCGCGCTGCTCCGGGTTGCCGGGTGGAGAGGTTGCACCGAGGCCTTAGCAGCCTTCGGGACGCGGCCGCGGCCGGCCGCGGGCGGGGGCGGGCGGAGGCCGAGGCCGGGACAGGGCCCGTGGACCCGCGCGCTACCCTGGAGCACACCCTGGCCGCCAGCATCTCGGCCGCCAGGGCGAAGACTGACGAGCCGAGGCCGGCGGCGAGCAGAAAGAACGCGGGGCCCATGTCACGCATGCCGATGGGCCTCGGCCCCGACTCCCGGTCCCTCTCGTGCAGGTCCAGGCGGCCAGTCTCCTCCCGCAACCAGTGCACGATGAGCCCGGCGTCGATCACCCTGGCCATGGCGCGGCGGATGCGCTCCTCGAGGCCGCGCACGCCGCGCACGGCGATGATGTGCGAGAGCAGCGCGCTGTGCCGCAGCGGCAGCACGCGCAGCCGCCCCGTGCGCCGCAGCCAGGCGGGCACGTGCTCGCCCAGGAGCACCAGGCCGTGGTCGCGGTCCCTGGCGGCGGCCACGAGGTCGTCGACGATCGCGTCGTACGTGACGAGCCGCAGCGCCCCGTACGGCGCGGTCCGGAACAGGAGCAGCGAGGCGCGCGCCGGCAGCCCGAGCGCCTGGAGCTCCCGGAGGTCGCGGACGTCCCCCGGCGGCTGCAGGAGCATCTTGAGCAGCAGGCCCTGGTAGGCGGCCGTCACCACGACGCAGGCGATCAGCCACACGCCCATGACGGGGTGCCGCGCGGTCCCGGGCGGCGGCTGCCCCAGCAGCGGTGCGAGCGCGCGCAGCAGCGCGGCCAGCGGCCGGCCGTAGCGGTAGGACAGCGCCGCGGCTACGCCCAGCACGCCCAGCGCCGTCGCCGCCCACAACTCGGCCGGGAACTCGGCCGTGAGCGCCCGAAGCGCGCTGCGGCCCCGGAGACCCGCGGGCACCGCGAGCACCACGTCGTACAGCCTCAGGCAGAAGAACGAGTCCATGTCGGCGACCGGCCCCGGCAGGAAGGGCCACTTGCCGACGACCATGTCCGCGCGGCAGGAGACCACGTCCCCCCAGGGATCTTTGCTGAGCACCGGCGGCAGCCCGATCAAGTTCGCCACGAACATGGACGCCTTGCCGTGGGCCGTGGACCGCAGGTCCGGGTCCGTGGTGACGGCGCGCAGGGGGCGGGCGGGGCAGCTCATCACGTTCCGGTACGGCAGCGCCCCGCGCCGCCAGCGGCCCGGCGGCGGCAGAGGCGACCACTGGTCCACCTCTCGCGGACGGCAGCTCTCGCGCCTCGCTTTCCAGGACATGCTCACGACGGACAGCGTCGCGCCGCCATCCTGGCCGACCACCACCAGGCTGGTCTCTTGGTGGCACATGGGCCGGATGGCGGTCATGAGCTCCTCCACCGCCCTGTCCCGCGTCACCAGCAGCACGTGCAGGTACGGCGGCACCAGCCCCCCGACCAGGGTGGCGGCGAAGTCGGCGCGCGTCTTCCGGGCGACCACGACGAGGTGCGCGGTGCGGGCGTCGGCCCTGGGCAGCGCGCCGTCCGCGAAGAGGCGCGCGTCCACCAGGGCCCGCTGGAGGTCGGTCGGCAGCGCGGGCAGCAGGCCGGACGACCACCGCGGCTCGGCGTCCACGTACAGGGTGCCGTTGAGCAGCAGCAGCAGCCGGGTCACCAGGTCCGCCACGGCGGCGACCCCGTAGACGTCGTCGTCGGCGTCCGCGGCCGGGGCCGGGGCCAGCGCGGCGCGCGCGCCCGCCGCGAGGACGAGGACGGCAACGGCCAGGGCGAGGACGGACGCCATGGTGCACGACCGGCGGTGGTATGAGGACGCGTGTCTCCAGGCCAGGGGCCCCGGGCCCCGTCGCGGAGGCGACCGATTGTACGGCAGGGTGATTCCGAACGGCGTTCAGTAGTGTCCTCTCTCTCGCTCCTTATGGCCCTGCCCCATGAGTGCGACAAGGACACACAGACACGAAACCACTGTGCGGAATCAAACCCTCTAGGGCTTTATGCGGAATAACCCTACAGACATTTTGTCCACGCGTCTCTTTTGTCGGACCAATCAGGACGCGCGCAAGTCGAAGTCCATAAACGACGATTCTTATCGTGAGTTCTCTTTCAAGCGCGCACCTCAATGGAAACCGCCATCACCAATGTGCGCCGGTGGTCGACACGTGGTCGACGAACGCCTCGCGTGCGAGTCACAAGCACAAGACCGTCTTCTCCATCAGAACAAATCGAAAACTATGACCTCAATACTCGAACCAGTCTGTGACACACTATTTTTGATAAAAATACTTCTGCGTGACTTCCGAGCAAAACTGCTTTTGCGAAATATTCGTTGGGGTTACGGAAAAATTTTCCATGATAAATGTCGTACAGTTACAACTTAGTTGTATTGTCAAGACCATTTTTGTTTTTACACCATATGTGTCGACTTAGTTTTCTTTGACGAGTAAGAATCTGCTATCGTATATTTACAAATTTCCAAATTTAACACTGCGCTATAAAATTTACAACTCTGTGTCGCTCTCACAAATTACGATAAAAATTCGTAAATTTACGAATATTATCTCCACAACCCTGACCATTTCAAAAGCCCTGATCTAGGGAAGACCGGGACCAGAAAATGTCGCATCAGCCGGAGGCAACATCGAGGCATCGAGGTGAAGGTCCCAGCTCCTCAGCGACCAGGGAAGCACCGCCGCGGAGACGGTCTCCAGCAATAGCTCTATCAGCTCCGGCACCTGAGACCTGCGACCGGAGCCCCCCAACCGTTCGCTCGCCGCGTAAAATGCTCGACCGACCTTGGCGCGCCGGGGTTCATCAACCGTTGGCAAACAGGGGCCACAAACGAGCCGGAGAGGGAGCCAGAGGAGGGGGAGAGAGAGAGAGAGAGAGAGAGAGAGAGAGAGAGAGAGAGAGAGAGAGAGAGAGAGAGAGAGAGAGAGAGAGAGAGAGAGAGAGAGAGAGAGAGAGATGGATGAAAAGCGAGGAAGTGAGTGGGAGAGATAGAGCGAGCAGAAGAGAGAGGAGAAAAGAGAGATGAGGGGAGAGAGCGAGACAGACGGTCGACTGTACCAGCAGGGCTGCCAGGGCTGCGCTGCCGGGTCTCTCCCACGCAACAGAAGCGTTTCTGCAGTATCCTAGTCCCTACTCCCGGCGCAGGAGAAATCAACCATGTTGATTAGCGGCAAACCAAACAAAACAAGGCAGCAACAAACTAACTTGTGCCTCTTGATTTAATTCTGCTGGACCAGCGTCAGCCCAGAGCTCTGGGTGGGGGCGGGCGGTAGTGGCGAGTAGCACACCGCACAAGCCCTCGCCCAGCTCAAAAAATAAAAAAAGAGAGAGAGAGCAGGAATGCAGGCGACAACGAAACGCTTCGGTCGAAAACATAATGCGGTAATAATGGAGACAAACAGGGCGGCAAAGAAAAGCCTGGCGGCTGCGGCCGGCCAAGTGAAATATGATGAAGGAGAATGGAGAAGAGAGAGTGAGTCGTCAACTCTCTCTCACTCTCTCTCTCTTTACCCCGTTATACCTCTCGCTCGCAGTTTCCCGGTCCATTTTATGTTGGGTCGGGGTGTTCTAATTTACACACCTGCTATAAAGAGCCGCTGACCCGCCCCGCCCCCTCCACCCCCTGACGCAGACCAACACGCCCCTTCGGACGAGGCCAGCAGCAGCAGCACCTCATCGCAATCCATTAGGAGGGACAGCGCGCCACGGGTCTCGCCCCACCCCGCCCTGCCCCGCCTCGCCCCGCCTCACCCCTGCTGCGCGTCCCACGTTTGACAGCACGCGCGGTCGGAGGCGGGGCGGGCACACAAAGCTCAGGGCGTTCCGCTACACGGGAGTTAGTTATTGGCTCCCGAGGTGCGTTGTGGCGGAACGGGGTGAGGCGGGGCGGGGCGGGGCGGGGCGGGGCAGGGCGCACCCGGGCGTACCACCACGGACAGTATCGTCGACGTCCAGTCTCGCGTTATTGCGGGCGCCCACACGCCTCATCCTCACGATTCAATATAGCAATTCTATGAATTCCACGCGAGGAAACCCAGAAGTGTATACGACTATGTTGCTCACTTGCACTGTAAAATGCTTGCAAAGAATTGGTTCGTATTGCAAACTATTTTCTTTGTAAGTTGCAAAGAATTTTTAAGCATTGTATTACGAACTAATTCTTCGTAAGCTTACGAACTATTTCGTTGCAATACAAACAAATACTTTGTGAGAATTCTAGTAGCTTGCAAAGAAGTTCTTTGCAATACGAACACATTCTTCGTAATACGAGTATTACAATTTCTTCGTAACGCTGCAAAGAATTTAGTTTGCAAGCATTTTACAGTGTGTAAGTGCGCGAATAAAAATTCGCTCACTTATTGCAAAAAGGCGGAAAACAGATTCGCACAACATCAAGTGAACCAAATAAAACTGAAATAAAAAAAATCGCACATCTACAAGTGAGCCATATATTGTCATCACTATAGCAAACACCTATCAAAGTCTCCTGTCAAACGCACACGCGCTCCCTGGGTACGACCCAACCTAACCGCGCGCGCACACACACACACACACACACACACACACACACGTTTATAAGATGCGAAGCGTTCCGTTCGCAGATATATCATAATATTCAGAAGGCCCCGCGCGCAAGGGAGCTCAGGCCCTATAGCCCCATGCCTCAGGTCTCGCGTATACGGCATTAAAATGCGGCCTCCATGACTAATGGCCTTTGGTCTGTTCCTCCAGCCCTGGACCGGCCGCCCGCTGGGCGCTGAGGAGGGTCTCCTTCTCCTCCCAGCGGATGCGGGGCGCTGCTGGTCGCAGCACAGCAAGTCCATTCAGAAATAATCACCGCTGCTCCCGAAGGATCCTTCACTAAAAATTCAAGCGTACACCGATTCTTCTCATTTGTCTGGTTTTAGGTGATTTTCCTTGTTTTTTTTCCTTCTGATTATTTTTTTTTTGGCTGGTTTTGTTTTCCAGTGTACACTGATTGTTTTGAGTAAAGGACCCCTCGGCCTGCTACCGTGGGCGCGCGCGGAGTGCTGTAGCACTGGAACCTAGCCAGCCCAGATTTACGGCCCCAACACCGAAAATACAGAGATGCTTTTAGCACCTTTACGCCTCTTTAGTGCCTTTTAAAAAGGCACTAAACTGAAAATTTCTTTACCACCCCTGCACTCATACGTTTTTACCACCAAATTTGCTTAGTAACTACTAAACGTTTTGTTCTGTCATAAGTTATTAAGAAATTTTTTAGTATTACTAAACTTTTTCCTCGTAATACTAAACGTTTTCGTAGTACTTAATTTCACCGTAATTATAATACTAGAAAAACGTTTTGTAATACTAGAAATAAGTTTCGTAATACTAAAAAAAATCTTCATAACTTATGACAGCACAAAAGCTTAGTAGTTACGAAGCAAGTTTGGTAGTCAAAACTTAAGAGTGTGCAAAGCGGTTGGCACCTTTGTTTTTCCAGTGATCACCCCACACCGAACTTATCCCTTTTCGCGCGTGTTCCTCGATGAAGAATAATAATTATGAAAATTCACGCAGCTGCACTCTAACCCCACTAGTGACTTTTTATTTCGTAGACGACTAAAAAATTTTTAACTTTGGAAAATATTTAGTAATTACTAAGTATTCCTTACAAATTCGTAAGTATTTTACGAACTTTTTTCTAAGTAATTAAATAGTTAATATTGTTGCTAAATAAATAACTGAGAAATTGTGCTCATTACTTAGTAATTTCCTAAGTATTACTGCTGCACAAAATTTTTAGTGGTTACTTACAAAATGTACGAAAGTGGGCTGAGAGAGTGCAAAATTGTGCTACATTCACTCAGCTGCATAACTCTCCCCGCTGCTGCTGCTCTCGCAGTGGAGGATAGTCCTCCTGCCAGCGCCGCCAGCACCCACACCATCAGAGCTGTTACCGACCGCAGATAGTTGCCGCCGTCGCTGGCCTGCCGGCCACGAACAAGCGCCATTCGGCATAGTTTGAGCGGAGAAATCAGTTACGGGGAGAAGGAGAGGAGCGGGGAGGAGCTGTCAAAAACTAGCGCACTGAATCAGCAGCCTTGCGCCCCGCGCCGGACACAACGGAGCACCTGTAGCGCGCAGTACCCGCGACAAAACCCCGCTCAGCGCGGACCTGGACGAGGACACGGCGACATACCGAAACACAAACCAAACATTTCTCTCTCTCTCTCTCTCTCTCTCTCTCTCTCTCTCTCTCTCTCTCTCTCTCTCTCTCTCTCTCTCTCTCTCTCTCTCTCGCGCGCGCGCGCGCGCGCGCTCCCATTCCCTTTTCTAATTCTACCATAACTTCCCCCCTCGCCCAGCTTGAAATCTCCCGCGTGTTCTCATTTCGCGCTCGTTCTCGTGCGACAACCGGGGCAGCAGCAGCAGCAGCAGCAGGGCAGGCGACTGCTCTCTGCCAGACCAGTCCCCGGAGACACCCCGCCGCAGGCCGCAGGCCCGCAGGCAAGACGCCAACTAATTTCATGCACGGCAAGGAGGAGGGAATCTTCGGAACTTGGTTCCGGCCCGCCGTCCGCCGTTCCGCTCTTCTTTTCGTCTCTCTAAAACTTGCTAAAAGAGTTCCTTTTTCCTCATCCCCCCTCCCCCCCTCCACCCCCCGCTAACTATCCGAACCTCAGTGGCGACGCTGCCATAACCGCGCTCGCTGCACATTTACTTTTAGCCTCTTCTTTTTTTTTCTCAGTCAAGTCTCCCTCTTTTTATCTTTTTTTATTCCTTCACAACTTTGTTTATTTTCGTTTCACCCCCGCGACGAGCCCGACCCCTCACCAGCCCTCTCCCGCGCCTCTTCCTCTAGGGCGAAGGGAAGGCCTCGACTAGTGTTCATGACTCCCAACTCAACTTGGTCGTTGCGCCTGGTTATTACAGCAGCCTTTAGCGCCCCCCCCTCTCTCTCTCTCTCTCTCTCTCTCTCTCTCTCTCTCTCTCATGCCCCCTCTCTCACCTCGTCTAATGGATTCTCAATTAGCTGCAGTCTGCCTGTAAGTCGACGCCTCTTGTTTCACCCTGACCGACCTGCGGATAAACTAACACCACCCACCCTCTCTCTCTCTCTCTCTCTCTCTCTCTCTCTCCTCCCTCTCTCTCCCTCTCTCCCTCTAACTCACTCTCCCTCTCACTCACTCTTTCCCAGAAACACTACACTCGCCGTTGGCGTGATGTGTACCGTGTACCGCGACTGTGGTGATAACCATTACACTTGGAGAGCGGGTCCCGTCTGAACCATGCCAGATGAGGTAAATGCGAGGGAAGAGCCGCCAAAGCGGAGTAACAAACCGAACACGAGCTGCAGCGGGGCCACGCGAGGAGACCGACTCAATCCTCCGAAAAGCACCCGACACGTCAGATATTATGTCGCCAATCTTGCGTGTACAAATGCACCCAATACAAACGTAATCCCCATGTACACACTGCAAACCCTGGAATCCAATTTCTCACCCAAAATAGGAGAGGACACTTTTCCATGCTAAATTGGAGTGAGAATTTTTAACCTCACTCTTTTCGAGCGAGATATTTTTTAGCCTCGCTCTATTTGAGTAAGGATTTTTTAACCTCACTTAATTTGAGCATGAATTCTCACTTAATTTGGGCGAGGTCTCAAAATTCTTTCTCATAAAGGGCGAGGAAAAAAATTCTTACTCTCCAGAGAGTAATAAAATTGCCCTCAAATTCTCACTCGTGAGGGGGCGAGAATTATGACTTCTAGATTTTCAGTGCACCCTAACAAATAAAATAGAATAACCGATAACAACACAGTAACTGCGTGGTTTTAGCCGAGCAGGATATTCGTAATCCCACGCAAAACTTGCTTTTAATCCCGCTGATACACTGTGAAAAATTTCCTTGCAGATTTACGATAAATTTTGTAAGCTACGATTTACGAAGTATGTTGTAACTTAACGACAGCCCATTCTTGCTCGTAAATGAATTTCAAGCCGGTTTACACACGATTTGCAAATTGTAATTTTACATCTGCCTTTCGTGGAAATTTTTTCCGTAAACCTAAGATTATTTTTCACAGTGTAATCAAGTATAATCCTGCCCGCGCGTAAGTCCATACGCAGAAAGAGAGTGATGGCGGGGTTGGGTGAGGTGATGGGTGGGGCGGGTCAGAGGGAGGGAGGGAGGGAAGTTGAGGTTGTTGAAGTAGTTGAGGCGCGCGAGGGGCTCGCCTGTCTTGGTAAGTCCTGGACTGTACACCGTGAGGCCGCGCAGCAGCCCGGAGTGCAGTGCAACAACCGTGTCGCGGGGCGGGGCGGGGCGGGGCGGGGCGGGGCGGGGTACAACTCCATTAATCACCGCATTGCAGGCAGGCTCAACGCCTGTCAGCGGCTGGCAGCGCGGCTGCACGCTGCTTGCCCCGCGACGCGGTACGTTCTGACGCGCGGTACGTTCTGTGTGTGTACGTTCTCTGGCACAGAACGTATACGTTCCCCGAGGCGCGCGCGATTTGCGTTCTGGCGGCGGTACGCATACACAGTACAGTCGACTTTAAAATCATGAACACGGGGAAAAAAAAGAAAGAAAAAAGAGAGAGATTAGCTATGAGGGGTAATATATCAGCTCATAATATGGCACTAGCTGAGAATATTGCCTCTCTCATCTAATTTTTGCCTAATGAAGCTACTAGCGTACGCTATACGAGATCAGGCGTTTTCCAGTACAGAAAAAAAAGGCAGCTAATATTTCAAGTAGTGCCAATCAAGCTACGTTGTTTTTGTTTTCCGTGTACGCTCTAAAAAATAAATAAAGAAACACGCCGGAAAGCTTTTTTTATTTTTTTAAAGGACGAGGAAAACACAGCATCCAACCCTGATCACAACACGAGAAAGAAAATAAACAACTGGCGAGATGGGCGGTGTTTGAACGCCAGGCGAGCCACAGGGCGGGGCGGGCGGGGCGGGCGGGGCGAGGTGGGGCGGGGGACTGAGCCCTCCCTCCTCCCCACCCCGCCCCGCCCCGCCGCACCCCTGCCCGCCCGGCCCGCCCGGCGCAGTAGCGGTCTGTCCCGCAGAGAAAGGCTAGACAATGTCGTAAAACAAATATCCACTCCATAATGCAGCGAACTGGCCGGGCCCCGGCCCCGGCCCAGTACGTACGCCACCCAATAATTAATTTTCCCGCGTGCCCCGCCCCGCACGTGTTTCTGGCAGTGTAGCGCGGGAGGGACGGCACTGCACTTAACGACCCGGCCAGCAGCTCATAGTGCCGAACGCAATAGTGTGTGTGTGTGTGTGTGCTGCCGCACCGCAATATGAATATGCATCGTTTTGTTCGAAACGCGGTCCCGGCCGGTCCCGGCCACGACCAGGAGCAGGGGTCACCCCGCCCGCCCCGCGCGCCCCGCGCCACCAACAGGACTGGCTGTATCAATTGCACCGCGACCGGGGAAGAAAGGGGGGAGGGAGGGGGGGGAGTCCCCGGGACCACCATCCATTACGAGCTCAAATGGCTGGCATTTACATAAGTCCCGAAACTATCGCGCCGCCCGAACGATTCCCTCGGCGCCATCGGCACCTCAGGGCGATAAGAGATAGAGAGAGAGAGAAAGGGGTGGGGGACAAGGAGGTAGAAAAGGAAGGGGGACGTAGAGGGGGGTAGGGGGGAGGTTTACATGAAAAACTAATAGAATTCTTTTATGCGAATAGCTAGCAGCTGAGCGTTAGGCCGCATCAAAAAATTTTTTTTTTTGGGAGCGGTCCGTTTTTTGAAAGTTTATAGTCACATAAGCCCCCCTGCAAAGTTGGAACGCTGTGCGACAACGCTAACCCGGCGCGCACAGGCCTTTTGTGTCCCGGACCCAGCGGCCCGGCCCAGGGGCCTCTGGGCGACAAGTCACTTTTCAGCCGTGCTGCTCGGAGGCGGTGTGACCGAGGAACGCGGGCGGGGTCTCAAACGGTCACCTATAGGGTCTAGTTTATGTCGCGTACCTCGCCGCATCTGCCTCGTGCACCCTCGCGAGTACACCGTCAAGAGAAAGTTCGAAAAAGTCTTTTCGGGTCAGTCGCCATTACGCAGAGACTAAATTTTTGCCGAGGTTGGTGATTGTGCGCATGAGAGCCCCTTCCCTAGTACTATACGTGGCCCAAAGCGCGATCACCGCCGCCTCCTGCTTCCCTTCCAAACAGACAAGAATGTTCGAACGGCAGCGCGGCGCCGCCCGACCCGCATTTAAAGCCAGCGCGGGAGCGCGAGCCAACAGCCGGCCGGCCTGGCGCGGCTCGCCACGGCGCCGCCTGCCTCGAGCGGAAGCAGCGGGCCGGGCAGGCTGGCCGGGCCGTGGCGAGCCGCGCCAGGCCGGCCGGCTGTTGGCTCGCGCTCCCGCGCTGGCTTTAAATGCGGGTCGGGCGGCGCCGCGCTGCCGTTCGAACATTCTTGTCTGTTTGGAAGGGAAGCAGGAGGCGGCGGTGATCGCGCTTTGGGCCACGTATAGTACTAGGGAAGGGGCTCTCATGCGCACAATCACCAACCTCGGCAAAAATTTAGTCTCTGCGTAATGGCGACTGACCCGAAAAGACTTTTTCGAACTTTCTCTTGACGGTGTACTCGCGAGGGTGCACGAGGCAGATGCGGCGAGGTACGCGACATAAACTAGACCCTATAGGTGACCGTTTGAGACCCCGCCCGCGTTCCTCGGTCGCACCGCCTCCGAGCAGCACGGCTGAAAAGTGACTTGTCGCCCAGAGGCCCCTGGGCCGGGCCGCTGGGTCCGGGACACAAAAGGCCTGTGCGCGCCGGGTTAGCGTTGTCGCACAGCGTTCCAACTTTGCAGGGGGGCTTATGTGACTATAAACTTTCAAAAAACGGACCGCTCCCAAAAAAAAAATTTTTTTGATGCGGCCTACTGAGCGTGCAAGCTTTGTGGAGGGAGAGAGAAATATGGCTGAGGGAGTGGGGGCGGTCAGAGGTGAACAGCACGGTCATAAGTCTCTGCACCGCGGACCCGAGTGTGCCAATGTCACACCCTTGTAGGTGTGTGGATTCGTACAAAAAAAAAAAAAACTTTAATGTGAGCTTTATTTGTCACGTGACAACTGAAGCAATGGGGCCTCGGCAGTGTACGTCCCACCATGTGATGCGACATGTGACGCTAGCTCTCCTAGGCCTACGGCACTGCAGAACTAAGGAAAAACTGCACATGCATAACAACCCTGCATACAGGACGTCGAACTTGCTCATGCGGTGACGCATGCTCTCCTGGTTGTCTGATTCCGAAGATCGCTCTCGCACCTCCGTCCTTGTCGCTCCTATGGCGGTCCCCTATGTTGGGAGTGGCAGGGCCCTATAGGTGCGACAAGGAGGGAGGCTTGAGAACGATCTTCTGAATCAGATGGCGAGGCCTACGGCACTGCAGAACTCAGGAATAAAAACTGCACACGCAACAAGCCTGCATATCATATGGGACGTCGAACTTGCGCGTGCGGTGAAGCATGTCACTTCAGTTTCCCCATAGTACTGGTATGCTCCTCCCCGCACTGTGAAAAATAGTTGCAGGTTTGCTACCGTAAATTTACAACATTTTTAGAAAGCAATAATTTACACAATATATCGAATATCTACAAAGACTTTTTTTTTTTGACCAAAGAGCGAAAGGTGCGGAGAGATAAAAATTCGACCAGTTTCATATGTTGAACGTTTACACACGTACAAGTGTGCGATAGGCTGCACGCACTTTGGGTTCACAGTGCAGCCCTGCGGGGTGGAGGGAGGGCGGCGGGGCGTCGGCCCGAGAGAGAAAGGGGTGAGCGGCGGGGCATAACTCGCCCCGAGCAGAGGGTAATGACAGGCCGGCGGGATGCGGCGGGGCTGGGCGGGGCGGGGCGGGGCGGGGCGGGGCGGGGCGGGGCTGGGCGGGGCCGCCAGTCCAAGCCTTCCTGTGCCTCGGAGCGAGTCAGCGCTGGCCAGCGTCCAAGGAGGCCCCCGGCGCCCGGGGCGGGGCGAGGCGGGGCGGGGCGGGCGGGGCGGGCGGGGCGCCACTGATGGGTGCCCCGAGACGGGAAAGCCCTTAAGCGTACCGATACCACCCCTCTCTCTCTCTCTCTTCCTCTCTCTCTTTCTCTCTTTCTCTCTCCCTCCTCTCTCAAATGAGCAGTTGTTGGGTCCAGACTAACACAGAAGGCGCATTTGTCTCTTCCATTCAAGCTCACCCCCCTCCCCTCCCCTCCCCTTCTATTCCACCTCTCCCATTCACAAAAGCAATTAAAGAGGAAACTAGCAATGTGTCGTTCGATTTGCCGGACGTGTCTCCCGCAAAGAACCAATAGCAGAGGACGGGGGTAGGGGTGGAGAGGGGGGAATTGAAAGAGAGGGGATGAGAGAGAGAGAGAGAGAGAGAGAGAGAGAGAGAGAGAGAGAGAGAGAGAGAGAGAGAGAGAGAGAGAGAGAGAGAGAGAGAGGGGGGATGAGAGAGAGAGAGAGAGAGAGAGAGAGAGAGAGAGAGAGAGAGAGAGAGAGAGAGAGAGAGAGAGAGAGAGAGAGAGAGAGAGAGAGAGAGAGAGAGAGAGAGAGAGAAGGATAGGACAGCAGGAGGCGCCGCGAAGGGAATATCAGGACTGTCCTTGAGTTATTGCAAAGCTAATCCCGACCAAACTTTCCCTGTAAGTCACGACGCACCTCTCTGCCCTTCTCTCTCTCTCTCTCTCTCTCTCTCTCTCTCTCTCTTTTTCTCTCTCTCTCTTCCTCTCTCTCTCTCTTTTTCTCTCTCTCTCTTCCTCTCTCTCTCTCTCGTGCCCTCTCGGGAGCACACATTCCGCGATTATCGCGCCTACTCCTGGCTGTTGCCATGATGGAAACGGGCGCACGGAGCGGCCACGGCCTGCGCCCTGAATCAAACCGTAAACGAGAATCGGCGACGTCCCGCCCCGCCCCGCCCCGCCACGCCCCGGCGCGGTGGCCCTGCCGCAGCAGCGGCTCGTGTGGCGGCCGCAAATCTCATCCTTTCAGCCGAGCAAACACCACCCCTGATTTAAATAGTACAGTTATAGTGTACGGGGCCGGGCCGCGCCGTAACCCAAAATCATTCTGACTAACGACTTATTTGCACAGCGATTTCTAGTTATACGGCCTACCTGGCCTGGAACTACAGCGATACAAATGTACCTGACGTTCGTTGTGAAAAAAGTGTCTTTAGAGATTTCGTATAGTATTTTGAAAATTACGGTTTAAAAAGTACGAACAAACAAACGACTTCCAATTTGGCTCGCAATTGCATTTCAATTCGGCAAGTAATGCTTACACTCTAAAATAGCAATTTTATAATGCACTTCATGGGGAATTCCCTCGTACTCCTACAACAATATTGCTATCAGCGTTCGTTAATTGGATTAAAATCAGTTGATATGTAATATAAAGTCGTACGATTCGTAAGTTCCACAAGGAAACATGCATATACATACATACATAATACATACGTAAATACATAATACATACACACTCTTGACTTATTACAAAGAAAATTCCTTGTAGTACAAAAAAAAAACTTTTTGTAAAACAAGAAAATTTATTGTATATTACGTTTGCAAAGAATTCTTGGTATTATATACGAAAAATTTCTTTGTAGAAAGATTAGAGTGCATATACACATGCAAATCTAGATTGTTTCCCTTACCACAAATGCCAATGCTACATTATAGGTGCAAGAGAAATTCCAAGAGGAAGTCAGCGTCCCAAGAAGGAGGAAGACTGGGACGGCCGAACATTTTGATGATGAATCGTGGTGGATCTTTTGTGCCACCGCACGTCTATACGGGAGCAATCAAGCACGTTCCTCCGCCCGCCCCGCCCCGCCCCGCCCCGCCCCGCCCCGCCCCGCCCCGCCCCATCATACGAGGGGCAGGTTCAGCAGAAAACGTCTTTGTCTAGGGGTTCCACAAACACTCCACCTTTTCCTTATGGCCAGCCCTGCCCACCCCTACATGCAGCGGGCTGCACAGAGAATTTCATCACACAGAGCACCGGAGTGGAATAACTTTGCGATATGAAGTCCTCAGGTGGTGCGGAAGGAGGTGCTGGAGGAGGAGGAGGAGTGGGAGACGGTGAAGGAGACGGAGCACGAGCGCACCGTACCGGATGCAATAGCCAGCCAACGTGTTTGCCTTCAAAGGCACTGGGCTTGACCATACGCACCACGTGACCGCCTGGCACCAATGAGAACAGATGACGCGGACGAAAAGACGAGCATACGCACACGCCACTATAGAGCGTTTAAATATAAACTGAGTGACGTCTTTTGACGCCAAACTCGACGCTAAATTCTGGTCGTCTTTGAACTGTCGCCACCATAATGGCGTTCTCTCAGGGAACACCAAAACTTTGGCGTCCATCCGCACAGCGGACGCCAGATTTTGACGTCTTTGAACACCAAGATTTGGCGTATCTTGGCGTCTAAAGACGCCAAAATAATTTTCAGAGATGTGAGCTTATTTGATTTCGACTAAGCTAAATTTAAATTTTAAAAAATAAAAATGGAAGTGCAAAGCGAGAGACGCGAGGGAAGTAGCCTCATCAGATTCTCCAACTTTTCCTTAATTAAGTGAACAAAACAACGCGGATTTGGACTGAACCCACTTTTTTCAAGCTTCATACGGTTTTAACAGGCGTCGTTAAGTTTAAAGCAAAAAATATTTAGAAAGGAATACAAGAGAAAAGAATGACGCGAAAAAAATTCAACGCACACTACTTGTCAAGTTGTCACTCCCTTATATCCTCCTCAGGGTGGCTAGCGCATCGCGCCGACCGCGTTTAGCACTATGGAGCGGATTCAACACAACAAAGTGAGCTGGAGGGGCATGGCGGGGCCAGGCGGGGCGGGGCAAGGCGAGCACGCCGCCCTAGCTGGTCCCAGAGCTCCAATTTTCCGCTGGACACGACCCAAGGGGACCCCCGCAGCAGAAAGGTAGGGGGTAAAATGGAGAGGAGGGGGGAGGGGGGGAGTCGGACATGGGAGCAGGCGGTCAGCAGCGCTCCCCGCCCCGCCCCGCCACTCCGCAGACATTACGCACAGCGCAAAGTTTCGCAAGGCGTTTCGCCGGAGCAACTTTACACTTTACATGCTTGGAGACGTCTCGTCAGCGGCGCCCTCTGGTGGCGGCCGGCGAGCGATGACGCATGTCTGGAGAAACGCTGGCACCGGACACTCGGCCCCGAACTCAAACGAGAACATCTCGTAGTGTGTAGCCAACAGCAAAATTCAGATTCAGAGTTGTTTCTCGCTCGCGGGTCAGAAGTGGCGGCCGGCGCGAGTTTTAAGATTTTGAATGATTTTTTTTTTTTGAAATTTAATTTTTCTTACATTTAAAGACACGCTTAAAGATAAGCCTAGGTCAGATTCGTTGCATATTCTACAAACCAGAACATTGGAGTTCATTCAGGCAACAGCTAACAGCAAAAAAATAATAAATAAATAAAAAACAACAACAACAACAACAACAACAAAAATGGACACCGTTTATATTCGGAGCAGGCGGTGTATGGCACGGCGGGCCGTAGGCCAGGACAGTGAGGGCGCGGTGCAGTCGGCCCGGCCGGGTATTCAGAGAGACACACACAGGCGGAAAGAGCGCGCGGTTTAAGATAAGCGAAGGGAAAAAGGCAAAAACATGGGGGGAGGGGACACACGGCCGTGATCCATAGAGATAATCCCAGAGCATCACAACCCCAGCGCGCGCACCCTGGAGCACGGCTAGGCACTATATGCAGGGAGGGGGCCCACCCGGACCAGGGTGAGCACGGCGCTGCTGCTTGGCTTCAATTAGCACGCTATCACAGGCCACGTTAGTCAAACAGAGAGAGCCCCACGGTCCACCGCACAGGCGCCTGCACCGCACACAGTCCCGCCGCCCACGCCTGTCTGCCGGGTTGCCTACCCTCGCCATCGCAGGCGCTTATCCAGGAGACAGTGAGGCTGTTAGGGGGGTAAAGCCCACAGTAAACGCGCGCCGCCGCCGCCGCACGCTTCGTTCCGTAAATTTGTTGCCCGCCGAGTCTCAGGCCGCGCGATATTTGCTCAAGGGATACGAAGTAATTTTGCAAAAGTATATTGCGGGAAGGTAAAAGCGGCGAGGACGGAGGAGGAGGTGATTCAATGGAGCGAGAGGAGTAGTGACATTAGGTTTACATTCTGGTCTCGCTCATTCATCGCTACTCCTCGTGATACAGTGGAGGCAGTGAGCGAGCGCGTGAGAGAGAGAGAGAGAGAGAGAGAGAGAGAGAGAGAGAGAGAGAGAGAGAGAGAGAGAGAGAGAGAGAGAAAGGGAGGGAGAGAGAGGTATCACAGGACCAGAGAGTTTCTCTGCAACCCGAGCCCGCCGCGAGCGGTACGCGTCCCGACCCGACCCGACCCACCCCAGTGGTACTGCCTTGTGTCTCCCTCGCTTTAGTATTCCAGGCGGACCAACACAAGGCGGCCTTCACCCAACGTGCCCTTCACTCACTCACTCACTCACTCACTCACTCTCTCTCTCTCTCTCTCTCTCTCTCTCTCTCTCTCTCTCTCTCGGTCGGCGTGGCGCTAAGCAGCTTGCCGCACCAAACCCGCAAAACAGCCCGCTGTCTGTATGCCTCGTTAAATGCCATGCGCGTGAGGCCACCCGGAGCCTGCGTGTCGCGGCGTAGCGTTGGCGGGGCCTGCATACACGCGCACACCACGCGGAAATTTAGGTGAAAGAAAAAAAATAAACAAATAAATAAAAATGGGACGGCACCCGCGCGCGCTCTGAAGAGGGCGGCAGAGCGACGAGTGACGAGGCGTGGCACGACAGAAACGGGTCGCGGGTCGCCGCGCCCACAAAGTGCCCGGAAACAAAATGGTTATTCACCGCGTCCTCATCGGCGGGGCGGGGCGGGGCGGGGCGGGGCAAGGCACCCCCCGACTGGGAGCGCCACGACTATCGGCGTAAATATTGATCGACATTCTCGCCCCGCCCGCGCCGTGCGGGGGAGGTCCATTCCACAGCGACACATTGCCTACAATCTTTTCTCAATACAGCCATAAAATCAAAACGCTCGGGGGAAAAGGGGAGAGGGGGGGTGGGGGGGGGGGTTAGTCGGGGCAGTGTGCGGGCATTTGCGCATAGTATAGCCATAGCCTGTGGTGGGCATGACAGCGAGGCGGGGTGAGGCGGGGCGAGACGCTGGCGAGGCGGGGTAAGGACGAGGCTAGGCGGGGTGCGGCAAAACGCAAACAAACCAGAAGGGCGAGGAGCTATTTAGTTCTTCGCAAGACGAGCGAAAAGTTAAGACCCAACATGGCAGTAAGCAAAGTCCGGGGGTGCGGCGGGTCGCGGTGGGTCAGGATGGGGTGGGGCGGGGTGGGGCTGTCCTTGGCAAGCTAGCAGACGATGTCTCCCGTTCCGATGCGCGACGGAACGATGAACGACGGCGCAAAGTTTTATAACTGTGTAAGCCCCTCCACCTGCCCCTCCCGCTGCACTGTTATAATTTTTTTTTTACAGCAAATGTCTTTCTATATGCCATCATCTCGAGCGGCAAGCCCCGCCCAATAAGACCCGCAAAGTCGATTAATGCGCGCCGGAAAATTGAAATTATAAGCGCTACTCTCAGTTGGGGCTCGTAAGCTCTAATACAGGGTGGCTCGCACGCTCTGCATCCAGGGAATTCGGTTCTTCATTTTGTGCTGCTCTTGCACACGTCAACAAATCTTACTGTGCTTGTGTTTGGAGAAAATTGTACTTCTTGTTACAGCTTACAGCTTATAAATTTATCAGAACAAGCAGAAGGCATTCACAAATTTCAGAGTTATTGTTTCCCCCCTCGGTGCATGAGCAGCAGTACAAAATCGAGAACCGCATTCGCCGGGTCGCGGTGTGTGGTGTGCTGCTCACAAGATCGCCCGCGCGAGCACCCTGACCACGCACTTCTTCAAGGAGCGCGGACCAGCTCCCCCCCTCCTTCCTCCACACCACCATCGTTCAGTACGGCCTCGCATCCGTTTCGTTTCCTGTCGCTGGACCGCGCGCCGCGCCGCGTCTGATCGCTTGCTCTCGCGCATACTCTGTCCTTTGCGCACTCATGGGGCCCCAGCTGTCATGACCAGCACCAGCATGAAGCACCGCCATAGGTGCGACAAGGACGGAGACGCGCGATTTTCGGAATCAGACGGCTGCCCGTAAGGGGGGGGGGTGGGACCGCGCTGTCGGGCTGCGGTCTGCACCCACCCCCCCCCCTCTCTCGCACCTGACATGTTTACCGGTTCACAAACTTATTTCCTATGACCCGCTCGCGGGGTGTGGGGTAGCGTGGTAGCGGGGTGTCGCTTTATTGCAGCGCCTCGCCCGCACATTTAGCCAGATATTCCCCTCCCCATTCGAGCCCCGATGATCCCGAATGGATTGGGCGCCACGGCCGTCGCCCCGCCGGTGTTATGAGGACTTAGGGCCGCGGCAATCGTAAGCGCCATCGGGATAAGAGCCGGGCTGAAAATAAAAGTATACGGACGAGCGTGGTGGTGGCTGGTGGTCGAACTAGAACGTTGGGAGGGAATTTTACCTATGAACGAAATGGACAAAAAGACGAGATGGCAGATTACACGTACAACACACAAAATGAAAGGGCATGAAGAGGAGGTGAAAAATGATGTCATGGAATAAAGTCGGCGGGCAGGGGCTTTGGGGGACGGACGGGGCGATTACTACGGATATCGAGCCTGATGCGGAGTGAGCACTCATCGGGTTTACTCTCGTGGTGCCGGTCAGCCTGGGCCAGAGGGAGGCGGAGAGGGGACACGCGTGATGGAAAGAGCCGGCAGCGGAGCGCAGGAAACCCGCTTCCTCGGGGCCGCGAAAACGTCCTTGGCGTGGCCTACTTCGCGGCGTACCCATCTCTCGTTCCTTAGCCTCGTGCAAATTAGGTAATTATAAAGCAAACAATACAACGAGAGCCAGATTCTAGGAAAAGGGTCTTGACGGATATCACAGGTATGTAATACCTCGGCGCGCTCTCCCGCATACCTCCACGCAACAGCGGCTTACTGGTAATTAATTGCCGTTATACCGAGACCTGGAAGGGGTAGTAGCAGCAGAAGGAGGAGGAGGAGGAGGAGGAGGAGGAGGAGGAGGAGGAGGATGCCGTAGCACTGGGCGCGGGGCGTGGCGGGTCTACGGCGTCAGTGGCGATACCGGCATCAATCATGTAGTCTGGGTAGGAGGGGGGGGGGGGGGCGACCATGTGGTGTGGCGCCGTGCGCGCGCGTGGTCGAGGAGGGAAAGGGGGTGGAGGGGGGGGGGCTGGGGATCTCATACAACATCCGCCTCAAAATGGGATATATGTTCGCCCGCAAAACATTCATGATTCATGACGCCGAGGCTTGACCCAAAGCTTCGGCGAAAATATGCGCGCGCGGCAGCTCCTAGAGAGGCACGCTGCGTGAGGGGAGAGGGAAGGGGGGGGGTACTGGTGGGAGGGGGTTTAGGGGAGTGGAGGTTAGGTGGGTACGGGGGGGGGGGGGGCTGAGGTGACGGGGTCTGGGGGTAAGGGTATAGGCGGGTGAGAGCACAGGGGGTGGATACACAAAGGGTGGGGGTTGCGGGGGGGTGGGGATGGTATTAATCCCTCTAACGCGTCGACCAATCTCGGCAAAACGCTTTGATCTTAGCGGGCTGGGCGCGCGCTTCCGGGAGGCTAAAAGGCTGCCTCTATCTTCAGACGCGCGCGCGCTCGCAAGCATCCGAGATTTATACCGCTGGGCCGGATTGCAGCAGCAGCAGCAACGGGGCGCGCGGGGCAGAGAGAGAAGCTTTGTGAGAAGGAAGCTCCGAGGGTGGCGCCCGACCCGCCCGCCGCGCCGCAAGGGCGAAGTCGGGAAGACACGGCGATAATATTCACCAACTATATAAGCAACTTGCAGCGGCGATAAGTAAGTTGGAAGAGAGTACTTCGGTGGCCGTGTGCAGCACTCCATAGTGCAACTGGTGGTCTTCTACAAGCACCTCCTGTGGCACCGGGGTAAGGGTGGGGGCGATGCAGCGCAAACTCGGGGGGTGGGGGGGGGGGGGACCGAGGGGTCCTTTACTATAAATGTAAAAGTACACCATTTTTTCCTTTTTTTTTACCCCTTGATGTTTACGATGTTTACTGTTTTTTTCGTTTTGCTCCAAATTTTTTCTTGTTTTTTTTTCATGACTTCGTTCCGATTTTATTTTTTTAGTGAAGGACCCCTTGGGGACAAAACGGAGAGGTAAAGAAGGAAGCGGTCTGCTTGTACTCACACTCGTCGTGGTCCTTGGCGGTGACGGTGAGCACGGTGTGCTGGATGTCCTCGTTCTCGTCCACCTCCGCCTCGTACAGCGCCTTGTCGAAGTACGGCGGGTTGTCATTCTTGTCGGCGATCCCGATGCGGATGAACTTGGTCACTGGAATCAGAGCGACAAAAAGGCACGTCAGATTACATTCACGCACAAAAGATGCGGCGGGGAAAGGTTATTTTTTTTCCCTACATGAGCATTTTGTTAAATTGTTATTTTAAAAAAAGTGTGGAAAAAAAGTCACTAAGAATTGACTTTATATATTTATTGTCGAATATGAATAGGCTGTCGCAGATTTTTTTTTAAGTAACTTTTATAATACACGGTACACCCTTAGACCATGGAAACATTTTTTAAAATGGGTAACTTCGGCAGCGACAGTATTTACTTTTTTAATATTTATATTCTCCGGACGAATCCCACCAACAGTACCGCATACGAGGGGACTCCCCGGATTGATAAACCTGATTGGATAACTGGGACAATGGTTTTAACGAGCTGCCTGAGAGGCGGGGCGGGGTGGGGCAACCAGCGGGCGCACAATGCCTGCACATCATTACGGGCTCCACCGCCACCCGGCGCCCCACCCCAGCGCACTGCATCCGATCGACACAAGTCATCCCCCTTGACGCAAGGGCTTAATGGATCTCGAATTACCGGACAGAATAATGCAATTCAGAATTTAAAAACAAATGTTTGGAAATATTCAGAACAGTTTATTAAAATTTAAGGCTTCAGACGCAAATACACAGAGCAAAGTGATTCTTTATAAATCAACTGTTCAAAATATTTCGAGAACGTTAGGACAAAAGCCATATTATTCAAATTGTGCCAATTCAAACTATGTTAATGAAGAATTTTGAATTTTTCGATCTGTCAGAAACCTACTACGCACACGACGTATACATTACCATGAATTCTTTGATAAATGTACACCTGCCTTCAAAAATTTTCCAAATGCTCATGTATTGTATAATTAATCTTTAAAAGAGCCGCAATGGCATGTAAACTATTGTCAGTATGTGTATTCATGACAAAAGAAAAAAGAAAACGTATGCATGGGTATGTATGTATTTATAAATGAGCACACGCGCATATCCGGATTATTTGAATAAGTAAACGCCATGAAAACTTTAATTTCAAAATGTGATCACAATGTGAACTGACAGAGCAGACCAGGAAGTGCAAGCACGCCCCCCGCTCCGTCCTAGCGCGACGAGAGCTCCGGTCGGAAGGAAAAGGAGGGGGGGGAGGGGGGTCACGAACCGGGCCAGTCTCTCTCACAGCAGGGCTCGGCGCCCCAGCCCGCCCCGCCCCGCCCCGCCCTCGCTTCATTCCACCCAGTCCGCTTTATTGTGACGGCGCTAATTAGCAGGACCTTGTTGGCGCTCAGGGTGCGGGAGCAGAAGGGGGGGAGGGGGGGGGAGGGGGGGGGGGGCGGAGGGTCGCGTCGGGCTGCGTAGCCACGGCCTTCCCTCCCGCCTCCTCCAGCCCCTACAGCTCTTTCAGCAGGTGACGGGCGCAGCGCTCCCAGTAAGACGCGCGCTCTCTCTTTGATTCCTAGACCTGCTTTGCCTTGAAACACCCGCTGTTTTAATCTTCATATAATTAACTGTCTAAGAAACAAACATTACGAAACCAATACTTCCCTGAAAGGAATACAAAAGATTTGATATTAACAAAGGGGAATAAAGAGGGCGAGAAGTTTAAAATTGGAGATTTATGGTATCTCTTTGGCGTATAGGAGAAATTTCACTTCACAGCCTAGGTCAGAGTGAAAAAAACATATTTGTAGATTTACGAAATATTTTTCAAATAATGACATACGAAAAACTTAAGTAAATTTTCAACAACACTCTTGACCGTGCATGGATTTTAAGTCGTTTGGTAGTGCTTATAACTTTACGATTTGCGATTTTAATTCTACCTTTCAACTTTAAGGAAAGGTTTTTCAGCCATATCACCTACGTCTATTTTTCACAGTGCCATACCATGTACAACGTTTCAGCAACAGTGATTTCCAACGGCGGTGTGGGGAATTGCAGCTCTGCCTCTACTCCGGGTGCACCCTAAATAGAAAAGGGCAAATTTGTCTCCAGAAATGTTGAGATTTTGTGCACATATCATCAGCTTGGGACAAATTCGTGACAATTTTCTGAGACAAATAGTCCAAATTTAGATACGTATTAAACCCTTAAATGTGAACAACTTTGTCCCGCAGGTGATGTGCACTAAATCTCAACATTTTTGGGGGACAAAATTGTCCTTTCCACGGCAAAAACGATGTCTGATTTTTCGAGGAAAAAGGGAACAGTTTGAGGGACACCTTCATTTTGAGGAGAAACTCCTCAAATTTTGAGGAAGTCCCCTCAAAAAATGAGGCGATTCGCCTTATATTTCAAGGAGACATCCTCAAAACCTGGGGAGTTCTGAGGGACTTCCTCAAAATTTTCCCTTTTCCCTTGCTTAAAAAAAAATTCAGACATTGTTTTTACCGTGTCCCATTTAGTGAGTGAGAAGGACCTCATCCTCAGGTCCGTCCAAACGGGACCGCGACGGCAATCGTACTTGTCCAGCAACCCTACCGGGGGCGCGGGGCAGCAGAGGGACGCTCAAAGAGAAGGGGTCACCACACACCTCACCTCAGCTCGTGGAAGTCCCCGCGGGCACCCAGGCAGACACGGTGCGGGGGCGGCGGGGTCCAGGGTCCACGCACGGGTGCCTCGCCTCAATGCAGCCATTGTGACACACACGCTCGGGGAGCAAAGCGGACCCGGCCGGCCGGACATACAAAGCGCTGCTGCTGCCGCCCCGCAGGCTCCCCGCCCCCCGGCACTCTAGCCTCGCGAGGGGCTCGCGCCGTGCTGCACTCGGCCAGAACACTACTGTGCTGCCGCCCCGCCCCGCCCCGCCCCGCCCCGCCCCGCCCCGCCCCGTCCCGTCCCGCCCCGTCCCGCCCCGCCCCGCCCCGCCTAGCGCGAACAGGGACAACGAACGAGCACGCCAGCCAGCCCATAGCAGACTGATTCCACGAGATCGCTTCTAGTGCCTATACCCCGGCGCGCACTCGTGGCACGGACAATCCCCCCGTGTCCAGAGCAGCAGGGCGAACGCCATTGGAGCGACAAGGACGGGCGCGGGAGGCAGGAGCAGGTGTAGGCACGCGGGACCCAGCCTGCGGGAATCAGTCGACCGACCGGAGCTGGAGCACATGTCAAATACGTCCGGGAGAGGAGAGAGAGAATGCGTGAGTATGTGTGAGAGAGAGAGGGACAGAGAGAGAGAGAGGGACAGAGAGAGAGAGAGAGAGAGAGAGAGAGAGAGAGAGAGAGAGAAGTCCACGCTGTTTGAATGTGGATGTCGTTCGAAAGGCTTTTCATGCTGTTTGAATGTGGGTGCCGTTCACCACAAGCTTTTCTTTTCCCACACCACATTTCATCGATAGCTGGAGTTGCATGCCCTCACCGTTATATGCAGACCCTGCAGCTACGAGAGGGATGTTACGTAGGGGAAGGTGGGGTACATTGGGACATGGGGTACATTGGGACAGTGGCTATTTCACCCATTTCAAACTGGATTCAGATGCTACCAAAAATTGACACAATGAGCATAGGCGCATTCTTCGTGATGGCACCAGTAATTGGAAGATTACAGAACATGTGTGCTGTACAGAAAATATTAAATGAAAATTAGCACAAAAAGACGTTAAAAGTAAGGTGACTTCTCATTTGAATTTTCCCTTTTTAAAGGGAACTTAGTTGCGATAGCAAATCGGTCGGGTGGCTGGTCTATAGGTTGTTTCTTGCGACACATTTAGCAGGTAGAGGTTTTGAATTGAATCCCAAAATAATGAAGAAAGATAAATAAATCAAGATCGAGGTGATCAGGTACACATTGGGACAGTACGCCACAATTGGCTAATGCGACATTTCAAAAAATTCCAAAACCGTCTCATTTGGAACTTAATGACTTCTATCGACTTCCAGACCGCAAGGCGGTGTGCATTCTGCATATTTCACAGGAAAACGGGTCAAATTATGTCAAATGTCCCAATGTGCCCCATCCCATGTTGTCTTATGGCGTCCCAAACTGCCCCGTACCGGGGCACTTTGGGACAAGGTGCAAATTTTAGGAAAACCTTTCTGCTAACAAAGACTTAGTGACAAGATATTAGAGGGCTTTGGAGTACCAAAGACAACACTCCAATGTACGATTTGGGCCAGCTCCGGTCATTTTAAGTCTGACGGTTTCGGATCTAGAGCAAAAACAAAAAATCCGTCCCAACGTACCCCACCTTCCCCTAAAAGGTATACGATCCACTCCAGTGCAAGCACCACGACCATTACAGTGAACGCAAGGTTGGCCAATTTAATTTAATCTACTTTTAACACTTTGTTATCTTCTTCTCATATCACACAAATCAGAGCAGGCAGAGTTGCAGAGCAGATCTACGTGGATTTTATTCTAAAGTTGACCACATCACCTGTGGACCTCAAGGCCGGAGACATATTGAGGACACCCCAAGCCTCCAGCCTCGGGGTATAGAGCAGGGCGGGGGAGGACGGCAGAATTTCTGTCGACATCACTGTGCACACAGCAGGAGCAGGGGCCCCAAGCCCAACAGCAGACTTGTTGCTGCCGCGACCTCTGCGCGCGAGTCCTGCTGGAGCAGACTCTCCCCAGCTCTCTCTCTCTCTCTCTCTCTCTCTCCTTGTCTTTCCCCCATCATCGCGATTCGGCCTGACCCGCAGCGTGTCAGCAGCAGCCAGAGCGGCCACGCTACCCACACGATGATAACCTGTATGACCAACCGGTATGTATGTGTGTGTGTGTGAGAGAGAGAGAAAGAGTGAGACCTCTATGTGAGTGTGAGCGAGCGCACGCGCGCACGTGTGTGTGTGTGTGTGTGCGCGCTTTCAAGAGAGGAGTGGTGTTTGTCAGGCCTGTCCTAATGAAGAGACCAGAGCGACCGCAGCGACCAGAGAAATATGGCGCGAACACGGTGGAGAGCACACAGAGCCCTTCTTCCCCTCGCTCTCTCTCCCTCCCTCTCTCTCTCTCTCTCTCTCTCTCTCTCTCTCTCTCTCTCTTTCTTTCTCTCGCTCTCTCGGCCGCGCACATCGCTGCACTCCATATCACTCTCCTCCTCATGCATGACGTGCATCATGCCCCTTGAATGGGCCTGCGTGCGCATATTGCATCGATAATTATCCTACATACTTTTCAAAAATTAATAATATGAAAAAGAAAAACAGTATCAAATAAAACTGGGGGATGTAACCGTGCGCGCGTGTGTAACGTAGAAATTTTCACAGAATATTTTAATTAAGAAGATTATTGCTACTGCCATAAATCACGTCATACACACCGTTGGGCCCTGAGGACAGGCAAGGCACACCCTCTCTCTCTCACTCTCTCCCCCTCTCTCTCCCTCCCCCGGTGGTACCAAACCATGCCGCGTGGGTATCGCCTCGCCTCCGTCTCGTCTCGCCGTCGATGGGGCAGCGAATAATTACTTTTATCGGCCGCGAGCGGCGGGGCGGGGTGGGGCGGTCCTACAGCAACGGAAGACCATTTATCACCAGCCATAGGCAGGAGGGAGGGGGGGGGGGGACAGCACGCCGGCGATCTGAAACGCGACATGAAAGTTGACATCCTCCCGAAGCGCCGCCTGCCGCGCCCCACCCCACCCCGCCCCGCCCCGCCCCGCCAAACACGCGATACGTGATGGATGGCTGGGCCAGACCGGCGTGTTTATACATGAGGGTGTATTTCACTTCCCGGGAACCTGCCCCGCCCCGCCCAGCCCCGCCCAGCCCCGCCCAGCCCCGCCCAGCCCCGCCCAGCCCCGCCACGCCACGCCCCAGGTGCTCGCGCAGCCCCCACCAGTGTCGCCCACCGGAAATGTTAGGCAATAAGGAGCCCAGACCACCAGCGTGTCCCTGAAAAGTAAAGGCGCGTTAGGGAAGCACAAACACACCGCACAGTGCCTAGTTGTGGGCAAGCGCAGATGAAGCCCGCGAGGGGGAAACAACTCCGAATTTCGCTGAACAAATGTGAATTTTCCTGAATTTTTATGTAAAGTTTTGTAATTTTTGTTTCAATTTTTCCTACATATTTCCGTTTGTAATTTTTTTTTGTGGTGAATTTTCTCGGATTGATTTAAATTTTATGAACTATACGAGGTGTGCAAAAATTTCAGAGTTGTTTCCCCCTCGAGCCCGGCTTCTACACACCGTTGTGTTTGAACCATCACTTATTGCCTACTTGTATGGCTGCACTGAGCCCCGGGCAGGTTATGTCACTTATTCGTACACTGAAAGACCAAGTAAGCGTACGTCGCACACCTTCCTTAAGCCGTGTGAATCACCACCCCTGCACTTAAGCAGCGTCACACTTGCACGGAAAAAAATGCCAGAGCTAAAGAGATCAGCCAATTTCAAGCCAGCTGATAAATTTTCTGTGCGAATGAGGTATTTTCCGAATTAGAAGAACAGGAGGAATATCGTCTGCTCCCAGACCATCACAAGGCCTCGACCAATCAGAGAAGGGCTCTCTAGACCGGGCCACGAGAGAAGCCCTCTCTGATTGGTCGAGGCTATGTTATGGTCCGGGAGCAGACGATATTCCCCCTGTTCTTCTAATTCGGAAAATACCTCATAGTTAGTTGGCACAGCAAAGAGTTCGCTGCTACAGCGAAGCGTTCACTACAGTAGCCATAACCCCTTAGTTCTTCCACATAATAGTGGGTTTAGTTTTCAGAACGAACGGGTTGGTTACGGTACAAAAGACTTCACTCTCTAGCAACGAACTCTTCTCTGTGGCTACTAACTATTAGTTACCACAGCGAAATTCGGGTTGGCTGTCCCAAAATTAACTAATCTTTTCGCACTGAGGACTAATTTTTTTTCCCGTGTGGGGGTTCGCACAAAGAGTGTGATTGCGCGGGCACAGCACAGGGGGATAATGACGCTGTCGCCTGCCCTGCCTGCGAGTGGCGGGATTCTCGTCGGTGTTACAACTTGGAACAGCTGAGCCGAGAGAAACCCGCGCGCCCCGCCGGGGCCCGGGGTGGTGTAATACCGACCCCCCCCCCCCCCCCCCCCCCCCCTTTCCCCCGTGGGGGTGGGAGGGGGGTAGGGGTGCCCTCAAAAGGATCGGCCTGAGACTACAGGCAGGCGGAGGCGACAGGTCCGGAGTCTCACACAGCAGTGGCGGGGCGGGGCGGGGCGACCAACTTGGGACAGGACAGACACCGCCCGGCGCCACGCCGCGGCCGACACGAGAACTTATAATTGTAGGAGCTGCTGAGGCTGAGGCAGGGGGCGGGGTAGGGCGTCTGTAACGAGACCCAGCCAGCGGATGTGTGCAAGGGGGGAGGGGGGGGGGTGCGGGAGGGGGGCTGTCTGCCGTTTTATCGATTCCGGTTCAATAGGCGCCTGAGTTTTCGAAGGAAAGACCTTCTTACTGCTCAGCGTGCGCGAGCAAGCGCCCTTTTGTTCCCGCTGCAGCGTTCTTCTTTGCTTCCTCCATAGACAGAGCAAAAATTTCAAACAAATAAAAATTAAAACAAAAAAGAGTTTCAAACAAATAGATAGATAAAATGATTTTTTTTTTTTTTTAAAAAGGCGAGTAAATTTATCATTTTCAAGAAACATGCACGTGAACGAAATGTTGTCATTTTTCTTAGTTTCTTTGAAAGGGGCATTATCACCGAGAAAACAAGTGGGTGAGGAGGAAGGGGCAGAGGTGGGGGGAGGTGGGAGAGGGGGCAGAGGGGGGAAGAGGAGTAGGTATGAGGGGGGAGGGGGGGGGTTAGAGGGAGGATCTGATGCATGGGCATGGCCAAGGCACCAGACCGCTGGAGGAAAAACAAATATTTCCGCTCCAGCGCGCAGGTCGGCCCCCTGCTGCCCGGGGGGGGTCGGGTCCCTGGCTGTGTGCTACGCACCGCTGTGTCCACCCTCCCTCCAAAGCCGCGCGACAACCATCGCAGCAATATTTCACGACAATAAAGGTAGTAATTGTCGACGGAGATGGCGCGGAGCAGAGCAGAGGAGCCGCACGACCCGAGCGCAGGGGAGGGCCTGGGAGGCCCCATCCGTCAGGACAAGGAGAACCACGAGGAAGAGTGCTGGCGCAGCACGAGGTCCAAATGTGCGAATGTCACGCACATGCAGGAACATAACTGCACGAAAGTCATTTTTTCCTCCGTTTTTTTTCCCATACAACCCAGTAGGGGAGAGATTAATTTTTTCTCAACTCATTTGCAGGTGAATAAATTTCTTCACACACTCGCAGGCAGTGTCAGTTATGTTAGATAAGTAGGCAAAAGATCGTACGCGGACGCGGACACCTGTGTGCAAAATGTACTCTGATGTGTGGAGAGTTTGCCTAGTAGGCAGGCGGAGATACCCGTCTGCCACACACAGGTGTATGGGTACGATATTTTGCCTACTATTATCTAACATCACTGGGCAGCGTGCTGCTACAGAGTGCAGACTGGGTATAAAGGTCACGCGGCAACATGCGAGTCTATCACTGTTAAAAATACCGTAGGGAATTACGGTATGCCTACGGTCCGCACCGTAGTTTTCGTGTACGGTCAGACCGTAACGTATCCTTACGGTAAGGACTGTACTTCATTGTGAATGGAATGTGCTCCATTGAACTTCCCCAACATATTTGCAGGCTACGGTGTGTACCGTAAGATTCAGACCGTAGTCAAAAATTACGGTCCGGGACCAGGTAACAAATTTACGGTGCGTACCGTAGGCATTTACCGTGGTATTTTCCAACAGTGATATTATATCGCTACACTCAGCCTGAAAGTTATATAGTAAGTTATCTGATGGTCAACTTAAAAAATAATAATAATAATAATAATAATAATAATAATAATAAAGTACAAATGTGTACGTTTAAAAGAAAATGACATTTTTGCAAACGCGCGGATAAAGGGAGTGAGAATAGCCGTGTATTCGACACCACGCGCGCGCGTGTGTGCGTGTGTGCCTGCGTCAGCTGATCCTCGCGCACTGCTCGGCGTTGATACGCCCCGCGCCACCCGCGCCAGCAGCCCCCGGCCGGCCCCGGACCTGTCGCGCGGGGTAGCACATCTCTGACAGTCTCCCTCCTCGCGCAGAAAAAGAGAGAATACGGATGACGCGCGGAGGGACTGGACGCAGGCTGGAAGCGCCCCCCCCCTCCCCAAACCACCTCCTTCCCTTTGTTTTGTCATCCATTTTTCGCTGGACGGGGTGGAGCAGAGAGCGTGCGACAGCTCGCCTTGAAAAAAAGAAAAAAAGAAAAAAAAAAAGGAAATGCAGAGTGGTCTGCTTGAAGGGGAAGGGGTTGTGAGTCACGGCGGCCCAAACCAAACCGCGGCGCGCGCACGTGGCAGCCATACTCGACACGGCGTGAGGGTTACACCGGACAAAGGCCACGCCCCCCCCCCGGCCTGCCCCGCCCCGCCCCGCCCCGCCCCGCCCCACCCCTACCCCGCCAATCGGAACCTGTATTAACAACTTCGGTCGGGAAACACAACTTGGCCGCCGCGACCCACCCAACCTCGCCCCGCACCCTCACCTCCTGCTCAGCTCGGTAAAAGTTTGAGCCTCTTTGACCAGCCTTCATTTTCTCCACCGCGCCCGGCCCCCGCCCCGCCTCACTCCATCCCCGTGCGTCCACGCGGACCGATTTTTCTCTTACAACCATCTTATTTCCTGTTCCGGGGGCGGCGCGGGAGGGGGGGGGGGGGGGGGGGGGGGGGGGCACAGACGCGTCAAAGACAGACGGCTTTCTCCTCTGCTCGCGCCCCGGCCCGCCCCGGCCCGCCCCGCCCCGCCCCGCCCTGCCCTGCCGCGCCGCGGCCCTACTCTCTCCGGGTGCAAGGCCAGAGCTTGAGTGGTGATTATTTTTCCCCACACACACTGCAAAGGTCAGGGTGGCCACACAATCTGGAAAGTCAAATTACTAGATAATGCTAGATAATTACTAGATATAATAATCCCTGATTTTTCCCTTACAAAATTGTAGACAATAATTTAAGGGGTAGAAAACAGTTAAAAAAAAGAGTGAGAGATATGCGTTGCGAGAATAATTGGCAAAATGCAGTCGATTTGAAAAATTTCCCTGACATTGAGCATTTTCCCCTGACATTTCCCTGACTTTTGACCACCCTAAAGGATAATGAGCGAATGATAGTCCGTTCGTATTTGTTATAGCAAACACAGAGAAACGGCAATGCGCTTGTCAAGTGTGCGAAATGCTGTTAGTACTAGCACACCCACAACCCGCCCCGCCCCTACCCCGGCTTCTTAAGGCCCACCCGATATGTCCCGCTTGGCGCCCCTTCGACACACCCCCTCCCCCCCTCCCGGCCCACCCCCGCGGCTCGCTACCCCCCCCCCTCCCTGCTCATACCCCATGGGGATGCTGTTGGCACAGGACGGAGGGTCCCAACCCAAACCCGACCTACCCCATCCTCGTGCCCACGCTAATGAAATATAAACCGACCCTAAAGACGGGGAGGTGGGGCCGGTGGCCGGGCCGCCGTGCGTGTGTGGTTAGTGACGACGCAAACCGGAAACCGGACCGGAACAGACCGGAACGGGACCGACCGACACTGAGGCTAGATTTGTCATATTGTTTTTGTCTTTCGATAATAATTACAGTTTCTAATCAAAACATTTCAGAAGAGAATCATGCGATAATAATTGACGATTCCAGATCACTACATAATTTTTTATCACAAAAAGAATTGATAAAAAAATCATAGCAAAATGAGCATAACTTCATATCACAACACTTTGTGTATGACGCTATTTATTGATGGTCTTGATCTTTTAGCGATAAAAAGTTGTCACATTTATTCTACGATAATTTGCTCGCGAGAATTCTTCGTCATGTCATTTTTTTGTGATAAAACAACAAAGGATCATTCTCTAAAATGAGATTAATCGTAGGACTCGCGAACCTCTAATTATCGTGTAATTTGATGAAATTCCGTCACAAACTTCATTTCAGTATAACAGGCGCACGCACGAACGCGCAACGACGAGCAAGCACGGGCATTCGTAATTTACAACCTTTCTTGTAGATCAAAATTACTACAAATACTGTAAATTTACGAAGATCATATGTTTCCCAGTGGGTACACACATACCCTTCCCCGCGGAGCGGCCCCCTTCCGCATACAAGTTTGGGGGCAAGACGCATGGCGCCACAGTGCTCGCTACCAAACCTCCCCCTCCCCCCAAAGCCTTGCCTACACAAGCGTGAGAGCTCATCGGGAGTGCACTATATTCTTTACCCAGAGCTTATTGCAGAGTTTGCAACACATTTCGCAAGGAACACGTTCAGTAAACTTTACAACCGCCGGCGCATAGTGCTCCCCTCCCCCCCCCCTCGCCCCCCAATCCTCGTGCTCACGGATCTACAAGCGCCTGCTCGCTGCGTCGCGCCCCATACCCCACCTACCCCACCCCACCCCTACCCCACCTCTACCCCACCCAACCGCCCCGGGTCCAGCACCTGTGCCTCGCGCGGCCTCTGCAGAAAAGCTGCCATCTTTATAAAATTTTTGCTTCATCTTTATAACAGTATTACTTTTTTTTTTTTTTAAAAAAAAAGAAGGAAACAGTGTTTGTGAATAAGGGTGTTAGACCCCTAAAAAAACAAAATTAAGAAGCGAGCTAAAGGCCGTTCCTTCGTCCAGCCGCGCCAGGGCGCAGAGACTCCGGTGCCCGCCCGCTCCGGCAGGCAGGCTCCGGGCTCCGGGTCCAGTCCAGTCCGCCGCTCCAGCGCACACTCCGATCATTTTCTCCAGCAGCCGTGTAGTATTTCCAGGAACCGGCGCAGGCAGGGGAGCGCACCAGAACCAGACTCCAAGAAAGAATCCGCGTCCCGACCGGGGCGGGGGGCGGGGGCGGGGCGGGGGGCCGCCGCCGGCGGAAGCAGCAGCGGCAGCAGCAGCGGGGGGCGGCCCGCCCCCGCCCGGGGGCAGTGTTTGTGCGCTAACCGGTGCCAGGGCGCGCGGGGGCGGTGCGGGGGCGGCGAGGGAACGGCGCGGTGGTGATGTATAGGTCCGGGGCGCAGTAGCTCACCGTGCCGTCTCCCCCCCCTCCATGGAACCCTCCAGCAGCAGCAGCAGCAGCAGCTCTAGCGCTGCAACCTCCTCCTCCTCACCACCAACCTCACTAGTGTGTACCCGACCCGCCGCACCGAGAGTACAGTAGCGTGAGTGTCGAACCACACGGCTTTAATAAATGTGTTAATCGCGCCGCGGGCCGGGTCGGGTCGGGCTGTGTGCTACAAGTTATGGGTGCCCCGGTCGCTCGGCGCGCCGCGCGTCCCGGAATGCTTGCAGAGCTCCATCAAAACTTTGCGGCGGCCCTGGTGGGCGGAGCGCGCGCGCGGGGGTGGCGTGGTGGTGGTGGTGGGACAGAGAGGCTACGAGGGGAGGGGAGCTGCTGGGATTGTTTTCAGCCCCTCTCTCTCTATGGAGGAGGTTACACGCGCTTCGTCAGGCAGGCGGCCCGTGCGGACGAGACGGTCGTCGTGCTAAGTCCACGGGCCTAATCATGTCACCGTAAGTTACCTGTTCAGCCGCGGGAAAGTGAGAAGGTTGAGCACGAAGGAAAAGAGGGAGACAGATAGATATATAGAGAGGGAGGAATGAAAGGAGAAAGAAGGAGAGGTGCACTGCGGGCTGGCGTCGCTAACGACACCTTGCCGACGGCAATCAGCGGCCATAACTCTGCATCCCTCACACACACACACACACGGTCCTCGGGGGAGAGTGATCGGGTCGGGGGAGCTCCTGTGCGGGCCTAATAGGCCCTCCAGGGACACCCTACGCCTGCCTACGCCCCCCATGGCGCCCCCTCCACCCCCACCCCTTTGCATCACCTTGTCTTCCCAATCCCCCTGGGCGTTACCCCCCCCCCCCCTCCAGAGTGAGCTGAGGTGGCTCGTCCAGACCCGGCCCGGCCCAGCCTAGCCCGGGGCCGAGGGCTGAGGCGACGAGCGGCTAACCCCACACTAACCTGTTTTGTGTATTCAAGGACTCATTCCATTTACTAGGTGGCGCCGTGGCTTATGAGTGCCCCGGGGCCGGCAGGATCAGCAGGGACAGCAGGGCTAGCACGCCCACCCAGATGCGCAGGGCCAGGCGGGCCAGCAGGAGGACCAGCAGCACTGTGAAAAGCTTACGGTGACTTTCAGAGTAAGCTAACAGTGAACGTGAACACTGCAGCAATGTAGCTTACGGTGAAAATCACCGTGAGTTACGGTGAATATCACCGTATTAGGCTTCAGTGAATACCACTGAAAGTTACAGCGCTGCACGGCGTATCACTGCAAGCTTACAGTGAAAATCACTGTAAGTGCTTCAGGGTTCACTGAAGCTTACAGTAAAAATCGCTGGGCCCGCAGAGCTAGAAGGCTCGCCCAGACCCGCAGGGCTAGGAGGGCCACAACGACCAGCAGGGCCAGAGGTCCCGCAGGGCTAGCAGGACTAGCAGCACCAGAGGATCCAGCAAGAACAACAGGGCTAGCAGGGCTCGGGTTCCGGAGGTCCTGCAGCGCCTGACATCCTGACACCAGCCTGCAGGCCAGGCACAGCCCACGCCCCGAAGCTAGACCGGTACGCGACGAGGGGGAAGTTCCAATACTGTAAATACCAGAGCGATAGGATTCTCGCTCTCAGGAGAGCGAGAAATTTTCGCTCACTCTATGAGAACGAGGTTTGGTTTTCTCGCTCAACTAGAGCAATAGTCTCAAAAATCACACCCAATTTGAGCGAGGATTGGGGCACCTCGCTCATTTTGAGAGGGGGTTATTTTCCTTTATCTCACTTAATTTGAGTGATGCTGAAAATTCTTGCAAACAAGATAGTAAGTTCAGTTTTCGCCGCGGTTTATAGTTGTAACACGTTGGCACAGACACCGTCGAATAAAAGAAAACCTGCGTCGTTTTCCTCCACACGCAAAAATAAATAGAAATAGTTCAAAGCGTGACACTTGTAAAAAGGTCGAGTTTCGCGCACTGTGCAAATGCTGCCCCCCCCCCTCCCCGCTTTGCAGCACAGCCGAGAGGCACAGCTTGGCCGCCCCACTGGCTGCTGCTGCTGCTTCCAGCACAGCAAACTTGGCCCATTCGAGACACATTTAAAAGCGGCGCGCGAGCTTAGAGAGGGGGTGGGGGTGGGAGAGGATCGCTGCCTGCACTGCGCTCCCTCGGGGAAGCGGGCCTGGGTGGTGGTGGTGGTGGTGGTGGTCGGCCTGGACATCCTGGACGGCAGTAGCAAGGTCCAGGGGGAGGAGGACGAGGAGGAGAGGGACGAGGAGGACGAGGAGGTGGAGGACGAGGAGGAGGACGAGGAGGACGAGGAGGAGAGGGACGAGGAGGACGAGGAGGTGGAGGACGAGGAGGAGGACAAGGAGGAGGAGGAGGAGGAGGAGAGGGACGAGGAGGACGAGGAGGTGGAGGACGAGGAGGAGGATGACAAGGAGGAGAGGGACGAGGAGGACGAGGAGGTGGAAGACGAGGAGGAGGACGAGGAGGACGAGGAGGTGGAGGACGAGGAGGAGGACAAGGAGGAGGAGGAGGAGGAGGAGAGGGACGAGGAGGACGAGGAGGTGGAGGACGAGGAGGAGGAGGACAAGGAGGAGAGGGACGAGGAGGACGAGGAGGTGGAGGACGAGGAGGAGGAGGAGGACGAGGAGGACGAGGAGGAGAAGGAGGACGAGGAGGAGGAGGACGAGGAGGAGGAGGACGAGGAGGACGAGGAGGAGAGGGACGAGGAGGACGAGGAGGTGGAGGACGAGGAGGAGGACAAGGAGGAGGAGGAGGAGGAGAGGGACGAGGAGGAGGAGGAGGAGGAGGACGAGGAGGACAAGGAGGTGGACGAGGTAGAGGATGAGGTGGTGGTGGTGGAGGAGGAGGAGGAGGAGGAGGAGGAGGAGGAGGAGGAGGAGGAGGAGGAGGAGGAGGAGGAGGAGGAGGAGGAGAAGCAGGAGGAGGAGGAGGAGGACGAGGAGGTGGACGAGGTAGAGGATGAGGTGGAGGACGAGGAGGACGAGGTGGAGGAGGAGGTGGAGGACGAGGTGGAGGACGAGGTGGAGGACGAGGTGGAGGAGGAGGAGGAGGACAAGGAGGACGAATAGGAGAATAAAAAATACGAGGGGGAGGACGAAGGAGGTGGAGAGAGACAAAAAAGAAAGGCCACAGATATTTGCAGAGCGAGAGTCAATAAGGTCGCAATGTTCGCAGCCTCCCCTGAACTCATCGCACCATGGCACCTGAGCTACGGCGTATACATATATGGCAATTTTTCGATAATATTTAAAAGAAAAACTTGGCATTTTGCAATGTTTTATTTGTCTTTTTTTTTTTAGGAATTTTTATATTTGATAATTTTTTTGAGCCACCTAGACTGGGTTCGCGATGCGAACAGAACACATTTTTGCAAACCCCTTGACGCACATCTTCACACTGGAGCCGAGAGCCGCAGTGCTGCCAGAAAAGCTTGGCAAAAACCGCGCAATACACCTGTGTGCAGATGGCGGTATTTCCGCCTGCCTACTAGGCAACTCCTCTGCACCCGTGCCCAGACGTTGCCTAGTGGGCAGGCGGAGATACTGTCCCGTTACGCACAGGTGTATTGCGCCGCTTTTTGCCTAACTTTCTGGTAACACTGGAGAGCCGAGAGCCGACCCGGGTCCTGCCGCGGTCCTGGCAGTGTGAGCATGCGTAGTGTCGACAGGAGGCCTTGTCAACAAACAGACTAATTCCATCACGCCAGAGAGCGGCAAGTTTCTCCTGAGCCTAGAGGGGCGGGTAGAGAGAGAAAGTGAGTGGGACAGGGAGGGGAGGGAGAAGGGAGAGAGAGAGAGGGAGGGAGAGAGAGAGAGAGACTCACTTCTAACTGCATTAATGAAATAAAAACTAAACGGAATGAAGACAATAATGCGAGGCCAGCGGAGTGTGCTACTTTGTCAACACCGGCTGTTTCTACGGATAGCGAGGGGATTTCACTGCAACTCCACGATGGAGGCAAGAGGTACAACGGGAGCCCACCTGGGGCATGAGAGAAGGGCGCCCTACACACTGAACCCTTATGCACAATTTTATAAAACCATAGTTATGCACAATATTTTATGCATAACTATGTTACACATTGTGCATAATTCTACACAAATTTGTGCATGAGGAACAGAGTTAAGCAAAGTTATGCAGGAAAAATTGTGCATAACTATGGTTGTGTAAAATCCCGCTCCGGACCGGCGGTGCCGTGAACCAGATTTTCCGAACCAGTAGACCAGCAGCAAGAGGATTGTGTGATTCCGCCAATCGAGCGTCCAGGAAACACTCGGAGCGCCGCGCGGTGGACGGAAAGGAGTGTGTGAGGAGGACTGAGCAGGTGGGAGAGGGGGGGGGGGGGCAGGGAGGGGAGAGAGAGTGAGAGTGAGAGAGAGAGAGAGAGAGAGAGAGAGAGAGAGAGAGAGAGAGAGAGAGAGAGAGAGAGAGAGAGAGAGAGAGAGAGAGAGAACCGCACGTATGAGAGGGTAAGGCAAACCACCCCTGTGGACACAGGGCACCGCCCGGACCCTCGCGAGGGATCATGCCAACACCCCCGCCCTCTCTCTCTCTCTCTCTCTCTCTCTCTCTCTCTCGCTCTCCCTCTCACTCCAGCCTGCCCGCACCACTTTCCCCCCAACTGTCCGCACTTAATTGCGAGAAGGAGTCTGGGCTGGACCACCTCCGGTCTCCTCGGCCAGATTTAGATTGCCTCTCACATGCTGCGCACGGGTCCGTGGAGAGAAGGGAGTGAGTGAGAAAGAGAGAGAGAGAAAGAGAGAGAGAGAGAGAGAGAGAGAGAGAGAGAGAGAGAGAGAGAGAGAGAGAGAGAGCGAGGGACGGGATGAGGCACTCAGAGACGCACATCTGATCATCAGTATGGTGGAGTCAACCGACTGGTTCCGAGGATCGCGCCAATATCTCTATCCTTGTCGCACTCGATGGTGAAGGGAGACCCATGCAGTGGCACACGACGGTGCCCCGCCATGAGTGCGACAGGGACGGAGATACTGGTGCGTTTGCGGCGATCCTAGGAGCCAGTCGGCTGCACGGTGCAGAGAGAGGCGAGGGGAGGAAGCACGCACTCCAGTGTGGCCAGCCCGGGCCTGTCGTGATCATCAGATAGCCAGAGAGAGAGAGAGAGAGAGAGAGAGAGAGAGAGAGAGAGAGAGAGAGAGAGAGAGAGAGAGAGAGAGAGAGAGAGAGAGAGAGAGAGTAAAGCAGGAAAGCCGGTTTGAGTGGGACTCATCTGCAGCCTGTGGAGGGGACGTGCTGCAGGCTGGTGCGGGGGCGGGGCGCGCCCATGCTATCACCCGACGCAGATGAGCCTGCCTGCAGCGGCGTGCACCGGGCGCACCGACCCGCCACCGATCATAAAACTAGAGACAGCCGTGGTGGCGCGTGCTTCCGGAGCCTCGAGGCTTATATGCTCGGCTTCGGCAAGCCTCCAGCAAGCCTCCAGCTAGCCTCCAGCGAGTCTCCAGCCGTGAATGGGCCGGGGCTCGGCACGGGGCTTCATGGACCGGGACCCGCCGGGCGCCCACCGGCGATAAGGGCCGAGAGGAGGATCAGCGGACTCGTTAGGGAGGCGCGGAGCCGAGAGCGCTGAAAAACCCGAGGTCCCGAGGGGGCGATCACTCACACAAAATGTATAGTGATTTCTTTTAAAACTTTTGATTTTTCGGTTTTCATTTTTCTTTTGATTTTTCTACAAATTTTGTTGTCACTTTTCGATAAATTTTGATCTTTTCCCCCTATTTTTGACATTTATCATTATTTTTCCAGAGTGTTGTTCTTTATTGTTTTCAATTTATCGGGTTTTTCTGAACTTTTTTCTTGATTTTATTTTGATTTTTTTAATGATTTTTTTGTGTGTGTGTGGGTGGGTGGGGGGGGGGGAGGATGCATACAATGATTTTTCGAAGTAACTTCCCTCTCGGGAAAAAAAAAGCTGAAAAATCTGATCTAGAACGATGCATGTCGATCACGGGAGGAAGGCGCGCGTTGTTATGCACATTTTTCGAAATGTTATCTAAGGGAGATCCCTTAACTTATTTATTTTCAATCACTGTGAAAAACAGTCGTAACTCTGCGGGGAAATGTTTCACGAGGGGGAGTTGAAAACTTACAATTACTAATCATAAAATTACAAGCAAAGGCCTGTACCGACTTCAATTTAATTACGAGCAAAAATTTTTGAAGAAGTGATTCATAAAGCATATCGTAAAAGAGAGAGAAAGGGAGAAAGGGAGAGAGGCGCGAGAGCAAACGGGCCGTGGAGTTTTCACCCAGCGTTGAGGAATAACATTTCCCTTAAAAGCGACGACCCGGCGGTCCCGTCCCTTCCCGGCGGTCAACATCGCCATTCAGGGGTCACTTTAGACAAAGTTATGTGCGCCACTTTGAGGAGTTTCGAGTGAAGAAGTGTCCGCACCTGCTCTGTGCATGGTGGCAGTGTCCTATGGGGGTGGGCGGCGGGGTGGGGTGGGGGAGCAAGGGAGAGAAAGAGAGAAGAGGGGGAAGGGAGGAAGGAAGAGAGAGAGAGAGAGAGAGAGAGAGAGAGAGCGAGAGAGAGAGAGAGAGAGAGCGAGAGAGAGAGAGAGAGAAAGAGAGAAGAGGGGGGAGGGAGGGGGAGAGAGAGAGAGAGAGGAGTGAGAAAGAGAGGGGCGTCCCCTGGCAGAGGTGGCGGCGTGGGGCCGCAGGCCGCAGGCTGTAGACCGCGTGATGTAAGTGGAAGAGAAAAACGGAAACCACCCTGGAGTTAGGGGTGAGGGGTGGTAGGAAGACCCGAGTCCGAGAGAGGAAGTGCGGGAGAGGGGGAAGTGAGAGGGGTGAGAGAGAGGGAAGATGGACGGGGACCGCCGGGGGGCGGGGTAGGAGGAGGCGACAGGGGGATGTGTCAGGAAAGAGGCTACCGCTGGAGAGGAGAGGGGTGTGAGGAGCCGAGACATAGGGTCGGAGGGAAGGGGTCGGGGTGTCCTATACAGTCAAAAGCACTGGGCCAGCCGGGTCATAAGGTCAAAGGGTCGACGAGCTGCGGCGCGGCGGCGAGCCGGTCCGACACCAAAGTGTGAGAGGGAGAGAGAGAGAGAGAGTCACACAGAGCGACAGAGGAAGGGGGGGAGAGAGAGAGAGAGAGAGAGAGAGAGAGAGAGAGAGAGAGAGAGAGAGAGAGAGAGAGAGAGAGAGAGAGAGAGAGAGAGACAGTGAGAGGGAGAGGCGGTGGAAGAGCCAGGGCTAGGACCGAGAGGGTCCTCCGAACAATTGGCGAAACAGTTTTAATTCCAGCTGGCCAAGCCGGGGCTGGCCCGGGCCGGGGGTGAGCGAGGAGGGGCCCCACTCGACGCAAGAAAGAGCACACGGTCCGAGCGGGGCAGCGGGGGGCCCTGTAGCACTCGCGCCCCACACGGGCACAGCAGCAGCAGCAGAGACGGGAGAGCTCTCCGTTCTAACGAGTCAGCGTCAGCGTTTTTGCGAGTCGACGTCGGGCCGGGGCAGCCGGGGCCACCCAGGCAGCAACGTTAATATTGCGTGTGCGCGATATTATTGTGGAAGACCTCGCCCCCTTCCAACTGCCTGGTGCGCTGGTGCCCCCCGCGTCGCCCTCTTTGCGCCAATCTCCCCGCTCGTTCTTAAAGAAGGCGGGGCGGGGCGGGGCGGGGCGGGGCGGGGCGGGGCAGGGCGGGGCGGAGACCTGCTCCCCGCGTGAGCGGCAACGCCCTCGGAGCGTCTGTTTGGGGGAGTTGAATGATCCGGGTAAAAAGGAGTGTCGGGTGCCGGGGGAAGAAGGGCAGCAGAAGTGCAGGTTGGTGAGGAGGGGCAGGGCTGGGATGGGGTTGACGGCGCGGGAGAGCGGGTAGAGGTGCGGGAGGGTGCGGTGCGGGTCACATAGTCGAAAATTTATACGACATTTTCGAGAGCACAAATATCGTTTTTAAACAACATTTTCTATAGTTACGACTTTAGTCGTTCATGAACGACGAACTAATCGCTGAGTTTTACAGCGAGACACTACATTTAAAAACGAAGAATAAAGTCGTAAATTTACGACTTTGATCCGAAAGTTACGATTGATCGTTAATTTCTGGCGCAGGATGTCAAACAGTTGAAGCTTCATTTGCTGCTTCGGCCGTAAGTGTACGACTTTTATCGTACAGTTACGACACAAAATATAAGTAATGAGCGACAAACATTGTCACGTTTTACGAACTTTTTAATTCAGCCTTCAGAGTGAGAAAAAGTTTACGACCACGTCATAGAGAAGTGATTTTCTTCTCGTTAGGTTACGACCTAATCGTTCCAGAGAGCGAATGCAGTTGCCATAAAAAAAAATTCGCGACTTTGTCGTCGTGAATTTACGACAACATTTTGTAACAGTGCATAGGTAATGGTCAGGAGAAGGGGGTGTGGTGTGGCCTGTAGGGGCTGTGGGCAGGGGGTAGGTGCGCGAGGTAGCGCCTGGGAACGCCCCGCGCACCTGCGCCCTTCTCCTTGTGCTCCTCAGAGGAGCCCTGCGCCCCCCTCCCCCCCCCCATCCCCTCCTTACCCCCTTCCCCTGTTCCGCGGCCTCGCCGGCTCTTGCCCTCGGGTGCGGTTTGCGGTGGCCCGTCGCTGCTCGGCTGCGGGTGGGGTGTTTGGTCCGAGAGGACGGCTCCCCCCCCCCCCCCTTACCCCCACGGGTCCCTTCCTGTGCCGTCCGCCGACAGGAAGGGTACGCTCCACACCTCAGACCCTCGCCCGCCCCGCCCCGCCCCGCCCCGCCCCGCCCCGCCCCGCCCCTCCCCTCCCGGAGAAGGGTAGGTGCTGACGGGCTACCCTCCTGCTACACCCGTCGGGCCACTCCCCGCCCCGTGTCCGGACTGGACCGGCCCGGCGGCCGGCACTACAACCCCAAAATAAATATCTAGTACGATAGCAACTTGCAGAGCATTTGAAAAATAATATATTTTTTTTTTAATGTGAATATTATATTTGCCATTTTACGTGAATTCCGTCAACAGACGCCGCTTCCGGGTCGTCCCGGGCGAATCCTCACGATATATACTCTTCAGAAATGGAAACAAAGGGGAAAAATAAAACATAGTTGAGACAAAACAGCGCAGCTGGCTACGGCTCAGCAGCATGGTCATCACGTCATCCACTTTTTTGACAGTGTAGCGAGCGCTTTTAAAAACCCATGATGCCCGCGCCGGCCTGTTCTTATGAGGGCATTCGAAATGAAAACGCGTCGTGTTTATGCGACGTAGCCCTGCTTGTTTTGTTGGGCCGGGGCGGGGCGGGGTGGGGCGGGGTGGGGCGGGGTGGGGTGGGGTAGGGTGGGGCGGGGCGGGACGGAGGCCATAACGCTCAGATGCAACATGAGTGAGCCATTCGGAATTTAGAGAGGACCCTCATGGACGTGGTGCGGTGGGGCGGGGCGGGGCGGGGCGGGGTGGGGTGCGTTGGGGCTTCTGGCGGCGGCTGCATAGCGAGGGGCGGGGCGGGGCGGGGCAGGGGGTGAGTATGTCGGTGGTGATCGCGTTGGTGTATGGTAGGGAGGGGGGATGAGGGTTATACCACATAGCGATGACGCTATGCGGACAGGCCGGCCTCCATGTCGCAAGAGGAAGTTGTGCGCCGCGCCGCGCTATGCTAGCCACTTCGAAAAGGGGAAAAAACAAAATACTTGACATTGACTTGAGAGACGCGGCGCAAACCATGTCTGAAATTCTTTTGAGGAAAAAAGGGAATACTTAATTGAGTCAATCTCGCGTGACTTTGAAGGAAACTCCTCGGGAGCCAACTCCTCAGATTTTGAGGAAGTCCCATCTAAAATCAAGAAAGTTTCACTAATTTTTGAAGGAAACTTCTTAAACGTAAAAGAAATTTTTTTAAAAAATCAGGCAGTGCCTCATGATTTCCTTTTACCCTCCAAAAATTAGACATTGGTACATTTACGAGATATTTTGTAATTAACAATTTACAAAATATATTGTGCACTAACAACTGTAATTTCAAAAGCTCCGCTTCGTGAAAAATTTTCCCGTCAGACTGCAACTTTTCCTTTACAAAGAGTCAGACCCTCGGCAGACCTGTCCGCGGAAAGCGCGCTCGGTTTTCATAGAAGCGCTTGGTTATGGCTTCCTTTTAAGCCAAAGGCGGCGGCCCCGAGGGAGAGAGATGAGGCTATGGCGGATGGATAAGAGCAAGTGAGAGGTTCTACTCTGTGCGCGTCGTCCACACTGGAAATACAAAGGTGCTATCTAATGCCTTTTAAAGGCGTTAGTGAAATAGTGCCTTTAGAAAGGCGCTATCGCCTCCAAAAGGTGCTATTTTTGGCCCTAATCGTGCCTTTACAAAGGCACAGTAATACCCCTTAAAATTCAATAGCACCCCAAAAAGGGTGCTACATTGCACCTTTGTTTTTCCAGTGTATACTGTCTGAGATCCCTGATTTACAAGTAATTTCCACGTTTGACAACCTCTTCGAGTGACATTATAGGAACTAGTACATTCCGGATAAGATTCATTTTCTCTCTCTTTTTCATTTAGAGTGTGAAAATAAAAGTGGTAAAAAAAAAACTTGTGACGCGCAACACTATCAACTAACAGCTGCTGTAAGTCAGTTGGCGCGGCGATGACGCAGCGCTCACCTCTCCTCTCCCTCCTCCGGTAGCGCACGGTAAACAAAATTCTCTGAATCCGAGAGTGCATCCCGATTTTATGTGGCGCAGTCTTTTTCTTTCTCAGGAGGGTAGAAAAAGAAAGCGCATCCAAAACCGAGGAGTGCTCTCAGATTTCGAGATTTTCGTTTACCGCGCGACGGGGTATCGGGTATCAGTCATACAAAATTTGTACAATGAGTTTTTTGACTATTTGTGGTTTTGTTTCTTTTTCCACGAAAGTGGTCTAGAGGCTATCTGCCAACTAGGCAACATGCATGCGCCTGCACCAGAGTGTTGCCTACCCTACAGTAGGCAGGGGCCCGCTTCAGTCCGCCGCGTTTGGGCGAGTTTCGCCTCCTTTTATGGAGCCGCGCGGACCGCAACACAGACACTTTGCCATTAACGCTATTGGCGTTACGGCTCATTGGAGCCGCGGGGCGGGGCGGGGCGGGGCGGGGCGGGACACCCAGGACGGCACACTGGGACAGTGAGATGAGATTGATCCGACACCGTCCCCTTTGAGAGGCTCGAGCACAGCCCGCCGCGCGCCAACACGGCGCCCCACCCCCACCCCGCCCCGGGGGAAGGCCAGCACGCCCCAACCCCGCCCCACTACGCCCACCTCAAAAGCAGCAATCAGCAGCCCAGCCACAGAGACCACATAGGCAAACATGGCACGACATGTTCGGGGGTTCCGATGGTGATCGAGTTATATTTAGCGGTATGTGCCGAGCGGTTTGATACTCGAAGCGCGGGAAATGTGCAGGAGACCCAAGTGCGTGTGAATGTGGCACACTTGTACGTGAGGGAAATTTCCATTCCTACAACTCTTGCTGTCTTCGATCCGCCCGCGAGCGCGAAGCTTCAAGGACAATTAAAACATTACCTTGTTTAAATGCACGAAGCGGGAAATCCACACACTTGCGCAAGTGTGTGACACACACACACACACTTTCTAGCGCGACTTTCTTTTTTTTTTTGTTTTCACAGACGGACGGAAAGCGAGTCGTTTCGGAGGCAAAGATTTGTTTTCGAGCTGAATTGGCCGAAACCATTCATCCCGAGAACGAGAGAGAGAGAGAGAGAGAGAGAGAGAGAGAGAGAGAGAGAGAGAGAGAGCGCACAGCGGGGTCGCAGGGTGCTGAGAAAGTAAGAGGAGGGAGAGGGGGACGGGGAAAGAGGAGGGGAGGATCTCCACGCAAGAAGCATGATGCTTTGGCACGCCACTAATTGAGTTCCGGGTCGGGCCGGGCCGGGCCTCTACTGGCCTGCCGCGCCCCGCAGGTGTTCTGGCCCGAACGAGTTGGGCGGGGCGGGGTGAGGCGGGGTGAGGCGGGGTGAGGCGGGGTGGGGTGGGGTTGGCGCGGGTTCGACGCTTAAAGGATCGTTCACAATAGGAGCCGTGCTCGTCCATGTATGGTCGCCGTGACGTCACGGTCGTGGAGGAGCTCTCTCTCTCTCTCTCTCTCTCTCTCTCTCTCTCTCTCTCTCTCTCTCTCTCTCTCTCTCTCTCTCTCTCTCTCTCACTCTCGGTCGTGACGTGCAGGTCAGACCCGCTCACGCGCGTCGGGATCACGGTTCAGCTACGATCGCGGGAGGAGGTCAACCGCTCCGACCACCACGACACGACCTGTACGGTCGTAAGACGAGCGTGGGGCAAGGGTGTGCAGTCCAACCCCAAAAGTATTTTTTTTTTGTAATGATGGAGACCCCCTCCCCAGCTCCCCACCCCCCGCAAAAAAAGAAAAAAAAAGACAGGCGAATTAACTTTTTTATTTTACTATTTAATCCCTTCTTCTTCCCGCATGATAGAATTTTCCCAAATTTTGTTTTGAAGGTTTTAAAGGTATTTTAAACTCCCCGAGCCCTGCGGGCCCTGCGGGCCCTGCGCTGGTCTCACACACTCGCTCGCGCACTGAGCACTCACCAAAGTACGTGCTGTTGGTGAGGACCCAGAACACCTTGAGCGGGTCGACCATGTCGCCCGCCTCGGAGCAGAGCAGCAGCACGATGACGCAGAGCGCGAGGGCGCGGGGGCGCGGCGCGCAGGCGGCAGCTCCGGGCCCGGGCCGCCTGCCGCTCCGGGGGCCGCTCCGGGGGCCGCTCCGGGCATGCCCCTGCTGGCTCCGGGCCGCGGCCAGGCTGCGGCCGGCCAGGCGCGGCGCTGCGCTGCCGGCGACTCGGAGTATACCGCGACACGGAGCCGGAGCCGAGCCGGAGTCGAGCGCGAGCCGGAGCCGGAGCCGGCGTGTGGCGCGAGCGAGAGCGGCCGCAGCACTGAAGGGAGGGGGGCGGCAGGCCGCCAGCGCTGCACCCGGCGCCCCCGGGGGTGAAGGCGCGCCCCCCACCCCCCGACCCCCACCCCAACCCCCGGTCAGCAGCAATAAAACCATTTACAACCCCACTGCCATCAGAATAACCATTCGTCCTAAGGAGATGCTGGGGGCAAGTAGACTCTCTCGCTCGCTCTCTCGCTCTCTCTCTCTCTCTCGCTCGCTCACTCGCGCACACGAGCCTCCGCCCGGCCCACGCCCGCGAGGAGCCCCCCGGGGGAAGGTGGCGGGCACCGTGTGCCGGAGCGGGGAGGAGGGGGGGGGGGGCGCCAGGTATGTAGGACTTACCCGGAGTTATAGAGGCAGGATGTCTCCGAGCTCTAAGAGGTACCTGCTCCAAGTACCTTCCGCGGTGCAAGGCGATGAGATTATCCCCCGCCAAGAGATTTCCATACCACTGTGAAAAATAACTTTGTAGATTTACGACATATTTTGTAAATGACTTAAGAAAAATGTTGTAAATTTCAAAAAACCCTTTTTTGCTTGCATTTGAATTTCAACCACATAATTTTACAACTTTGCTTTGCGGAAAATTTTCCTACAAACCTACGACTATTTTTCACAGTGAGGGGTATTATAATTTGGCTGTAATTTTACCCCCGGTAACATCATTGCGCGATTGTTTTATCCCGGACACGTTACGTTGAGAAGCGATTAAAATCATCGTGCGACGATTTTACCAAACCCAACGTCGAATAAGACACAAGACGGAGCAAGATCGTCGTGAGAAGATATTACTGGGAGAGGGTGCAATCATCCAGCTATGACTCTATATCGCGGGGGGAGGGGAGGGGGGTGGTGACCTCATTGCGGACACCGGCGTCAGACTTTTTTTTTTATGAAGTGTAATTTGGTGCGCAACCCCCTCGCATGGCCGACAAATCTCAACTAGAAAGTAATGACAGTATTTTGATTTTTCAAAACTATTCCTTTTTTCTTTCTTTTTTAGATTTGACTGCTCAAAGGTTCCCCACTTTCACTAAAACAGAAATTCAACTGGATCAGGCGGCGCAATACGTCAAAAGCCGCAGCGCGCCTAGTCTCATTTAGACCTTGGTAAAACACCTTGTTTTTTTCTTCTTTTTTCTCAACCAACTCTTTCACTCTCTCTCTCTCTCTCTCTATACAGCACACGGATGTGAGCTGCCGCCGAGGGCCTGTGGGTCCCAACGTTCTACCTGATTCCGATTCCCTCCGCCCCACCCCACCCCGCCCCGCCCCGCCCCGCCGCCCTCTTTAACCTCCCTCCCTTTTTCTCTCGCCTAGCTGCCGCGCCATCCCTTTGGCCCGGGGCAAACCTCGGCACCGAGTGTTCACAGGACTAAGGCCCTCCCCGCCCCGCCCAGAGCGCTCCACGCAGCCAGCCGGGCGTGCCGCGCCTGCCGCGCCTGCCGCCCCGCCCCGCCCCGCCCCGCCCCGCCCACCACCGCCACGCCGCTGGAGAGGCAAGCTGAGCTCTTGGCAAAACATTTACCATCGCAGCTGGCGTTCAACTTGGATGGCGGCGGCAGTCAGAGCAGCGAGGGCGGCGCGGGGCTCGGGTAGTGGTGTGGCCCGCCCCACGCCGCCCCGCCCCGCGCCGCCCCGCGCCGCCCCGCGCCGCCCCGCGCCGCCCCGCTCCAACCGGCTCGGCTCTGGCCGACACAGTTTCTTGCGGGGCGCCCGCGGGGTGCGGGGCGCGCGGGTGCGGGGCGGAGGGGCTTAACGCATGACGCCGTGGCCATCAGCGCGCCGAGGAAAAGAAAAGAGAAATTACGGCCGTCACCGCCCTCTCTCTTATGCGCGCGCGCCTGCCGGGCCGGGCCTCAGGCCCCACGCCCCGGGTCCGGAGGGGTGGGGAGGGGAGACAGATTGCTGCTGCTGCTGCTGCTGCTGCTGCTGCTGCTGCTGCTGCTGCTGTTGGTGCTGCACCAAGGAACAGGAATGTTCGCTGCACAATAAACGTTAAGTTTTTCTTTAATTATTACTTTTTGTAAATTTTTAAGTTCGAAGACTTCGCGCCGAGGGGGAAATAACCTCGGACTTTAGAGTACACCACTAATTCAACAAATTCAGTCCAATTCAAACAAATTCAAGCCAATTCAACCTAATTCAAATCTAATTTCAATTCAATTCAAGCCAATTCAAACACAATTCAAGCCATTTCAAGCCAATTCACGCACTAATTCAGTCCAATTCATAGGCAATTCAAACCAATTCACATCCAATTCACGAAATTTGTACACCTAATTCAGCGGTTATTTCCCCCTCGCTTCGCGCTGGCTTAGCAAAAATTTACGTCACGGTGAAATTGATGTGTCTGCTTGGTTTTGAAGTCAACTTTCTTGATGTTCAAGACGTTTTGGAAAAACCAAGACCTTTCCAAAGACGTCCTGAAAATCAAAGACAATTTCCAAGACATGCCCTTGGAATTTAATACGTCGTCCTGAAAGTATTGAATTTTTTCAAGACGCCGCGCCGTCTTGAAATCATCGCAGCGTTTCAAGACGACTAATTGAAAACCAAGAGCAATAATGTCTCGGGGAAATCGCCCTACTCTTCTTTTTTTATTTTTCAAAACGTCTTGAAAACCAAGACGGCAGCGACGGCAGTTTTGACGTGCTGGCGTGGTGTTTGCGATTTCCGGTTGCGCCCTGCTCCAAACAGCTGCTCCGGCCCGCGCACGGGCGCGTGGAGTTGACGCTCCCCCAGCCGCCTGCTCAGACCGCCGCCCCTCATAAGTTACCGCCGAGTAACACGACGGAGTTAGCGTATCGGGGGCGATTGAAGTTTGGGAAGTGCGTCGATAACCCGAACACCGAACCGAACAGGCCACATGCAGTCGTGTCGGATGACAGGTCCTATGAACCAGTTCAATTTGAAGTGGATCTGCTTCCCCACCACGCCCCAGGTGACTTTTCATAAGTCGCCGCTCCCATAAACAACCGGATATGTGTGTTGAATTAAATTTTCTCCGAGGACTAAAAATAAATTTCACTTTCAGCGGCCGGGGGCGGGAGCGCACGTTTCCCTTAAGCGACAATTTCGCTGAGAGGGGCCGCCGCCGGGCGTAAAAGCACGGCCAAACGGCACACACGGAATGTAACGCCGTAAGGGAAGGGCCGCGAGAACAAACGCAAGAATTACATTTCTAGAAATGAAAAAAATTAAAAAAAAAGTGGAGGGAAAAAAAGGGGATGTTAAGTTGTGGTCGTTGTAGTGCATAAGCCGCTACGCTAGCGGAACTGCTGCGGGGCGGTCAGAGCGCACGGGGTGGAGTTTTTAAAAACGCACCCCGACTGCCCGCGCTTGAGCGAAATACGAAAGCGGCCAGCGCGAGAGGTGGAGGACCATTACCCACAAGTGGGGGAGGGGGGGGAGGGGGGAGAAAGGGGAGGGAGGGGTCCTTGACGATCTGCTATAGGGCCTTAGGGAGGGAGGGGGGGGGGGTGTTCAGTGCCAAAGGGTGACCCGCGGCGGCGCACCGCTCCTGAAGGGCGCTCGGCCCGCTGCCTCTCAACGTAAAGTAAAATACAGGTCAGCAGACAGAAAAGAGGGAGGGGGGGGGGGGCGAAATGAGAGGGGAAAAAATAGAGGTGAGTGAGATTGGGAAGTCTCGAGGGCTGACCAGACCGCGGAGGCCGCGCGGATACCGTCGCGCAGGAATCATCGGGCTGCGCGGTTGACTTTTTTGTGGAAGAAGGCTAAACTTTGAGGCACTCCTTGACTTTGAGGAAATCATCTCAGATTTTGAGGAAGTCCTCTCATAAAGTAAGGAAATTTCAATCATTTTTTTAAAGAGAAACTTTCTCAAAATCTGAGGAGGTTATTTCCTCATAATCGGTGAGAGCCTCAAAGTTTACCCTTGTTCCTCAACAAATCACACATCGCTTTTACCGTGTGGTTCACGCGCACTTGGTTATGGCGCACCTCGAGCAACACGAGAGAAAAAATAATAATAATAAAAAAATAGGCTGTATACTTTTCTGTGCGCAAGAAGGGAAGCAGACTGCGGAATAAGATAGCGGCGCGAGAGCGGTCGTGGCAGAAAGGATGTTTTATTACCATTTTCCCGAAAATTCGTTCGCGCAGAATCTAAACCATGGCCAATCACTCGGACGTAATGATGGGAGCTCGATACGATAGAGAAAAAGAAAAAAAAATGGGCCGTGGGCGGCTCTTGGGGGAGGGGGGAGCGGGGTGCTGTCGCCGGCGGCCGTACAGCGGTGCGGGGTGGTTGGTCTTGGGGGGGGCCCCCGCCGGCCCCCGCCGGCCCCCCCGCGGTACAGGCAGTGCCCACACAGCCTTGCCTTCACACGCCATTAAACGTGTTTTATTTGGCAGCTTTCCGGACCATCCAGAGACCAAACACTGGGCAGGACGACGGTGGACGCGACGCTTTCAGCCCCCAGAGAGGGGGCAAGGGCATTGTAAAGGGACAGAGCTAGGGGGGTCAACGTCATCCCACCACGAGGTATCGAACATTCAATTACACGCGGGGAGATACAAAGGGCCCGTGTGCGCCCTCAACCCTCAAACACACACACAGCTCCATACCGCTGCAATCAACCCGCCAAATCAAATCGAGTCTGCGTCGTGATCAACCTCTCCCCGCAGCGAAATCATCATATGCGGAGCAGATGCGAACCCTTCGCCCCGGCTCATCCTCCGCCAAACAAAGGCGCACTGAAAGGGCAAAACGATTGATTGATTCAGCGGAGGAAGACGCGAGGTATACATGAGGAAATAAAACAATGAGCTGAGGGACGCGAGGGAGAGTAACGACCTCCGGGAGTCAGACAGAAGTAGAACGCGGCGCGTAGCGGCACGCCACAGGCAGGAATGAACTCGCACTTCGCAAACAGTTCAAAGAAAAGTATCTTGCGGACTTTAACCGAGGGGTTCGCGACTCTGCGGTATCTTTATGTCGCGTCACAAAAATTATGGGAAAGACAAATCAAGGAGCGTTCGCGACTGATCACAAATTATGACAAAACATATTGTATGGAAGTACTTTAAAGCAAAATTGATATATTTGCACATAAAAAATTTATAGTTTTCTCTAGTGGAGACGGATTTATGCGGACAGGGAATAGGGGGCTGGGCTGGTTCACTGTGAAAAATAATCGTAGGTTAGCGGGAAAATTTTCCACGAAGCGAAAGTTGTAAAATTAACTTCAAATCGTTATATTAAAAGCACGACGTACCAACTTCAAATCGAAATACGAGCAAGAATGGGTTGTCGTAAATTTAAAACAATTTCCGCAAAGTCGTCATTTCCAAAATCGTCAGTCTACAAGGGTATTTTTCGCAGTGTCTGGTCTGTCGGCGCGATTAGAAGGCGGTGCCCTGTCCGAGCAGCCTGTTGCGATGACTGACGGGCCGAGTGAGCCGGACAGACACAGCGCCGCCCCGCTCAGCGACCAACATTGTGTGTGGGAGGAGGGACTATGGCGTGGTCAAATATCACCGCAGACTATACCGTCAGGAACTAGACACAATTCTAGAAATTCTAGTAATTCTAGGAATGGGGAGGACGGTTTTCCCAACTGAGAATGGAAATAGCTCAACCCCGCCCCCAGAGACCTACGCGGAAGGACTCTACGGCGAGAGGGAAACAACTCTGAATTTTGATGTACACATTTTCTTAATTTTCGTGAAATTTCCTGAATGTTTTGAGAATTTTTGCTTAAATTTAACTTTTTTTAAAACCATTGGTGCACCAGTAAAACTCATGAGTTTTACTGAATTTTACTGAATTACGAGGTGCACAAAAATTTCAGAGTAGTTAACCCTTCGCCCTTCGCCGCCCTGCCTTGCACCTAACCATTCTCTCAGCCACGTCGTATAGAAACGTTCGCAGGCAGAACATGTGCAGTCAGCCGTATACATTATTCGCTGACACGACGAGAAAAATCAGAATCGAGAGACATAGCAGGATCACGCAGAGTTCAGCAGCAGCGGAGGTCCAAACTCACCGAACCGCCGGCCGCCAGTTCGCGGGGGGACCGGATAGGTCCGTACTGCTGGGCTTACCTGCAGGCAGAGAGAAGAAGAAAGCGTCAGTATGAGGTCACAAAGACTCACAGAAACACACATAAAGACACACACACACACACACAATGTCCCCTTTTATACGCCCTTTTCTCTTCCCCCGCGAGGTCCCGCGGTGCCCAGGACCCCCTCCCCCCAAGCCGTTGGTGGCTGCTGCGGTTATGCCACTATAGCTCATTCCAAGAAAAGGCACTCGCTGGGAATTACGAGACACACGATGGCGAGGGTAACGCCCCAGGACAGGACAGGCGGGTACGTGCGGCGCTGCGCTTCCAGCGCTGTATGCTCCGTGCTCCCCATGAGTTGTGCCACACACACACACCCCCAACCCTGCGACTGATGCGAGTCTTCATCACCACAGACAGGCAACAGCGGACGGCTTTCCAAATTTAAAACGTCATCCAACAATGTGATCAAAATTTGGAAGGTGATAAAATAATTTGGAAAGTGATCATTGTTTGAAACGTGATCAAAATTTGAATAGTGAATAAAATTTGAAATCTGATCAAAACTTAAAATGTCACTAATATTTGGAAGTCCACCAAAAGTTTAAACGTGCCTGAAATTTTAAATTTTAAATTTCATAACTGCTTTATAACCTATCATATTTTGTTTTAAATTTCCCGGTCTGAAAAATCGTACGAAGCAGATTTGAAATCGACGTAATTTTTAAAAGTAATAACAATGTCGGTGACGTGCCTGGCGCAGCACGAGCAGCGCGTGTGTCTGGACGCGTCCCGTCGGGTCGGGCCGGGGCGGGGGTCGCAGTGACAGATGACTGCGGCAGACACCCTGAGCGTCGCGAAGGAGGCCGTCACGAGCCTGTGCCCGGCCTGGCCGCCGTCACGCGGGGCTGCACGCGCGCACGGGCACGCAGGCGTGAGCCATTCCCACCCCAATGCCCATTGTGTTGGCGGAGGTCCAGGAGGAGGAGGAAGAAGGGCCGGCATGGCAGCGCGCGAGCGGGTTTAAATCGCCAAGAGCCAGAGAGAGAGAGAGAGAGAGAGAGAGAGAGAGAGAGAGAGAGAGAGAGAGAGAGAGAGAGAGAGAGAGAGAGAGAGAGAGAGAGAGAGGGGGGGGTAAGTCTGACTGTCTGTCCACCCTCATAGTCGCGCAGTCGCATCCCCCCGGGGCGGGCTCCCCGACGCGACGTGTTGGTGCCTTGTTGCACCCCCTGCTACCCCCGCCCGCACCCCCTGCTACCCCCGCCCGCACCCCCCTCGCTACCCCCGCCCGCACCCCCCCTTGCTACCCTTGCACCTCCTTCTACCCGTACTACTCACCCCCGCAACCCCCAACTACCCTTGCCCTACACCCCTGTACTTCTCACTCCCTTCTCAGGCGCTGCACTTCTAACGACACCCCCCGCTTGCACCCCCACCCCCTACCCCCCAACCTACACCCCCGCCTGTTGCCAGTCCGCCAGCTTCGCGCGCGTCCCATTTCCCACCCGGCCACGACTTGGCGAAGTATAGGCGCTGCTCCAAAGCGTTCACGCCCTTCGGGCGGGGCGTGGCGGGGCGTAGCGGGGCGGGGCGGGGACAGTGGGTTGGACGGCACATAACTCGGGGCGACAATAGCGACGGGCGTGGCGGGGCGTGGCGGCGGGAGGCACAACAGCATGAGATAACCGTTTATTGCCACGAGGTCTCCCCAAATCCTGCGGGATGAGCGGCGGCGGGACCGGGACCGGCCCCATGCGACCGCCGCGCCCCCCACAGAGACCCCGTAGGAACGCCTCGAGGCGGGGCGGGGCGGGGCGCGAAGGAGCTCACTACATGAAAAGAGTCCCGCTATCTCCGCCACTGTGAAAGAGATATTTGTAAATTTACGACTGTTTTCGTAATTTGTGATTACGATATAGAGTTGTACACAGTTGGACACAGTTAAATTTTGTCGATAAGTTTGGTAGCGCGCAAAAATATTGACTGCCAGTCTGCAAAATTGCATCATAAATAATCGCAGAAATGTCTGCAGGACGATTTCGTTGACAACTATGAACATAATTGTCTATAGCTGTCTATAAAATTGTAGACGATATTATCGGTAACAATGGACTTGTCACTGAAACTGTGGACAAAAAAAAGTCCATAGACATTTAGAGTGCACCACAACGCGGCCACACCGCGCCGACGCCGCCCCCAGCCTCCAATCTCCAGTCGCAAAGTCAACACGGACTCAAGGCGAGCGAATCTGAATACGACTTCATAACGACGAAAAAAATGCACAGCGCGCGCGCCCGCGCGGGGACAAATATTAGAGGAGCGGGAATAATATACAGATGGCCCTGGCTCTTCAATCTGAAAGCTAGCCCTGCCGGCCCTGCCGGCCCTGCCGGCCCTGCCCTGGCGCGGCTGGCGGGGGAGACTAGAGCGCGGGGCAGAGCGGCGGGGGCGGGGGGCGCACTCGTCCAGAGCAGCCCCCCTCCCCCCAACCCCCACGCGCAGTGTCCAAACCCGGACACAAGAAAGCACTCTTCCTCCCTCCAACAGCCTTGAAGTAGGGGAGGAACGCCGGGGCAGGGCAGCGGCGGGGCGGGGCGGGGCGGGGCGGGGCGGGGCGGGGCGGGGGAGCCGGCCCATAACAGTTTGAATTGTAAAATGGGTGACTGTCCGCTTCGCTCTGCTTCGCCGGCCGCTATCCGGGCCTGCTCCTGCTACTGCCGCTCCTCCTCGGGGCCAACAACAGGCCTCTCTTCTCTACACGGGGAGAGAAACGAGAGAGAGAGAGAGAGAGAGAGAGAGAGAGAGAGAGAGAGAGAGAGAGAGAGAGAGAGAGAGAGAGAGAGAGAGAGAGAGAGAGAGAGAGAGGGGGGGGGGGGGGGAACCTGTTGACAGTGACGGATGCGGTAACGCTACACACTCTCGCGCATCAGCAGATAGGTAACGCTTCGCCTAGGCGGGCCGGGCCGGGCCGTGCCGTGCCGTGCCGTGCAGGCCGCTCAGGCGCTCAGGTCAAGCTCCAGCAAGCAGCGGATCAATTCCTTTCCCAGAACACTCCCGGCCCGGCCCGCGGGAGTCCGCTCCGCTGAACGCCTCGCACTGCCCTGGCTGGAGAGAATAACTCGGGCGAATTAAAAACTGCAAGCCACTGCACTCTAAATAATGTCCGAGGGGGTATTGACTCAGCGGGAAAACTTACACAGAGTAATCCATATTTCACTGAAGGCCTCTTACACGCGGTGTTACACCGGTATTACATAGAAAATTTGGCAATTTTAGAGCACATATTGATATTTTTTGGTAGTACATTACACGTAATACCGTGTGGTACCCAATCCGGTCAACGGGGTAATGCAGAAGTGAATACTCCCTTGATAATGTCTATGGACTTTTTTTTTTGTCCGCACAGTAGTTTCAGTGACAAGTCCATTGTTACCAATTATATTGTCGACAATTTTGTGAACAGCTATAGATAAATATGTCTGTAGCTGTCAACAAAATCGTCTTGTGGACTTTTGTTGTTGTTGTTGTTGTTGTTGTTGTTGTTGTTGTTGTTGTTGTTGTTGTTGTTGTTGTTGTTGCGAACATTTAGGATGTAATTTTGCAGACAGGCTGTCAATATTTTGGGGCGTTTCCAAACTTATGGGCAAATTTTATTTTTGTGTAGATGTACACAATTTGACAAGAATTATGGACATCTTGTCGAGAACTGCGTCGACATATTTGTCACCAGTCTGGAAACGTTCAATTATGTTTCCAGTTTGTCTACAAAAATGTCCATAGCCATTTAGTGGCTCTCTCACTCTCTCTCATGATGAGCGCACGTGTCATATAGATGTGCGAGCGAACAGGGCGTTTACCGCAGAACGCAAACGGATCCTAAGAACATGCTGACATCGCACAAACTGGACCGCAGGGGGAGGAAATAAATAAACAATAGAGAGGGGGGAGGGAGGGAGAGAGAGAGAGAGAGAGAGAGAGAGAGAGAGAGAGAGAGAGAGAGAGAGAGAGAGAGCGAGAGAGAGCGAGAGGCGGGGCAGACACGTGCGCCGGACCTACATTTATACATAATGTATCCCTCTCCCTTATGTATGCGGTACATATTAAGGGCCGAGGGAACAACAAGGACAGCAGCGGCGCGGGGAAAAGAACGGCTGTCGGGTCCGGTCCTATCCGGCAGACAAAGTGTGCGAGTGTCACACACTTGTAGGTGTGTGCAGGCGCCGAAGGGGCCTCAACTCACCCAAAATTTGTACACATGATTTCAAGATTTCACATGATTTCACATGATTACACCTCTTACAATTGAAAGAAATAATTCGTAAAGTAAATACAAGCGTATTTTGAGCTTTTTGAGCCCAAAATACGCACTCAAATCAATTTTTTTCGGCAATGGATCCACATTTTTTGACAATGATTTCGAAGATATCAGCGATTGTGCACACATGATTTCAGGAGTTGAGGCCCCCTCGGCAGGCGCCCATCCGCACAAATACAAGTTTTTACGTACTATTTATTCCATAGCTTCCGAAACGTAGGCCTATACGCATGAATAGCTTGCGTTACAGTTTCTTTCTTAATTTGTATGAATTCCTAGGGGAAACAACTCTTAATTTTTATGTAAAAATTTTGTGAATTTTGGTGAAATTTTGCAAATTTTCACTAAATTTTGTAAATTTTTGCTAGAACTTTTCCTTATTATTTTTTTTAAAAGAATTTTCCTGAATTTTTCTGAATTTTTCTGAACTCACGAGGTGTACAGAAATTTCAAAGTTAATACCCCTCAATAAATTCTCACATAATTGTGCTATAATTACGCGTAAGTATGCAAGAATTTTGTCCGTAGGTTATTCAGGCGCATAGACCTAGGTAGCTCTGCATAAAATAGTACACAAAAATTCAATGTGCTCACTTTTAAGGTGCGACAGGGGTGTGGTGTGAATTTCGCCACCAGGAGTTTTACGCACCAGGAGACACAAGCTCGCGCGCGAGGGGGAAATAAGTCGCGAAAATGGTGAACACTTCGTGCGATAATGGACCGGAAATGGGTCGGAAATGGCTGTTAATGCTGAAAATAGGGAAAATGTGTGAAAATGCGCGAAAATGACTGAAAATGCATGATAATGGGATGAAAATGGCCGAAAATGCCTTAAACAAAAAATAGGGCGATGCATGAAAATGTGTGAAAATACGCGAAAATGAATGACAATGTATGAATGAATGGAAATGGCTGAAAATGGTGAAAATGTGAGGAACTGCATGAAAATGTGTGGAAATGCGTGAAAATGTGCGGAAATGCATGAAAATGTGTGGAAATGCGTGAAAAATAGAAAACTAAGAAGGATGAAAATGAATGAAAATGGCTGGAAATGATAATGCGGTGTACACTTTTCTCCAAAGTTATTTCCCCCTCGCTCGCGCGAGTAAAAAGTTCTCACGCACTAGCAAAGTGTGCGAGGCATTCAAGCGCTCGTATTTCCAGAGAAGCAAGCAAGCGTATTGGTCTCTGAGAGAGAGAGCTCGGAAAACCAGCTTCGAAATAATAGAACTGGGCCGCCATAACCAATCGCCACATCAAGCGTAGCAGTGGTAAGTTCTGTTAATTTTTTTTCTTCGCCGTTCGCACATTTTATTTCTCTTTCATTTGAAAACGCTTCCCCCGCGAGGATAATTGGTAGCCCGCCCACCCTCCACCCACGCTCAGCCCGCACAGCAGACAGCAACAGCGCCGTATACCTCAGAGGACCCCCCCCCCCCCCCACACTCCTCCCCTCCCCGGCCGAGGCCCCCGGGTGCGAGGCCAGAATATAACGGGAAATGACTGCCACCCTAATCATATCGCGTTCATCAGGCGCCGTATTCTCGACAGGGCGGTTGCTTGGGGGGAAGGAGGGGGGAGGGGTAGGGGGTAAGGGGTAAGGGGTAAGGGAGGGTCACCCGCACGCGAGACGAGACGGCGGCGCACGCACAATGCTTCATTAAAACTTTATTTGACGCGTCAGACGCGAGTACATGGCTTTTCCGCTCAAACTGGTTGCGAGTAACATATACACACACACCACGCGGGGCCTGGCCTGCATGCATAGCCTCGCACCGGCTCGCTGTGTGACGATCCCTGTCATGCTCTCACGCGTCGCGTCCCGTCGCCCCGCCCCGCCCCGCCCCGCCCCGCCCCGAGGAACACTTTGCTGCTCGATATAGGACGGGCCACTCCAACCGACAGGCCGGCGCTCGTATGTCAGCGGGGATAATCCACTGCTCTGCCATCGCGCCCACCCACCCCACCCCACCCCGCCCCGCCACGCCTCGCCCCGCCCCGCCAAGCCGCACCACGACCATGGACACGACCTCTCCCGCCCCAGAGAGACTCGATCATCGCCAAAAGGGCACAAGTGCCCCCGGCGGCGACGGCGGCCCGGCAACTCGCGAAAATGTGGGGACAGCTACACAGAGAGAACCAGTCCATTCCGTTTACAATTTTCGTTTTATCTTTCACAAAAATTAATATTCCTGACATATTTTTAAAAGTTGATACATTGCAGATGTAAGGCAGCAAGCGAGGGGGGGGGGGGGGGAGAGCCTCCAGCCGGGAGGACAGGGCTGGGGGATAGGGTAAATACGACGCGAACCCGTCGCACCGGATAGTCATTGAGACGTCGTGGCTCAGTTGGTAGAGCGCGCAACACTGAACCGAGTGGTCCCAAGTTCGACTCCCACTCGGGAAAGTGTTTTTCGCGCGCGGCATTTCCTTTGGTAGCTACTCCAGGGCAGGTCAAGTAGAAATTAAACACGTCTCACCGCCGTTGGCTCGGTGGCTCAGGGCGTTGGGTCGCTTCCTGTTCTGGCTATGTGTCGGCACTCGGGGTTGTGGGTTCGAATCCCGCGTACCCCTCTGAGGTAAGGCCTCTGAAACTGGGATCAGGAAGTCTAACGCCCTTGACACCGCTCGTACCTCTAGGGGTAGGCCAATGGTGGTACGGGGATCAAATCTGTCGAATTGCGCGATAAGATCGCAGTCAGCAAAGCGCCGGTTCCCATGGAACACCGAAGCAGTTGGCTGCCACAGGGGGTAAAAGCCCTGTGCCTGGCGGGAACCGCAACCTCCTTCGGAAGGGTTTACTGCCGCAAAAATTTTCCATGTTTTCACGCCACCCTTTCAATTGCAGAGCAAAATTTGTTTCTGAAAAGTTTTAACAAATAATTGAAATAATTGTGATTATTTTGCATTATTGCAAGTTAATTTCCAATAATTTGGAATAAATAGAAATCATTCACAATAATTTACAAAAAATCCTATTTGATCATGTAATTGAGAGAATAATTTGGATCAGATGTGCGTGTATTTTCTGAGGTCATCCCCAAAACTCATCCAAAAATTCAGTGTAAATTCACAAAAATTCACAAAATTTGTACACTTAAATTCAGAGTTGTTTCCCCCCTCAGTAGCCAGTATAGTACGTTCGTTTTCGGGTAGAGCGCGGGTTTTCAGAATGGGTTCAGCGCCACACCTGACCAGAGCACCCCCTCCCCCCGGCGCGTAGCGTCCACTTCCGGTGGTGCACCTCGCACCGAGCGCGCCGCTGATGCTGCTGCTTCATCGCAGATTAGCCGATTCAATTTCCGTTTGCGGAAAGCGGGGGAAAGGAGGAGGGGGCGGGGGCGAAACAACCCCTTGCTACTTTAGGATCTCGGGTGGGGAGACGCGGACTGCACCGTCGTAACGCGGGGCAGCCGCACGGCAAATCCAAGTGTATGACTGTCACACAGTTGAAGCTGAGACAACTTTTTACACACTTCATGAGTGCGTTTAGGTTGTGCAACTCCGTGTTCAGCACACGAAAAAACAAACAGAAAAAAGAAATTTTGAACATGGAGGGAGGGAGAGAAAGAGAGAGTGAGAGAGAGTGAGAGTGAGTGAGTGAGAGAGAGAGAGAGAGAGAGAGAGAGAGAGAGAGAGAGAGAGAGAGAGAGAGAGAGAGAGAGAGAGAGAGAGAGAGAGAGAGAGAGAGAGAGGAGTTATAGCAAAGCCATAACAGCCGCATACTGAAACCGAGGAAAAAATTTACGACGCTGAGGTGAACACATTTTGAGAAGTTTTGTGAATTTCCAAAGAAGTTTTCTGAATTTTCACTTAAATTATATCTAGTTTTTTTTTTTTGATAATTTTCCTGTGTCTTTCTAAATTTTCATATTCTTTGGGGGGTGCTTTTGTGAATTTTTCTAAACCTTTCCGAATTTTACTGAATTTTACTGACTTACCAGGTGTACAAAAATTTAACTGTTGTTTTCCCCTCGGGCACCTAAGACGCCGCAATTAGTGTCGGATCTCCTTGATCTCCAGTTATTCCGGCCAAGTCGGTGACCATAACATGTATTTCATTTTTGCTCTTATCTGAATGCAGCAGACGCAGAGCCACAGCGGCTACGACGGTATAGCATGTCGCCACAATACAAAACGACAATTCAATAAAATAAAAATCGAGCTGCAAATCCTCATGAGAAGTCGTTGGGGGCGGCAGGGGGAGAGAGACGGAGGTTGGCAATCCAATCATGTCGAGAACGGTAGCCACAAGGAGGTAGGGAGAGAGAGGGAGAGGGAGAGAGAGAGGGAGAGAGGGAGAGAGGGAGAGAGAGAGAGAGAGAGAGAGAGAGAGAGAGAGAGAGAGAGAGAGAGAGAGAGAGAGAGAGAGAGCGGATGGCACAGGGGGGATCAGGGGGTTATGCAATTCTGTCAGAAGCGCGGGAGTGGTTTCGCCCGTAGGCGCACGCGGTGAGCCCGGGGACAATATAACTGTCGCATGACGATAAAACGAGAAAACGGCCCGGCCGCCGACCGGACCCGTGCCGCGGACTGGGAGGGTCGCGTAATCGCAACAACGCTGCACGTTATTGGCGAGAATGTCGCGGTGTATACTCGTTCAGTACACCGCACAAAAGAAAGAAAAAAAATAAATTGCTTGGTCGCACTATGCCAGGGGTGCTAAAGAAAATGTTCAGTTGCTGCCACTAAAGGGCACTAGAGAGCCATAAAGATGCTATAAAAGTTAGTCCTTTTTATAGTTTTAGTGCATTTGTCGAGGCACCACTTACAGGCAGAGGGCTTAGCACCTTTGCTTTTTTTTTCTAAACTGAGACAAATCTTAAGCCCTGCGGGTAAAACACATTTTAGTCCCCATAGACTCGAAGCTTCGGACGCCAACTTCTAGGTGCCGCTGACAGAAAATTTTCATTCCGGGCCCTAAATCCTTATTATTGTCATCCAGATCAATTATTTTGATCGCATTGAGGTTTTTTTTCCTTTTCTTTCTCGCAAAAACTTTATTATGCGCCTTCAACCATGCCGTGTATTGCAAGGAAGAACAAAATTTCTCTTAGTGTTGAGCAAGAGAATCTCGACACATCTGAGCGCCATCCTATGGGAGCCTCGGGTCTGCGACAGAGCAGCAGGTGCTCCGAGTCCAAAGAGTGCCGTCAGCTTTCGCTAGCTCAGCACCAAACACCTACAAGTAGAGTGCCGCCCTGCTCTTACTTCCGCCTTCCTTCACGTTCCATCGCATTACAGGAAGTTTACAGGGGCAAAATGTGTTGTAGCCGAGCGCGCTCCGCGAGAAAACTCGTTGTCTTCCGGAGGATTCAGCTCTCGAGCAACCCTTCGGGACTCGCCCCCAGCCCCCACCCCTCGCCCCCGCCCAGAGACTGTTGCGAGCGCAGCAGCTCGGCGTTCTGGGTGACAGCGAAGCGAGTTGAGGCGACCGAGGTCGAGGCCTCCTGGCCCCGCACTGCTGCAGGGCAGCCGACTTCGCTGTCCGTCCGTCCGTCCGATGTCTGTCTGTCTGTCTGTCTGTCTGTCTGTCTGTCTGTCTGTCTGTCTGTCTGTCTGTGTGTCTGTCTGTCTGTCTGTCTGTCCGTCTGTCAGTCAGCCTGTCCCTCTGCTTCCGCGTCCCTCGCGGCGGCAAGAGAGAGGCGTTGGAATAAAGGTCAGTTTCCCTGGACGTCAAAACAAAATTAGCGCGCGCTTCTGGCTCGCGTGTGCGCCCCGCCCCGCCCCGCCCCGCCCCGCCCCGCCCCGCCCCGCCCCGCCCCGCCTCGCCCCGCAGCCCCACCCCGCACCCTGCCCGACTCTTCTTTCATCCTTGGCAAGGCGAAACCAGAGGGAGAAACTGCACTGCAAAATAAGCGAGCGCCAAGCAAGCACATCCAGAGAATTATCTCGGTGAAAAATATATATATTAAAAAAATTAAAGTGCCAAGAAATTTTCGTTTCACTTCAAACGCATACTTCTTAAATTTCGATGAACTTCTTTTAAGGAAAAACATGAAAACATTGCTAAGATCAGAGAAAAACTGTTCGAAAGAAAACATTGATTTGAACTGAATATTAATGAAATTGCACAACAACCTGCGACGTTTTAAACATAAGGAATTCCCTGGGAGCAGCTCTCGAGGCAGCAGTAGTGACGAAGTGCAAAAGAGACAAAACGTGTCACTCTCATTAGAGAGCGGCGTTCCGCATGGCGAGTGACGCCAATACAATCCGGTTAACTTCTCCTCACCAGCAGCAGCGGGGCCAAACTCAAAACTGTGTCAACGCTCGCGTTACGCACGCCTCGCCTGCCAGCACAGTCTGCCAAAACTCGAGGCGTTAACGGCTGGCCTGAGGTCTCGGTGGCAGGTCCGCCTCCGGGCCGAGCCGGCCACCGCACTCCCACCCCAAACTGCAACCCCCTGAGGAGGGGTGGCCCGCGCGGGTCCGGGTCCGGAGCCGGTCGCGCGGGGTAGCGCCGCCGCGGGGCGGGGTCCGGAGTCGCGGTCGCGAGAGGTAGAGCGCTGCCGCGGGGTAAGGCCGGCCCGGAGCCGGTCGCGCGGGGTAGCGCTGCAGGGTGCGCTGATCGTGCGGGGTAGCCGAGGGGGAAACAACTCTAAAATTTTTCTACACTTCGTAATTCAAAAAAATCAGAAAACAAATCAAAGACATTCAGGAGAAGTTAAGAAAATTTCAGAAAAAAATCCCCAAAAATTCTTAAAAATTTAAAATGAATCAGGAATAACCGCGAGCGGTGATACTCGATCCGCTTAGGTAGGAGCATCAAAGGGTTGAAAAGTAAACAGGGAAAAAAAGGTTAACCTGCCACTGTTAAAAAATACTACGGTAAATGCCAACGGTACGCGCCGTCAATTTGTTACCTGGTCCTGGACCGTAAGTTTTGTCTACGGTCTGGATCCTACGGTGCACACCGTAGCCAGCAAATATGTTGGGGAAGTTCAATGGAGCACATTCCACCCACAATGAAGTACAGTCCATACCGTAAGGATACGTTACGGTCTGACCGTATACGAAAACTACGGTGCGGACTGTAGGCATACCGTAACTCCGTACAGTATTTTTAACAGTGTCTGCGAACTATCTGAACTAGAAAATCAGAAGAGAAATTTGATGGTGGTTGAAAACAAAATCTGCCTCTCCAAGGGTGCCTGTCAAATGGAAGATAGAGGACCCACCCTGCTTATCCTCTATAGGCAAAACACTGGGCATTGCCTTGCCTTCCTGATAGCACAAGGCAACACGGTTTACTCAAACCTCAAGCATGTGCGCCAATTTTTCTAAAAGAACATAAATTAAATTTTGATTTTAAAAAAAAATGAAAAGTGACGTCAACAAATAATTTCATTTTCTAAAGAGGACAAAAGATAAAACTTTGCTGCCAGCCGCAGTATCGCCTCTAGTTGGCACTGGAGCCTGAAATCGCCAGAACCGGAGAGAGAGGGAGAGAGGGAGAGAGGTGGGAGAGAGGTGGGAGAGAGGTGAGAGAGAGAGAGAGAGAAAGAGAGAGAGAGAGAGAGAGGAGAGAGAGCGAGAGAGAGGAGACGGAACGCCACGCTACGCCGGCGGCCACTTAGCGGCGCGAGCCTTGTTTGCATTGCAATGACGAGCGCGCGCGATCCGAGCTCGAGCGCCCCGCCCCGCCCCGCCCCGCCCCGCCCCGCCCCGCCCCACCCCGCCTCACCCCGCCCCGCCGCGCCTTGCCCCGCACCGCACCGCACCACCAACCCGGGGGCAAACTTGGCTCGTAAATACAACCGTCGGAGCATCTCGAAATTAGTGGGACCATACATCCCGCCGCTACCCGTCCTTCCAGCCAGCGGAGAAGAGCGCTAGATGTATCCCCTCGCTCGCTCATCAGCAGCGTAAAGCCAGCAGTGGCGAACGACACGGCACTTTCTCAAAAACCACGCAGCATAGCACACTACTCGCTCCATTCTTTATTCCGGTTTTATTTTACTTGCATGCCTCTCTCTCTCTCTCTCTCTCTCTCTCTCTCTCTCTCTCTCTCTCTCTGACCCCGTTGTCCAGCTCCAGTGCAAACACACACACTGTGTGGAGAGGTGCGACGGGTGCGACTCGGCGCGACACGAGGGGGTGTTACAATAGGAAGCGCGCCCAGTCCGGCCCGGTCCAGTCCGACACAAAGGAGAGCCCGGCGGAGCCCGGGCACTTTATCAGGGAGCAGGGGGGAGGAACGGTGGAGGAGGCGGGGGGCGAGGAGGACTGGGCCAGCCGACTTCTTCCGAAGAGAGCGCTCTCCTCGCTCTGTCTCCCTCGCACCTGCACGGTGAAGCCCATGAGAACGATGAGAGAGAGAGAGAGAGAGAGAGAGAGAGAGAGAGAGAGAGAGAGAGAGAGAGAGAGAGAGAGAGAGAGAGAGAGAGAGAGAGAGAGCGAGAGAGCGAGGAGAGCGCTCTTCGGAACAAGTCTGGAGACGACCAGGCGGTGCCGATAGACTTCCAGCAGCAACGGGGGGAGAAGGAGAGAGGGGGGAGAGGGAGAGAGAACGGGAAGGGGGCAGCAGGAACGACTACTTTAACCGTCTTAAGGAAAAGGGTGCCATTTTCAGAGATTTAGAAAAAAAAGGAAGAAAAATAGAGGAAAATACTTTAGAATTCTAGGAATGCACTCACTGAGAAAACCAGTTGTAGGTTTACTACTTGTACAGGTTTTCCACGAAGGGGAGTTTAAGAATTACAAAGACAAATCATAGAATTACATAAGCGCCAAGAATCGTCAATCACGAACAAGGATAGATCATCGTAAACTCACGAAATAATATTTCGTAAATCGTAATTCACATACTTTGTCGTAAATCGACCAAAACGTTTTTCAGAGCGTGTCCCTATTTTAAAGAAAATGAGCTCTTATTGAATCACTTTTAGACGGTCCTCAATACATATTCGTTATGAGTCCACGAGAAAGTCTCGGGAACAGAAATTTACCCTTTTCTCAGTCAAAACACTGAAAATCTAGGAGTCATAATTCTCGCCCCCTCACGAGTGAGAATTTGGGGGCAATTTTATTACTCTCTGGAGAGTAAGAATTTTTTTCCTCGCCCTTCATGAGAAAGAATTTTGAGACCTCGCCCAAATAAAGTGAGAATTCGTGCTCAAATTAAGTGAGGTTAAAAAATCGTTACTCAAATAGAGCGAGGCTAAAAAATATCTCGCTCGAAAAGAGTGAGGTTAAAAATTCTCACTCCAATTTAGCATGGAAAAGTGTCCTCTCCTATTTTGGGTGAGAAATTGGATTCCAGGGTTTGCAGTGAAGTGAAAATGAAAACGGGTGGGAGGAGTTTATATTCGATCCGCGGCACTACTGAAGAAATAATGGGAGAGCTCGATATATGCACTTTCGACATGGGAGAAGAAGTAACAAGAAAGTTCCGCAGGCAGAGAAGCGGTGCAGGAGAGAAAACGCGCTCGAAATCTTTCCTACGTGTCTGCCCCAAATACTCTCTCACTCTCGGTCCGGTGCGTGTTCACGCTGGAGCTGTCGCAAGTTAGTTTTAACGACTTAAGTTGACCAGAGTGCGTCGGGCGGGCCGGGCGGGCCTCTCACGTGCGTCTTACTCAATTAGACTCCATTAAGAAAGACTTAGTGCCTTCATGGCGGCGGCAGGAGGCCGGGGAGCGAGAGGGGTGCGGAGCGGACTAAAGCGCTGCTCTCACTTAAATCGTTTATTTTATATGAAATAATTATTCCGCCGGTGTACGACTAGACAAACGGCGCGACGGCACAATAAGCGCACTTGAGGGAAAAAGAGTCGTTAGGTGGGCAGTGTCGAGCGGCGCCAGGCAGGAGGCCAAAGTCTCCTCTCCATGTAGGCTAGTCACGCCTCACACCAACAAGCAGGCCTCCTCTCCTCTCTCAAGCTCGCTCTCTCCCTCTCTCAAGCTCTCTCTCTCTCCCTCTCTCAAGCTCGCTCTATCCCTCTCACTCGTGCTGCCCGGGCCATAAGTCTCCTCGCCAACTAACAGATTGTTATTCACAGCAGGCCTCTGCGTGGCGGGGCGGGGCGGGGCGTAGCACACTCGATACTCAGGCGCACGGCGGGGTAGGTGAGCAGAGCGGACCCCTACCTCGGACAACAACTAACCTTCAGGACGAGGGGCACTGTTGCACGGGGCAAAGTACACTGCCTCCAATTTCAGCGCGCTACACTGTGAAAAATATTCGTAAGGGTTACACGAGAAAATTTTCCGTGATAAATGTCGTAAAATTACAACTTCCAGTTGTATTGTTACGATAATTTTTTTTGACTCCATGAGTCGACTTAGTATTCTTTGAAAAGTAAGAATTTGCTGTCGTAAATTTACAACTGCGATCGTAAATTTAAAACTCTGTGTTGTGATCACAAATTACGAAACATGTCGTAAATTTACGAATACTTTTTTTTTTACACAGAGTACATAAGATTTTTTTAACTATACTAACGCTTAAATTCATCTGAATAACGGAAGAGTCTCCTGTTTAGGAGATACCGAGTGTTTCATACAAAAGCTTTTTCCCGCCACAAATTGCAGTTTGTACAATTAGAGTTTATTTCCCGGCCTATACCTATCCCACTCAGCGTCCGAGCGAGTAAGCTCACTACGAGGTAGGGGGGACTCTTCTTGCGTGAGCCAGGGTAACAAGTGCGTCTATTGTACATATCTTGCCCGCGGCAGGTTTAAAATAAGGTGACAACAGTGCTTCGCGCGGGTGGCAATGCCAAGCCCAGCCGGGGCGCCGCGCGGCGGTAATGGGTGTGTGATAGTGAAACGTCACCCGCCGTGGGGACGCGCAGAGTACCACCGCACAGCCCGCTCGGAGGCCAAAGTTCTTAACCAACATCTCAGGGACCCTGAGCCAGGCGGAGCCAGGCTGCAGACGGGGCCGCGGGGTAGCGGGCGCGGCGGGGTAGCGGGGTCGGCCGGGGCCGGGCCGAGAGATATGGGGCGCGCAGCGGTTGCGGTCGAGCCGGCGTGATGGTTTGGGGGGCTGCCAGTCAGCGCGGGCGGGGCGGGGCGGGGCTACCCCACCCCACCCGAGGTGTTGTGCTGTGCGCGCGCGCCCCTCCTCACCTCCTCCCTCGAGAGGGACGGAATGCGAAACAGTCGGTGAATCGGAACCTCAGAGCGACAAGGGCGCCCCGCCCCGCCCCGCCCCGCCCCGCCCCGCCCCGCAGTCGCACCTGAGGCGGCGGTGGCGCTAGCGGGCGCGAAGCCTCATCAGGCTTCAGCAGCCACCAACTTGAGCTCCGCCCCGCCCCGCCCCGCCCCGCCCCGCCCCGCCCCGCCCCATAGCCACCCCACCACCACGCCCTCCGAATATAACTATGCCATTAGGTCGTCCATCCCCCCCTCGAGCGGGGGAAATATCTTCGTCCAATTAAACACACCGGCATTAATGCTATAGCTGCTATTTCCTCCATCTTTCTTTTTTTTTAACTTTAAGTATTATTTTATAATTCCCATCCTCTCTCTCGCTCCTTTTACTCAAGAGCAAAGAGAAAAAAAAATGGTACAAAAAAAAATGAATGAAAAATAAGAAAATAGAAAGGGCACCCATTAAAGGAGAGGGTGGGGCGGGCACCACGACCCATAACTTGCAGCAGACGCCCCGTCCTGCCCCGCCCCACCCCGCCCACGCAGCTGACCCTTTTGTTTGGATTCGTTGGGAGGAGCAGCGGCCGGAGCCGGGGTGGGGTGGGGTGGGGTGGGGTGGGGCGGGGTGGGGTGGGGCGGGGTGGGGTGGGGCGCTGCATGATGGCGGGCTGCAGTCCTGCTCCCTGCTGGGACCGGCGCGCCGGCCCGATCAACTAGATGCAAATGAAATTGGAATCCACGGAAGGAGTGCGAGGCGAGGGGGACAGGCAGGCACTCTGGTGGATGGTGTCGACCAGGCGGCAGAGAGAGTGGCGGGGCGGGGTGGGGCGGGGTGGACAGTCGCGACGTACACTCGCGGATGTATCCTGTGCGTATCATAGTCACACACAGTTGCAAGTAGTGATGGCGATAAAAGCTATTTTCCCAGCCGCCGATATTACGCCGAAATGACACATACCATCCAGTTTGGTTCATTTGCTGTTAATCAGGAAAGAGTTTGTCAACGAGATTGTCGTTTCCATCAACGAGCTCCACGCTGCCTTTGTAAACGGAAGCACGAGCCGCGCAACGACCGGGGCGGGGCGGGGCGGGGCGAGGTGGGGCGGGGCTGAATGGGTAGGACGGGACGAGATTGGCGTCGTCTAGACGGCCTTCTCCTCTTATACAACAGACAGTGCCGCGCCTTTGGCCGCGCCGAGCGCCGAGCCCCTCCACCCCGCCAAGCCCTACCCCGGCGCAGGGCGCACCTGGCTTCAACACGAAAAACCCTCCTCCATGGGGGAAAAAAAATTCCCATTTACGGTAGCTTAATGTACCGGGCGTTTCTTAGAATTTGCAACAGTGTTGCGGGGTTGCATACACGGTATAAAACGATGTCTGATTTTTTGAGGGAAAAGGGAAAATTTTGAGGAGCACCCGTACTTTGAGGAAAAGTCCTCAGATTTTGAGGAAGTCTCCTCAAAATTTAAGGAAAAATTCCTCATTTTTTGAAGAGACTTATTCAAAATCTGAGGAATTTTCCTTGAAGTACGGGTGCCCCTCAAACTTTTCCTTTTCCCTAAAAAAAAAACAGACATTGTTTTTGTACTCGCCAGCGGTGCAGGGAGCATGGCGCCTTGCGAGCGAATGGGGTGCGCAAAAACCCACAATACTGTTGCGCATTTCAATAAGAAACACCCGATATTCGCTGATATTTCGTGAAAGAAAAGTATAAACCAGAGTAGCAGTACAAAACAAAAACAAAACAAACAAAATAAAAAAAAACTAGCGTTGGTCGTCAAATCCTAAACTCGACAACTAATTCCAAGCCGTCAAATTCAGCGATGCGTTTAGCTCTCGCAGCTGCGGTGCGACAAACTTTCCGCTACATTGGCCAAAAACAGTTGTTTCTCACGGCACCAGCTGACACGTCAGCCAATGTAGCTAACAGGAGGCTGCGTCGTAACTTATGTATCTCTCCCCGTGCCCTTCTGCCAAGCAGCAGAAGCAGAGGCGACAGCAGCGGCGAGGAAGGAGCATCTCTCGACCGAATTGACTATCCAGCTGACAATCTCAGCCGAATCCTCACCCCACACATGTCACACTACCTTCCGACTAGTAGACACGATTTTTAGGCAACGGAGTTGCCTTCTAAAATCGCTTTGAAACGTCTGTCAATTGTTTTATATGGCCCCTTACGGGAGGAAAAAATCCGCTCCAACGATTTTTATAATATTACCTACAGTTATAGTATGTAAACTTGTATACTCACTCTGAAAGTTTAATAGAAATTTAAACTACAGATTTTCTGTAAATTTGAATTGAAATTTCAGTTGCTATGGTAATGCTCGACTTGTCAGCTGAAACCACCAGGAGAAGGGGATAGTTTTGCGTGGTGGGGCTAGGCGGAGTCGAGCCAACACGGAGCGAAAGAGAAACCTCTAAAGTCTGCGTTCAAACAAAGCTCTGCTTCAGTGAAACGCTCAAGAAAGAGATGACACCACTGAAATTCGCACGTGACCACCATACCGCCCTTTCGAAACCTACTTCATTTTTACCGAACGAACAGTCGACTGCTGCGCACTTCTGCCAACCTAAGATAATAATTTCAAATCGTAACGTAGGGGGATTAGTGATCCTTTTCATGTTTTCTAGGTTGGCACGTTGTGTAAACAAGGTTTGTTTGAGGTGGACGCGCGTGCGCTGTGTCCCCGGCCGTCTTTCAACCATGGCCGCCTCGGCCGGGAGCTGAGGCTCCCACCTCGCGACTTTAAATCATTGTATAAAGTTATCGAAACGTTGACAAGGCGAACTGAATGCGTAAATAGTACTTTTTTACCTGCAGAAAACGGTTTGGTAAGTTTGACTTCAATCTGGTGAGCAGAATTCTTGAAATGGTGTACATTTACGTGTATCATTTTCGTAAATCACTTGTGTTCCTACGCTTTGAACCTCCATGAAACTTTGCAAAACGATTTCCGCAGGTCTGGAACTGCTATTTTCACATTAATTTCGGCTGCCTAACATTTCGTTCAGCTAAAATAAATAGTTAAAGTCGCTAGGTTTAGGGCCCCGGTTCGCCCCTTCGGTGCGCTCGGTGGAGGGGACGGTATTGTTGACGTTCCGCTCCGGCCGTGACCTCGCCGCCCATTTTTTGCTGTTAGAAGGAGAGCTTCTTTTCTCTCTTTTTCCTGGCGTTTAGATGACGGCCTAACAGTCGGAAAGTATTCATTGCTTGAAACCCGCCTTATCAAATCGAATTTATAATTATTTAGTCACTATCTTGACTATCGTAAACTAAACAAAACTACTGCGTTTTCTTACAATCTTATGATACACTCACAATAATTTTACCATAGTTATAGAAACTCCGTTGTCTACCAGGATTTCGTGAAATCGTATTTTTTTTTCTCGCGTACACACGCTTGTGGACGGCACCTATAAAGTGTGCGGTGCGGCGGGGTTGGGCGGGGCGGGGTGCGCCGGGGCGGGGCGGTATCATGCGGATCGCCGGTCCCACCACTCTTTTCTCTCGCCGCTAATTTTAAGTTCGCGCGCAGTTGCCAAATTGCCGGAGGAAACGATGGCAATACAGGCGGGGGCGGGGGTAGTTTGGGGGAGACGCAGCCCCCACCCCCCTCCCCCCGCTATTAAATAAATACGTCCGCAGAGCCGAGCGCCAGAAAAGTTTTGCCTTGTTGTGTTTAGGTGGCTCTCTCTCTCTCTCTCTCTGATGTGTCCGGCCCGCCGAATGCGCCGCGGCTGCCCGGACTGGCACTTACACTATGCACTGAAAAAGAACGAGAGAGAGAGAGAGAGAGAGAGAGAGAGAGAGAGAGAGAGAGAGAGAGAGAGAGAGAGAGAGAGAGAGAGAGAAAGAAAGAAAGAAAGAAAGAAAGAAAGAAAGAAAGAAAGAAAGAAAGAAAGAATAGAAAAACAGGCAAAATATTTTGTGACCGCGGCTGCAGAGAATTCAATTGAAAGACGCCCATCACTACTTCCCATCATTATTTCATAAAATGGAACCCTCCGGATCCACCGAGAGGCATCAGTAGAAGCGCAGAATCTGCGTTCAACCAACACTGTATCGGTCCAAGACATTTCTACTGAGTTATGTCGGAGGAGGAGTGGAGGAGAGGAGGGGGGGGGGGGGGGTAGATGGGATATGACTTCCCTCCAGCACGGAGATATCTTTCGCGAAAACTGAGAGTTCGACTGTGTATTTCGGCAGAGTGAGAGTGAAAGAGGGAGGGAGAGGGGCAGAGTGAGTGAGTGAGAGAGAGAGATGCGTTCTCAAGCTAACAGAGCAGGCAACATTGGGACTGGGCGGGGACTGCGGCTGGTGACCGTATTGGCTGGCGCGGGGCGGGGGAGATTGGAGGGGGGGGGGGGGGGGTAGAGGCATTGAAAACCCTCGGGCTGTTCTGCGGGGCAATGAATGGCCGAGCTAGCCGGCCCCGCCGCCGCCCCCAGACAAGTAAATGGCTGTGCGTTGTGCGAATAGGGCAGCGACGGCGAATGGATCGCAGCCTTATTCACAGCAGACGACGCAAAATAGCAAGCGGTTGGTTATTTAGTGATGCCCGCAGCTGCAAATAACACATGCGCGGAGGGGATTTATTAAAGTTACTCTACCACGATGAATTTTTCCTCATTACGTTATGCTAAACAGTCTTTAAAATTTTAATACTAGACTGTTCGTTATAAAATTGTAATAACATGAAACTTATCACAGAAAAATTTAGAATAAAACCCTCAGCGATTCCTGCCATTGCGGATGTTGCATTTCCGGTCCGCTTGCATTTCCGGTCCGATAGCACTTCCCGTCCGTCTGCACTTCCCCTGCGGACCCGAACCGAATCGAGGAGAAGGCCAGAGCGGGCCAGCCGCCATTCACGAGGGATAAAATGTTGCAGCAGCCCTCCACCTTGCTCTCACCCCCCCCCCTCTCCCGGTCCGATATATTCAAATAGTTCGGTCGGGGCACCAAAACAGCTAACAGTAAACCGAGAGGGTCAAAAAAGTGCAAGGCGGGGACATATTTCACCCCCGCATCGCAGAGAGAAAAATAGAAGAAGAAGAAGAAGAAGAAGAAGAAGAAGAAGAAGAAGAAGAAGAAGAAGAAGAAGAAGAAGAAGAAGAAGAGAATTACTCCTCGTCGGGAAACCGGTATAGAGTAGTTGGGGGAGGGAGACCTTATGGCAATGACGAATGGGCCCGCCGCATGTCCATCAACAACACTTAGGACCGTTGAACAGTCCGGGAGAGGCGCCTGGAGAGACGTGAAGAGAGGCTGGCAGAGGGAGAGAGGGAGGGAGAGCGAGAGGGAGAGGGAGGAAAGGGGGGGGGGAGAGAGAGAGAGGGAGAGAGGGAGAGAGAGAGAGAGAGAGAGAGAGAGAGAGAGAGAGAGAGAGAGAGAGAGAGAGAGAGAGAGAGGAATCCCACTCGCTCCTACTCCTACCCTAGCCCATGGGACGCCTGCCATGCTCAGGGTAGGCCGCCCGCCGCACTTGCAAGCCCCGCGGGCCGGCCCGCACTGGCCACTGCAGGGGACCACACGGGGGGGCGTTAGGCGGGGCGGGGCGGGGCGCGGCGGGGCGGGGCGGGGCGCGGCGGGGCGGGGCGGGGCGGGGCGGGGCGCGGCAGGGCCTCCATGAGGCAGGCAGGCAGCGCTGCAGGCCCTGCAGGCCGTACGAGAGGCAGCTCTTACCCAACTCGCGCGATGTAAAGGAAGCCCTGCCCCGCCCCGCCCGGCCCCTCGCTATATGCGCAGAGATATAGACCATGGAGCGGGGCAAATCAGGTTTCCCGCCTCTCACCCCACCCCACCCCTAAACTGCTGCTCCGAGCAGGCTCCACACCTCCACACCAACCCCCTGGCTCATCGGGTCCACGTTACCCCGGCCGACTGACTCCGAAGATCGCGCTCGTGCCTCCGTCCTTGTCGCGTTACCCTATAATGGGGGGCGCAGGGCCCCATTTGTGCAACAAAGACGGAGGCAGCAGAGCGATCTTCGGAATCAGACGGTTGCAGGTGAGCCACGCCCGGCCACGCCCCTCACGTGCAACACCTTTACGCACGGGGGTGTTAACATTTGCGGGAGCGGTGTGACCTTACAGCTCGGAAGGGTGTTGAAAATCACTCCCGGCGCGGCAGAGTTTCAACACTTTGGCATGGAGGCGTCAAAACCTTTACACTATATTTCTACCAGGGGCGGCCCGCTCGCGTACACAAAAATACGCGTGTATTTCGAAGAACATACAAGAAATACACGAAAAACACAAGAAGAAGCGTGAGAATACCAAGAAATTCATCGACTTTCTTTAACAGGGTGGCTCACACTGGAAACCCAAGTGTGTGAATGTCGCAGACTTGTAGCTGTGCGAGGATTCATTCGTATACTTGCGGCCTCTTACACGTGTGAATTTTCCAAGGATATTCACACGTTTGAGTGGCAAAGTGTACGAATGAATCCTCGCACACCTACATGTGTGCGACATTCACACACTTGGATTACCAGAGTACTCAAAGCGGCCCCTCATGCTCCCCTCCTCACCTCTTGCCCTCGCTCAGCTAGAAAGGTTTGCATACTTACGTAAAGAGCGGGGTAAGTGAGCCACCCTAAATATATATTTTATTCGCAACTCGTGATTTTTTTCGGAAAACGCTCAGCTTGTTTTAAACAGTTTTTCTTACGTGCATAAGCTGAGCATGTTCAAAAACACACGCAAAAAAAGTAGGGAAAAAACTGCCCATGAAAATTTTGTACGCTAATCACCTTGGAAAACCGCCCAGCACTGTACAAATTTTCCTAAGGGTTACGGGAAAATTTTAAATGTCGTGGCCACAAGTAATAGTAATTCGCTGTCGTAAACCTACGACTGCGTTCGTAAATTTACAAGTAAATGTCGTAATCACAAATTATGAAAAAAGTCGTAAGTTTACGAATATTTGTTTCACAATGGGCCTTGGTCCCATCTTTGATCTCCCAGTGACACCCACGCCACGCCGCCAAACGGTGTGACCAATAACCGCATTGAGTCGATCGCGGTGGGGCATTGCGGCGGCAGAAAATATAAAATATAAAATTTAAAAGGACGACAGAAATGGAAAGATCTAAAGAGACGCCGCGAGGCTACGCACGGGATGCGATCGGGAGAAACGGGACGCCGTAATCAGATTATAACTTCTCTAATTGGTATTCATAAGCGGGTCGGCCGCGCAGACGACCAATCCCGAACCGCGCACACCGACGCATCTCCTTTTTTTTTTTCGTAACTTCTTTCCTCTTTATTCTTGGTCGCGCGGCTCCTTTCAAATTATCCCAGACGTTTCCGGGCCCGGGCCGGCACCTCCCCTCGTCCCGACCCCCGCGCGCGCCACCTCCATCACCCCCGTGCCGCAGGAGGAGGGGGACCGCGCGGCACCGGAGATCCAAAGTGTCCGAGTGTCTCACACACTTGCACCTGTGTGAGTTTGGAGTAATACCTTTCAGCAACAGGAAGGAAAGTACGGATTGTTCTGGTCAAATGAAATTATTTTACACATGAAACGGGTGCACCAATCAAAATGCACACGCCTATAAAAGGATGTGACATTCACACAATTGATTTCTTCCTTCTGAGTGAATTAAAATCCTTATTTTTACTTTATACTGTATTCGCAGTTTTTTTCCCACACTGAGAAAAGGGTTTTGTTAGTATAGCCGGAACAATATATTTTTTTTGTTACATCAACTAAAAATCTGTTGGCTGAGCAAAGCATCCGTTACTACAACAGAAATTTTCTTGGAGTACAGTAGCAGTAACAGACGCTGCTTGAACAAAAAAATAATTGTTAAGGCTATATTAACCAATTGTTTGTTGTGAGAGCAAAATTCTTTTCTCCGTGCAGTCATTATTTATTCGGTTGGGGCAGGTGGCGCGGGCTGGAGGGTGTAGCGCTGCTTGGGGTAGGGGAAGAGGAGAAGCACGCCGCCCTGCCCCGCCCCGCCCCGCCCCGAGACTGCTTGGTATGCCAGAGCCACGCGTCCGGCCCACATAGACAAGCCAACAAACTGTCTTCGTTAGCTCCGTCAGCTAAATCAGATTAGCTTCCGCGGCGAGAGCGGAGCGTGCGGAGTGAAGCGGCGCACTAAACGCCGCGGCGGAAACATTCCCGCGCGCGCGAACGTTTCGCATTTTCAAAATAGCCTTTGTCGGTTTGTCGGGCGCCCCGCCCTGGCCTCCTCCAAGGAGCCCCCCGTCCTGGACGCCCGCCCTGCCCTGCGAGGTCCGCGCGGAGGGCAGCGTGCCGCTACCGAGGCCAGGCCCCTGGCCAGCGCTCAGCCAGCAGATTGGCTCACAAACTCTGGCGCCAAACTCGGCGCTAATTCTAAGCAAATTTCTCCGAGAGCCCGACGCGACAGGGGCGGCGAGTGACCTTTGGCTGCCACTCTACCCCCCTTCCTGCCCATACCCTCCAAATCCCCCTTCGGACCGCCCGCGCCGTTCAGGGCGACACGACTTTGGATCGGCGCGGGGCGGGCGGGGCGGTGGTCGCGCGAGAGTTGGACCGCCTGAACACGTATTGGAGCGTGAGACGCTCACGACAATTACCCCCCACCCTCCCACCCCCCACCCCCTTCCTTTTACCTCCTTCTCTACCCCTAGCAACCCCCCCAGCCCCAGCTGCCGAGGCGTCTGCTGTTTGGATCCGGCTTCTCTCCCTGCCCCCTCCCCTCCACCACCCCCTTTCAAAGTTGTGCGCGCCGAATGCATCGCCGCCTATATACTTCTGCCTCGTTAGCTCAGGAACCCTGCTCCCCTGCTGAAGGGGGGTGCTGGCGGGGCGGGGCGGGGGACGGGGGCCGTGCCACTGGCTCTAATCCCCAAACGGTCGATGCTATACGGAACGACACCGACGCACACCGCACACGTCGCTGTTCAGCTACAAGATGCCCGCCGCGCTGGAGAACATGGCCACGTGCACGGCGGGGGCGCCCCGGAAATGGTCTCGCCGCCGTCAAAGGGGAGGAAAGGTGGGGGGAGGGGGCAGGGGGGCGCCCAGGGGGAGAGGTTGGAGCATGGCGCCTCGCTGGACTCGCGCCAAGGGTCTCCCTGCACACACACACACACTGCAAGTGGCTCCTCCACGCGCTATCACCCTGGAGCACCCACCACGCCCCGGCCCGCCCCGCCCCGCCCCACCCCGCCCAGTATATGTAGAATTAAATCAGCGCCGGGCCAGCCGAGCCGGGTCCGCTCATTGGCGAGCAGGACAGGGGGCCGAACGTGATCTCCAATTCAAACTGCGTTTCTCTTATGACGCACAACCTACATCGATCCACCTCTCCCTCTCTCTCTCTTTCTCTCTATAGATCCCATCCTCTAGAGAGAGGAAGAGAGAGAGAGAGCGGGTTGTATACTTTCTCCAGTCCTCATGTATGCCTCGCAAATAAATTAAATAATTCAAAATGAGTTCTGCTACACCTCAAAATTCTTCTACTACAATTACAAAGATTCCGAAAATGGAGAGGGGGGGGGGGGCAAAGATGTACTGCAGATTTACAATTAACTTCGCAATTTACGCTTCCACTGTGAAAAATAGTCGTAGGTTTACGGGGAAGTTTTCCACGATGTGGCGTTGAAAAACTTACGATTCCAGATCGTAAAATTACAGGCACCACCAATCGATCAGAAACTCAATTACGAGCAAGAATGGGTTGTCGTAAATTTACAAAGTGTTTCCTAAATCGTAGCTTTCAAAATATAACGTAAATCTACAGAGATATTTTCACAGTGTCATAATATATTTTGTAAATTTACGACAGACAATTTTAGCTTCTCAGTGATTTCCGAGTCGATGAGTGTTGCTTGTTTTGTTATTTTACGATTTTGAATCACGATTTCACAACAAGCTTCATGAAAAAAAAATCATGCAAATCTACAACTGTTTTTCACAGAAAACAAGGAAAAACCAACGATTTTAGAAGGCAATAACTCCTTTGCCTAGGAAGACAAGAAACAAACTTGCATGAACACTTGACACCTCTTATATTTGTCCAAGTGAGCGAGTATGGCACAGTGTGCGATACATTCACACACTGGAGGCATGCTGGAGGTTATTTTCCAGAGCAAATGAATGTACAGGCGGTTAGACCACGGGGGCCCTGTGCCTGTGCCGGCCCGGTCCAGCCGCATTTCCTGCTAATCCTTTGACCGCCCCGCCCCGCCCCGCCCCTGGCCCGGCCCGGCCACTTCTCCTCAGGGGATGCGCGCCGCGCGGGCTGTACTGGTTTTTGCGCCTCAGTCACCACCTCAGCTCAGCAGCTCGCCAGCTCAGCTCTCCTCCAGGACAGACGCGACCGCGGCGACTCTCCCGGGTCCCGGCCGGGCCGGGCTGCTAATGATCCACCCAGCACCACCTGGTCTGTCTCTCTCCCTCTCAATGAGACTACCGAGGGGTGTGAGAATGCCGTCTCTCTCGCACTCGGGGAGAGCGCCCGGACGAGTGCAGGCAGCGGAATCGCTCTGCTGGTCGGGCCTCAAGATGGGGCCACTTTAAAGAGAGAGCTACGGAGACGTGGCTGCCTCCATGGGGAGAAGCAAATCCATAGGGTTTTCATTTTCCCTGACTTTTCCAGACAACACAAAAACGTCGTAATCATGATTTAAAAAAAATACAGGACGCACAGGCAACAAGAAAATTCAAAATGCTTTTCTATTATTTCTCATCTTTGGATTTTTTCCTGACTTTTCGCAAATTTTCCTGACATTCCTGAATATTCCATGATTTCCAGACCCTTATTGTTTTCCCTGACATTTTCATGACTTCCCCGACCGGTCTGAGCCCTGAAATGTTAATTTTTTTTTTTTAAAGTTAAGGCAATTTTTTCTATTTTTTGAAAGATTCTTTTCCCTTTTTTTAAATTTTAAATACCGGGAAGACTGTCAGGTTCATAGCGGTACCTAACCATGCTTTGCGTACGTTCGCGAGTGAGTTAGGGAGCGAACTAGCGAGAGAGAGAGAGAGAGAGAGAGAGAGAGAGAGAGAGAGAGAGAGAGAGAGAGAGAGAGAGAGAGAGAGAGAGAGAGAGAGAGAGAGAGAGAGCGAGATGATGGTCCCGCTACCGCTCGCTCCCTGACCCACAAAGCAGCGAGCGCCTCACCTCAGCGCCGCCGAGGTTGTCGTCCCAAACAGTCTGGCCCTGGCCCCACCCCGGCCGCGCCAGGCGCGCGCTGACGACGGTCAGGTGGTGCTTGCGGAGCTGGCGGGTCAGGGACGAAGGGGGAGCCTGTGGTGCTTACTTTTTACGCCGTCGATCCACCCTGCGAGAGAGAGAGCATTCTCCCTACAGAGAGAGCGGGGCGGGGTGAGGCGGGGCGGGGCGGGGCTTGCCCCCCACTGTCAGCCTGGTGGCATGCCATGGTATGGCGGATTGGAGGCGGGGCGGGGCGGGGCGGGGCAAGGCGGGGCGGGGCGGGGCGGGGCGGGGCGGGGCGGGGCGGGAGAGAGGATTTGGATTGGATTGATGCGACAAGTCCCCCTTTCCTGGGCGCTGCCGAGCGCGGCGCGCGCCAACGCCGCAAGGTAAGGGGAGGCCGCCGAACAACAGGGCAGAGCAGAGCAGTCAGCCCCGCCCCGCCCCGCCCAGTGTCCTGCCCCTCGCACCTTCCCACGGACCATTTGCAAATTACTCGGCAGTCACGACACTGAAAATGCTCTAATGGCTACTTACTTTTGAGAGGGGAAAAAAGGAAAAAATAAAAGGTCGGCATTCAATTTCAGGGTTGCCACAGAACCAAAACTTTTGATTTTCCTGCGATTTTCCTTACCAATACCTGACAAAAATGAGACTTTTCCTGACGTTGTGTTGCCCGCCAGCAAAAGAGAGGACGTATAATGTTGCGCCGACCCGCTCGCGGCCGCAAGGGCAAAATCTAGCCCTGAGCCCATTTTTCCTGACACTTCCACTCCAATTTCCTGACATTTTCCTGATTTTCCAGACAGTTTTTCCTAATCCTGACAATTCCCTGATTTTCCAAGCTTGTGGCAACCCTTTGAATGTGGCAACTTTCATCGAGAGATGCCAGATTTTCGTCTTTTCTGAGTAGAGTGACGAATTTCGCCCAATTTGGAGTTCTAAGGGAAAACCGCGACCTTGGATACATTAATGGAAGCCGCAAAGCGTTGCCAGTGGATAGTGATGAGAGGTTTGACTGTGATAAGACGGGAGGGTGACGGGAGGGTGACCGGTGGGTGACGCTGGTGCTGAGGCAACCAGCCCAGCGGAAAGTGAAGCAAACGGGCTCTCAATTGGCCTCACTCACAGGTCGGAGGTTTCTTTCAAGCCCGCCCCGCCCGCCCCGCCCCCAGAGTGCGCCCTGCTGGTGACGGACTCAGCGGGCGGGCACGCGCGGTCGCTCCGGGCGCCCTGGAGTCACATTGGCCGCTACCCAGTCCGTGAAATAAGCTCCAGCCAACCGCTCTCTCTCTCTCCCTCTCTCTTTCTCCCTCTCGCTCGCTTTCTCTCTCTCTCTCTCTATCTCCCTCTCTTTCTCTCTCTTAGACTCTTCGCTGCTCTCCCACACACACGCTTTTGCCGTTCCACATATTGTAGTGGGGGCACGAGCGCACCAGAGTAAACACACGTGGGTCGGGGCGGGGCGGAGCGGGGCGATGCTACCTGATCTGAAATGAATTACCCGCTTGGCCTGACGGCGCCTCAGGCTATACAGGAGTGTGGCGGTCCGCGCATCAAAAGGCCATTGTATTAGGTTTGGTTGGGTTCGCTTAGGTTCCCTGATCGTTCACTTTTTGCTCTGGACATGGAGTGATCGACAATTAGACTTTTATAATCAAACGGTCAAAGGATGAGCTACCATCACACGCGCCCGATACAATAATAATAATTATTATTATTATTATTATTATTATTATTATTATTATTATTATTATTTATTTTTGGAAAAAGAAATGTTAAAAAAGTACAAACAGCTGAACACTGTTCCTTTTCACTGGCATGTTTGAGGAAAACAAACACTCGGTTTTATTATTCCACAAGCTGAGCCGATATCACGCACCGCTGCGAATTTCATGCATGGCGAGCGCATTTTTCAGCACCGTCATCATGAGACCACCGCGCAACAGCCCTCCAGGCCGCTTACAGCTACCCTCCAACTTTACCTCCAGCCAGCCTCCAGCCAGCATCAAGACAGCCTCCATCCAGACTCCGGCCAGTCTCAAAGACAGCCTCCATCCAGCCTTCAGCAAGCATCAGCAAGCCTCCAGCAAGCCTTCAGGAAGCCTCCAGCAAGCCTCCGGCCAGTTTCACGACAGCCTCCAGCCAGTCTTCAACTGAAGTCCTGGACTTTACACCCAGCCAGCCTCCGGTCAATCTCAAGACAGCCTTCAGCTAGCCTTCAGCCAGCCTCCAGACCTCGGAGGCCCGGAGGTGCCCGGAGGTGCCCGGAGGTCAGCGAGTGCACGGCACGCATCAGCGGCAGGTAAGAGGAGGGGTGGTGGAGTGTAGCGGGGTGAGTCCAGTGCACCTGTGCGTCCGGCCGCCGCGGCCCGGGCAGCATTATGACGCACTGGACCGGCAGCAGGAAGGCGAGCCGCTGCTGTATAGGGGGAGCGCGCACACAGCACTGTGCCCCGCAGCCCCCCCCCCCCTCCCCCCGGGCCTGATACCGCACCTAACAGGCTGCGTAAGCCCCTCACTCTATCCGCTCTGCCAGCAGCCCAGGGCCCCGCCCCGCCCCGCCGAGCCCCGCCCCGCAATACCTATAGATATATATTAGGCCCTGAGTGAGCCCTTTCGTGAACCGAGAAAAAAGACCCTCCACCTTGAAAAAAGAAAAAAAGAAAAAACAGAAAAAGGGAGAACAAAACCAAAAATCTGCTTTGTTATTTTTTTTATCTTTCGGGTATACGCCGAATTTCTAATAAAAATAAATGTTCAGCGAGCTTTCGCTAGAAGATCACGGCACGAAGGTTTTTTGCTCAACTTTGTGCAAAATAAAATCTCCCCTATCGAGTTTTGCGAGCACGCCTAGATATTATGGTCGCTCTCTGCGCGAAGCTATTTTACACAGCACGCACTTGCCATTCCTCTCCCGATTCCTCTGCACACTGAGAAAAATTTTTTGATTACAGTCATCAAATCTTTCAAGCCCAACGTCAATACTGTTGTTCGATCCGTCAGAGTTGTAATGGGCATTGAAAAATTCAGTCGCTATAACCGAAAGTTCCATTCCCAGAACTATAAAAGTACGATGCCTATTATGACTACTTCGACGGATCGAACTACGACAGTTTGATCGCGACAACCAAAAATTTTTCTCAGTGCGGAAGGGCGCGGGGTGACGTTGTTGGTCCGGATCAGGAGGGGAGGAGCCTGGTGGATCAGGGGCGACTCCGGGGGAGGGGGAGATTTACATTTACACTTGGTTGTCCGTGCTGGGCCGGGCTGCGCGGGGCGGGGCGGGGCCTCCTTGTTAGAGGCGGGGTGGTCCTCGGATCCACGTGCCACAACAGGCGCTCCGGGCCGGGCCGGGCCGGGCCGGGCTGAGAGTCCTCTCTTCTCTTCTCTTCTCTTCTCCTCGGACCGCCTGATCGCATTAGCCTAATTCGCTGATGATCCCCTCGATTAGCGAGGCGCGCCCCGCCCCGCCCGGCCCCGCCCGGCCCCGCCCCCGCACAAGGAGTCCAGCAGCCCGGCTGCACGCCGGCCAGCAGCACCGCCAGCACGGCTGCCAGCAGGACCGGCAGCAGGACCGCCAGCAAGACTACAAGCAGGACTACCGGCGGGACCGCCAGCAGGACCGCCAACGAGACTATCAGCAGGACTATACCGGCGGGACAGCTAGCAGGACTGTGGACGGGACCGCCCGGCTGCAGGACCGCCAGCAGGACTATCAGCAGGAATACCGGCGGGACCGCCAGCAGGACCGCCAGCTCAGCTGCCAGAAGGGTCGCCACCAGGACTATCAGCAGAAATACCGGCGGGACCGCCAGCAGGACCGCCAGCTCAGCTGCCAGAAGGGTCGCCAGCAGGACTATCAGCAGGGCCGCCAGCAGGACCGCCAGCAAGACGTGCCCGGGCGCACTCACCGAGCAGCGCGTACAGGGTCCACGACACCTTGAGGGCGGTCCAGGCGCGGAAGCGGCGCGGGCGGCGGCAGGGGCGGCGCAGGCTGCGGGTCCGGCCTCCCCCGCCGCCGGGGTCCGGCGGTGGCGGCCCCGGCCCAGGCCCCGGCCCAGGCTCCGGCGGGGCACCGGGCCGCGGCCGCGGCCGGGGGTCCACCGTCAGCAGCAGCACGAGTAATCCCATGTTGGCGAGGCACGCACGCACAAGGGCACACGCACACACACACACGCACGCGCGCACTAGGCTCCGCGGTCCGGCTCTCCTTCGCCTCCTCTGTGCGCGGCGCGGTCGGGTCCGGGCGCAGCGCTGCGCCGGCCGGGAGTGAGGGGGGCGGGGCTGCGCGCAGCGGCGCACTGCCTCCCGGACCAGCTCGGCGGCAGCGCGGCGCGGCGGGGGCGGCGCCGCCCCCAGCATCCGCCCCCGCCCCCGGCCGCCCCCACCCCCGCCCCCGGGCCGGCTGCTGCTGCGGGCCAGCTTGTTGCGATACGGCCCGCCTCAGACACAGAGACCCGCTCCTCTCGCGGCTGCCCGCATGTGGCGGGCGGGAGCGTGTCGATGAGATCGACACTTCCTGAGCGTGAGCGTGAGCAGTCCTGCGGGGCGCGCCGCAGGACGCAGCAGGACTGCGGAGGACCGATAGATTGACAGATTGACTCTCCCCGACCGAGTGAGCGTGAGCAGTCCTGCGGGGAGCGCCGCAGGACTGTAAAGGATCGAGATTGACTCTCCCCGTCCGAGTGAGCGTGAGCATTCCTGCGGGGAGCGCCGCAGGCCGCAGCAGGGCGCAGCAGACACCGCAAGCGGATTGTCTGGCGTGCAGGGCAGGGCGTTGGCGGTGCAGCCTTCCCCTCCAGCCCTCCCCGTCAACCCCAGCTGGACCGCGGTGCACGCCGAGCCCCCCGAGCCGCTGCGGGCCCCCGCCCCCGCCCCGGGCCCCGCTAGGCACGCCGCTCGCTGTCTACGCCCCCTGCCGCATCCAACCCCCAACCCCACCCCCAGCCGCATCTCCACGACCTAATCTCCCAATTTATGGCCGTTTCGGAAAATTGCGAAATTCGATACGGTATAAGGGAGAGTGCGAGAGAAAGGAAGAGGGAGGAAGAGAGCGAGGGAGAAAGAGGGGGAGGGGGGGAGAAAGCGTGCGTGAGAGAAGGAGACATGGAGAAGGAGAGAGCGGGGCAGCGGGGGCGCGATAGGGCAAGGGAGAGAAGAGAACTAACCAGGCCCAGATCCAGGGAGGTCTGAGTCTGAGTGGGGATGCTATATTGCACTGGAGGACCAAGTGTGCGAATGTCGCACACTTGCAGGTGTGTTAAATTTCTTCAGACAATTTGCTGGAAACATTAACACCTGTGCTACTTCAAATGTAGGAATGCTAATTCTAAAAACACCCGGAAAATATTGTGCGCGACACTTACGAAAGTATGGTCGGTATGTGGAAATCACCCACTGGGCTCGGCTTCTCAGTTAGCGAGAGCGAGAGCACTATCGCGCTGCCGTGACACATGGGGTCGTTGGAGAGGGACAGAGAGAAGTGTCGGCTGGACGATGAGGTCGCGGCCGCAGCATTTCTCCCAGCCTCGGAGCCAGCGGCAGCGCACCCGAGCCGCGAGCGCCGAACGGCCGGCCACGTCAGTATGAGGGAGGGAGCCCGCGGGCGGGGCGGGGCCGGACACGAAAAGGGCCGGTCTCACCGCCGTCTTCTGACCTCAATGGAGGCCTCCATGATGGAAGCGCGCGCGAGTCCGCGAGGACCTCGTGGAGGCAGGGTGGCGGGGCGGGGTAAGGGTAGAGGACGAGCATACCAGAGATGCCAGAGAGCGAGCGAGAGAGAGCGAGCGAGCGAGAGAGAGAGAGAGAGAGAGAGAGAGAGAGAGAGAGAGAGAGAGGGTGGGGGGGGGGAGAGAAAAAGAGAGGGAGGGGTGGAGAAAGGTCACGGCGGCGGTATGGACCGCGAGGCAGGCGAGAGCAGCGCGCGAAACAGAACAAGAACGTCTCGAGGAAACATCTCACCTGCTATGCCGCGGGATCCCGGGCCAGGAAAATCACCTTAATGAGAAAAGTCGGGGGAGGCAATCAGGGGGCTTCAGAGCGGCGAGGCGGGGCGGGGTGGGGTGGGGCGGGGCGTGGTGGGGCGCGGGTGTACCGCAACGCACCGTGGGAGGAGCAGCGCGACCAAACAGCCACTGGGGAGCGAAATTCTGCCGACAACAACTGTGATTGAAGTACCGAGGGGCGCGGCGCTGGAGGGGGCCTGCCTGAGGGGGCGCGGCGCGGTGGCGGGGCGGCGCGCTAACACAGCAAGTGGTCTCCGCCGCCCCGCCCGTCAAACAAGCCTTCTTTCCGTGCCAACACTCCAAAAAAAAAAAAGAGATAAAAAATAAAAATAAAACAGTTGGGTGGAAGTGAATGCACAGTGACACATGCCTTGCTCTCTTGCATAGGCGATAATGATGCCATGGCGAAAAGGCAGATAGTTGGCAGAGAGAGAGAGAGAGAGAGAGAGACTGCGTGTTGTTGCTGTCGTGAGAGCGAGGTATGCGGAGAGAGCGAGAGAGAGAGAGAAGAGGTGACCCAGCAGGAATAGATCTGCACTCCCGCCAACACAAACGGCTAAACGTTATTTCTGTCCCGCCGTCTCGGACGAGGCGGGGAGCGCAGGAAGTCGACTTATTCCGTAAAAAAAAAGAAAAAAAAAACACTCTCCTCGCTCTGTCTTTATCTCGCACTTATACGGAGAAGCCCATGAGTGCGAGAGAGACAGAGCGCTCTTCGGAACAAGTCGGCAGGCCTCGCCAAGCCGTGTGGCCTGCCCCAGGGCGGAGGCCGCCGGACTAGCAGAGGCGCCCCAGGCCACTCCCCCCCCCCCCCTATCCCCCCGCTCCTCCCGCGAACACATCATATTCGACGATCACGTCCCCCCGGTTGCGAGCGCGATATTGGCTGCGGGAGATATTTACTGCCCCCCCCCCTCACCACCACCACCCCACTGCCTCACTCAATTCGTTTTATTTATTTTCCTCTTCACTTCTCACTTTTCAGCGGACGCACGCCTCTTTTTCCGCACCCCGCCGCTCGCACTGGCCCGGTTGCACAGTTCACGCGCCGCCGCCGCGCCGCCCCGCCACGCCACCCGATGGAAATAAACTGCCAGTCCACGGGGCTGGCAACCCTTAATGAGACTTGTTTCTTTGTCAGTTTGTTAACGCGCCCGGCCCGCAAACCGACCCTCTCTCTCTCTCCCTCCAATAGTCCCTGACTGGTATCGAGGCCATCTCGCTGCTCGACCCCCGACCAGTCCCCGCCAGTAATATGGCCTTTCGTTATATTACTGTTTCCCTCTTCGACAAAAGTACGAGCGACGCACTGTTAAAAGCTTACAGTGAACTTTGCATCGGAAGCCGGCACGTGGTAAATCAGGGTAAGGTGTAATACACTATTACACACTATATTAATCCGTAAATCAGGGGGGATCAGCACTGTAACTAGCGGTGACATTCATTCAAGGTATAGTTCCCGGCATAGACATTCGCAGTACTGTAACTACAAGAGTGAGCGTGAGCTTTTAAGAAATGTGTACGGACGCAGGTTGGCACTGAAGTCGGGTGAGTCTAACGCGGTCTAACGTCACACTTCGACCTCCTTGCAGGTGGGCCTCTTCAATACGGAGGGGGCGGGGCGGGGCGGGGCGGGGCTGGGTGGGGCGGGGCGGGCCAGAACAGCCGGGCGGGAGCGCCCGTCGAACTCCGGGTAGGCAGACCCGCCGCACACGCCGGCGCGCCGGGCGGTCTGCTCGCGCGCCTTGCCTTCGTCCTTGTCGCACTCATAGGGCCCTGCCATCCCCAACATGGGTCACCTCCCATACGTGCGACAAGGACGGAGGTGCGATACCGAACCTCAGAGTGAGACGCGAAGGTCCAGAGAACCGCAGCGCGGCTGGCGTAGCCCAACGCCGCCAATGAGAAAAGCGTTACAGAACCACCAGAGAGCGCGTGTAACAAAAGGGAACTCTTTTGTCTCTGTGACAGAGAGAGACACAAATAGAACTCCTGGTAAAATGCGCAACTTTCTTCTCGTTTGAGTATACAAACGGAAATTCATACACGCACAAATTAGAGCGCGACATTTACGCACTTGCGGTTTTCCAGTGAATGCACTACCGCGGCGGCTACCGTGCGGCATACAGATGTTCATGTCGTTAGGAGTCCACGTCGCTTGTACACCGCGCTCGACTACCTTCCCTCTGACGGCCTTTAACTTTTATGTACCTTCATTTTGCCCCCCACCCCACCCCTCGTGGTCCCCAGTGTTTTCCCCTCTCCCCCACCCCAACCCACCCCCAGGCACCCCGCGGGGTTTCCAAACTCCTGCTACGGTTCGATGCCCGCACAAGAGGCGAAGTAATCGTACAACACACGACTATGTGATGTGGTGCGGTGGGGTGGAGTCGAGTGGGGTGGGGCGGGGCGGGGCGGGGTCGGGTGGGGTGGGGCGGGGCGGGGTCGGGCGGGTTGGAGACGGGCCTGTGCGTTCATGTCAGCCCTGCAGACACCGGAATCCATGCACTGCTCCCGGAATCTCGGCTGCTGAAACTTGGTCCGGTCCGACACCAAGCACTCATCTCCCTTGCTACCTGGAGGGAGGCGCGCTGCTCTTCCGTCGGGCCGGCGCACAACTCCGTCCGAGGCGTAGGTCCCTCCTCCCCCCCCCCACCCCCCGCGCCAGAACATTCCAGGAAGAGTCACTGGAATGCTCATATCTCGAGAGGAGCAAAAGGTGCCTGCGGCGGAGCGCGGCGAGGTGGGGCGGTGCCCGAAAGTGCGCCTCGGAGCCGGGGCAGTCGCAAACAAAGTCAACAAGCGCACCGACCCGATCCCACCCGAGTGCAGCCCCCGCCCCATCGTTATGAAAATGCCTAGATCGGGACCCCCGCCCCCGCCCCGCCTCGGACCCGAGTCACCTTTTGTTCCGCCCACCCAATATGAATCTGGCCGGCGTGAGGGGCTGAATGTAGAGGATAGAATGGTGAGGTGAGGTGGTGGGGTGGGGCCGCCGTGGATACGCACAACGCCTCCGAGGACGTCGTGTCCTCCCCGACGACATTCACCGGCATAACCTAACCGTAAGGGCGAGCACCTTCGCTAGTGGACGGAATGAGGTGCTGGACGGATCGAGTCGTGCAGCCGTTGGAGCCGCAGCCACGCTGGATGGAGGACACACCGAAAGGCCCTTCACTATGAGTTAAAGCGTCCACCGTTGATTTGTTTTTTGACTATTTTTAGTTTTACCTAATTTCTTTTTGATTTTTCCTATATTTTAAAAATTATTTTTGAGACCCTCTACAGGGCTGGTAGCTGGTAGTGGGACCCGTGCGCGGCGGTTGTGTCCTCGGGTCGGACGGGTATACGGCTGGATCGGACAGGGTATGGTGGCCTGGGACTCACCTGAGTTGGGCTGGCCGCCGGAGTTGGGCCGGGCCGAGGGGGCGCCGTCGCGCGCCTCCACCTCCAGGGCGTAGGCGCCCTGCTTTTCTCGATCGAACACGACCCTGGTGAACACCTCGCCAGTCTGCATGTTGATCTCGAAGAAGTCCTTGCCAAGGTTGCGAGGGGAGTCCACCACGTAGTAGTACACCTGCGTTACACGGAAAGTGTGGGTGTGGTGGCATGTATTTTTCTGTCAATTCATCACATTTTACAAAGAATTTTTTTGTACAATTCAAAAAATTCTGTGCAACCGTGATATACAGGAAATGTCCTTGTAAGACAAAATTTTGTCCTTGTATTACAAAATATTTTACTTTGAACTACAAATAAAATTGGGCTTTGTATTACGGTTGCACGGAATTCTTTGTCATACAAGAATTTTCTTTGTAAGGATTTAAGAGTAAGATATTGGAAAGAAATTATATTGATTGATTGATTACGACCAAACCCATTGAGAAGTGAATATCAGCGCGTAGTCGGTCCGTCGGCACCCCCACACTTGCGGTGTGGGAGTGACAACCGTCCAACTCCACCCTGACCTCCACTGCCCATCGAGCATAGGGAACCAGTTGTTGACCCTGCTGGCTCAGGCCTCCCGCGGTCAACCTAGAAAAGAAATGTAAGCAAGGTGGCCAGCCCCGTGTTCTTTCGCAGCTGAGCCGAGGAACCTCTTACTCTTACTCATCACAGGGCATTATAAAACGATTTGTACCTGGTTGTTGGGGTACGTTCCGTCTTTGTCGATGGCGTTTATCTGCGTCACTCTCGTGCCGATGGGTTCTCCCTCCAGGACCAGCTCCTGTTCCCGTTCGGTGAAGAGCGGGATCTCGTCGTTGACATCCTCAAGCTGAATGTGAACGGTGGCTTCCGAAGCAAGTTGCTGAGCTCCGTTGTTCTGAGAGCGAGAGGAGAAACTTGTAAGGACTGAGGACACAGAGAGAGAGAAGCACAGAAAATATCTGAAATCATGCATACCTCTACACGTATTGTCAGATTATATTCCTTAATGCTCTCATAGTCCAGAGGATGGTTCACTTTGATGTCAGCCCAAGTGTTGCCGTTGTCCGCGCGTTGTTGTAGGTAGAAGGTGTGGAACTTGTTGGTTTGAGCAGTTGAACCAGGCATCAAACGGTAATACACCGTAGGATTACCTTCAATGCCCGAGCTAGAGTGAAATGAATGAATATTAGTATCAAAGGGCACTTTGAAGTTTAAAAAAAAAAACAACTTAAATGCTTACTAAATCACAGAATTGAATCATTAACAAAATTCAGAAAACTCATGTTACGGCCTCAAAGATCTTTCAAAATAACATCCGAAAATCAAGAAATCAAAATTTTACCAAATAATAAAATGAAAATAAAATCTGCACAAGTGCATTAAAATTTTTTTTGAAAAATTGAAAAACTTTCTAGTTGTTATCAAAATAAAATATCTTGATAAATTCATTTCTACAAAAACATTCCAAACATAAATTTTTAAAAACCAATAGAGCAGAAAAACTTCTAGAGCACAGCAAAATCTACTATTTCTCTAAATGCTGTCTGAGTCTTTGAAAACAGATTGTTCACAAAGCATTTCTAACTACTTCAAACATACTCCATTTTGAGTAAGGAGAAGGTTGAAAACAAAAATTGTTGATGAAGTAAAAACAAAATGAATCACGTTCAAAGTAATCTAATCAGTATACAGCAAAAAGAGAGCCGAATATTGATTTTCAAATGCATCCATGCAGCAGTAAAAATAAAATGATGCGCTTTGTAGCACGCTTGAAAATGTACTCTTTAGCATCCACAAAATTAAAACAAACAACCACTGAGTAGTTTTAAAAAGATGAATACATCAATCAGTTGAGGAAAACACAAAAAAGGTTCCTCGAATTGGTGGATGCTACAGAGTTAGTGATGTGGCTCAAGAATATGGTGCCACTTCACATAACCAAAGCTTACACAAAAGCAGTAAAAAAATTGTGGAAAAACAATCCAAAAGCTGAGCACACAGTATTCTTGAAACAAGAATGACTTCTCAGAGAGTTAAAAACTTTGGTTTAAATATTTTGTCAAAATCATCCTCTGGAGCCAAAAAACTTCTTTATCATTTGAGGCACATCAAAAATTCAGTATTACTTTCAAAAATATCTTCTGTGATGAAGACAATTTTGATGATGATGACACAAATAACATTGGTAATTTTGCACTTAACACCAGCCACATATTTAAAATGGCATAATATTTTCCACACGTCCAGTATTTACCTACAAACCTAAAATTTCATACTGAGGCATTTGAAAAGATTTACAACTATCTAACTTTATCCTTTAGAAAAACTAATAAATTTATGCCAAGGACACTAATGTATGACAATACATTTTGCAGCAGTCATGTTAATTTCCACTACCAAGTTATTGAATACTGTATATCATAGATTCATAATGAGCTCAACTTATTCTAATATCTAAAGGGCACTTGTTGAATACTGTCAAATCAAACAATAATACTGCAGATAGCTTACAACTACATCCCAATATAAAAATAGAGTAATCAATTAATTTTTTAGAAGAAACTTTTTGAATTGACAGCATTCTGGAAAAAAAAGTTGCTCTGTTTGAAAAATGCATTTTCCCAATGCAACATCACACCAAATATGCCGTGCACCAGAGTCAAGTATTAAATTCTGACTAGGGATAGGAGACGATTTGAGATTCAAAGACACCATAAAATAAGCATTGACAAAAGCAATGGGATTGCAGGCTCTTTTACTAATATGAGCATGTATTGAAAAAGCTATATTGATGTTGAAAGTAAGGAAATACAGTACTATCCATTTGGGACTGGAATGTGTGGGAAGATTCCTCAAACACGAGCGTATAGTAGGCTGGGTTAATCTAATGCCTCTACCCTAGGTCTCTGCTTGGCACACAAAAACCACAATAACAGAAATGATAAAAAATACAAAGAATGGAACATGGATAGCCACACCAAAGAATGCGCCACGTGCATTATGACAGTGTGGGTGAGTGAGCGTGCAAAAATATAACCCAAACATCTCGCCCACAGTGTCGTGCAAGGAGCATTCCATAGAAATCTGACAACAGACCTGGCTTTAACCGATATAACTTTAGCCCCAACCGCTGTGTTTTCTTTAATGAAGACTGGACCATATTGAACATGGTCCCAAATCGGTGGGTTGTTTGCACGATCCACCACTTCAATCTGGACCTCCACTGTTCGAGTCAAAGGTGGGTAACCTTTGTCGGTTGCAGTGGCCTCCAGCTTGTAAGTCTCTTTCTATTAAGGGAAAATTAAATGGGCAAAAAACAAGAAAAAATCACGCAGTTAGTCACGGTTAGTCAAAAAATCTTTCGTGGAACGCAGGGATCGAGGTGAGAGCTTACTCCAATGGGCCGCGGCAAAAACCTGCTAGGATTAAGTTACACACAGGAAAGTTCCAACCAGTACTCAAACCCTACATAGGCCACAACATACCATATTACATCTGGCAGACACAAATTTAATTGTAAGTTAGATTAGCATGTATACAAGGGTGATCTTAAATCTTTCTTTCCTTTACAAAACAAGGACACAATATAAGGATATGTTCAAATAAAAACTAGCTCTAATTACATATTAGCATAAATTTTCATGGTAGGTTGATCAATAAGGGTTGGAGTGCTGGGGAAAGCTTGACAAATGTTAGTGCTAGAGAGTCACACAAGAACGTTGTACAAACCTGGCTCGTACTGCTGTCACTATAGTACCAACTGTGACATTTTCTTTGATGCGAATGGGGCCGTACACACCCTCCTCCCAAATGGGGGGTTTATTATTCCTGTCTACGACGTCTAGCTCAACGTCCACGTCCGCGAACGATGGGGGAATGCCCTTGTCTGACGCTCGGACACGCAGACGATACCTTTCTCTCTAAAGTGGCAATGGATAAATAAACAATTGTGCGATAAGATTTCAGTGAAATTAGAAAAAGACAAAATAAAAAAAAATTAAAAACATAAAGTAAACACAAATTCCACAAAAATGAAAGAGACAGTAAGAATTTGAGGGATATGATTAGGATATGAAAGGAAATAAAGAAAAAAGAAATCATAAGGAATGGGAACAAAACCAAAAGGAAAAATGATAAGAACATAAGTGAAGATGATAAACATAAAGAGAATGGAGAGGTATTGTGTGTTTAGTGTGTATTATGATCACAAGAAGACTTAGTGAATCCACCAGGTATGAGAAAAGTAGCAAAAACTAAGGGGAGTTCAGCAGACATGGGGGAGGAACAATGTTATTTGACCTATTCTGCATTATGCCAAAATGTGAATAAAAGGTGTTGAGAGACTACAAGAAAAGCGTTTTCTATCTCAACTAATGAGCCCACACAGCTAGCTTTGATTGCAGCAAATGAGAATTCTGCAAAGCCCATTACGAGCATTGTTCTCTTTCAAGTCTTATCAGCTGCAAATCAAAACCCGCTCATCAAATTATTTGTGCTTGCAAGCAAGGAAAGTGCAAGTTGAAGTTCATAGCCTGAGTAGAGCATACAAACGGCACTTTCATGTTCAGTAGTGCATCTGAAGTTACCTACTTACTGAAAAACATCCCTTGAAGTGATTCATTCCGCGGAACAGAAATGGTGCAGTAAGAAATTAACAAATTAACACACTTCTTAAACCATATTTGTGTGAAGCAGGCATACTCATGCAGAGGTGTGCAACCTTTACGTTGAGAGAAATAAGAGAGAGTCCATAGTTATTGAACAGCAAAAAGGGCCGTCTGACAACGCCGGGGAAGCATCCAAAAAGATGAGATGACTTCATAAGCAGTGGTATATGTACAATGCCCCATCCACAGAGATAAAAATGTCACAAATCCACAGAGGGAAACCAAAACTTCTTCAGAAAACCAGTAAAAATGCAACTTTGGCAGGAGTGTGGTATAAAGATTTCCACAGCCAAATTTAAAATGAAATTTATGACAGTTTTTTTCACAAAACCGCATAAAAGAAAAATGTAAAAATCTTGCAGTGAGCCAGTTCAGAAGCAACATGGCTAAAAAATAGATTAAAAATTAAAAAGAGAAAAATACACCTGCAGGATCGGGCACCGCCAGACAGCTGTTGAAAAACACATGAGACAGTTCAAAACCATTTCAAAGGAAAATCAAACTCGAAATGGAAAACGATTATTCAAAACTACTTACAAACTAATTGCACATGTAATCTAATAAGAGCTTTCATCATGGTCGTAAAAATAGGGAATTGCGAAAACAGTGGAGAAAAATATAAGGTTCAAACCAAAAATTTATAAAAGGTAAAGATATGGACTTCTGTGGTAAATTGAAGTTTCTCCAAGAAAATTCTACCAAAAATATCTAAAATCCAATGTGTTGATCAACTTCAACACAAATTGCAGGATTGTGCTTGAAAGAAAGCAATGATGTTGATAATAAAACATAACAAATATAAACAAATATATTGCCAACCAAACAAATGTGCAACAAGTTAACATATTACAAAGAAGCCCACCAATAACCAACTCAATATTACACACCCCAATGTCATTATGTAGTGTGTGGATAGAAACTTTAATAATACGTAACAGAAAATTGTCCCCCCTTTTTTTTCTTCTTTTTTTTTCTTTCCTTCCTTTGTAATGAAATGAATGGGAATGACTTGAGGATGCAAAGATAAACTTTAGCAAAATCAGGATTTCAAGGTGAAAAGAGTTAAGATCCAAAAGAGTACAATGAAGGAATTCATACTGTGATTTTCAAGTTTCAGTTTGGTGTCTGTAGTGATCAAAATGTAAAGTTTCCTTCAAACATCAGGACAGAGCAATAAATGATGGATTTCATTAAAGGGACAGTCAAAGGAAGTGAAAGGCAAACAGTAGTTTCAAGTTATGATAAAATATGTTGTACAGAGAGGGAACAAAACAAAACTTACGTCCAGAGGCTTCTTTAAAACAATCCAACCAGATTCTGGTTGGATTTCAAAGTACTCAATGTCAGATTGCATAACAGGGGCGCTTAGAGTGTAAATTATGGCGCCATTATTGTCCGCATCTTCATCAGATGCTGATACACGAAGAATATTAGTGCCAATGCTCGCATCCTGTTTCACATTTTCCACATATTTCTGAAAAGCAAATTATGGGATTAGAAAGAAAAGAAAAATATTGTACTTTAACAATTTTCTATGTTTCTAAACCTCAGGATTAAAATTCAAAGTTCAATGACTTTAAAAACTTATTTAAGTACCTGTCGGTCAAATAAGGGAGGGTTGTCATTCACATCTGAAATCTCAACAGTAAAAGAGCAGACACCTTCCAGTGAAGGGTCACCCTGATCAGTTGCCTTTACTGTCACTGACACAAATTTTCCATCGTCTCCCTCTCGGTCGAACACCTTAAAAACAAATTTGAAAAAAGAATTAGTTCACCAACAATTTCTTCCAGAAAGAAAACAAACCAATTAAAAAGTGAGATTGAATTATACTTAAAATAAATTACCTTGTTGGTTAGCACTTCACCAGTTTCTTCATTGACCATGAACTTTGTTCCCTTCTGATTAGGCTGCTGGACTATTGAGTACTTCACTTGACCATTTACTCCTTTGTCATCATCAGTAGCATGAACCTAACAGATCAATAATAAAATTAAGTTCCTGACAAAAATAATGAAACCACAATAATGAGCCGCTCCGCTCCAGGCTTGCAGGTTTCAAACACGGCTTTCTGCTTTGTTTCGCTACATGCGGGCGTGCGTTCTGTGAAGGGGTGGGGGGCGGTGGGCGGTCTGCTTATTAGGGGTAGGGGAATCAGGGTTGTCTCTTTGTTTCTCTATCTCTGTCTCTCTTTTCCAATTAGAAGCCCATAGGTGGGAGAGAGACAGAGAGCACACCCCCGATCACGAAATGAGCAGGCCGTAAGGGAGTTCAAGGGTGTTCCACCAGAGCGCTCTGTAAGCCATGATAAATCATACCTTGATGACAGGTGTGCTATTTGGAGCACCTTCCTCTACTTTAGGATAGTAGGTGCCACAGTCTTTGAAAACAGGTTTGTTGTCATTCACATCAGTAATGAAGACAACAACGACAGCGGTTGAAGTGTGCTTGGTTTGATCTCCATCAACGCAACAGGAACCATCATCCATGGCAGTGACATTCAGTTCATATTTATCACGTTCCAGGCTGATACTCTATATTTGAAACAATACAAAACAATTACAAAAAATTACAAAAAGAAGAAAAGAAAACAAAACGGAGACTCAGTATTGCCAATACAATGAAATGAAGATACCGAGGGACGAAACTATTACACACCTGTCCATGAAGTCGAATGACACCAGTTATCTCTTCAATAACAAATTGTCCTGATGTAGTGCCACCGCCAACAAATCCAAAGCGAACATTGTCTCCATCCTTGTCTGATGCAACAACAGTTGTAACCAGAGTGTTTGGTCCGGCATTCTCATCAACATTCGGAGTGTACACTTGCTGTGAAAATTTGGGCTCTTCGTCATTTTTGTTCTTTGTGTAGACTCGCACCGTTGCAGTTCCAGTTTTAGCAGGCTCTCCTACGTAAAGAAAAAAATAAAAAATAAAAATAAAAACAAATAAATTAAGAAAGCGTGATAAAATGTCGAGACTGCATGCAGGGAAGGGCACTCCAAGACAACCTACCCTTGTCTTTGGCAGTAACAGTGAACTCATAGTACGCGTTGTTGTTGTCCGCGTCGAGCTGCTTGTTGTTGCTGACGACGCCGGCGGCGTCGATGCTGAAGTGGTCGTCGGACACCTCGTACTCGAGCTCCGCGTTCTGCCCCGAGTCAGCGTCGGTGGCCTTCACCTTGAGGATGGACGTGCCCAGCGGGATGTCCTCGTCCACGCTGTGCGCCTGGTAGTCGGGCAGCTCGAACTTGGGGGCGTTGTCGTTCACGTCCGTCACCCGGATGGTAAGCTGTGGACGACAAAAGGACGTCAGTGTCAGAAAAACGGAACCCTCGGTCGTCGCGGCGAGTCGTCTGCAGACTGATTCCGCAAAGCATTTAGTAGTGTCCTCTCTCTTGCTCCTTGTGGCCTCGCCCCATGAGTGCGACAAGGACAGAGAGACGAAACCGCCGTGCGGATTCATCCAACAGGGAACACCCCCAGGACACCGTCGAGGAGGTCCTGCCGTCCGCCCCGCCCGCCGCGCCGCCGGAGCACTCACCGACACGGTGGTGGAGAAGCCCCCCGAGTCCTCGGTGGCTGTGACGATGAGGGAGTACACGTGCGGCTGCCGGAGGTCCTCGAAGTCGAGCTCCTTGGCCAGCTTGACGATGCCGTTGGAGGCGCCGATGTTGAAGGTGCCCGCGCCCTGGCCCTGCGCCTTGAGCGTGTACCGGATGTCCCGGTCCGCGAACGACTTGGCCTTGACCGAGATGATGCTGGAACAGGCAGTTCAAGAGTTAGTAACGTTAAAGAAAACTTGGTGCCGTTAGAAACGTTACATCTGATACATTAGTAGTACCGCTACGGGTAAAAGATAGAAACTTTACGTACGAAACGTTAGCAACGGCACACGCGACGCAGTGTACCGAGGGGGTGGGGGTGGGGGGTGGGGGTTAGTCCTACAAAATGCGTAAAATGATTTTTTTGCCTTTTTTTAAATCTTTCTTTTGACTTATCTAGAAAAATTTCTGTCACTCTTGGACCGATTCCGATCGTTTTCCCCCTATTTCTGATTTTCTTCAATTACTTGTTTACAATTTTTGTTTTCAGTAGTTTTTAGTTTATTTGTTCTTGATTTTTCGTAATTTCGTGTATCTTTCTTCTCGATTTTATCGTGATTTCTTTACACATTTTATGTAATCCCGCACTCCCTCGATAGCAGTGTACTCACTCTGAGTCCTTCTTCTGGTTCTCGGGGATCTCGGCCTCGTAGGACGGCATGTAGAACTGCGGCGCGCGCTTGCCGCCCACGATGGACAGGCGCTCCTCGGGCGTCGACTGGTACTTGTGTCCGTCCACGCGCCCGTTCTGGTCCTCGGCGCGCACGTACAGCACGTACTCCATGTCCAGCTGGAAGGTGTCCGTCCCACGGGTGCGCACCACACCGGACCGCTCGTCCACCTCGAAGCGGCCACCAGCTGCAGAGAGAATAGAAGCGTTAAGATAAGTGACATCCGAAAATGAGCGTCATTCGTGGATTTCCCCACGAGAGGCTGTTAAGTTTTGTACAACAAAAACAATGCAGCAAAAGCTGAAAAAATTCCATAGGGGGAAAAACAATTTTAAAAAAAAAACAATAAAAAATTCTGGAGGAAATAAAAATTTAAGCAAAGACAACCAGAAACTTTTGGTCAGTTGCGCGTACGCCCATCAGCGCAGAGCTTGCCGCAGAGCCCCTTGGGTGGTGTAACTTTGGACACACGCTTGGCTAAACCAAGCCAGGGGGCTAACCCCCATCCCTTCCAATCCTACCTCCCCCCCCCTGGACCCCGACCGTTTCGTTCGGGACCAAAACAAGGGGTCCCCCGGGGTTGTTGCCCGGCGCGGCGGGGTGGCCGAGCCCGTATAGCAGCGCCCGCGTTACCGCCGCTCGCCGAGCAGGGGCGGGGCGGGGCGGGGCGGGGCGGGGCGGGGCGGGGCGGGGTATTAGCCGGCCACACACACACACACACACACGCCTATTAGCCCCCTTTCCGGTAGGGTTGAGTCCTCCGCCCTCCGCCGCGAGCCCCGGGTGAGCTAGGGGATGGTGGCCCCCGCCTCCCTCCTGGCGCTACTCCCGCCGGCATGGGGTAGCGCCGCGCCGCGCCAGCCGGCCCGGTAGGCTCCAGCTCCAGTGGCAAAGTTCCTACCCTGCGCCTGCGCCGCCTGCCTTCTGATTCCGGAGATGGCTTCCGCGCTTCTCCGTCCTTGTCGCACTCATCGGGTCCATATCGGGGACCGCCACAGGTGCGACAAGGACGGCGGCGCGAGGTGGGTGATCTTTGGAATCAGATGGCCGGGCTGGCCCACTCCAGCGGCACCTGGCGGACCGCGGGGGAAGCTAACCTCACCGGGGGGAATGATCGCATAGTGAGACGGCGCTGGGGCATGGCCTCGGGCATGGCACCCCCTCCAGAGGCGACCGCTGCGACGCTGCGGGGTGCAGCCGTTTCATTCAGAAGATCGCCCTTGTTCCTCCGTCTTTGTTGCACCAATGGTGCAGCACTATGTTGGGGATGGCCCTGTCCCATGAGTAAGACAAGGACGGAGGCACGAGAGCGATCTGCGGAGTCGGCACGGTGGGGTGCTCTTTGCTCTTTCTCTTCCCCGCCCGACCCCACCCCGCCCGCGGAGTTCTTTCACTACCGCAGGCACCTTGACTCTTTTGACAGATTAGCGCGCCCTTATCGTGACGACTTATTTAGTCTTTCACTTGATTGTGAATAAGTAGGGGAGGGGGGGGGATAATGAGAAAAATCCAGGCAGAGCAGGGTTAAGAACGAGAAATGCATCCAGTGAGGAGGAGTGTTCTCAATTTTCCATGTTGAAAAAGAAAACTTCCAGCTTTCACTGTTAAAAATACCGTGAGGAGCTACGGCATGCGTACGGTCCGTACCGTAATTTTCATGTACGGTCAGACCGTAACGTACACTTACAGTACGGACCGTACTTTATGGTGGATGGAGTGTGCTCCACTGAACTTTCCCCGACTTGTTTGCAGGCTACGGTGTGTACCGTAAAATTCAGACCGAAGTCAAAAATTACGGTCCGGGACCAGGCAACAAATTTACAGCGCATACCGTAGGCATTTACCGTGGTATTTTCCAACAGTGTTCCAAGAACAGGGTGGACACAAAATCTGGAAAGTCCAATTCCCTGACATTTCCCTGACAAACTTGTATTTATAAGGGGTAGAAAACTGTTTAAAAAAGGAGTGAAAAGTCTGCGCTGAAAAAATAATTGGCAGATGCAGTCGATTGAAAAAATTTCCCCGACGATGAGCCCGTTTTCCCTGACATTTCCCTGACTATTTTTCGTCCCGGACATTTTCCGGACTTCCCTGACTAATGGCCACCCTGCCTTCTCGTATGATACTCACTCCGGTCGCGCACGATGAAGTAGTGGATGTTGTGGTCCGTGTCGGGGTCGCGCGCCTGCAGCGTGAACACGGGCGTGTTGGGCGCCGCGTTGAGCTGCACCACGGCCTGCATGGGCAGCGGCCGGTTGATGAAGTACGGCGCCTCGTCGTTCACGTCCTTCACGTGGATGATGACCCGCTGGCTGTCCGTGTCTGCAGCGGGACAAAGTCATCAGAAATTATTAACACCGTGAAAAATACTCTCGTAAACTTACAACAATTGTCGTAATTTTGATAGACAAGAAATGTTGTAAATTTACGACTGTCCATTCTTGCCCGTCGATCAATTCCAGGTCGACAGGAATGCTTGTTAAACGACAATTTTAGATTGTAATTTTATGACTTTACATAGTGGAAAATTTTCCCGTAAACCCACGACTATTTTTCGCAGTGAATATAAAAAACAAGTGTTCATTATAAATCACTAAATAGTGAATTATTCTTTGTCGAATTAAAATATCACAGTCAGAAAAAGAAATTTCCTGGTAGATTTTTGCTCCTCTTGAGGCCCCGCCCCGCCCCGCCCCGCCCCGCTCCGGCACGCCGCGGTGGAGGTAGATCGGCCTCAGCCTGATGGGTATGCACCCCGCCGCACAGGCGAGCTAAGCGGTACTGCAGCCACGGAGGCGACAGGCGATAGAGCAGGGAAACGAGCGGGCGCAGAGGCTTGCATGCGTCCGAAAACGAGAGGTGAGAGTGAGCTCTGCTCTAATTCGAGCGTCTCATTCACGCCAATCGTTTTCGGACGCATACGGGCCTCTGCGCTCGCTCGTTTCCCTGCTCTAACAGGCGACCCAAGTGTGTAAACGAATGTCGCGCACAAAAAGGTGAGGTGTTTTTTTATTTTTTTTTTTAACCATCAATTTTGGCACTACACCAAGATTTAAGTGTGAGAAAGATGATTCACACACTTCAAGGTGAAGTTTGCCCCCCGGCCTGAGGAGGGGTGCGTGTTGTGTGCTCGGGTCCGTAACTAAATATACCTTTGAACATAACAAATATTAACACGCAGCAAAATAATAATGTTATTAATTTGAAATTGTTTAAGAACTTAAAAAATCAAAACAGAAATAAATGTAAAAGTTGGACTAAATGATCAGGGCAGGCTGTCTGACGCGCAACACACATTTTAGGACACCTAAGATGTAACATTAAAATTTATCATGAAATAACGACCTTCAGACACCTTAAAACAAGAAGGCTGATATTTTGAATGAAAATTTGTTACAACTTTAACTTTTTGTTAGCTTTTATTCTCTAATTTTTGATAAGCTACTGACGCCTGATTGTGTGGGAGACAAAACAAAATTTGACTAATACACAGTGGTGTGTTAAAACCTTACGGCGAATGTCACAGTTCGCTGCAGGGTGTGCATGAGGGTTCACTGTTGCTTACAGTGAAATTCACCGGGAGCTTTTATGAGTATACTATTCACACCCCTAACAGCAAGTGTATGTGTGAGTGAGAGAGGAAGAGTCTGTGAGTTAATGAGAGAGAGAGAGAGAGATAGTTTGTGTGTGTGTGTGTGTGTGCGTATATGTGTGTGAGAGACCGCGTGTGTCCAATTAAGCGCGTTCCTGACGGGGTGTGTGCAATCAGTAAACAGTGGCTTGCGTGGAGGGGTGTGTTGGGGCGTGGCGGGGCGTGGCGGGGCGTGGCGGGGCGGTGGTTAACTGAACTGGACGCGACACAGCGCGTCCTCAGTCTCCGTCCCAGCGCGCACATTGTGCGCTAATGGTAGAGACCTCCGTTGGTATGAGTGTGAGTGAGAGAGAAAGAGAGGGAGAGAGAAAGAGAGAGAGAGAGAGAGAGAGAGAGAGAGAGAGAGAGAGAGAGAGAGAGAGAGAGAGAGAGACATAGAGACACAGAGAATGGAGAGAAGGAGACAGAGACAGAGACAGAGACAGAGACAGACAGACAGACAGACAGACAGACAGACAGACAGACAGACAGACAGACAGACAGACAGACAGACAGACAGACAGACAGAGGGGGGGAGGGGGAGAGCGAACGAGTGAGAGAGACGCGGAGAGCAAGAGAGTAAGAGAAGAGAGGCAGCAGCAGCCTGTGTTGGGGTTGTAACCCACTTTCCTTCCGAATACCCACACCCCGTTCCGTTCTGTCCCGCCCGGCGCGCCGCGCCACCAGTTCCAGGGTACGGGAGCGAAATTGGACTTGGTATTGGCTGTCCCGAGCACCACGCGCGCCAGCCTAAGAGAACAAAGTGGGGTTGATGAGGGCCCAAATACTCATGTGTGAATGAATGGTAGGGCGTGCGGGGGGAGCGATTTGAGAACACGCCAGGGTTGATTCGAGCCAGAAACTCATGAGCATTATGGTTCTTGACATCATCAACTGTATTCTGCACTCGATTCAAGTATACCATTGCGATTGCACATGATACACGAAGGTGATTCCCTCTTAAGATTTTCTGGTTCACCTTCGTATTCGATCTCGTTCTCGCGTGTGGCACTTTGAACGCTAAAATTTCTTGCCTTAAAAAAAAAAAAATAGATCAAATTGCCATGGAATTCGTCCTCCTTGAAAAGTGCCAAAAATTCTGCCATGGAAAAAAGAAAGCCACAATAATTTGGTGACTCCAAAGCGACCGCGCGGTCTTGACTGCAGAGCAGAGGGGCATTCGCACGTTATACCGAACAGCGAACTGTCATTTCGAAAGTGGCTGGCGTGTGCTGCACCGTGCGAGCGGGCTAAGGGGAAGGGCGGGGTAGCAGGGCGGTGGGGGCGGGGCGGGGCGGGGTCGGGTGGGGTGGGGCGAGGCGGCAGGGCGGGGCGGGGGCGGTTTGGCAAATCGCTGGCTTTTCAAGTAGTGGTGGTGCGGCGGCCGCGGGCGCACGTACCCTGGGGAGGGGGTGAGGGGTGGAAGGGGGTGGGGGGGGGGGGGGGGTCATCAAAACGGCGCTCTGGAAGCGCATTTGAAATGCAGATGGCCGGCGCCGAGGCCCCACACCGGAGTTTTGGAACGGGGTCGCCTGTCGGCTGGTAGAGTTTTGGGACCAGCAAGGGGGTTGGCAGTAGCAGAGCTAGGGGAGGGTGGTCAAAATGAGAAGGGGCTGACAGGTAGGAATAAGTAAAGAGTAACGAGGCAGGTACGACCGGGGGGGGGGGGGCGATAATGGAGGTGGAGAGCCGGAGAGAGAAAGAGAGAGAGATGGCGAGAAAGAGAGAGAGGGAGGGTACGACGAAGAGTCCATGCACCGTGGGTAGCGTCCCATTCCGACCCAAGGAAAGCACTAAACAAATTATTCATCAGAAAAAAGAGGGAGCTAGGAAAACAGAAAAAAAAGAAGAAGAAGAAAATTACAGGAAAAGCTGCTGGAGGTTGAAGCTATAAAAACAGCGTCTTTCTCTCTCCCTTTCTCCCTCCCGGTCGCGCAGTCACGGCCGATCGGGTCGCTGCAAACTCAGGTGCTTCTCCGCGAAACAGTCAAGTGCGAGCAGAAAAATCTTATACGAGGGCCCGCCCCGCCCCGCCCCGCCCCGCCCCGCCCCACCCCACCCCGCGGCCGATACGGGGAGAAGAAGCAGAGGGAACGGTTCGGCGCGTGTGCGGGGCTGGTAGGGGTGGGGGCGGCGCGGGGGGCGGGCAGGGGGGTGGGGCGCTCGATAGGGGAGTGGCGCGGGGGCGGGCGGCGGCACCGGGGGGTGGACCGTCCCGCTCCGTCCCGTCTGGGGGGTGGGGCAGCCCCCCCCCCCCGCCCCGCCCCGCCCCGCCCCGCCCCACGCCGGCCGGCAGCCCTGATGGGCAGGGCAGGGCAGGGCACCCTCCGCAAGAGAGCGTGGCCGTAGAGAAGGGAAGGAATGGGAAGCGAAGGGCACATCGACCCTAAAACGGGAAGGGGGTGGGAGCGGCCGGGGCGGGGGGGGAGCAGCGGAGCCCATGCCGTGTCACCTGAGGCCTTCCCTTCTTCCAGGCCCCAGGCTCCAGGGCGAGAAGCTGCTGCGCGCGGAGCGCAAGTGCGTGAATGTGTCAACACACTTGTGGGAGTGTGAATTTCTTCCTTGTTACACGCGCTAACTGTATTTGACGGTTTTTGTGCAAACCTTCGCACAAAGTTAAACATAAAATTCGATTCGCAAGGATTTTGTGCAAAGAAATGTACTTTTTCGTGCATAGATTTGCATAAAAAATGTGCAAGTTTGTGCATAAATTTGTGCAAATAAACCGTAGGTTTAACTTGGTGCAAATGAAAGCTACAAATTCAGTTAGTGTGTATTTACACAAGTGAGGGAATTGAAATTTACACACGTACAAGTTTGCGACGTTCATTCCCCATATTTGCTCCGCGAATGTTGCGGGGGCGGGGCGGGGCGGAGGCGGGGCGAGGGCGGGGGCGGGGCGGGGCGTGGGCGGGTTGTGAGAGTCGGCGCCGTCTAAATGTCATCTCTAGAAGCGCGGGTGGAGCCGCCCGCGCGCCGGGGGTGCACATATGCAGTCCACGAGCCCATAAAGGCCGTGTTGCCGGGGATCAGCAGGGAAAAATTCCCCACCCACAGCACAACTAAGAGGGAACTTTTTAGAAGATTATTGCGGCTAAATAACTTACGAAGGCTAAAAAATCGACGTTTTTTTCCTGTTTGCTTTATTTTATACTTTTGGACCACTGCACACATTTTCAGAATAAATCATAAGCATAAATAAGTCAGCATAATAAAGAAAAGTTGTCTACACCCGAAGATAAACTTCTCCATGATTTTATAGGTTATCCCCAAAATGTACCCGACACTGATAAAGCCAGTGTAACTGCTCAATATTTGTACGTGAGCTGTGCAACTCCTAATCATTGTCATTCCTGAGTTGCACACGTACAGGTGTTGAGCAGTTGCACACTTGGTTTATCAGTGTAAATATATCGAAATATCCCCTAAGTATTGAGAAAAAAAAATATTTTCCATGATATTGCGTAAGTCTCTAGTTTACAACAAAAGAAAGAGGTTTCTACAGGGAAAAAAAAGTAATAAAAGAAATGTCTATAAAATATTTAACTTCTTAAGGAAATAAGCACATGTTATTTTCACGGGTGTAAAGGGGTGAGTGTGTCGGCCCAAGCAGGAAGTATAGAAGGGGCTTAAGGGAGGGGGGGGGGGTGTCAGAAGCGGCACTTCCCAACTTTACCGGTCCGGAGCCAGCAGTAATGCAGCGCAGGGTGTGTACTCACATGACTTGGAACCTGAAATCAGACGAAGAGAAACACAGAGTTAGTGTTGCACAGTGGAGATGGTGCGAGCTGAGACGGGAGGGGTGCGTCGCCTGCAGAGCTTGCACCGAGGCACTGCGGCGCGACACACAAGTTCGTAAACGTCGCGCACTCGTGGCTGCGTTATGTTTCATTCTGTTTCATTCGCACGCTTATACTGCGAAAGCAAAATGGAAAATTCGCTGCTTTTCCCCCGCAGATTGTGATTACAACATAGAGCTGTAAATTTTCGAACGCAGACTTAAATTCAGGACAGCGAATCCTTAATCGTCGAAAGAAAGATAAGCTGACCCTGGTGTGAAAAAAAAATATCGATACAAAAAAAAAAAACTGGAGGTTGTAACTTTCCGTCATTTATCATGGAAAATTCTCCCGTAACCCTTACGAGCATTTCTCACGGTGTTCCCCCGCACATTAAAAAGGGAAAAAAAAATCTTCATTTTCCTTGATCTAGGGTGAGGAGAATGGAAAATCCACGCACCTCAAAGTGTACGACATTCGCAGTCTCACACTTTGCGAGGGTTTCCAGAGCGCGAAGCTGTATAGGCTAGGCCCCTCTCCTGAGTGTGCGCAGCTGCACCGCAACCCCCTGAATAAAACATGTCCGCAGCCTGGTCTCGCGGACAGGCAGGCCGGCGGCGCGATATATTTATATGCCGGGCCAGGTTCGGTTCGGCCGGAGGAATCTGTAACGTTACAGCGGCGTAACGCTGGTGCTCTGGACTGCTGCGACTGGTCACGGTATACATACTGACTGCGCCAGGCGCCAAGCGTCACGCGTCATCCATACAGATGATGCCTGCTTCTTGACACTTGCGGATTTTTGCCTTCGAGGTTCAAGCCTTTTTATTTCGCTTCATACCTCGCGCCTGAGGAGGAGGTTGTCCTTAGAATCCTAGGACTCTTTAGTTGTCCTTCGCCAGAGAGCCAATAAAACTTTGCATGTTTTCGCGAGAAGATCTCTCACTTTACGTGTTAACCTGACACACATTCACACAGGTACTGAACAACACAGTATGGCAGACGGTGAAACACTTTTTGATGCTTACTTTAAAAGCCCATGCCATTCTTAGAGAGCATCGAGAGGTGAACCAAACCACGTTATGCCGGCCATCGGAAGGTGTCCAACTAATGTGTTTTCGGAGATTGTGATTTCCATGCAATGAACTTTTTCAGAGAAAGTGCTCAACAATGGTCAATGTAAGCGAGGGGCAAACAACTCTGAATTTTGGTGTACAAATTTTGTGAATTTTTAAAGAATTTTTGTAAATTTTCTCTTGCATTTTACCTAAATTTTTGTGAATTTTCCTGAATTTTTCCTCAAGTTTCGTTTGATTTATATTTTTTTCTGAATTTTCCAGAGTTTTCTAATTTTTTCTGAATTACGAGGTGTACAAAAATTTCAGAGTTGTTTCTCCGTGAGTCAGCTGAACACTTTATACAACAGTGCTCCTCCCGGACGAGCGCGAGCGGGCGGCGCGGCGGCGGCGGCGGCGGCGTCGGGGCAAAGTGGATACGAGTATAGTATAGGGGAGGAAGACGAAAGTATTGCATCGAGCAGGGCAGGGGGAGCTTGGCGCTCATCGATCTTTCGCTCTCCATTGCTCTCTCCCCCTTCCCTCTCTTCTGTCTCGCTCTCACACAGTCTTCCACCCGATTCCTTTCCTCCGAGAGGTCCAGACGAGGAGGTGGGTCCTTGCCCCGCGCGGAGGGTCCGCAGGGTCCAGGGTGGTCCAGGGTGGTCCAGGGTGTGGCTGACTGGTGCCGTTGGGATGCGGGGCGGGGTGGCCCGCGCCGCACCCCGCCGGGGCGTGGCGGCCGCACTAATAGAGTTACACTGGGGCGGGGTGCGCTGACCACCCCGACGTCCACCCCACCCCGCCCCGCCAGAGAGGAGTCGCGAGGATTACGAGCGAATCACGAGAAGGAAAACTACAGCGATCTCGTGCGATGAGAAATATAACGTCGATTCCACGGCAATATAAATGCCGATCTGCCATCCGCTCCCCACCCATCCGCTCCCCACGTGCAGCCGCAGCAGAGACACTCTAAACGCGGGCGGGGCGTGTCCATCGCAACCCCTGCTCCCCCCCCCCCCCCTCGCCCCGTAGGGGGGCTGTTTTATTCAGGCACTCGAGACGGACGGTGCGCATCGCGCTCTGCACCTGTGCGAGAGTGGCGGAAAAGAAAAAGAATTGCGTCATGTTCCTTCCGCTAGTGGTTTAAAAAAATAAAAAAAATAATAAAAAAAAATAAAAGAAAGAAATTTTAACAAAGCATGAAAATGCAGTCGACAACATTCACCATGCGTTTTGTCCTGTTTGGAGAGAGTGTTGTCTCGCTGTCCATTCTCTCCCTCCCTCCCTCTCCCTCCCTCCCTCCCTCCCTCCCTCCCTCCCTCCCTCTCTCTCCCTCCCCCTCTCTCTCTTTCTCTCTTTCTTTCTCTCTCCCTCTCTCTGTCTCTCTCTCTCTCTCTCTCTCTCTCTCTCTCTCCCCCCCCCCTCCCTCCCTCTCTTGCAGAACGGAGACGAGCGGAAGCGGGCGGAAGTCGGTGCAGTCCGAAGGGCTCCCCCGGTGAGAATGCCTCCAGGGAGATAGCGCTATAGCACTGCGACACCCAAGCTCACTCCACGTGTCTGTCTGTCTACCTGCCCGCGCTGCGCACCCCGCTCCCTACTCCTATATAGACCCCACGACCGCCCCATGGTTCGACGTGACAGAGCTTTCCGGTGTGACCAGCTGACCGAAACGCCCGGGACAGGAAAACGGGAGGCACGCCAGTCCCGTGCACTATATATACGAGCGTGGCATGAGCGTGGCATGATCGGGCTCATGGGGGGCGGGGCCATGGACGGACGTCCATGAGCCGGACATATGGCGCCGTCAGCCGCGAGCCGAACCGAGCCGCGTCTCATTCCGAAGACCGCTCTCACGCCTCCGTCCTTGTCGCACACATGGGGCCCGAGGCCCTGCCATTCCCAACCTGTAGGGACACCGCCGTAGGTGCGACGAGAACGGAGGCGCGAGGGCGATCTTCGGAATGAGACGGCTTCAAGCCTGCTGCAGGCCCACGTCATGGGCCGGGGCCGCGGGGCCGTGGGGCCGTGGGGCCGTCACTGGCAGAACTGCAGCACATTGCAGAGCAGAGCGCTTTACTCAGCCAAGCATCACGGCTCAGTGGTTTTTCACAAGCATCTATGCTGCTCACGGGTTCTTCATTCGAGAAAAATAAGAATAAAATAAATATCACTGTTTTGAGAAAAAAAAATATTCAGGAAAAGAAACGTGCGAGGAAACGTGCAAATTTCCAAGATTAAGTACACGCAGAAAAAGTTTAGCTGATACTTAGCAAACCTCGTTGCAAAAATAGCGCCTGCAACTTTTTGCTTGCTGTTGCAGCTATATTGTAGCTGTAGCTGGCAGAGCACAGGACAGCATATCTTTTGCTGATGCAGCAAAAACTGTTGTATAGGCGCTATATGAGGAAATCCGAGGGGGAAAGCACTCGCGTAATCACTCGTACACCCAGGCACGTAATCAATGCGTAATCACCTGTATTTTAGGCGTAATAACCTGTTTTTAAGGCTTATTATCGATAAAATCTTAATTGTAATAACCTTATTATGTATGTTAAACAGTAAAATAACTTAAATAACAAAAAAAATTGGTGCAAACATGCACATTACCCGGCGTAATCGCATAATCACTCGTACACAATTTTCAGGAGTGCACTGAGAAAAATGTTTCGTTGCAGCCATCAAAATTTTGATACCCATAATCAAATTTTGTTCGGTCGGTCCCGGTTAGTCATAGCGTCATCAAAATTTTAGTTGCTGTAACCGAAATTTTGGTTGCTCTAACCAAAGGTTTAGTTGCTGTGACTAAAAAGTTGATGCCCATGACCAAACGGAATCGATCGAACAATTTTTTATGGCTGCAATGAAACATTTCTCTCAGTGTGCTCTCCCCCTCGAGCAAATCTTTTTTCTCCGTGTATTTGCAGTGTTTGAATCTACCCATGACAGTCATATCGGAAGGAGTCAACTCAACATTACAGCACACATTTTCCTTTATTAAATTTCATTGTTACTGAGCTAATTCTAAATCTATTTAAAATTAAAATTCCAAATTTGAATCTACCCATGACAGTCATATAGGAAGGAGTCAACTCAACATTACAGCACATATTTTCCTTTATTAAATTTCATTGTTACTGAGCTAATTCTAAATCTATTTAAAATTAAAATTCCAAATAGCTCAGCCAACATAACAGCGCAAGGTAGAGCTCCGGGGTGGGATAGGAAACAGACCCGACTATAGGAAAAACCTGCGACATTACGCAGGCCTGAGCACTCTTAGCTCGGCCCGACCCCGACACACGTGCCCCACGAGCGCCGACCTATTTTATTTAGTGGCAATACGATGGCCCGTATTTTTATTTTTTGTGTGGGCGACTGGCGACTGCGGACCTGAGTTTGAGGCGAAATGAACGCCACAGAGGGGTTTCGTAGTAAGGCCCGCGGCCCCGCCCACATGTTCCAACAACCACAAGGCGCCCGTGCTTTAGGAGGGGAGCGGAGCAAAGGCGACGGCACAGGGACCTGCCGGTCCCAGCAGACCCTCCGCCAGGGTGGGACGGGGCGGGGCGGGGCGGGGCGGGGCGGGGCGGGGCGCGGCGGGGCGCGACGCCTAGAGAGCAGGGCAGAGCAGGCCGGAGGGAAAAATCGATACGAATGCAGCGGAACTCAGGGGGGAAGGGCCGACAGACCCGCCCGGCCGGCCGCCCGGCCGGAAGGAAGGAAAGGAGAAAAGTGAAAAAAATCAGGCCATTACTGCGGCTGTGAGCCCCGTGTAGGGTGGTACGCACTTCACGGGGGGTGGGAGACAGTGCAGTACATGTGTGAACCACGTCCGTCCACGGTATCAGTGCTGTCCATACAGACACGACGTGACCGGCGCGGCGCGATACGCGTGTGCCCAGACCCACGAGGTGCAGGCTTGGAACTGCCCCCCCCCCTTTTTACCCTCTCCCTCCCCCGGGGATGTCTGCCCAACATCGTACGTGCAGGATCAAGGTAGAACGCCTCCCCCCCTCTCTCTCTCTCTCTCTCTCTCACTCTCTCTAACACACACACTCACTCTCATCCCTCCGTCCGCCCACCCTTTGTAAGGCTGAGCAGGACAAATGAGAGAGAGAGAGGTGGGGAGCTAACGTAACACTAGAATCTCAACGTGCTCCACTTTGCAAGGGAAAAATCTTATCTTTCTTCCGTCAGATCTTTAACACTCTTTTTCACGAGGGAGATTTTATACAGAAAATTTGAGCGTAAAACTGAGGCCAATAGTCTCGAAAATTTCGAAAGTTTGTAAAACTACAGATACATAGCAAATATTTCAGAACAAATGGTCTCCTGATCGTCACACGCACTTAGAGCCAAGGCTGGAGCGGCCCAGGCCACGAAGTGTCGATTGTGGCACCGACTTTCCACCTAGAAGCGCACTCTAAAGTTGAGTTGATTGCCCTTGATTTTTCAATGGGCTAGATAATTTTGAGGACACTGAGAGCTCTTCTCGAGTGTAAAAAGGTAGTGCAAGGGAACTTTTTTAAAAAAATAACTGCGTTGTTCTGAACCACGTCAAGAATATAGAAATATCAGGGAAGAACACGCAGTTTTCTGGCGGGCCTGTCTCGTTGTCCAGCTGACTGCCCCTCCGGTCAGGTGTGGCATGCCGGGGCGGCGCGGGGCGGGGCGGGGCGGGGCGGGGCGGGGCGGGGCGGGGCGGGGCAGGGCGGGGCGGGGCGGGGCGGGCCCGGTGGACGTGATGGGGTCCACGCGTCTCTAGCCACCCCTACAGACCAATATGGCGCCTAATTGGCGCCGTCCGAACCAACAAGCCATCTGCAAATACTGAGGGGAGGAAATCATGTGACCCCACACTATAAATGTCTCAGGTCAATTACCGTTACTAGCACCGGACCTTTCTGTTTAGTCCAGCGGTGAAATGTTGCCACACAGAAGAGAGTAATAACTAGCTATAATTAAATTTTGTGAAGTTACAATAAATGTCCTCCGGTATCCACAATATATAAAGTCCGTACGAAAAGGGGGGAAAAATCACCCCATCCCGCACAGTACAGCCCGTACAGCCCTCTCCAATATCGAACTCCACGCGCGCCAACTTCTTCGTGATAATGTTTCAAGGCGATTTCCCAATTTGAGAACTTGTTTTTCCAGGAAGCGGGCCTCCTCGCGAGGGGCGCGTGCGATTACGCCTCACCACGAGCCAGGCTTCAACCACCAAGGAAAAAAATATAGAAAATAAATATTAACAAACCAAAAAATGTAATTTTTGCACTAAAACCGAGGGGTCCATCACTCGGTTCAGGAGCATACACACAATTACCGATTTCCAGTGATTACTTACAGTTCTCGGTAAGTTTTTTGAAGGAACGTGGAAATTTATGTAATTTTTTGCATATTTCAATGAGGGAAAACCCAAAACAGCACGAAAAACGATGAAAAGAGGAGTTTTTGGAATAAAATTACCGCAGTAGTACCAGACAATGTGTACATAGGATTACCAGAGTGGTGGACCCCTCGACTAAAACGTAAAAAAAAAATATATATATATATACACGTGTCTGTCAAAAGAGAAGAACAGTTAAAATTACTTATTTGCTTTAAAAATTTCGATACATACCAAAACAAAACATATTTTTTTGTCCGCAGTTGTAGGGTTTGCGGCTGCACACTCCTGGGTAATGTACTTTTTAGTACATTATTCCTGTGTTATAAACATACGATACTTATGCACAAATTTAGTGCATCGCAAAGCACAATAACATTTTAAGTACGTAAAATTTGTACACGTAATATTATGCGTAACACAGCAATGCACTTAAAAGTGCATTACCCGCGCTGCTGCGGCACTGAGACCGAGAAGGAGACCGAGACCGTGGACCCCGTGGACAATGCGGCCAGCAGCGGCCGCAAATGAGGAGGGAAACAGACGAGCGGGCCGGGCGGTTAGTGTTTAGTGTCGGGAGAGCGTGTGCCTATTCCCGCAGCACTGCTGCTGGGCGGAGCGTTAGCGAGCGTTCGTGCCCTCTCGTCTCCTCTCCAGCACTGCACCGGGCGGGGCGGGAACTCTAACAGGCTCATCTGAATGCGGCTATTATTGAAGCGCTCTTAATTAGTGCGCCGGGTATTTTGCACGTTTCACAGAGGACGGGCGCGTTGGGAGAGATAGAGAAGGACGCACAGTGGGGAACGAAGGATGAAGGAGGAGGAGGACGAGGGAGGAGGAGGGGGGAGGAGGACACTGAAAATCTACGAGTCATAATTTCTCCCCCATACGAGTGAGAATTTGAGGGCAATTTTATTACTCTCTGGAGAGTGAGAATTTTTTTCCTCGCCCTTTATGAGAAAGAATTTTGAGACCTCGCCCAAATAAAGTGAGAATTCGTGCTCAAATTAAGTGAGGTTAAAAAATCCTTACTCAAATAGAGCGAGGCTCAAAAATATCTCGCTCGAAAAGAGTGAGGTCAAAAATTCTCACTCTAATTTAGAATGGAAAAGTGTCCTCTCCCATTTTGAGTGAGAAATTGCATTCCAGGGTTTGCAGTGGAGGAGGAGGAGGAAGGGGGGAGGGAGGGGGAGGAGGAGGAGGAAGGAGGAGGGAGGAGGAGGAAGGAGGAGGAGGGGGGAGGGAGGAGGGGGAGGAGGAGGAAGGAGGAGGAGGAGGCTTTCGTTGTTTTCAGTAGTGATGCAAATAGACTTGAGCGCAGGCAGAACTTTCTGCGAAGTTAATCAAAAGTCCTTTTATCCAAGTTCCTACAATAACACGCTAAAGTCATTGACGCACCTGTTGTTCACTTCAGACGCGCTCTACGCGCCTTGAGCACCATCACAGACGAACCAATCGGAAGACAACGCCTGTGTCGCGAGGGCGAACGTACCCGAATATCCGAAGTGTGCGAATGCCGCTCACCAGCAGACAAGTAAACTTTTTTGCACACTAGCAGGTGAGTGAAGAATATTTGCTCACTTATGAATTTGTGAATAAAAACTCACTCACTTGCGAATGAGCGAATAAAATTTCTCACAACACTGCAGGTAGGCGAATGAAAGTGACCGCGACTTTTTATTCCTGCATGCGAGCAAATATTTTCTATCGCTTGCAAGTAAGGGAATAAATGAAATTTTCTACAAGTGGGCTAAATTCATTTACACTTGGAATTCCACACTCAGAAAAAACATTAGCACATGCAGCTAAAACAATATATGCAATATATGCACAACTAACATTTTTAGCCTTACAACTAACAAGTTACCTGTACCAAAAAACACTTAGCTAAGCAGGAGCAAAGTGTTTAGCAGTGCTGATAAGTTTTAGCTAAATAGCTCAAAGTAATGTTAGCTATGCATATACTGCTAATTTTTTTTTCCTGAGTGCAGCGAGTGAGCGGGGGCAGGGATATGGGTAGGGAGGAAGGGGGTGCTCCAGGAAGCAGTTCTGTAAGGGGGTGGGGCATGAAGAGGCTGGCCGTCCCGTCCCGTCACCGGCAGCACAGCGGCGCCCCGTGTCCAGCCCTCCGGGGCGGAGACGTCCTTGACGTCCTGCAGCGCGCGGCGGGAGGGGGGAGGGAGGGGGTGATGAGCTGGAGAAGGCTGCTGCCGCTCCGCATCACGAGGGAGGGGATGATGCTACCCCCGAGGGGGTGCGGTGGAAATCACTTCAAAGAATCATTGTATACGGACCAAAAAAATCATTTAAATTAAAAAAAAAAACTCGAAATAAAATCAAGAAGAAAGATTCAGAAAAATCCGAAAAATTGAGAGAGAATGAACAAAAAACGAAATATAGTTGGAAAAAAATTCAGAAATGGGGGTAAAAGATAAAAATATATCAAGAAGTGACAAAAAAATTCCTTTAAAAATCAAGAGAAGAATCAAAACAAAAAAATATTATATTTTTTATTATTTTTAAAAAAAGGCTTCTGTGTGCCCAAAAAACCATAAGTGAAAAATAAATCATTGTACATGTTTTGTATGAGTGATTTCCTCGGACGAAGCGACCCCAGTCCCCTCCAACCCCAACCCCAATCCCCTTTTCTCTCATTAGCAGGATGTGTTTCGGTCCCTTGATTTCCCAAGGGCAAATCTCCACTCCAGCTCGGAGAGTTCGGCGCGGCACTGTCGGACACGAGCGTGCAAGCACAGTCACCAGCGCGTCCGCAAGTGTGTGAACACCGCACACTTGAGCGCGGCGGAAAAATTGGAAATAGTCCTACATACGTACACTGCAAATGCAAGAGCGAGATGTCTCATCTAAAAACAGCGAGATTTTTTCTCTTGCCCCATTTAAGTACGAGTTTAGGAACCTCGCTCTAATTGAGAAAGAATTTATAACATCACTCAAATTAAGTGAGACAAAGTATATAAATCCTCACTCAAAAAGGGCGAGGTTTCCCAATCCTCGCTCAAATTGGGCAAGAATTTTGAGAGTATTGCTCGAATCGAGCGAGAAAATCAAATCTCGCTCTCAAAGAGCGAGAGAAAATTTCTCGCTCTCCTGAGGACGAGAATCCTCGCTCTGGTATTTACAGTGTCGACATATTTAGCACGCACTTGCAGGGAAGCGTGCGAATCAAAATTCACGCACCTCCTAGTGAGTTGTGACGTTCTACACACTACGCATCATCGCGGATCGCGGTTCGCGAGTCCCATGAGCCACCCATTATAGACTCAACACACCACACGGTCCTGCGGCGGCGATACATCTATTTCCAGCTCTGGCTGCAGTTTTACAACAGTGTCCTCCTTGCTACACTGTGGTACTGTGGTACTCCCGCGGCCTGGCCGGCGGGGTTAATAATTAATGGGCCGAGGGGGGGGGGGGGGTAGGGGCAGCCGCCATGCCATCTGCGAGTGCCAAGTGCCTCATTCACGCCCACGCTGCCGGCGACATGTGAGAAAATGGTAAAATAAAAAATATCCCCAAAAGAAAGTGAAAAAAAAAAGGCAGTGAAAAGAAAGGGTGGGGTACGTGGGGTAAGAGGATGGGGGGTGGGAATTAAATAAATAAAAAAGGGGGGGAGGTCGGGGGAATCGCGACCGCATGGCGAAAGTTCTGCGGGTGCTCGCTGTTAATTGGGTGATCTCACGCCGGTTCATGCCAGAGGGGGAGGGTGGGGGAAGGGAGGGGGAAGAAAGGGAGGGGAGGGGTGCTGGCCGGCGCGGCGGATAGAGCTGCAGCGACGGATGAGTCACCCCCCGCCCCCTCCCCCTCTATGAATGCATCCTGAAGCAGCGGGGTGACACGGATGCTCCATCGTGGACACCAAGCGACGTGAGAGTATGTGTCCGTGTCCTCACTCTGACCTGACCATATTTGTTGCGAAAATTTTGGCATTCATTTAAAACGTCGTCATTTGTCAATTATTAAATCGAGGGGCGTGTCATGTCCGAGGGGGCAACCACTCGTGATATCCTATGTACAAACCCACGGAAATCTCGATGAAATCTTACGAAATCCAACTGAGAAATCTCAAGAAATGTCATAAAAAATGTCACAGAAATCAGTGAGATCTCATGAAACCTTGAGGAATCCCATGAAACCTCGTGAAATCTCTTTTATAATTTTGTGGAATCTGGTATATATTTGTGAAATGTACCCGAATGTAACATATGAAATCTTTACAAAATCCGAAGAAATCTTTACGCAATCTATAGAAATCCCATATCATTAGAAATCCTGTGTACACTAGGATAGGGAGTGGTTGCCCCCTCGGTCATGTCAATTGAAAGCACTGATTGAAAGGGAGGGGAAAAAACACATTCCCGGTTTACCTAAATTCAAAGTTAAGTTGCCACCCTCTCAGAATTGGCCGACTACTCACGAGCGGACCTCCTACTTTCAGAACTTTTCTCTCTCTACCTATCTTTGTCCTCTCTCCATCTCGCTCTAGCTCCGCGCGGAGATGCGGGCGGAAGCAAGAGGGAGTCGAGGGACACTGGGCAGGACAGGGCGGCCTAAGGGCGGCGGCCGCGCCGTGATTGGAGGCTGCCTCTCTCTCCCTCTCCCTCTCTCTCTCTCTCTCTCTCTCTCTCTCTCCCTCTCTCTCTCTGAGGGCAATCACGGAGAGAACTCTCGAGTCAACAGCTCTGTGCACGGGGGTGCGGGGCCGGGGCCAGGCCAGCACGGTGGGAGCAGACGGAGCAGACGACGACTGTCCGATGCCCCATTTTCATATTTCCATCTAGACAGCCTCGCCGCCCACCCCCACCCCCGCCTGCCTCCGCCTGTTAGGTCAACAACGAGACGCGAAGGCGTTTTAAACCCCTGGGTCCCTGGGTACAGGTGAGCACAGGACGCCTCCTCCTAGGCGACTTGAACCCCAGGCCAGGGAACAGGAGGGGCCAGGGCGCCGATAGTCGATTTGCACCCCTCGGATACAGAGGGGTAAAGGAGATTTTGTACCTCCCTTCCCTTTGGCACTGTTACTAAAAATAGGGTATTTCGACGAATGTCTAAGCTAGAAGAAGTAAAAAGAAATAACAAAAATCGGAACCAGCAGTTGAAGCCGATCTGTTGACTTATGATAAACGTGCTGATATTAAACAACAATAACGAGGCACCGAACGCCACGTATATTTCTCATACTTGGACGGATCACCTTCAACTGCTGGTTTTGTTCTTTTGAGTCGATTTTACTTCTTACTTCCGTGCTAGGGATTCGTCGAAATACCTTGATGCGCACGGTCGTGGCATGAACTGCGTAATTGCGAACGTTATTCTTCATAACGCGAGCAAACTCCTTCGCAATTACGAGGGAACATCATCTTCTACACACTAAATTCTAATGAACCTTTTTTTTATGCTCTACGCATAATTTTGTGTGCAGCTATGGAAAAAATTGTCAGTTTATTTTTTCATAGTTAGGCGCATAATCGGCACATAATTATGCGTAGCATCTTTACAGAAATCTGTAGCTGCACTGGAAAAACAAAGGTAGGACTTAATGCCTTTCTAGGGGTGTGAAATTTTAATGCCTTTGCAAAGGCACGAAATTGTCCAAAGGCATTAAAATTTAACACCTTTGGGCAGTTTTAATGCCTTTGCAGGGGTGCTAACTTTTAATGCCTTAAAACCCCTCTCGTCCTACCTTTGTTTGTCTAGTGTGCGTATTAGTTCATAAGCATTTACTGTGTAAGCCCACACAGGAGCCAAAATCCTCATGGCAAATATATATTACTGTGTATGTCGTATATGTCGGGCCATACGGCAGGCGGGGGCGCGGACCAAGGGGAAGAACTCATATGTGGAGGCGGGTGGTATGAATAAAGAAGCTTTCCAGCGATCTTTGACGTTACGTCGAAATATGAGAACGCCTCGCCACCGCCGCCACTCGCCACCCCACCCCACCCCGCCGCGCCCCGCGGTGTCCGTGTGCTCTCCAAGAGTCACGTGTCTCTGGTGAGACTAGAGACGACTCGACACACTTGCCAAGTTTTCCCGCCCGCCCTGCCCCGCCAACGGACACCTGATCAGGCCGTTCGTTCGCGCCGGCACTTCACTGTGCTCCGGCTAGGCGGGCGTAGCGGGGCGGGGCGGGGCGGGGCGGGGCTGGGCGTGGCGGGTCATGCGACCACCGGTCTGTGTTCGCGGTTCGTCTCCTGACATGTGTCAGTGGCCGCGAGCCGCGGTCTCACCGCACCGCGCGGCCGCGGACCACACCCCGCCCCGCCCCACCTGACCTCAACTCAACCCCCCCACGCCCCGGAGCGATCCACTATATATAAAGAAAAAACATCTTTATACAATACATTTAGTAAAACAGAATTTATCGCGTTTATTTTTCAAATAACACTTGATGAAATATTAAGTTTATAAAAAAAAAGTACGATTTACGAAATATTTTGAACATCTTAGTTTGCGAAACATTATGTATATTGAAGACAGCACATTGTTGCTAGTAAAACTGAATTTTGAGTCGATAAGCGAGTCTTCTGTGATTTTTCCATTTGCAATTATAATTTTACAATTCTACCACACTGTCAAAAATATCTTCGTAGATTTACGATTTACTTTGTAAATTACGACTTACGAAAAATGTTGTAAATACACAGCAGACCATTCTTCCTGGAAATTTAATTTTAAGTCGATAGGTAGTACTTTTCATTTCGTTGAAAATTTTCCCGTGAACCTACGACTATTTTTCCTATTTTTCACACTGCACGTAAAATTTCCCTTGTAACACACAACTATTTTTCACAGTGTCGGGCTGATCAGGTGTCCGCCTCCTGGGCGGCGCGCGCGCGGTGGAGCTCGCTCCCTCCGTCCTGCGAATGTGAGCACGGTGCACAGGCAACGAAAATCTCGGAATCCGAGAGCACACCTCGGTTTTGGATGCGCTGTCCATTTCTACCTATATACGAGAGAAAAAGACAGCGCTATATTAAATCGAGATGTGCTCTCGGAATCAGAGATGTTTGTTTACCGTGTGCATACACATTTCTGCTCTCAATTGTCTCGGTATTGTTTGTTGTTGTTGTTGTTGTTTTTGTTGTTGTTGTTGTTGTTGTTTTTGTTTTTGTTTTTGTTGTTGTTGTTGTTGTTGTTGCTGCTGCTGTTGTTGTTAACGAACAGCAAACATTGCGAGCAAATGTTTCGCGCAGGCGCAGGGTTTCTCAGTACTGCGCGTCGATAAGACTGAGTAGGATGAACCTCAACCCCCCGCCCCCCTTCCCACACTCGGCCCTTTTCCAATTCCAACCCCTTTCAGCCCCCAGCCGCCCAGCCCAGCATCCGGTCGGATAGGGTCGGAACGGCTACACCGCGGCGACACAAAAAATGAGAAAGATGAAAACTCGCCACGCTTTGGGGGGGAGGGGGAGGGGGGAGGTGCCGGAGGGGAAAAGAGGATGGGGGCAGGAGGGGGGGGGGGGTGAAATAGGGAGCAGAAATGAGCGGGCGGGCATTCCACGGAGAGTGGGGAAAAGGAACAAAGGGCGCTCGCCCCTGCAGGGAATATCGCAGCCGCATCGGGCGCAACGGGGCGCGAGCTTTGCGTTCAGGGGTTGGAAGGGGGAGGGGTAAGGGGGTGGGGGGTAAGGGGGTAAGGCAAGAGAGTGTTGACCTAATTTCTAGACAACGCCGTCCCTGGCCATCAATTTCAGATGAGCTCCAGAGGGTTGGTGGGGCGCGAAGGACACACACACACACACACACACACACACGACGAGTTCAGTGGCATTACCTTGCATCACACGCGTACACCTCTCCCATCAGCATATGCATTATTCGCAATACGTCGATACGCATCCTCTTGGGAACGCGTCACGCAGAAACCCATGCATGTGTGGTGCGTATAATGTCACACACTTACACTGGAAAAATTAATGTGACATGTATGTCATAATTCCTGCTGCACTCTCCGAAGAAAACGTTCCTTGCTGCACTTTGCCCCTATCCTTTTGCATGGTGATGAGTACATCAAGAAACGCGTTCTCTCCAGAAAGTGCATGAAAGCATGTGACACATGTCACATTTGTTTTTCCAAACAATAGGAGCGTGAATTTTATTCGTACATACTTTTCTGCCCTTCAAAGCTTCAGTCTTGAATCTTTTTTTCTTTTTTTTAAAAGATTTTTCCAGACTAACATAAATTTTTCCTCACATTTTCTCCCCCAATTTTTCTTCCAGTATCGTTTAATTGCTTGCGATGAAATAATAAAGGAAGCGAGCCGGAAGAGAGTTATTGGCGACTGCACTTCCTCACGCTGCAGCCGGGGTGCGGTCCGGTCCGGTCGATAACCACGGCGGCGCGGCGCGGGCCTGCAGTCGAATTAGCTCAAATAATCCTTTTCTACGAATGGGCTAGGCCCGGCCCGCTCGCGAACCTCTATTTCCGTGCGGTTCGCAGAACGCACAGCAGGGCAGTGCTTGACGCCCGCGCGCGCGCTGAAGGTGTTCTGGGGCTTCCCCGCCACCTTCCACATGACGTCCCCTCTCCAATGGCCGGCGACTTGCGAAGGGAAAAATGAATGTACTCATGATCGCTGCCATGGGCGGGGCGCCCCGGGGCCGCGGCCGCCAGACATCAGGAGATGAGGCGGGAAAACGACGACCAAAGTCAATAATAGTGGAAGCAGCGCCCATACCGTGCCGTGCCCTGGGCAAGACGCGAGCGGGGCGGGGCGGGGCGGGGCGGGGCGGGGGAGTGAGGTGAAGTGGCGTGGAGTGGGGAGCGCGGGGCGGGCGGTGGCGTGGCGTAGCACCACGACGCCGGGCGGCGCGGGGCAGGGAGGGGTGGGGCGGTGTTGCCACATTGCCACGCCACTCACGTGAGACCGGCGCGCCGAGCACGCCGCCCAAACGGAACGGACTGCGAGCGCGCTCCTCCTCCTCCTCCTCCTCCCAGGCTCCGCGCCGCAGCCGCAGCATGCACCTCGGGGGTCATCTTCGGGGTCCATGAGTCACCCGGGGCGGGGCGGGATGGAGTGTGGAGTGCCCGGGGGAGATACGCTGGCCGACGACCCTCGGCGCCGGCGCCAGGACTACCCGAGAGGGAGGGTCTCGCAGGGTGGTGGTGGTGGTGGACGCGAGGTCGACGTCGACCCGCCCCGGACACGTATACTCGTCATGACGACACCGCGGGCGTAAGATTATGGGACTGCCGTGACACCCCAACCACCCCCCGCCCCCGCGCGTTAAGACGCATACACTCGAGGGCAAATTTATCGCCCGGAATGTTCGTGCACGCACGCGTGACTCGAATTATTATCGTGCCAGACGATCCTCAAATATTCTAAAATACCTTCATAAAGCACAAATTTCGAGTGTCGTGCCATCGTAGCAGAAGCAGTAGCAGCAGCAGCAGCAGCAGCACCACCACCACCACCACACTATAGGCCGGGGCCGCCTGGCCCGGCACACCGGAAGAGGGGTTTCGGGTTCTGAGGGCGACACCCAATGGACCAGACCCGACCCGACCCTGCCGGCCTCACACCCTCACCAATCACTCGATGTGTGTGAGTGTGAGTGTGAGTGTGTGTGTCTGTGGGTCTGTGAGAGTGGGTATGTGAGTGTCAGTCTGATAGCCTCGGACATATACGGCCGTCCCGTCCCGAGTGCTGCATCCACATCCAACTCTCCTCTTTTTCCGGGCTGCACCCACCCAGTCTCCACCACAGCTCCGGGGTCCGGGGGGGTCCGAGTGCATCCGACTGCCCGGAGCCCGTACCGGAGCTGCCCGGAGCAGAGAGACGGTGCTTGCTCTCTACTCGGGCTATGGGCCGCGCCAGAGCAGAGCTGCCGCCGCTGCAGAGCTCAATGGCAGCAGCATGGGCATGGGCGCGAGGCCCGGGCCGGCCCCTGCCCTGCCCTGCCCTGCCCTGCCGTACGGAGCGGACCCGGCGGGGGCGGCGGGGGCGGCGGGGGCGGCGGGACCTGTCAAGTGGCTCCCCCCCCCCCTCCACGCTGCCGCCGCCGCCGCTCCTCGAGTCCAGTAAGGACCCAAGTGCTGGGCGGCGGCGGCTGTACTGGGGCTCACAGCGGCGCGGCTCTCTCTCTCTCTCTCTCTCTCTCTCTCTCTCTCTCTCTCTCTCTCTCTCTCTCTCTCTCTCTCTCTCTCTCTCTCTCTCCCTCCTCTCTCACACGCTGCGAGAGGAGTCCCGTTCTCTCTCTCCCAGCAGCTCGCTGTCGGCCGGGCCGGGCAGGGCTCACGGCTCACGTACAGCATGTGCTGCTCCCCAACAAGGGATAGCACCTCCATTGTGCCGTATTTGGTCTCCTCCCGGCGGAGGAGCGCAACCAAGGGACGTCCTGTAGTACCGGTACGTCGCCGTCCTGGCCTGAACCCTAGAGACCATCGTCAGTAAAAAGACAAAAAATAAACATTTAAAAAAAAAATCAGAAAAAATGATAACTTTGAAAAAGTCGCCGGTGAAAATAATACCAATACTTAAAGCTACCATCATTTGAGAAATAAAGGAAAAAAAGTCAGAAAAGATATGAATCAGTTAAAAAAAATTGTTTGAATAAATGTACCACATGCTAAAAACTGGGTTCAAAATGGGTGAAAATGTGCGAAGGCTTCAGCCCGGGTAAGGCCACGCGAGGAGAGATCAAAGGGATAGTCTGGCCGCGAGCACCATCATATCCGCGGCCAGGAGATATCCTTTTTGCAGCAATGCTATAACGGCAAAAGGAGAAAAAAAAGATACGCCACTCTCTCTGTGACACATTTGCGGCAGGGCGGGCGGATCCATTTCACACGTATGGCTTCGATAGGTTCACACTGCTCTCAGCCCCAAACTCGATTAAGTAAGTCACGCCCCGCCCCGCCCCGCCCCGCCCCGCCCCGCCCTGCTGCCCCGACACCACACCTTCATCACTCTAATATGCCGCCCTGTTTCTCTTTTCTTTTTTTTTAAATTTTCTTTTTTTTCGGACGCTTCATCGCTTTTCCTGACCGTATAACAGTAAACGCGCGGTAAGGGGGTTGCCGATGAGCAAAGTCCTGACGGCTTTTCAATTAAACTTGAGGCCGGCGGCAGGGGCGGGGCGGGGCGGGGCGGGGCGGGGCGGGGCGGGGCGGGCTGGGGCGTGGTGAGCGAGGTGGGACAGGACGGGACCAGGGCGGGGTGAGGCTGAGGCATGCCTCCGATATTCACTACTTGATAAACAGTAAATTCCGAAGGCTTCTCATCAGCAGGCGCCCTTGCCCCGGGCTAGGCACACACACACACGCGCATCCTTCCTCTCTGTCCCTCTCTCTGACCTCTTTCTCCCTCTCACCCTATTTCTCTCTCTCTCTCTCTCTCTTCCTGTCTCTCTCCTCCGCAGAGCGATAAGGATAGGAGAGCGCTTGAGACGCGAATACCTGAGCGCGGGAGCACAGGCAGAGGCTGCGCGGAGGTATCTCCTGGAGGTAAAGGAGTGCGGGGTTACCACCAGCACCACAGGCCTGCAGGCCTGTAGGAGGCCTCCTGCAGGCCGACAGGAAGCAAAGCACAGTGTGTGTGTTTACTCAGCCCCCTCCAGTCTCCTCCACCTCCAGCCCCGCGCAGCCCAATTGCTCCTCCACACAAACAATCGCGCACATCTCCGGCCCTCCCCTCCCCCTCCCGCCTTCACCGCTGAGTCGGTGCAGCAGCAGACTAATTCAGAGGAGCGCTCTTCTCGTCCTCTCTTTCTCTCTCTCGCACTCATGAGGTTTGCCGTATAGGTGCGAGAGAGACAGAGCGAGGAGAGCGCTCTTCTGAATCAGTCGGCAGTCGGAGCGGGGTGGGGTGGGGCGGGGTGTCGCGGGGTGGGGCCGAGGTGGTAACAACTCTGAATTTTTGTGTACACATTTTCGTATTTTTTGCTGAATTTTTATGGAATTTTTATGTGAATTTTCACTTACCTAATTTTTTTTTATTTGGTTGTCCTAAATTTTTCCTGAATTTTCCTGATTTTTTGTGATTTTTTTCTGAATAACGAGGTGTCCAGAAATGTCAGAGTTGTTCCTCCATCGGGTGGGGCGCGCGGCTAGGGGTTCACCGCGGCGCAGAGCTGCTGGGCTGGGCGGGGCGGGATCAGAGTGCGGGATCGGGATTCCAAACTCGAGGCCTCCAGACTCCAGGCCGCGGAGCGGCGGTGGGATCACAACTCCCGCGCGCGGGGGCCGGGGCCGGGCGGCGGCAGGTGCCCCGGGCGGGGCGGGGCTGGGCTGGGCGGGGTCTTTATGGGCTCTGGGGGCTCTGCTAACGAGTTCACTCCTCGACACCTAAGGGCCACTCGGCGGGCCGGGCCGGGGCATGTCCTGGGGCCGAGGAGCAGGGCTGGAGTGGAGTGGACCTCGGGCAGCTGCCAGCGCAGCGCCGGAAGGATCTTCAGTGGTAACAACATGGGGAAACTGTATTCCGACTGCATGTATACTTTTGAAGACGATAGTTTAACTGTAGAAAAAGCACCAGTTATTTCGGACGACTTTAGTTCAGTTAAACTGCAGTCCCAGACACCTCAGAACTGCAGTTAGAGCTCTGATCCCTCCACCCTTGCGCGCAACTGCTCAAAACATGTAAGAGTACACAACTACCACACGTGCAAGGTCCAACAGCTCAACATGGTGAGCGTTGAACGGCGTAGTTGAACCCTCGCAAGTGCACAATTACCGCGTATTGAACAACTCCAATAAGCGCACAAGTTGCCCAGCTGTTGAGTTGAACACTTGCACCTGATACGCTCGGGGTTGCACACTTGCAGGTGTTGAACAGTCGCACACTTCGTCATGGTGCGGGGCGCGCCCGCCCCAGCACCCGACCCGACACGCCCGCGGGGCAGCGCATCAAGAATCTGACGTAATGAAATATCGACGCCGGAGTATCGAACAGTCCGCCCGAGCGCGAGAATTTATGAAAATGGAAATTTCTCTCTCCCATGTTATTCGAAGGAGAGCAAAAGTCAAGGGGCCGCGGGCGCGCAGGTGAAGCATCAAACATGTGGTGCTGAGATCCGCCCGCCCCGCCCCGCCCCGCCCCACCCCGCCCCGCCCCGCCCCGCCCCGCCCCGCCCCGCCCCGCCCCGCCCCGCCTCGGGGCGCACCCGCAGTGGATGATCCTCTACACCAGCGCTGCTGGTGGGGTGGTGCGGGGTGGCCTGGCAGGGTGGGGTGGGGCGGGGCGGGGCGGGGCGGAACGGGCGGGGCGGGACGACGGTGCACCGTACCGAGGGGTGCCGCCCCGCCCCGCCCCGCCCCGCCCCGCCCCTAGCGACGCCTAGGGGAGGGGTGCAGGAGGCGAAGCAGAGGGGTGCGGGCCAGATGTTTGTTCGTTTGGCGTGGTCCCCACCCTGCCCCGCTCCGCCCCGCCCCGCCCCGCCCGGACCGCTCCCCGCTGCCCCCGGCGCGGCAGGCTGTTCCAGAGGAACGGGAGCAGATCGCGGGATCGGATTGGATCCGCGCGCACGGTGCGGGCCTGCGGGACCATACCGCTGCGCGACCCGCAAAGCAGGATCCGCAAAAGCGGGAGGGAAAGGGAAAAAAAGAAGTTCGGGACGCAATTTACGTGAACTCTTGCGGGCGGAAATTCAAGAGTCAAAGTCTTCTAGCCAGACAAAGCCTCCCGCCTGTAGGAGGAGGAAGCAACTCTGAATTTTGGTTTACAGATTTTGTGATGTTTTGTGAATTATCAAGAATTTTTATGGAATTTTTCTGAATTTTTGCTTGACTTTTACCTAAATTTTAGTGAATTTTTCTGAATCTTCTTGAATTTCCCTAAATTTTAGTGATTTTTTTTCATGAAATACAGGATGAACAAAAATTTCGGAGTTGTTTCCCCCTCGCGCCAGTGACGTGCTGAGCTGCATTGTCTGATAACATTACTAAGTGCATTAATAATATGAATGAGAAAACACCAAGGGTGACCGCCCGCAACCCAAGGGCCAAACACCCAGACGATTCCATACCCCCGGTAAATAAAACCTGCGGCGCAGTTCTAACCTGCCATGCCAAAGGTCACAGTGCAGTTCGCAACCCCACCCTGCAGACCACAAAGATGAGCGAGAGATAAGCTCGTATTTCGCATCTCACTGCAACACAGATACGCGAGGGGGGGGGGGGGGGAGAGAAAAAGAAATGGGTTGTTGCGGCCGACACGAGGGGGCCTCCACTCCGACAATCCGGTGATCCTCACCCCGGCAATCCTTAATAAACTACCATCGAAGTCACACTTTATGCCTACATAAGGTAGAGCATTTTGCCTATTTACAGGCGTTCGATGATGAATAATCCGAAACTTTACGCTAGAAATCCGGCAATCTCGGCGATCCGGTGTTCCTCCAATCAAGGCGTGGAGGGCCCCTCGTGCGAGGTGGATATGGTCGACATATTACGGCACAGTTCCTCTATAAAAAAAAATTTCAATCAAGATTGTAAATGAAAGCAGATGATACTAAATTCTTATTTTTTTTATTTATTTATTTATTTACTTATTTATTTATTTTTTTGCTGTGTTGCGCCTCGCGGACTTCGAGCCATTGAGCCATTCATCAGTCCCCCCTAGGTACAATATACCCAGGGTACGCGCTTGGTTTTTGAACTTGGGAGTAAAAGCTAGCTGACACCTTATTATGTCTTGCACTTTTGTGTATTAAGACGACGTTACGAAAATGTGCGTACGAATAATTTTATTTCAGCGCCTTCTGCACTTACGGGGTTTGGGTAGTCAGCCACCGTTACACATGTGTTTGGCGGGTCGACCCACCCAGAGTCTGGCACATACTGCTATAAATGTGTTACACTCGGGAGAGCCGCGAGCGTGGCGCCGCCGGGCGCCGCAAGGCAACAATACCAAGGGTTGGAGCCTCGCCTGGTCCCTGCCTCGGCCCCGCTGGCCCCACCTCCCCCTCCCGACCCCCTCGCCTGGCCCGCCTGGCTTCCCCCTCTCCAGGCCTGCACACGCGCCGCCGCACTGTGACAACCCGGCCCGCTCTATACTATTGCGAGAGTACAAGCCGATGAAACATCAATTCTCTTTAGTTTCTTTTTATTTTATTTTTGCTAAGATGTATCATCTGCTAAAAATTCGTCTCGGGAGGCCAGCACAGGCTGTTCCAGTCAGCAATTGTCTACAGCATCAGGAAAAGTGAGTTGGCTGGCACAACCCATGCTTTGATCTCACAACAACAACTGATTATATGAGCTGTATAGTGACCAGATAACCAACGTGTTTAGCTACACCGACAAATTTTTATTTGCGTGCACAGGACCCTATGCGGCGCGCCCAGCACTGCGTATCGCACTGCAGACCAACGGTGCGGGGGCGGCGCGGGGGGCATTAGGGTGTAATTACAGTCGCGGCTGCGTGCGGGGCGGCACCACCTCAAGCCCAGCGCAACTACTTCGGACGCGTCCCCCGCCCCGCCGCCCCGCGCCATGGGCTCCCCCGTGAAATGCAAGGGCCGAGCATGAACAAGGGTGATTCCGCGCAGAGGTTTCGTCTCTCTGTCCTTGTCGAACTCATGTGACTCGGCCATAAGGAGAAAGAGAGAAAGAGAGAGAGAGAGAGAGAGAGAGAGAGAGAGAGAGAGAGCAACTCGGAAAGCTTTTCGGAATCGGCTTGCAGGGCCGGCGCGGCGGGGCCCTGCCGGAGCCAGTCTGGGCAGCAGGCACGCTGGCAGGCCCAGGCAGGGGCACAAGTATACACTAGGAGACTGTGCGTGAGGGGTCACAGGCCAGGCCGCTTAGCCACGCCACGCCCCGCCACGCCCCGCCACGCCCCCCTGCAGAGCAAGCATGATCCCGGCGCCCTCCAGCAATAATCGCGTGTCCGAACGGTACAGGAATAAAAGGGAAGGATTACGGAGCGCAGCGCGCAGCGTGGCAGGGGGGCAGGGGGGGACAGGCGTGCTTGTAACGCTGCGCTCGAGCTCGTAACGCTCTGCGCCTGCGCGTGTGACGTGATGTGACGGTGTGATCGTGGTGGAGCGCGCTGTCGTCACACCCTTGCTCGCGTACTGCTGTGACGATGAACTCGTGCTCGCACGTGTGACGATAGTGTGACGTGCTCGTCACGTTCCGGACGCGCGCATGGGAGGTTTAGCTTTGGTTCAGCTCGGGCCCGTGCCCGTGACGATGAACTCGTGCTCGTCACGATCAGCAACAATGGCTAAGGGCGTTGTGACGAGCACTGACACCCGCGTGTCACGATGCAAAAGCTGCCAGAAAATTAGGTAAAACCCGTCCAAAGCACAGCAGTGTGGAGCGGATGGTATTCGCGCCTGCCTACTAGGCAACTTCTACACACGTGTGCAGAGGAATGGCCTACTAGGCAGGCGCTAATACCGCCCGCTCCTCACAGCTGTGTGCTGGCTGTCAAATTCAGCCCGCAAAGTCCGCCTGATTCACGTTAAAACGAATGGGACATCACATGCTGGCCAATGTGACTTTTTCACACTGTTAGGAATGTGACATCACAATATTTGATTTACAGTGGTAATAAAGGTAAAGAAAAAGTTTAAAAAAATTAGATGAAATCTTAAATTTTAACTGGGGTTCATACCAAACGTAAAAGTCCGTCTAGTAGACTGTCTAAAAATTAAAAATCCACAGTCGCGGTTTGGATGAAAGCTCGTTGGGCGTGCGGTAGCTGTGGCCACACTGTGGTCACACACATCGGGGACGTCGCGGAGACACTCTGTTCGTGCTGCCGGGGCGCGGAGGGAGTCGTCGCTCGTATCGTTATACGGCTTCGGAGACGCGAACAGAGAGGGCGTAAGATATACAAGATCAATACGAGAGTAGGCGGGAGAGAGACAGAGAGATACGGGGGGTGAGGGGGAGAGGGGAGGAGGGAGAGAGCGCGGGAGTGACAAACAGCAGAAGAGAAAGAGAGGGAGCGAGAGAGACGCTCCCAGTCGCACACCCCTTAGTTCACGGAGAGCAGCGGAAGTTTAGTGCAGGCGCCTCTGGCAACTCTACGGCTCTCTTCTACCACACACACACATTCATCTCTCTCTCTCTCTCTCTCTCTCTCTCTCTCTCTCTCTCTCTCTCTCTCTCTCTCTCTCTCTCTCTCTCTCTCTCCCTCCCTCTCTCTCTCTCCCTCTCTCGCTCTTACTCACACACACACATACACACAATCGCGCGCGCGCGCACACACGTACACTCACACATGCACATATACATAAAGCGATCCCGTACCTCAAACAACGACAGTTCATAAACGAAGTGTTTTACAGCGATGAATCATCTGATGCACCACCCCGCGGCAGCGGCCGCTCCGACTCCAGGCCCGCATAACTCCAAGGGGGAAGGGGGAGGGGCAGTGAGCCCCCGCCCCGCCCCGCCCCGCCCCGCCCCGCCCTCGGGCCCCACGGCGTGCCCTACCGGCCGCACGCAATCAAGGTGCGCGCCCCTCTCCACCCCGCCCCGCCCCGCCCCGCCCCGCCCCGCACCCTTCCTCATCAACGTGTTCGTTTTTCCCCATTCTTTTCTCCAGTGAGCCTAGTGAGCCTCTCCAGCCAGCCTCCCCCGCCGGCCAGCGCGGTACGGCCTGCGCGCCTAGATGCACCCCTCCCTGAAAGCATATAGTATCCCACGGCCGTCCAGCTTGTAGTGGAGTGGAGGGCCATATACACTGTCGAAAAGTTAAGGTCGAGGAGAAGAGAATACAAATGAATCCGAGGGGAAACAACTCTGAAATTTTTGTACGCCTCGTACTTCAGGAAAATTCAGAGAAATTCAGGAAAGTTCAGAAAATTTACAAAAAAATATCAAAAATATTTCGATGAAATTCAATCAGAAATTCAGAAAAAAAAATCAATAAAAATTCACAAGAGTATACTTAAACTCTCGCAAATACACAAAAAATCACAAAAAAAATATCACCAAAATTCATAGTTGTTTATTTCCCTTCGCATAGAACAGACAAGTCGCGGGTGGCGTATTGTCTCACTATATACGACGCGCCGCACACCACCATACGTCCACTACGCTGGCGTGGCGTGCGTAACTCGATCTTACACCTCCGGCGAACCCTTCCCTTCCCGCTCACCATTCAACAAAAGGGCTCTGGAGCGGTCCTTTATGCGTTACAACGTTACGCTGCAGGCGGCCGCAGAGGTTGTTGTCGTCTCTGGCGTTAGGGCGGGGCGGGCGGGGCGGGGCGGGGCGGGGCGGGGCGGGGCGGGGCACGGCACTCCACCCCCCAGACGCGTCAATACGAGCCCTGCTTTGCCGGGAACTCTCATCCTCACCCCATAAGAGGAACTTTCCAAGGCGCATCACGGGGAGTGATGGAAGGCAGGGATCATGTACGAGAGCGAGGTGCGGCGGGGCGGGGCGGGGCGCTGCTGGGGTGCGAGGCCCTGAGGAGAGGAGAGGAGAGGAGAGGAGAGGAGAGGAGAGGAGAGGAGAGGAGAGGAGAGGAGAGGAGAGGAGAGGAGAGGAGAGGAGAGGAGAGGAGAGGAGAGGAGAGGAGAGGAGAGGAGAGGAGAGGAGAGGAGGGGAGAGGAGAGGAGAGGAGAGATTTTTGAGATTTTGAGATTTGAGATTTGTTTATTGTCACTGAACTGGATAGTTATAACAATATTACAATATTACAAAACAAAATTGTTAGGAATGTCTGAAATTAAGACCTTTAGTAATGTAGTCATTTAAATTATAAAAAGCACATTCAAGTAGGCTCTTCTTAATAGTGGTTTTAAATTTCTTTATGGGTAAATTTCTAACAGTACTTGGTAGTATATTATATAATTTAGGACCTAATTGTAAGACATCATTTTCACTGACATTGAGATGAACTACAGTATTATGGATAAGGGAGTTATATCTTGTTTCATAATGGTGTATATTATTAGATTTTACAAATGTATTCTCATGTTTTTTAACATAATTTAGAAGTTGTTGGATAAAGATTGAATACACTGTCATTATCTTATATTTTACAAAGTATGGTTTGCAACTTGTTCTTTGATTAATAGAGAATACACTTCTAATGGCCTTCTTTTGTACCTTAAATATTTCTTCCATCACTGTTGAGTTTCCCCAAAGCAGTGTGCCATAAGTTAGTTTAGAATGAAACATACCATAATACGTAAGGAGTGCAGTGCTCTCATCTGTGAGGCACCTGATTCTTTTAATACCAAATATTGATCTGCATAGATTTGGTTTTAATTCTTGAAGATGAACATCCCATTTTAGGTGTTGATCTAATATAATTCCTAAAAACTTTGCATTATTAACATAGAGATGATCAAATTTTGAATTTACATTTTTTTGAATTCTTTCGTTTGTTCTAAATTGTATTATGTTAGTTTTACCATCATTAAGTACAAGGTTGTTAAGATAACACCATTCCTTCATTTGATTAAAAGCTAGACATAGTAAATTTTCATGTTGCTGAAGTGTGTGACTGGTTACTAGCACATTTGTATCATCTGCAAAATTTACAAGTTTACCTGCCTTTAGGTAAGAAGACAGATCATTAATGAAGATAATAAACAGTAATGGTCCTAATATTGATCCTTGTGGGACTCCGAACTTCACATTACAGAGTTCTGACTTATATTTACTTATATTATTCCCTCTGGTATAATTAATTTCAACAATATGTTTTCTATTATTAAGATATGACTGAAACCATTCTAGAACTATGCCTCTTATTCCATAATCTTCCATTTTTTTAAACAAAATGTTATGATCAACTAAGTCAAAAGCTTTAGACATGTCAAATAGTAGACCTGTTACAAAGGTTCTAGTCTCAAAGGCTTTGTAAATATCATGTATAAAATTTATTACTGCCTCTGAAGTAGACTTGTCTTTAATAAATCCAAATTGGGCTTCTGATAAGATATTATGTTTGTACAAAAAATTTCTCACTTTAGTATCCATAACTCCTTCATATATTTTTGCAAAAACAGAGATATTTGCAACTGGTCTATAGTTCCCTAATTCTTCTTTGTTTCCTTTTTTAAATAGCGGCAAAATTTTAGATATTTTCAGTACTTCTGGAAATGTTCCATCGTTAAATGATGATTGGATAAGATGTTGAAGAGGCTTCACAAGTGGCATATAACATTTTTTTACAATGTAATCTGTTACATCATCATGACCAGAACATTTCTTATTCTTAAGCTTAGAGATAGCAACAATTATATCACTTTCTGTAACAGGTGACAGATACATTGATAGATTAGATGAATTATTGGGGCTTGTGCCATTCCTTGCATTATTTCCAATAAGTTTACTTGCTATTTCACTGAAGTAGACATTGAATTTATCCGCCACCACTTTAGGATCAGTGATTATTGGATCATTCTCAGCAATTCTGATTTCTACATTTGACATATCTCTCTCTTGTTTACCCATGTTTCTATTGATGACTTTCCAAGTTGTTTTAGTGATATTTTTTGCATTCATTATTTCAGACTTTACTGATAGGCGTTTGGCATCATCAATAACTTTCCGATATATTTTTCTATATTGAGTAAAATATTTCTTCAGTTCTGGTTCATTACTTGTTTTGACTTGTTTACATAGTTTGCGAAAGTTAAGAGATGTTACTTTAATACCTTTAGTGACCCAGTCTTTTTTGTCTTTCTTATTAGTATTTAGCTTTTTAAAAGGAAAACACTTATTATATAGTTCTGTGAATCTGTTATGGAATGCCGTAAATTTTTCATTTGCTGAATTTGCAGAATAAACCTCTGCCCATTCATAATTATAGAGTTCTTGTAAGAACTTACACTCATTCTTAGCCGTATACATTCTTTTATATTGAAACATTTTACTAGGGGTTTGGTCTATCATTTTAAGGTTTACCAGAACTTGTTGCAGTAGGTGGTCTGACATTCCTACTTCTATATTGCAGCTAGATTTAAGGTTTTCCAAAGGAATATTGGTTATAATATGATCTATACCAGTACTGGAATTATAACTTACTCTAGTTGCCATGTTTGTTAAGCTGCTTAGACCATATTCATTCATGAAACATTGGAGCCGGTTTTGTTTACTATTTTTACATAGGATGTCAATATTAAGATCTCCACATATAACCAAATATTTCCTTTTGTCTGCAACTCTTTCTATACAGGATTGTAGTTGGTTAAAAAATATATCAATACAGCCTTCAGGTGGTCTGTATACACAAATGACTGATAGCATATCAAGAGTTACAGCAACTGGTTCAAATACCCCTTCAACAGCTAAATCTAATACATTAATTTCAGTATATTCTAAACATTTTTTAACAAATATTGCTGCTCCACCATTCTGGTATATTGTGCGGCAGAACATTGCACCACAATTGAAGTTATCTATTAAATTTGTACATAAGTTTTTGCTAAAAGGTTGACTAATCCAGTGTTCTGTTACACATAAAATATCACAGTTTTGTTCTTTTGATATGAGTTCGACTAAATTGGCTCTGTTTAATATAGAGCTTCCTACATTAATATGAGATATATTTAAAAGACTAGGTTTTATGGCTTGATATTCACATTCAGTGACTTTATCTAAAAATTTTGATCATTAATTTTTAAGTGAGGTTTGACAATTAATGCCCTAATTTGTTTAACAAACCTTCTACAAATTTCACTTTTGCCTCTACTATTAAGGTGTAGGCCATGTTTAGTGTATAGGTTTCTTGGAAGCTTACACATTGCAGTACTATATAAAAAATTATCACAATCACCATCACTAACAATAGCATCAGTTATGTACTTGTAACAAGTTACATTTGTAGAATTTATGTCTTCATTTACAGATGGAGTGTCATACCTTTCTGGAATTGCTGCCATGACAACATTGGTATGCTTTGTTATTGGAGCTATTATATCACAGGCATCCTGGAATACTTCAGTTTCACTAAAATCGTCATTGGTACCTCCAATTACCACAATACAATCATTTTCTGTGAAGTTTGAGCTGTGTTGGGCTATGTCACTGCAGACGTAGTGTAGAGGTGCATTTGGTCTCACGATACCAGTCACTTCAAAGCTGTCTTCCAGTCTGTCTCTAATCTCCCAATTTAGATCCTTGCTGTGACTGTCTCCAATGATAAGGACACGGTGTTTTTTCCTGAGTTTGTAGTTTGGGACATGACTGTTGACCTGCGAAACAACATCAGAATCAGTTTCACATTCAAGATTAATAAGAGGGTTAAAACTGTTAAAGGTGGAGATATTGATGACATCCCTTTCAATAGGGGATTTGTCTGCAGGGTTGAAGTCAATATCACAGTTCTCTTGGATGTTGGTTTCATTGATACAGGGTGTCTTTTGGAGGTTAGAAGTCTCTCTAGCATTAGCATTTTTGAGCTGCCGTTTCTTTTTAGTTGAAAATTCTTCTTTCACTGATTCCAATTCAGATTCCAATTTTTCTATGGTTGTCTTTTGGATCTTGACAGTTCTTTCTAATTCGTTCAAGCGAGTTTGGAGAGATGATACCACACTGGTTAATTCGGTTAGGTTGGTTTCAGTATCAGATTTCAAACCAGCAGTTAAATTCGGCACTTGAACTTGATTTTTGAGATCTTCAGTGCTGTTTTCGCTTGACTTATCTGATTCACAAACATTCTCCAGATCTTCATTCTCTTTAGGACTGCATGGTTTGCATACGTAGGTCTCTGGAGAGGTTATGTCCACACCTATTCTTCTCTCACAGTAATTGTGCATTAAATGTTGACATTTTATACATTTAAGTCCAACTTTCACTACCTTCTTGCACTTGATACATTGTAATCCCTTCTTGACCATTTTGGCATTTAGTAAATTCACTTAAATAGAGTAGGGTAGCGAGGAGAGGAGAGGAGAGGAGAGGAGAGGAGAGGAGAGGAGAGGAGAGGAGAGGAGAGGAGAGGAGAGGAGCAGCCAGATGCTTCCTCCTTCTTAATATTCGACAAGCGGAGGACGTTTTGGTGGGCGGGGCGGGCTGGGGCCCCCGAAATTACGGCACACCGGTAAACCTGTTTCCGCGCGGGGCGCGGCAGGGAGTGGCAGGGCGTGGCGGGGCGAGGCAGCCTGAGGGGGAAGATGGGGCAAGGTTGGAGCGGGGCCTGCAGGCTGATTCCGAAGATCGCTCTCGCGCCTCCGTCCTTGTCGCACTCATGGGGCACAACCACCCCCAACATAGGGCACCGCCATAGGTGCGACAAGGACGGAGGTACGAGAGCGATGTTCGGAAACAGACGGCTGGCCTCGCAAGCCTCGGCCGAAAGCCCCGCCCCGCCCCGCCGCGCCGCGGCCCGCCTGGCCTGCAGGAGCAGCGCGGGGCACTCCTCCTAGCAGACGACAGCGCGGCACGCAGCCCGCCGGGAGCCGGGGCCCGTTCATTGGCGGGAAGAAAAAGTGGGATCATGCGAGAGACATCAGTCAGAGAGAGAGAGAGAGAGAGAGAGGGGAGAGTCCCGCTGGCGAGCAGGGCGCGACTGACAGGGCGCAGGGCAGCAGGACCGAAGGGGGGATCACTCATACAAAGTGTGTACCGGGTTTTTCTTTGAATGCGTAACAGCGTTGCGGGATAGCATACGCACCACCGCTGCAGGCGCCATGGCGCCTTGCGGGCGAGTTGGGTAGGCAAACCCGCGACACTGTTACGCATTCAAAGAAACACCCGGTACATACTATGATCTTTTTTTTTTTACTTTTGATTTTTGAAGTTTCTTGTTTTGATTTTTCATTTTTTTGAAGAAAATTGCTGCCACTTTCAACTTTGATCATTTACCCCCATTTCTAATTTTTTTTCGATTTCTGTTCGTTCATTTTTTCTCGATTTTTCGCATTTTTCCGTTTCATTCTTCTTAATTTGATTTTGATTTTTCTACATTTTTTTTTTAATGATTTCTTTGGGGACGTACAATGATTTTTCCAAGTGATCCCTCTCTCGAGCAGGACTGTCGGACGCGGACAATCTGACAGACCGCCTGACGGCATGACTGACTGAGTTGAGTTGAGGTGAGGCCCTTCCACCTGCCAGACCGGACCTGAGCGGACCGTTGTGCTGCACAGAGCAGCACTCCGGGCCCAGGCCTCGCTATCCGCCGCAAGGAGCGACATCGGAGGGGCGGGGCGGGGGGCGGGGCGGGGCGGGGCGGGGCAGGGGCGGGGCGGGGCACCGGCTCATTGTGTGCACACACTCCACACGCGTTTCATTTGGCGTGTATGGATCTCGAGAAGAGATTTCCAAAGAGGCGAATGCCAGAGGAAGGCGGTGCTGCAGCCGCCTGCGGCCGAGTGACCCCGCCACCCCTCCCCCGCCCCGCACCGCCCCGCCGCCCCGAGCACGCCGTCGACAGGCACGCCGCGGCCGCCGCGGGACCAGGCGGCCAGGCAGGCAGGCAGGCAGGCAGGCAGGCAGGCAGGCAGGCAGGCGATCTAATCGACTCGAGTTCCGCTGGGACAACGAGAGGCCCATTCTTCCCCCATTCCCGACGTGTTTGGGTGCTTTGTGGTGCCCCGCCCCGCCTAGCCTGTCAATGCGCGGGGCCCGCGAGCACCCAGCCAAAGGGGGAGGAGGACGAGGAGGACGAGGAGGACGAGGAAGGCGAGGGGGAGGAGGACGAGGACGAGGACGGCGAGGAGAAGGACATGGAGGGCGACGAGAAGAACGAGGACATGGAGGGCGACGAGGAGAACGAGGACGTGGAGGGCGACGAGGAGAACGAGGACGTGGAAGGCGACGAGGAGAACGAGGACATGGAGGGCGACGAGGAGAACGAGGACAAGGGGGGCGACGAGGAGAACGAGGACATGGGGGGCGACGAGGAGAACGAGGACATGGAGGGCGACGAGGAGAACGAGGACAAGGGGGGCGACGAGGAGAACGAGGACGTGGAGGGCGACGAGGAGAACGAGGACATGGCGGGTGACGAGGGCGAGGAGCGACGAAGAGAACGAGGAGGAGGAGGCCGCACTCCGCAGCCGCCAGAGAGGATGGCGGAGGCCGAGAAGGCTGCAGCGCAGCGCGCAGCAGAGGCCGGGGGCGCGGGCGCGCGGGCGAGGCCAAGGCTTCCGTGATGTTGGATCTAAATCCCCTCTGTTATGACGGCACTCCTGACAAACAATCCAACCCTCCGGCGTGGAGCTGAGCTGTGCGGTTCCTGTGCCCTCTGCCCCCCCCCCTCACACACACACACACACACACACACACACTCACTCCGCCACTGCAAGCAGCTCCAGAGCCCGGTTGGGCGGGGCGGGGCGGGGCGGGGCAGGGCAGGGCAGGGCGGGGCGGGGCGGGGTGCGGCCAGGCGGCACGGGCACGCCGCCCCACCGCGCCGCCATACCTCCCGTCTTACACACGAACGGTATGTAAAGCGGGCGGGAAACGGGCGGCCGGGGCGGGGCGGGGCGAGGCGGCCGGGGCGTTCCACGCCGGGCGGGCGATAAAAATAACTCGACCAGGGAACAGTATGTAAATCGGACCGCAGTGATATTTATATTGGAGGCGCGGAGCGGGCAGGAGAAAGAGGGGAGGGAGGCAGAGATGAGAGAAAGAGAGAGAGAAAGCGGGATAGGGGAGAGAGGCAGAGGGAAGATAGATAGAGAGAGACAGAGAGGGGGCAGAACTTTGAATTTGTAAAGACGCTAAGGCGCTCGATCGACAGTAGCAGCGAGGGGCAGGAGCGGTAGGGCGGGGCGGGGCGGGGCAGTGCCGACGGCCCTTCTCCAGCCTCCGCGGGATCCTGCAGTCAGAGCCTTCCTTCACTCTCAGCCCACCGTCTCGACCCTCTTGTCAATCTTAGCAGCTCTATAGCGTGCACAGCCCCCAGAGCAGCAATGAGCCTTTCGCAGGCGACCTCCGCAGCCTCCAGCATCGCGGCTGGAGCGGCCGAGCGGTCCCCCCCGCTGCTGCTGCCCCGCGACCCCAGCCCCGCAGCCCCGCCGGGCCCGACCCCGGCCGACCCGACCCCGGCTCTATTGCCATCATCTCATATATCGACGTTGATGCAGAGTAATGAAGTTGTGCAGCACTGCTGTGCGCTGGGCTGCATAGATAAATGGATACATTACGGACGCCTATACAGGCAGAACGGGACACGGCGGGGCGGGGCGGGGCGGGGCGGATCAAACAGACATACGCTGCACTCGTGCCCTGCCGTCCGGCCAGCCCGGCAGAGAGCAACGGGAATCCGGTCGACAGAAGCAGCGCTCGCCGTTTCGTCGCTCTATAGCTCTCTCGCACTGAGCTTCGTGTGCCGTCAGAGAGAGAGACAAAAAAGTGTTCTGTATTCCAACGCGGGCTGTGAGGGCTCGGGGGCCGGGCCGGGACAGGCGGGGCAACCTAAAGCCCTACAGTATAGGGCATACCTTCGCCGGGTTGTTGTAATGAGGATAACCAGAGAGCAGGGCGGCAGAGCAGAGAAACGGGCGAGCGCAGAGGCACAGAAAATGACGGGGGAGAGTGACACGTTCCAACTAGAACATAGCCCCCTCTCACTCTCACCTCTCGTTTTCGGACGCGGCACACAGTGTAACAAAATGGGCAAAAACGCGAAAAAAATATTTCATGATTGGTAATGGTAGATTTGGTTGTTTTAAGGTGTATCTTTCACGAAAAAAGATTCGCAGGCATCATTCAGGGTCACAACCGGCTAAAAACGTCAAAAAAAGGGCCAAATTACACGTAAAATGCCACATTTCACGAAACATCCGAAGTTCCTCACCAGATAAAATTCTGGCGACCTCATATTCGGATTCCTTGCAAAAAACTGCACCAGAACTATACCTGGGATTTTGCCCCTTTTGGGTTTAAATGTGTGCTAAAAATTACAATCCCCCAAAATAATTAAAAATGGCCCTATTTCGCTAAATATCTCAAGTTCCTACCAGATAAAATTCTGGCCGTATCATATTCCGATTCCTCGCAAAAAACTGCACCAGAAACATGTCTGGGATTTTGCCCCTTTTGAGTTTAAGGGTGTTCAAAAAAGTAAAACCCCCCAAAATAATTAAAAATGGCCCGATTTCGCTAAATATCTTAAGTTCCTCACCAGATAAAATTCTGGCCGTCTCATATTCCGATTCCTCGCAAAAAACTGCACCAGAAACATGACTGGGATTTTGCCCCTTTTGAGTTCAAGTGGTGAGGAACTTAAGATATTTAGCGAAATAGGGCCATTTTTAATTATTTTGGGGGGTTTTAATTTTTGGAACACCCTTAAACCCAAAAGGGGCAAAATCCCAGGTATAGTTCTAGTGCAGTTCTTTGCAAGGAATCCGAATATTAGGTCGCCAGAATTTTATCTGGTGAGGAACTTCGGATGTTTCTTGAAATGTGGCATTTTACGTGTAATTTGGCCCTTTTTTTGACGTTTTTGGCCGGTTGTGACCTTGAATGATGCCTGCGAATCTTTTTTCGTGAAAGATACATCTTAAATCAACCAAATCTACCATTATCAATCATAAAATGTTTTTTTCGCGTTTTCGCCCATTTCGTTACACTGTGCGGCATTCAAGCCTCTGCGCCAATGTTGCCATAAAGTTAGGCAAAAAACCGCGCAATACACCTGTGTGCAGGTGGCAGTATCTCCGCCTGCCTACAAGGCAACATCTGTGCACGAGTGCAGGGGAGTTGCCTTGTAGGAAGGCGGTGATACCGCCACCTGCACACAGGAGTAATTGCGCGGTTTTTTGCCTAAATTTTCTGGCAGCACCGCTCAGCGCTCGCTGGTTTCCCTGCCCTACCGTGTCCGCCGGTGATGGAAAAACGAGCGTCACTGCGGCAATGGGGACCCAACTCTTCAAACAGCCGCGTCGTAAAAGTGACAAAGTCGTCGAGTTCCCCGAGATGCTTTTCAAGCCGTTCGCGCCGCAACCCTCTCTTGCGCAGGGCTTGGCGTGTCCGCTCTGGAGCAGCGGGGGTAACGGCCAGGGTAGGGGTAGGGGTAGAGGTAGGAGTAGGGAAACTAGGAAGCGCACCCGGCTGCAACCAGCCAGCCAGCCGGCTTAGGCCGCATAGTACACCAGGGGCGTAGTGCGGCGGGGTGGGGTGGGGCGCAGCCGTAAGGGTCGGGCGGGGCGGGTCGATACCCCCGCTATGCCCCCGGTCCGGGCGGGCCCGGCGCGGCGCGGCGCTGGTGGGGCCCCGGCCGGCGGCCCCGCCCCACCCCGCCCCACCCGGCTCCGCCCCACCCCACCCCACCCCGCCCCGCCCCGCTGAACTGAGCCGCGGCTGAACCGTCACGGCGCTCCGCGCTACGCCTCGCCATGAGGCCTCGCCACCGGCGCGCTCACAACGCTAACGCTCCCACGCCTCGCGGCGGGGGCGGCGGGGGCGGCGGGGGCGGCGGGGGCAGCGGGCCAGGCTCCCGGCACCGGCTATCCAGCGGGACATCCCGGCCACGGCAAAGGAGAGCAGCGCCGAGGCCGAGCACGGAGCGGAGCACGGCTGCAGCACGACCCGCCTCGTTATCAAGATGCGTCCCACGTCCCCACTCCGCTCCGCCCTGCCGCGACCCGCCGGGGTCAGAGATATGATGAGGGCGGGGCGGGGCGGGGCCAGGCCGGAGGACTTCACGAGAAGGGGGCAAGAGAGGCGGGGCGCGCTCCGCTCCGCACAACTTTGGCAGGAAGGCACATTCCAGGAGCGAAGAAGGCTTCGGTCTCGCCCCGCCCCGCCCCGGCAGCAGATTCCGAAGCAAAGCCCTGCGGTGGGCTGCAGGTCGGGGCGGGGCGGGGCGGGAGGGCCTAGCTCGAATCCTTTCATAAGGCCGCCAACGTGATAAGACTGTACGACAGCGGCAGCGCGTACGTCCTCATCGTCCCCGCGACCCGGGCACGGCCCGGCACGGCCGCCCCCTGGAGGCGGGCGCGGGCATGCGCCGTGCGGCGGGCTCCTCGTCGGAGGGCGCGACCGCCGTGCTCGAGGCTCGAGCCACCCGTAGGGGCGGCACACAGGCCTCGAGGCCTCCACCACGCCGCGCCACGTTCCTGCTTGAGACAGTTGGCTGGCAGCGCCCCCGCCACCCCCTAGACCCTTGGCTTCCACCTCGCCGCCCCCGCCACCCCTTCCCTTAGGCCCTTTGGCTCCCACGCGCCAGCACGACAGGGGTTCGGCGAACCGGGCCCGGTCCGAGAGACACAACGGGGTGAGGATCAAGGCGCTTGAGGAGCCCTAGCCACCCTGCCCCACCCTGCCCCATCCCATACCCCACGACGCGCTGACTTTCCCGGTACGAGCCAATAAAAGTAAGGCGCTTACGGCGTGTTAACGGGCGGACTGGACGGCGAATCACCCTCGGGACGAACGTCGCAAGCAGCACCGTCTCGCGGTACCGGGAATCCCCTTTCTCAGCCATGAACACGAAAATTTCACATCTGGACGTGGGGGGCGGGTATTGCGAGGGGAAAACACCTCTGAGTTTCGTTGTACAAATTTTGTGAATTTTCGCGAATTTACATTGACTTATTGAAGTTTTGCATGAATTTAACCTGAATTTTTGAAAAGTTTAGTGAATTTTCCTGAATTTTACAGAATTTTCCGGGCGTTCTCTGAATTTTCCTTAATTGTCCTGAATTTCTCTGACTTTTCTTAAATTTCTCTGAATAACGAGGTTCACAAAAATTCCAGTTATTTCCCCCTCCGGGTATTGACATGGAAGAACTTGCAAGTGAGACCGAAGAAAGACCCTGAGAAGAATCTGAGCTACGAGCAGCTGAAGTGGCGCGATTGCAAGAGCCCGACCAACAGCACAAGCAGCAGCCAGCCGGCTCCGGCTAGCCAGCCAGCCAGCATCAATCTCATGAAACTTAATCCGCGCAACTCACTCAGCCCGCAGCGCTCTGGCAGCAGTCAGTCAACAGTACGGTCCTTTCAAACCCGCAAATTCAATTTTCGCTTTCAGAATGATCCCCGCGCTCCAGGCCCGCTCGAGCCCGCGGGGCCAGCGTCGGCCAGCGTTAGCGAGCACAAGCGGCGCGGAGCCGAGCCACCACGGCACGGCTGCCAGCGCCAGTCCTGCCCCCGCCTCGCCTCTCTATGTCCACAAACCGGGTGTCAGCCAGGATAAAACAGCCCTGGCGAACCTCGTTTGCGATGATATTAATCCAGCAATTGAGTTACTGCGGCCCAGTCCGGCGGCGGGTGGCGGGCGCGGAGATATAAATCAATACGCGATGTCGAAACGAGCAGGAACGCACGGGAGGCCGGCGCGGCGCGGCGCCGTGGAGTTGTTGGAAGAAAGTCGAGGGTGTACTCACTGTTCTTCTCCCGGTCCATCCGGGAGGCGCCGCCGTGGTGCTGGTTGTGGTGCTGGTTGTGGTGCTGGCCGTGCTGGCGGGGCCGGGGCTCCTCCGGCGCGTCGCTCACGCTGCCGCCCGAGATGATGACCCAGAAGTCGATGACCTTCTCCGGCGCCAGCTCCTCGTAGTCCCACTTCTTCTTGACGCGCACCGAGCCGTCCGGGTCGACCGTCACCCACGGGTTGGGGTCGCGGATCTTGAACGTCTCGCGGTCCGAGTCGCGGTCCAGCGCAAACACGATGCGGTTGGCCGACTCGCCGTCCGACTCGCCGAACTCGATCTTCTTGGTGGGGCGCACGGCGCGCGTGGTGCGTCGCTTGGTGCGGTGGCGCGCCCCGCGGCCCTGCTGCCCGTTCTTGTGCTGCTTGTCGCCCGGGTGGTGCGGGGCGGACGCCGGCGGCGCGAGCAGCGGCAGGTCCACCATGTTGAGGTCGACGGCGCGGTCCGAGTGGAAGTCGACGCGCACGCGGGCGGGGTGCTCGGCCGTCAGGCTGTCCGGGTGCCGGACGTCGTGCGCGTCGACGAAGAACTCGACCTCGGCGTCGCGCGGCGGGTCCGAGACCAGCAGCAGCTCACCGGTCTGCGGCACCACGACGATCAGGCCGGACGGCTGCGTCAGCGAGTACGCCACGTGGTCGCCGTCCGCGTCGCGCGCCGTCACCCGGCCGACTGTGAGGAAGCGGCCGCGGGGGCTTGTCCTGTTGTCCGCGAACACGGAGAAGTGGTAGTCCCCGGTCACGAACTCGGGCCGGTTGTCGTTGACGTCGAGCACGGCGACGCGGACCTGCGTGCGCGCGCGCGACACCCCCATGGCGTCCTGCGCCTGTACGGTGAGCGTGTACGCGGGCACGGCCTCGCGGTCTAGCGGCCGCGTCGTGACGAGGCGTACGCCGACGGGCGCGCTGCTCGCGCGGCGCCACGCGCCCAGGACGCCGCTGACGACGCCCTCGAGGAGGCCAGGGTGCTCGTCCTCCTCGACGAACACCTGCTCGAGCGCGAACGCGCCGCCCGTGTTGCCCTCCACGATCGAGTACTGCAGCTGGGCGCCGCCGACGCCGTGGCCCCGCGACACGAGGGCGGGCACGCCGTCCACGTGCGCGCCGGCGGGCTGGTTCTCGAGCACGCTGCCGCCCTCGTACACCTCGCGCGGGAAGCGCGGCACCTCACGCCGGTCCATGACGTACAGGTGCAGCGTGTGCGTGGCCGTGGCGTTGGCCGTCTCCTCGAGCACCACCAGGTTGACGGGGCGGTTGACGAGCGGCGAGAGGTCGGCGGTGGTCATGAGATCGCCGCTGTCCAGCACGGTGAAGTACTGCGAGAAGCCCGTGTCGAGCAGGCGGAAGTGGCGCGGGCGGGGCGCGGCGGCCGTCACCACGGCGTTGGGGTGGTGCATGGAGTAGGGGCCCTTGAAGTGGACGAGGCCGTCGTGGGGCGCGGGCAGCGCCACCTCGTGCGCGGCCGCCGGCGGCGGGGTGAAGTGCCTGACGGTGTAGCCCGGCTGCGCGTCGTGCGGCAGCACGGACACGGCCTGCACGGCCGCGGCGGGGATGAGCGCGAGCAGCGCGCACGCGAGCGCGCACGCCGGCGCGGCGCCGGTCCCGGGGCGCCGCAGCCGCATCGCGTCCGAGGTCATCTCCCTCTAGTGCATGGCGACCTGCAACAGACGAGGACACACAAAGGCGTTAGAAACTGCTCCGCAGCTACAAAAACCACCGCTAAATCCGAGGTGTTTGGAACTGGAAACAACATGTGTACACCGGTGTAAACAATATCAAAACTTTACGAAGAAAAATTTAAGAATACAACCCACTCCAGAAGACATTATTAGTCTGCTTCTGCTGATGCAATCTCTATATGGGCACATTTTTCGGAAAACTTTGTCCAAATCTGTTGTACTGTCTCGTATTGTCTAGAGACAATCATATGCACACTTTTTGGGCCCGTTCCACACCCCTAGACTGAATCGAACTTTGCAAGCCAAGATTTGCCGAGGATTGCGAGGGACTTAATTTTCTTTTTCCGACCGTTCGGCCCCGTTTTCGAACGGCACACCGGGGCAGCGCGGCCGATGCAGTTTGTGGGCCGATATCGGTTTATCGCGGCGCGGCTGCACTGCACGCGAGGACAGCGCGCGAGCCACCGGTAAAACAAAGGCGAAACCGTGAGCCGTATTCATCATCGTAATGAAAATTCAGCGGCACAAGTCTGTCCACTCGCTCCTGTTCGTCCCATCCACATATACGGGAGAATTTATTTTCTTAAACGCGTCGTTACAAGCGCAAGCTCCTGTAGCGCAACTGAACGCTTCATTTACGCATACAGTGGGTTCGCCTTAGTTTTACCAGAAAGACATCCAGTAAGTCGAAAGGTGAGGTCGAGTGAGAAGTGAGGCGAAACCGAGTGAGGCCGGGCGAAGCCGAGCGAGGAAGCGTAAAAGCGTGGAAGTGAAAATGACCGTAGGAATGCCAAATATGGGTAAGTCTTCCACATTTTCGGAAAGGGCACAGATATAAAAGGATGTCACATATAACACAGCATTGCTCCTCCATTCCTACCCACCCTCCGCTTCTCGCTTCAGCGTTTCTTCGCTCGGCTTCGCCCCGGCATCACTCGGTTTCGTCTCACTTCTCCTCGACCTCACTTCTAGACTTACTGGATATCTTCCAGTGCCCGCGTACTCCAGTGCCCGTTCAACCGTACTACTGGCTGCTATTGCAGTATTGCAGCCGAGGGGAAGCTCATCACTTTGAAAAATCATTGTACGTCCCCCCAAAAAACAAGTTTAAAAAATAAAAGTAATCAAAATCAAAATAACACTGAGAAGAAAGATACAAAAAAAAAAATCCGCAAAATCGAGAGTAAATGAACAAAAAACTGAAATAAAAATTGAGAGTCAGAAATAAAGGGGGAAAAGGTCAAAATTTATCAAAAAATGAAATTAACAAAAAACTGAAAAAACAAAATGGCAAAAAAAGGTCATTGTACACATTTTGTATGAGTGATCCCCCCTCGGTCGCAGCCCTGCACCTGCAGGTACTCGCGAGCGCGCGTCGGAGCACCACCAGGCTCAGCAGCAGCGGCCGCGGAGAGGCGCTCTCAGAACAAACACGGTACAACACCCGAACTACGACCCGGGGACGCGGTTGAGTGGGCTGGAATTAATTAGAGCGCTGGGTGGGGTGGGGTTGGGGCGCGGGTACCACCACGGGCCCGCCCCGCCCCGCCCCGCCCACCTTCAATCCCAATCCCTGCTATCCCTATCCCAGCCCGGCCGGGCCGGCCCGGGCCTATCTCTCTCACGATCCCTCATTTCCAGCATCCCAGGCCCTGCGCTGCCCCACTCCACCTCCAGCCGGCTAATCACTTCCCCATGCTTGCTGGAGGCCCGGCCCGGCCCGGACGCGCACAGTGGTTTTCTGTCCTCGTCGCACTCATGGTCTGACGCCATCATGGGCTTGCGAGAGACAGAGAGGACACTATTGAACGCTGTTCGGAATCGCAGTGTCGTTCTGTTCTGTTCTGCTGCTTTCGCGGGAGGTGGGGCTGGGACAGCTGGAGGCTGGAGGCGGTGGGCGCCCGTGACAGCGGCGGCCGAACGCCCTGCCCCGCCCCGCCCCGCCCCGCTGAAGGACAACCCGCGTTGGCCTCCATGGGGTCAGCCGTTCGTAATTTAAAATCAAACTTTGAGACAGCAAAAATTAGCGCATAATGACTGCTTCACGATTATCTCTAATTAACCTAACAAATTTGTGCCTAGATCTTTAAGTTTGGACATACCCACACAACCTAACCCACACAGCAGCTACTTTGACGGTCGGTAACATTTGAAATTGTAATTTCACTTTCCACGCGGGTGGATGATTGTTCAAAGCTAAATGTTATAACTTTAACTTTTACTTTATACTTTAGAATTTTAGATAGGTTACAGGCCCCAGGAGACCGTGGGCCTAGCCGTGGGCTGGGGACAGGAACTTTGAGCCGGCCTGGCCTGTGGGTTGTAGCAGCTTACTCACCAACATTTCAATTCTTTTCTTTGCCTCTGCTTAAATACATTGCAGAAATGTCTCTGATACATTATTTCAATGGACATTTGAATGGTAAATGAGAATATGGAGATACGGACGACTTCGATACGCGCGGAGAACCGTTACCGTTGCGCGCGCTGCTAATGAGTGAAGACAGAGGACAATCGACCGACCGCTTGGCGCGCTATGCCACTTGTGCCAACTCTCGAAAAAGAAAACAAAACGCACCGAATGTCGGCGAGTTTCAAACAAAATTTGGGCCCTCGAATCAGTTCCGAAGTTACAAACTCGTGGTCCCGGGAATTTCATAATAAAGGCTGAATGTTAACTTTGGCGCCATAAGACTTCAGGAGTCAAATCTACATGACTACGCGTATTTCGTGTTTCGAGAGTATATCACGCATCGCCGACACGGACGGAACGGGCCAATTTCCGGGCGGAATATTCGAAAGACTGAATCAACCGCGCGCGAAGGCTGGCATGGCAGGTGGGGGCAGGGAGCGCCGCAGGAGCGCAGACTGTCTGCGGGAATCGGATCGACTCGGATCGGCACTCGGAGCCTGAGCCCTGCCGGCCCTGCCGGCCCCGCCCTGCCCCGCGCAGAGCCCCCGCAGATATTGGAGCCGAGCCGCCGGCCGCCGCTTCCGGATCCGCGTGAACCACAGCGCGCCACGGAGGGAAGTATGCCAATTGCAATGCGAATCAGGGGAATGTCAAGATTTCCACGCATTTCGCTTCATATTTCATTCAGCTGCCCCCGGCGGCGGCCGAAGTTTTTATTCGCACGCAAATGAAAACACTGCCAGGAATGTCACAATGCGCACTACAGGAGAGTTTGTTCATTCCGTTTTCGACTTTTTTCCGTCTTTTTTTATTTCTTGATTGGTTTGTGCCGATCGTGCGGGAGGCCCCCCCCCCACCCCCCCGCGAGCCACATAATGTCAACCTAAACGGGGTGAGATGTCAAACAATGATCTCATGCGCCAAAGCGCGGGGCTGCTATGCGAGCGCACGTGGGTGGCGGGGCGCGTCGGGGAGGGGCGGAATAATGACAGGCCCCGCATGAGACGCGTATATCCGAAAACGGGTTGTCAGCTGAGAAAGAAATCTCCTTTTCCTCCCGAGACACCCGAGGCCCGTCCGCGCCGGGCCGGGGGCCAGGGGAACACCACGGGGACACCTCTAATACCTCCGCTCCGCCCGGCCCGGCCCGGCGCGGCTCAGACTTGCACGTCTTGGGTTACGGGTACGGGGCGGGCAGGCACAGGGTGCCACATGGTTCCTGCGCGCCACAGGGGCGGGGCGGGCGGGGGCAGGGGAACGCCATGAGCCTGCCATAGGGCGACGGCCCCGCTGCCCCCGCCCCGCCCCCGCCCCCGGCACCAGATGTGCCCAGGCGGATGGCGGGAACAGCAGCGTCGTGTGTGCCGGGCCGTCGAGTAGAGCATTTGACTGGGAAAGCTCAGCAAGGTGATTCCGAACACCGTTTTGTAGTGACCCCTCTCTTGCTCCCCATGGCCGCGTGCTCCATGAGTGCGACAAGGAAAGAGCAACGAAACCAGTGGGCGGAATCACACTGCTGGACGACTTACTGGACGCCAAAGGCCGGTGCCGGTGCACCATCGGACCGCCCTCCGTCCTGTCACCCATAGAAGAGTTGCAAGAAAGTTAGGCAAAAAAAAACCGCGCCCTGTGCGAACGGGACTGTATCTCCGCCTGCCTACTAGGCAACGTCTGGGCACGAGTGCAGGGGAGTTGCCTAGTAGGCAGGCTGAGAAACAGTCCCGTTCAAACATGGGTATTGCGCTATTTTTTCGCCTAACTTTTCTGGCAACACTGACCCGCAGGATCTGCTGGACGGACATGTTTCGACTCCTGCCCGCCCGGCCCAGGATGATCCGGGATGGCTGGTGGGGCCTCGGCACGTCGGCGCGGGGCCGCGGGGCCCTGCAGATTGATTCAGAAGAGCGGCGCTCTACTCGCGCTTTCTCTCTCGCACCTATGCGGCGCTGCGGCGCACCCCTTGAGTGCGAGAGGGACAGGGCGCGGGGAGAGCGCTCTTCTGAATCAGTCCGCTGCTCGGAGTAGGCGGACTCCACCTGCTCCAGCACGCCGGGGCACTCGGCGCAGTGCGGCATCGCCTACCGGCTCGGCGGTTTGTGAGAAACAGGATGACGGGGACGTCCCCACGCCACCTGTCACCCTCAGCCTCAGCTCCGCGCCGAGCCCGTGACACGCGGTCACCACGCGACCCACCACGGCCGTGACGGGGTCAAACTGAGGGCGGTCATGAGGAGGACTTAGTGGATAACGTGACGACCGTCAGCGAGATGCCCCGCACCTGTCACCAAGCGGGTCACCACATTGCGAAAATTGACAGAGGAGATTTTGCCAATCAATCCGCGGCAATGGCAGCATCCCGACAGTCTCGGTGACGGCGGGGGCGGAGGGACTGGAGCCCCGGACTCGCCGCGGACAGCACCCTGCTGCTGTCTGATGCAGAGGATCGCTCTCCCCCGCGCCCTCGTCCTGGTCGCACTCGTGGGGCTCTGCCATCCCCCACATAGCGCGCCGCCATGGGTGCGACAAGGACACTGAAACGAGAGCGATCTTCTGAATCAGACAGCTGCCCATCCATCGACGGCGAGCCACAGTGACAGGGGCGCGAGTGCAGGGGTACGGCCGCTATAGAAAGGCTTACGCCTCACGGCAGCAAAGATCGAACCCATGCATCCACGAGACTGCTGGCGGTACACCTGCACCTGAATGTATTGACACCCAAGAAAAATGTTTTCTCCGCCGACGGGGTGGCACTTCTTTGAGGCACACACAGTTCGCCCCTAAGCGGGGGTGTGAGCACGGGCCGACCCCGAGGGTGCGGGCGAGAAGGGTGGGCGGCCTGTTCGGGTCAGGGTGGGTGTGAGGGTGGGGAGCGCAAGGAGGGTGGGCTGAGCGGGGCGGGGCGGGGCGTACCTCTCGCTCAAAGGCACGGGGGCTGCAGATCCAGCGACGTAATCCCAGTAAATTCCAATACGGTTTCGGACGCCGCACACGAATTTCCAGACTAAAAGAAAATTCACTAAAACACACACACACACACACGCGTGAACTCGCGGTCGCGGGCACGGTCTGCACGGGGCGGGGCCGTCGGTTCGGCTCCTTGGGGTGGCTCGTCGCGGACGTGGGGTAGCTGCGGCAGCGCGCCCGGGTGGGGAGGGGCGTCAGAGCAGCGTGGTGCGAGGCGGGGGGACAAGCTGCCTGCGCGCGAACCTACCGGCCCGGCAGACCAGACTCCACTGCTGACAGAACAGACTCGCGGGGCGGCCGCGGCCCGCGGCGCGCTCAGGGCGGCGGGGTGGGGTGGGGTGGGGTGGGGTGGGGCGGGGCGGGGCGGGGCGGGGCGGGGCGGGGCGGGGCGGGGCGGGGCGGGGCGGGGCGGGGCGGGGCGGGGCAGGACGCAGCGCAGCACGGAGCCGTGCGGAGCGGAGCCGGAGCCGAGCCGAGCCGAACGGAGCCGAAGCCGAAGCGCCAGCCTGGTCCGGGTCCGGGAGGCGCGGCAGGGCGCGGGTGGGGCGGAAGGGAAGGAAAGGGCGGACGCGACGCTGAACAACTGAAGTACGACGGGCCAAGCGGACCCCGAGGCCCGGCGCGCCTGCGCAAGGCGCGCGGCAGAGCCTTCCCCGCGAACACCGCCCCGCCCCGCCCCGCCCCGCCCCGCCCCGCCCCGCCCCGCGCCCTCGGCGCCAACGCCTCGCGAACGGCCGGAATGTGCTCGGCACAGCTCGGCGGGGGGGCACTGCCTCCCCCCCCGCCCCCTCTGCAGTCAGGTCCTCCTCAGGTCCGCGGGCCGCGCCGGGCGCCGCTTACCCCGGCCCCGGCGCGGTACAGGCCAGTCAGCAGCAGCATCCCGACGACGCATCGCGTCGCACGGCGGTGGAGGCGCCGGCGCCGGGCCGGGCCGGGCTCACGGGCGACTTTTATTCCGCACAGCGCTTTCCTCGCCTTGTCTCTCTCGCACTCATGGGCAGAGCGAGGAGAGCACTTTGAGGAATAAGCCGGCTGCCCGGCCCGGGTCAAGGAGCACGGGCTGAGCAGGTGCCCCCTGGGTGCCCCGCTGGTCAGCTCATTCATAGAGCGGCGCGACGCCACACCACGCCACGCTGCGTGGAAAAGTGCGATCACAGAGGCCTCTGGATATTATATTGATTGTGGGCATCCACGCCGAGCCGACACCCTGCGCTCTTTCATCCCTCACTCACCCCCTCCACCGCCGCCGTGCCGGGTGCACGACCCCTCCGCCCGATGATCGCCCTGGTAGCTCCGTCCTCGTCGCACCTATGGCGGTGGCCTATGTCGGGGATGGCAGGGCCCCGTGAGTGCGACGAGGACGGAGGCGCGAGAGCGATCTTCGGAATCAGACGGCAGCAGCTGTGCACCAGAACACGCGCCCGCGGGTACACCGTTGGCAAAACACCCGTGTCAATAAAGGAGACAGAGGGGAAGGGGGGGGGGGGGGGTAACGTTGCTTCCTGACAGGGACCACAATGGTGATGTGTACTCACTGTATTCGCTGATTGGCTGACAGTGTTAAGCGCCAGCCCCCGCTAACCGCTCTCCCATTGGTTGCACCCTCTTATCAGCGTCAGCTCGGATTGGTCATAGATAAGCAGGGTTGGTCCGGGCCAGTCCTAGGAAGAGGAGGGGAGGAAGGGGTGCTTATCGGTCCCGGGCCCGCCCCCTCCCCCATGGCGTGTGGTTCGTTTTACGCCACCGGGATCACACGGCAATACCCTGCACCCTGGAGTAGCAAGGGGCATTAGAATGCAATACTTCTTTAAAAGACATGCAGTCATTTAATTTTTAATTTGTTTTCTTTTACAATATTTTCAATAAAAACAAAAGCATTTCATTCATCAAATTACTTTTGACAGCATGTTGATCTCAGTACTATTGCACATTTGGAGAGAGGGGCAAACAAAAGCGGCCTAATAATAACACTAAAGAACGTCGCTACACAGACCAATATATTAAGTATACATCACTTTGCCAGATATTATTTACAAAATACACTATCAGCCAAAATGATTGGCAGTCGTAATACTCGAATTAAACTATGTAACAACAAAATTTTAAAATTGTAAGATTTGACAAATGATAAAAGAACACATGGAGATAATTACCTTCCTGTACACAAAAATTAAAATTTACATCCCTACATCCCAAAATGCATGTGAAAAAAAAAATGTGATGATTTTTGATTAGATGAATATATAGTGTATTAAAAAAAAAGAAAAAATAGGATGATGTACTTTTATATACATATGTCAAAATAATAATAATCAATCAACTTAAGACATGTCTATCCATGAGTTTGGTCATCCTCCACAAAGTCATATGCCTCTTCTCTTGTTACACACTCAACGTGAGAAACCTGAAATAAGGTTAAAGAGAATTAAAAACAAAATTTGGTTTTGGCAAAATGAAAGAAAGTAAAAATGCCTGAGGAGCTTACCTTATTTCTAAATTTAACACCATAAAATTTATTAGCATGTTCCAGGAGTTCTGGTCTGAAAGTTGTTGTGATAAATTGGGCTTGTCCAGCCATTGCATGGATCATATCAGCAACTGCCTTTCTATGTTGCGCATCTAAGGCCTATAGACAGCCCCCCCCCCAAAAAAAAGAAGAGAGAAAGAAAGGAAGAAGGGTCATTACACAGCAAAATTCCAATATGTTAAAAATATTTTCATTTTAAGAGTTAAATTTTAACAAACCTGATCAATTTCGTCAAAGAGGTAAAAAGGAGCAGGATCACATTTTTGAATTGCAAAAATAAGGGCTAGAGCAACAAGTGATTTTTGACCTCCTGAAAGTTGATTCATTTCTCTCATTTCACCATGATTTTTACCCACAAATGAAACTCTGATAGAAACACCAGTAAATTGGTCTGAATCAGTTTCCTGCAAAAGACCATTTTTTCTAGAGTGAGTACTATCTTTCAATTACTTGCAGCATTTTACTAAAGAAAGAAAAGTACTTACAATACGAGGGTTTGAGCCTGCCTCTTCACCATTTGCAGTCATCATGATTAACTTGGCTTCACCTTCTGGCACAAGTTTCTTAAAGACATCACTGAAATATTTGGTGACTTGTTTGAATGTAAACTGAATAGCTTCAAATTTCCTCTGCTCCAGCACATTCATTAACTCTTTGATCTTTTCATCACTGTTTAAAAATGAAAATATAATGTTCAGGAAATTAACACAAAATATATACAGTACGTATTAGATTTAGCACTGTTATCCAATTGGGCAAATGTGCACCTACCCTCGATCAAGTTCTTCCTTTCTTTTGACTAATTTTTCTTTCTGATCAGAAAAGCTCATGAATTGGTCAAGAGCTTTTTTATTGACATGACTGTATTTCTTAAGATGTGTATTAGCTTTCTCCATTTCTTTAAATAACTGTAAAATGTAATACACATATACAATTTGTGATTGTAAACATATACACAAATAGCTCTCCAATCAAAAGATTACTCACTGCTTTCTGACTGAGATTCATGTACTTATTGATCATTTCAGGTTGTGGCAAACTGCCCAAGTCAGATATTTTCTTAGTACACTCTTCAACTTTTTGCATTAAAGAATTGTGGCGGGATGTCATTTTCTCAAGGTCTTTTGCATCTTCTTCCATTTTCTCTTGCATTTCCTTCTCTTTCATCCTCCACTTCTCAAGCTCCATTTTCTCCGCTCGTTCCTAGAAGAAAAGACAATTTGAGATATTTTAGGATGCTAACTGAACACACCACTCACAAATTCCACTTAGATAAAAATAATTTTAAATATACAAACCTTTTTGGTTGCAGCTTGAACTTTTTTTTCCATTTCTTTGTGAGCTTCCATTACATCTTCAATTTTTTTGGTGATTGCACTGAGATCTGCACTATTTTGATCCAGATGTCTTTTCCTGTCTTCTACTGATATCTCTTGGAGCGCTTGTACAAGCTCATCTCTCCTCCGAATGAGATTATTTGTGAGAAGATTATCCAGTTTATTTTTCTCTGCTTCCAATTTCATACGTTTACTGAAGGCTTCTTTGTTCAATTGGGTAAGACGCCGAATCTCATCATTTAGTGTGTCTACTTGGCGTTGATCTTGCACAGACAACTGCGCCATGAGATCTTGATTTAATTCAGACTGGAGGCCTTCTTTGGTTGTTTGCATAGCTTCTAAGTTCGACTTGCATTGTGCAAGGGATCTCTCCTTAGAAGTTCTGTACCGTTCAATACTGCCCATTTCTTCTCTCATAAGCCTTATCTCAGCTTTAATTTGATCATAGGTATCCTTTGCTTTACTGTTTTTAGTCTCAGTGCGCTGCATGTCTGAGACAATTTTGTTGATTTCAGCTTCCTCAGTACGAAGATCTTCCCGGACAGACAGAAGCTCTTTGTCCTGTTCACTAATTTGCACCATTAGTTCACTGCGTGTTTTCTGAATTTCAAGACGTGATCTTGAAGTGTTGAAGTATCCACCAGTAAGGGAACCCTTCGAGGACACCTGATCTCCCTCAAGAGTGACACAATCAAGCCCAGTTGTTTTAGCCAAATTGGTGGCAACCTCTAAATTTCTGCAGATTAGCGTTTTTCCAAATACATATCGCAGAGCTTTATCATAATCTGGTTTGTAATTAAGCTTAGAAACCATTGGAATTGCGTCTTGAGTTTTGGGATAATTCTGCTCTTTGACATGCAAACGATTCAATGGCATAAATGTTACCTCTCCAGGAAGTTTCTGCTTATTCATTTCTTTAAGAATCTGGGTTCCAACTTTGTCTGAATCAACAATGTGATGGAACAATCTGTTTCCAGCAGTCACCTCAACAGCAGTGTAGATACTTTTTTCACAATCGAAATTTTCAATAACAGGGCCATAGTAAGAATCAGCAACTTCGGCAAACATGCCCCCTCGCTGTTTAAATGTGTCCAGGACTTTTCTGACACTGTCTCTACCATTTAGAATTGGTTTCCCAGCCATTGACCTTAACTGTTGGTCTGCTTTAGCCAAATCTTCTTTCAAAGAGGACTGATTTTGTTGGATTTGATTTTCTTTTTTCCATAACTCATTCCTTTTACTTTGATGTTGATCTTTGTTTTTCTTGTCCTCATAATATTTCTTATTATAGTCATCAATACTCATTCTCAATTGTTCCATTTGTTTTGTTTGGTCTTCAATCTTTTTATTGAGGAGTGCATGCTTCTCAGTATCCTTCTTGAGATCATCTGTTAATTTTTTCTCATGGTCCATCTTGTCTTTAATCTGCTTAGAAAGAGACCTAAATTTTTTTTGATAGTATTACTTGGCAATTGACAAAAAAAATTTCAGTATTAAGAGTACTAATGAGTAGATACTCACTTCAGTTCCTTCTGAATCCACAAATCTCTCTCTTCCTTAGATGTGAACTGGCTCCCTCTGCCTTGCTTGGCATACAACTCTTTTCTCTTCTGCTCCTTTAGGGCCAAACTGAGGAAAAATGAGTTGGTTGACATTTATAATCAACATAAAACAATCACTGAAGTAAATGTGTTACTACTTCCATCACACTTACTCTCGAGTAAATTCCTCCTCCTTTTTCTTTTCTTCCTCATATTGTGGTTTTAATTTTTCCAGTTCAAGTTCTTTCTGTTCAATTGTTTTCTTCAATTTCTCTAACTCCTTCTCTGCGCGGTCCTGTGAAAATAAAATAACACACCCACTTAAAAAATTAATGACTGACAAATATTACAGGCAAAATTAAGAATTTTGGAGGGCTGAACAATGGATTTCAGTTATGACCAGCTTACCCTGGAATCTTTGTTACCGCTCACTTCCTCTTTGAGATCAGAAATGGTCAAATTTAATTTGGCTTGTTCCTTTAGAAGTAATTGATGTTCAGCACTAAGAGTGTCTCTCTCTTCTTTTGCAGCCTGTACTTCCTTCTTGACTTCTTTTAATTTCCGATTAGCAACTCGAGCACCCTCTTGTGCTTTCTGCAAATCCGCAGTAAACTTCTTCTGCTCCTCACCAGAATTCTTACGAGCTGCTTCCATCTTTAAGTTTCAAAATGGAACAAAAATTTGTAGAGGTTGGGATATAGATAGAAATCATAATTAAGGAAGAACCACAAATAGATAAATAATAAAAATGTACCTCTTCAAGTTTTTTACGGGTCTCCTTCAACTCTCTGTCATGGATACAGTACTCTAGCGACCGCCTCATCTTATCCCATTTCTGATACTCTTTTAGTTCTTCCTTTTCTTCTTCAAGAGTCTTCAGTCTTTCCTCAATAGTGTGCAAGAACTCCTTGATCTTGTCAATTTTCCCTTCCGTTTCTACAAAAGTTGAAATGTTTAGATTTTTTAAGACAAACAAAAGCTGAAGAAAAGAATTAACTTAACATAAAGCATTCTACATAAAACTAATTACCTTTTAAAATGGCTTTTGATTCTTCTTTTCTCTCATCGTAAACTCTAGTGCCTGCAACCTCTCTGAGTAATTTTAACCTATGTGAATCAGGAGAAGTAGCCATTTGATTGATCTAGATAAATAAGGAATACAAAATATGAGGCACAGATGTTCCAAGTGATTGCTCGAAATTTGAGATAAGTCTACAACTTTCAAAGTACCTTTCCTTGCTTCACAATGTAATAAGGGTTTGAGCGGGAAAATCCTGCAGACTCCAAGAGGTTCATGACATCAGATCGAGGTACCATTTTCTTATTCAGAAAGTATTGATCTTTTTTGGCACCAATCACCCTTCTCAGATAAACTTCCTCCTTGTCAATCTATGAATTTTAATTTATACAAAATTGTATTCTTGTGGCTTTAATACAATGTTTAAAGGTTTGGCCATGAAGAGACGATCTCAAATACTTACCGGCAAGCGTCCATCTGTGTTATCAAAAATAATTTCCACATAGGCAGAAATAACCCTTGGGCCAGTTCCTTCATGGAGGAGGCCCTGTCGTTGTTCTGGCCTAAGATGTGAGTACTCATCACTGAGAACAAATTGAATGGCTGGAAAGGATAAATTTTGACTAAGTACTGACAGCGGACATTAGCAGAAACCGAATAAGATGTGGTGAAATAATAATTATTAGTACCATAGAAGAAGTTGCTTTTTCCTGATCCATTTCTCCCAACTGTAAAAGGACAAACAAGCAATTAAGTTCCGGTTATAAACAAGTTAGCACCAAACAAAACATTAGAAAAAGATTCAACTTACCAACTACATTGTGTTTTGGATCAAATGGCTCTACAACAGTTTGTTCTCTGTAGGACTTGAAGCCTTGTATGATGATCTGTTAAAAGAAAAAGGTGGTATGTCTATGAAGATGACATAAAAATGTAAAATGAACACTTTCTAAAAAGGATATAGTTGAATGGACCAACACGCATTCTATGTATCAAGAAAAACAGACATGCAGCTTAAGAAGAGCACAATAACATGGAGTATGCACATAATACCATAAATTTCAAGAGTCAAAGTTCGAAGTTTAAAAATTCAAGTCATTTAAGACACGAAAACTTGGTAAATGAAGAATTGAATGACACCTCCAATTTATAGGTTAGGAATCATTGTGAAGTAATCGGCTTGCATTGAAGAGAGGACAAAATACACACAACTATCTAAACCAAGATTGCTTTGATTACATTCAATTGCATAAAATGAATGAATCCATTCATTTAAAAGGGAAAATGTATATCTGTTTTGTTTTTCTTCTGTCAGGGCAATCACCTGTTCACAAAAACAATAATTATTGAGCAGGTTCCTTACCTGTTTAATAAACATGGTAGAAGCGGAAAATCGCTACTTTAATAAAAACTTCTTTCATAACATGCGATTTCCGCCAATTTTCGGGTTAAAAATACTTAAGTCTGAGGAAAGTTCACAACCGCCGTTTAACACAAACACAAACTCCTCATCAGCGGATAAATGGCGGCATTTTTCCTCCCTCGGTCGGCGTTGATCGGCGGGAGACTACGTACGTTTCAAGTATTTGAGTATTTTGAATAAAAATTACCGGTTATTTCGCAAATTCCTTAAAGAAGTAGAAAGAAATATCCAAACTCTGAGCATCTGTAACTAACGAGATTTCTAAAGAGGCCATTAAGTTCATGCAGTTCCCATTTGTAGTAGGGTCAAAAGAACTAATTTGTCTCACGTAGTAAGTTACGGGAAATGGTATTTGAAAATTGGCGGTAGTGTTCTGGTTAGCACCATTTCAAACTAATAAAAACAAACAAAAAGAAAAAAAGAAAAAACAAAGTCTTAGCAGAGTATGGATGAGTCTTATAATTACCATAAGGTTTCTCCAATTTTAAAAACAACTATCTAATCCAGAAAAATACTTTTTAATTCATCACAAAGGGCTCATATCACAATATCACAACATGAATTCTAAATAAATGTAAAAGTACATTAACATTCATCTGTGTGTCAGTTTGATTTTTTTACAGGGGTTGGAAGGCAAATCATCTTCTGGTACAGGGAACCCCAAACAGTTATATAATCCTCTTAATTTCACACGAAGGCTGCTACTCTGAAAATGACAGAAAAGTAACTGTAAGCTAAGCATGAAATTGTGCAGTCTTTTTCTTTTCAGACAGTGCAACACTCACCTTGAACCAATCATCGTCCATTATGTCATTCAGTCTTATTCTTTTATTTGGGTCAATAATTAACATAGAATCAACCAGGTTTTTTGCAAATACAGTGACATTCTTCCACACATCAGGAGTCATAACATATAATGCTTTCATAATGTGTTTCTCAACTAAATGAGGTTCAGCAGCAAATGGTTCATCTCCAGATAGGCTACATGAAAATGATCATTCTGATTACTACTCAGATTGACGTGTAAAGAATTCAAAAAGAATAATAAACACTAAGTTACTCAAATTACTGTCATTAGTACAAATATCTCACCACACAAAGAGTAAAACTCCTAAACTCCAAACATCCACCTGAGCTGTGTATTTTCCTTCATTCTTGCACGACAGCAATTCAGGTGCGGCATACATTTTAGTTCCACAAAATGTTTTCATGTGCTCTGAGGATTTTAATACTTTTGACAATCCAAAGTCCGTGAGCTTCACTATGGTTTCATTACTTTTTGACGCCAAAAGTATATTAGCTGGCTAAGAGAAAGCATTTAAATCAAGCAGATCACTTAATAAATAAGGATGATTACTAATTCCAACATCACAAAATGCTTACTTTGATATCACGATGAATTATTCTGTTAGAGTGAAGGTACTTAACTCCCATGCAAATTTGATAGAAGAAAAGCCTTGTGAGTTCTTCTGAAAGTTTACCTAATTTGGAAATTTTTTCAGCAAGGTCATTGCCTTCCATAAACTCAAGGAACACAAAGCACTCCTTTCTATCAACAATGACATCATTTAATTTTACTACATTTGGCTGGAATAAGGAAGAAAAAGAAAAAGGAAAAAATAAGAGCTGAAAACACAAAAATCATCAGGTACATAATACCAAGATAAAAACTGAACTTACATGGTTTATAGTTTTTAAAATTTCAAGTTCGTTGAATAACTTGGCACGCTGCTTAGTTCCATGACCAGAATTTGGGAGAGACTGCATTATGGCTTTCATTGCAGAGTTTTCCCCATTCATCTGAAAATTCCAAGCTTATAAAATATCTTCAATATAGATTCAACAGAAAACTGACAAAATACAAAAATAACTGATATTACAAACCTTCCTGGACACCAGGTGAACCTCACCGAAGGCACCTGAACCTAATTTCCGTGACACATGATAATTTTGAGTCACTATCTTTGGAAAATGCATGGGTACTGGAGCATAACTATCTATAAAGACAAAGGCTGCCACAAATTTAAATAAATAAATAAGCAATATATCTTGGAAAATACGTGAAGGAGATACACAGAAATGAATACAAATTCAGTCATACTTACCATCAAAGTCACTATCATAAATTTTTTTTCCATTCGTTGGTAGTGAAATTACATCATTACTCTTTAATTCTACACAGGGAGGATCTGACAAGTCAGTCTCATCTGATCGGCTGAGGCGCAAATTGGATTTACTTCTTACTTTTGAACCGTTAACAAAAAGACCATGGCAACTCAAGTCATAAATTTTAACTTGTGCTCTATAAAGCTTACTCCCTTTCATCAAAACTGAATCCCTCTCAATGCGGAAGTGAACTTCGTCAATGTATTTGTAGAACACCTTTTCTACTTGCTCTTCAAGAATAACTATACTATTGGAGGACTTTGTCCCAAACGTGACAGTTTTCTCAGATAAATCTGTAAGTGGCATGCATATAGGAAATGGTCAATATTTCTAATAAGATAAAATAAATAAATAATAAAAAGGCAGTAACAGTACTGTTGCAAATAAATGTTGACATGTACATAACCTACCGTGATGCTTTAGCCGGCGCGAGAGCGGGCACAAACGACCCCAGTACTGCAGGCTTTGAGACTGAGACTGAGAAGAAACAGCTTGGCTGTTTCCTGTGGGCTGCGTGTTTCCTTGAGTACAAGGCAATGTGGAATCCAAATCGGAATCCGACTCCGTCATTTTCCTCGTCGCTTAAAACGAGAAGAGTTTCTTTGCTTCCATGATCTCTGTCGGGACTACTGTCAAACGAATTCGAACCTGTACCCTGCCGCCTCTTCTGCTAGTGTTTGTACAGGAGCGCCAACACTAACGAGCCCGGCCGTCTAGCATTGCACACCGCGTACAGAGTCGATTGTGGAAAATCATTCCGCAACATTGAAAATCGGTCTCATTCAAACCATAAGCGGACGAGGATTTCGTGCGAACAGCGACAGCCAATCAAAAGTTGTACTCTTTTTTGCATTGCGGAGGCTGGCAATCCACTCCTGTCCTAGCGGGCGAGGGAGGGAGATTTGAACTCGGCCACGCCACGCCTTCCCCCTTTCCGCTCAACAACAACAAAATTGAAAAGCATGCACTCTTGGCCTCTTGGGGAAAGATGACCAGGCACGGAGAGTTCTGATACAAAAAGAAGAAATAAAAATAAATTTTAAAAAAATAATTTCCTTTTTTTGGGGGAGGGGGTGAAGCAGGGGGTTGGATTATACTAGTTGTGAACGCCTACCCTCGCGAAACTATAGCGCGTTGGAATGACTAAAGGCGATAGGTATCGCCATAAGGGTGAGGTGTTTTGATTGTGTGTGCTTGCGTGCACTGTGCGGAAGCTTGATTCCGCATCGGATTTTTGTACCACCGTCCTTGTCACATTCATGAGGCACTGCCATAGGAGGGTGCGAGAGAGAGGACCACGCCTACCTCCCATTGACCGAGGTTCCTACTGCTGGAGAGTACTGGAGAGTCTGGAGAGGAGATCGGGATAGGCAACCCGCCCGTCAGCATTTGATCAGCTGTGCTGACGCGGTAGGCGTGTGGGGCGGGGCAGGGCGGGGCACGAACGACGGGGAGAGGCAGGCGGGGCGGGGCGGGGCGGGGCGGGGCGGGGCGGGGCGGGGCGGTAGGGTCCACTAAAGTGGGGCGGGGCCGGGGCGGGCAGGGCGGGGTGGGGCGGGGCCCGGGCGTCGAGTGCGCTGGTATATAACGCCGCGGCGTCGCGCTCAGTGCAGAGCCGTCCTTTCGCCCGCGAGCGTCGCGCGCCTCCGCACCGCACCGCACCGCACCGCTCCGCTCCTCCTCCAAGCACCCCCACCGGCAGCCATGACCGACGCACCCAGGGCGGCGGGCAAGATCGTGGCGTTCTCGACCGTAGGTTCGTAGCGCCAGGAGGACCCAGCCCCGACCCCGGCCTGCTCGCGCCGCGACAATTGCTGCTGCTTCAATTGCTTGGTAGTTGAGTTGGTCTCGAAGGTAATTGACAGCGTCCTGGGGGTCCGGGCGGGGCGGGGCGGGGCGGGGCGGGGCGGGGCGCTGGGCGACCGGCTTCTCTCCTCTCCCGGTTGCGACAGGTGCGTCGCTAGCGCGCCACGGCAGGACAGTCGGGACACCTGTCTGCTGCTGAGGTACTTCCCTCCGCGGAGCCGCTGGCTGCTGCCGCTGCAGTGACGTCACGCTGTTGTCGTCTTGGGGTCGCTCACTGGCAGCTTACACTGCAAAAAAAATATTTGTTCAAAAACAACTCTCTTAAGTTACTGATGACGGTGTTGTAGACACACTACAATGTAGTTCGAGAATAATAAAAGTTGTTGCAGAACAGAAATGTTTGTTGAAAAACAGTGATGTTTGATGCAAAACGGCAATGATGTTCCTAAACAGCAATGTTGTTCCTTAACAACTTTTGCTGTTCTTCAACAACTTTCGTTGCTGCTGAACAACTTTTGTTGTTCTACAACAACACTGAGTCAGTGAAAAAATTAACAGAGATTTACTGTTAGTTCTGGATGATATTTTTCACAGTGTATCGGTACACTGTGCCTAGCCCGCGAGCAGAGGGTGCCCAGTCTACTCTCGGGCGAGAATGACCTTAGCATTGGGGAGGCCAGACGCTGCACTTTCCTATCTCCTGCCGCAGATTCTCGCGCGCTCCCGGAGCAGGCTCGGGCTATCTGGACTATCGGCTTAAGTTTCCTTGAGATAAAGAGACGGTCTCGAGCAAACAGAGTACAAACAACCCCTGCATTTTACATGACAATCAACTCGTCCTGTCTCTTCTCTCTTTGCAGCGCCAGAAGTTCAAGATCTGATTCGGAAAGGAGTGGAGGTCCGTGAGAGGGCGTACTGCCCCTACTCCCGTTTCAAGGTTGGCTCAGCAATCCTGTGCGCGGACAATACCGTAGTCACCGGGTGTAACGTGGAGAACTCGGCCCATGGCTCTATTTGTGCGGAGAGATCGGCGATTGTGAAAGCTGTCAGTGAAGGGAAGACCAAGTTTCTGAAGCTTGTTGTGATAGCAGACAAGTTACAAAATCAGTTCACGGCCCCCTGTGGATCCTGCCGGCAGTTCATAGTGGAGTTTGGAGCAGGAGTAGAAATCTATCTGTCCCCACCAGACATGTCAGAGGTCCTCGTCACCTCCATAAAAGAAATTTTGCCGCTACATTTCATTTTTACAGAATAAAATTGCATGTAGCAAGTGAAACAAAAGTTTTGACAAAATATAGGTTTTGTGATGATTTCAGTGCTAAAATAAAATAAATTGTTAATACAAAACAGATTGTGTAAAGTAACATAAGTTTTACATTTATTTCTGCTACAGAACAAAGAAACTAAAATTCTAATTAAGCACAACAGAAAATCATTATGTAATGACATAAAAAGAAATAAAAGCAAAGCTGGAACTGTAACAGGTAGAAAACATGCAAACATATGGAAGGTAGAAGTCAATAAAATTTTAAAACATTCTGAAAATAATCATCACACCTTTAAAAAATTTATCAAAATTAGAGGGCACAGAGCACCATATGATTTAGAGAATTTCTACTACAAAACTGAAGAGTACTCTCTGAAAAGCAAACTAATAACCTTAGATTTTACAATATAGGGCACAAAATGGAAAGTACAAAAATGGGCTGGAATGGATTATGTTGAAGTGCTTGAGATTCATGGCAACTTGGGTTCACAAGAAATATGAAAGAAGGAGATTGTTCTAGAATAGTACATAGAAAAAAAGGCATGGTGAAGATGCAACTAGAGCTGAGAAAATACTGTGCAGTTACAGTACTATTGCACTAGGTCGACTGGTTAGTATACAAGAGAGATTCGGTAAAATGAAAAGACTGACATTACTGTATTTAGCACATTAACATTCAAAGCTTTGAAGCTTACTAAGTTGAATAAATCACATCTAATTTCAGCTTAAAAAACAAAATGACACTGATATTCATTAAACTTACTGTTAAATGCATTTACAAAGATGCAACAACAATGTTATAAAAATAGGATAGAAAATTAACAGGAAGTTTAAGATAAATGCATATTTGGCTTGTCTTCATTAATACATTTGAAAAATTTAGGTTCCTAAAACGAACATAGGGCAAGTAAATATGTAGTAACTACAGTATTAAAATCTTAAGTAGTAGAGCAAGGAAAGGCTCCTTTGACATAACAATACCACTAACACTAATTGCATTGGCACCACAGGAACACATTGGATATCACATCAAAATACTAGAGGGCACAAATCATTGCACAGCAGAATTATGCCATGATTATACCTAAAATTTGTTCTTGGTTTCTCATAAATAATAGAAATGTTAAACGAGGTAAATATTATCAATTTGAATACACAATAATTTCTCCTCGTATTTTTCTTATGCTGAATACTTGTGCTTGTTTCATGGCAATGAGATTCTAGTCTTTTGTTAGGAGTCTTATAACTTGTGGTTTAGGTTAGTGGTGCTGCGACTGATAAACACGATTGACTAGAATTCATCATGCCGAGTGAGAGCCTCCCCAAAATCTGTGGCCTGTGAGCCGACAAACAGGTCATAATTATTCAGGATTTCTTCTTTGGTAAGCTTTTGATCAGCATCAGAATCAGAATCATAGATGAGATGGCGGGACTCAGCTTCAGCATGGTCAAAATCTGGAGGAATAATCCAATTTTTCACCTAGAAAAAAAATACATTTTAACAATACCATCCACATTACAATCATTTCACTTCATTTTTAATTGAGGCACAGGGTTTTACCTCTTCTTTATCCATGTATCCATCACCATCTTTGTCTCTGTATTGTTTGAACTGATCTCTTTCATTTCGTACCCAATCAGGTTCAGCATCACCATCTCCACTGCGGAACACATCCCCTACACAGGATAAATAGATGTAGAGTATATATTTTTTTGAGTTTCAGTCTAAATTAATTAATTGATTGATCAATTGATTAATTAATTAATTAAGGAGTTTTACCTATGTATTCTTCTAGGGAAACACGTCCATCTTTATCTTTGTCAATATCTTCCAGAGTTTCAAGCACAACAATGTCTCTCATGTGTCCTGTTTCTTCAGGATGAAGGAAACCAGCAAATTCCTCTCGAGTCAGAGCTCCATCACCATCAACGTCCGCAACACCCCAGCGGCGCTGGTCTCTTCGTACCATATTTTGGTAAGAGGAACCTTCATCATCTCTTTCCAAGTCTGTTTTATCCATATCTATAAATGAAAAATTGAAATGTATTTGAAACTTTAAATAAGTCAATTATATAAATACACCATAAAACACATTGCAGGAATACATTTTATGCTAACCTTCCATAAAACCATACATAATTTTTTTGTATTCTGTCCATGTTATTTTGTCTTTAGCTTCAGGGTTGTGAGCTTTCCACTGACGGTCAACGTCGTCTGAAATGTAGCGCTTCTGAGTATACTGGATCCAATCCTTCAGCTCTTCTTGAGAAACAAATCCATCTGCATTCTTATCAATTTTGTCAACAATCAGCCTGCGAAAAAAGAAAAATTAAGAAGGCTATTGAATGAAATTTCCTGGTAATACATTGTTTCTAAGACCATTCCTAAAACCTTCCTCACCCCAATCTGCGGCGGCTCTCCTCTGGTGTAAGTTGATCGAAAGTCTTGGCCTCTTCTGCTCCAAGAAAAGCCTCGTGATCATACTGCGTGTTATGTTCATCTCCATGCTGGTAATGAGGCTTGTTGCTTAGATCCTAGAATAAAGATGTACAGTCAAGTTAAGATTATCCTGCCTTTTAAGGCATGCCCTTCAAGTACAGAGGCAAGACGAGAGGCTGATGTCTCTCCCTCCTCACTCCCCTCTCCCACTCCCACCCCCACATGCCCATCCAGCTCACTCCAGCCTCAGACCGCCCCCACCATCCTGCCAGGACAAGTGCCACAAGGCATGCAATTGCACGGTCTTCAATGATATAATGGGGACACAACTTTGATATCAGGCTCAAGGTCAGGGGGAGGGGGCAAAAAAAAAGTGTTTGCACTTGCTTTAAACAAATTATGTACATCTGACTATGGCAACTTTAGAATAACATAGAATGGTGGGTAATTTTCAATTTCTCACCTTCTGTAAGTGCATGGCACTCTCTTCTGGCTTTGGAATAGCATAACTGCAAGATATTAGCAACAGAAGAGACAACACTCTCATCCGCTGTGCAGACGCCATGGTTCAAACTCCTGTAAAAATACATACAAATAGTTACTGCGTTTCCAGTTACTCAGAAAGAAAGGTAAGATGTAGAAATTTGAATTTCACACAAAGTCTAGTTGAAGGCAAAATTGATTTTTCAGGTTCAATATTTAAGTGGGTATGTAGCACTATCAAAACATTAGCCACAGCAATGTAAAATAGAGATGAAGGTTTGACTAAATGTTCTTTCATTCTATTTCTGGCTCTTGCTCTAATGGGCAAGTAATTTTGAAAATACAGATTACATAGCAACTGAGCATATCAACCTTACAGGATTATGAAAAGAAAAAGACACATGCGAATTCTAGGAAATCTTACCGGCTGAGAAATACTCACCAAACGTCCAAAATTAGCTGAATTAGAGGGAAGGGAGATGTGTGGTCCAAGAAACAGACAGCATCAGCACGGATTGTTTACGTTCCACCTCATCGCTAGCGCTAGTGTCGGGTGTCGTCTGACTCCTTCCGCTTTTGCCAACTGTCCAAAAAAAAAAAACACCGCGGGAAATTAAATTCTTTTGAAAAACAAATGTGGAACAAATTCTAAAACTATATTGAAAACTTTATTTCAAATTTTCGCTTTCTTATTTGCATTAAATGTTCAAGGCAAAACCCCAATCAATATATTCTCACTTTGCACAAGTTGGCAGCATTTATTTTCTACAAGGCGCATGTCTCCATCTCTCTCTCTCCTAACGTTCCCTACCCTACCCCTACACACACCGCCCCCTCGCCCAAACAACCCTTCCTCCACCCTCTCCCTCTCACCTCTCACTCCCCCGCAACCCGTACCCATCACATTTTGACGGTAGGCTACTGCTGAAACAATTTTTTCCGACATCGCAACGTAAACTGAACCGCTCGAATTGTCCGACTCTGGGTCCGCAGCGGGCACCGGCGTGGCGTCCACCTCGGGCAGTGGACCGAGCAGGTCATCCTCCGGCTCAAACATGGTAAGCAAGTCAAGGTCCCCGAAAACAAATTCGGCAGAATAACCTGAATATCACCGGCATTGACCCATCTCCACACCTGATAAGACGGATTCTTGAAAGATTGCCGTCTGAACTTTACGAGGGCCCGTTTTCGCGGACTCATATGCGATTGTGTGTGAAACGCCATAAAAGAAAATCCGACTCTCAAAGTCGAGTAAAATTTATATCTCCTACATTGTCACATAATGGTCCAAGGGTTGTCTGCTTCTGCTACATCCTGGGACCTTAACCATGTTAGCAGGGTTAGGTGTCATTGCATTTAGCAAAATTGACGCGCAGAGTCGGTTTCTTATCGGTTTAAGGAAATTTCTGCAAAATCATGTTTCTATCATCTTACAAAATTACTTTCCTACAAATTTATTAACAGATTTGAGGCTTATTTTTTTTAAAAATCTATACAAAATGCTTTTAATTGTTGACATTGATTAGTTATCTAACTGAATTGTATTGGAAAACTGTCCATAATTAAATTATAAACTCCTTTTTTCGCAGGATGTATTTCTTATGATTAGGAGGAAAAAGCTTACAATATTCACCGATGCCAAGGATGCCACCACAGTGCTTGAGCTAAAGAAAATGATAGAAGGTAACTTTCTTTCTCAAAGCAAAATTTGTCACTTGATTTATAATTAGAATTGTTGCATGAGTAAACATTGTGCTCTTATATTCTAGGCATCATCAAGGTTGCACCTGAAGATCAGCAACTTTTCAACAAGGATAATGTGGAAATGGTGGACCATCAAGCACTTCTGGATTACGGGCTTACAGCAAGTTCTGCAAAAGCTCAAAGCCCAGCTCAGATTGGCCTTGCTGTTAGGTAAGACTAATGTATTTTTTTTTTTTTCAATCTTTTTTATTTTGTTTTAAATTATTATTATTACTAATTTGTCTTTTTCTGTCAGCATATTTAATTCATTATAATTTTGTAATCTTTTCAGAGGAGATGACGGTAACTTCGAACAGTTGGAAATGACTCCATACTCCTCCCCACCTGACCTACCTGATGTAATGAAGTCTCAAGAAGCGAATGGAGCTGAGTTACCGTCCTGAGTTCTAGCTCGCCTCTCTAGTCTCCAGCTTGAGTAAGCTATGATAGTCTCCCTGCTGATTCTTTTTAGACAATTTTTCACAGACAATACAAATTTAAGATCTCTTTCCAAGAATAATTTTCAAAGTAATTCTAGGGCTTACCTCCAACGCAGGGAGACTGGAGACCAGAGAGAGAAGGGCAGACATTGAATGCAAGGAATGCAACTCAGTCATCTAAAATGATTTTCTGATTTCATGTCCAGTCAAATTGCTCACTAACTACTCCACGTGGCAGCTTTGATCTATGACTGATCTTCTTCCTTTCACATTTAGTCTCTGTTCATTTCTGTCACTTCACTTAGAAAATCAAAGAATATTAATTTATGAAGTCAGCACAGTGCTTTTGCACCTGTTGTCATATTTAGTTTTTATTAATAAACAAAAACTTAGTGGAAAAATTTCTTTTTACCTAAAAGTTCTACATCACAAACATTTGTAGCAACTGACTTAAAGCTATCTCTAGATAATCTTTTAAGAATTGCATAGCAGTCTGGTCTTCCCCTTCCATATGAGTTTTATGAAGCCTTGACATTTCCTTGTGTACTATTTTAAATGTAGCTGTGTCGAACAAGATTAATTTATTGTTATTGCGGTTGTGTGTATGTGTGTATGTACGTATGTAGTTTGAGTGTGAGTGAGGATTTCTTGTGCAACAATTTTTCCCCTTTACTTTACAATTCGCCAGTCTTATCCAAATGTAGAGTGATGCTCTGCATTTTAGTTGTAATTGAGGATTGATGTTTTGTGTTGTAGTTTTGAGTCATACTGGTCAGTTGAAAAATGTTATTTTCTCTGGTTGTTGAAAAAAAAAAAATTGTTTGTGTTTGTTAATGTTTACCATTCTTAATCAATTTTGAAATCAATTGTTTCAAAGAGATGTATTTTTTTCTGTAAAGAGAAATAATGTGATTTTCATTGATTTGAACCATGTGAAACCAAATTTGAATCTTTTCCTATAGTACAACAATTGTCAAATTAACGAACAGGTTTCAATTTCTTTTCAAAGCCGAGGAAGGTTTTGGTTATTAGCCGCATTGCCTTCTATGTACTTTCTACCGTTCCCTTGTCAAAAATTAAACATAATTTTTGACATCACAAACTCTATCTCTTTTTCCTCCCTCACATTGTAAAATGAATTTGATTACGGGGCGCCGCCCCCTCCCGATTCCGTGGCGGTAGTGTCAGAACATGAGCACGCTGATGACACCGCGGGATCGACGCAATAACGCCGACCGATAACGTGTCAGACACGGCACGGGAGCGGAACGTATGTGCCGGTTGTTTTTAATTTTTTATTATTTTTTTATAGTTTCTTGTCGGGTAAAAGTTTTGCGGGTTGCCTACCCATTTCAACCGTGGGGCGCCATCCCAAAGCGCCCTGGCGAGTTTGCGCGCAACACTGTAACTAACGCACGGAGAGAAACACCCGGTGCAGCAGTGTTGCCAGAAAAGCAGGCCATGAAGTGAACCCAAAACATGGCGGAGTAGAGTAGAGGCTGGGCTGGATCTACCCCCTGCCTACTCGGCAATATGCACGGCACGGACCTGTGGAGTTCCCTCAGCGTAGGAAGGTGCTTTGTGATGAAGACTGCCTACTACTGTTCTCTGCTGCCGCCGGATTCCGTAAGTCGGTTTCGCCCACGTCTTGTCTAAGTATCTGTCCTGGTCGCACTCATACTCAAGGGGCGAAGCCATAGGAGAGAGGACACTGCTACTGACCGCTTTCCGGAATCAGAATCAGACGGCTGCGGCAACCGATGGCAACACTGGTGGACAGGGGTGGCGCTCGTGTCAGGTGCAGCAGCAGCAGCGGTAGCGCCACCGTGCCGCGCCGGGCTGGGCTACCCCGGTTAAAAATATCCCGGCCCCGGCACACACGTGGGGTCGAGGTGGGGCCGGCCGGCATAGCCAGTCGGACCCGGGCACACGCCGCGTCCCGGTCCTGCCCAAGGAGGCCCTGCTCGCCGTGCTCCTGTATAGGAGGATGTTCCCGCAAGGCTTTTTCCTCTCTCTGTCCTTATCGCACTGATGGGGTGAGTCCGTAAGGAGTAAGGGAGACAGGGAGGGAGGGAGGGAGGGAGAGAGAGAGAAAGGGAGGGAGAGGGGAGAGAGAGAGAGAGAGAGAGAGAGAGAGAGAGAGAGAGAGAGGAGAGAGAGAGAGAGAGAGAGAGAGAGAGAGAGAGAGAGAGAGAGAGAGAGGGGAGGGAGGGAGGGAGGGAGGGAGGGGGGAGATATCCTGTCAACAGAATTTTGTCAAATCGACATACGAAATTTGATGTCATTGTCAAAATTTAGTCATTGTGGTGGCCAACTTCGACGCCATTTTGATGTCAAATGATGTCATTTGATGTCAAAAATGACAACAAAGGTGGCCACCATATAATGGCTAAATTTTGACAGTGACATCAAATTTCGTATGTCGATTTGACAAAATTCTGTTGACTGGGGAGCGCACTACTGACCGCGTTTTCGCGGAATATCAGCCTGCTGGTGGAGACCGGTGCCGGAGGGGGCACGACGGGCACGGGCTCGGGCTCGGGCACGGCGATGATGCAGTGCGCGCGGAGCGGGTGCGGGACCGGCGCGCCCAACGTGTGCGCCAACTGCGGCGGCGCGGCCTACTGCAGCAAGGAGCACCAGCGCGAGCACTGGCCGCTGCACAAGCGCGACTGCTTCCCCTGCGCGCTGCAGGCCGACGACCGCCTGGGCAGGTGAGGGCGAGGGGGACACAACTCTCAATTGTGCTCTACAAATTTTATAAACTTTTGTGAATTTGAAGTGAAGTTTTAGTGAATTTTTGTAATTTTTGGTTGAGTTTTTCCCTAAAATTCTGTGTGTTGTAGTAAATTTTTCTAAAATTTTTGAAACTTTTAATTTTTTTCGGATTTTGAATTATGCGGTGTTCAAAAGTTTTAGAGTTTCTCCCCCTTGGGAGAGGACGAGGGGGAACCAGCTCGAAGATTTTCTCACACATTCAAAAAAAATCAGAGAAACGCAGGATTTAAAAAAAATCAGGAAAATTCACAAAATTGTAAGGAAAAATTGAAGTTAAAGTTGCAAAATACAAAAAAAAAAAAATCCATACAAAGTCACAGAATTTGAACACCAAAATTCAGAGTTGTATACCCCTCCAGAGAGGATCACTTGGGAAGACCACCATGTTGCCAGAAAAGTTGGACAAAAAACCGTCCAATACATCTGTGTGCAGATGGCTGTGTCTCCGCCTGCTTGCTAGGCAACTCGCCCGTACTCGTGCACAGATGTTGTCTAGTAGGAGGGCAGGCGGAGATACAGTCCCGTTTCGCTCAGGTGTATTGGGCAGTTTTTTTTTTTGCATAACTTTCTGTCAGCAATGACCACCATTGAGTAACATAATTTCGGTGGGCGTTAAATATAACTTAATTTTTTCGTAAATTTTTCCTAAGATACGTGGTGTTAAAAAGCCCCGCGCGGCTGGGCATGGGGTAGGTCAGCGTTGGGACCTTGACCTTATGGACGTCCGTCCGCAGGTTCCTGGCCACGTCCCGGGCGGTGCAGGCGGGCACGGTGCTGGTGCGCGAGTGGCCACTCGTGGTGGGCCCGCGCGCCGACTCGCCCCGCCCCATCTGCCTGGGCTGCCACTGCCCGCTCCCTCGCGCCACCTGCACCTGCACCACCTGCGGCGCGCCCGTCTGCGACGCCCAGTGCGAGAGGCTGGCCGCGCACGCCGAGTGGGAGTGCAAGGCACTCCGGAAAGGTGAGAGGAGAGGATATCGAGGCGAGGGGGAAACACTTCTGAATTTTGATGTGCAACTTATGTAAAATTTGAAGAACTTTTGTTAATTTTTACTTGAATTTTTACCTAAATTTCTGCAAAATTTTCCTGAATATTTGTGAATTTTTCCAAAAATTTCTGAACTACGAAGTGAACAAAAAATTACAGAGTTGTTTCCCCCTCGGAGGATATACACACGCCCTAGTGTGTGAATGTGCGGCGCACTTGTAGGTGTGTAAATTTCCATGCTCTTCTCTGGTTCGCGCGACAAGTGGCGCCACTCAGTGATACTGTCAAAAAGTAAGTAGTGGAAATTTTCCTTTGTAATGTCACTCACAAGAGGAAGGAATCGAAATTCACACACCTAGTAGTGTGCGACGCTCACACGGTTAGGCCTGCATGTACATGTACACCGTGTCCGTGTCCAGCGCCGGCGCCCGTGCCGCCCTCCGCCGTGCTGCCCCTGCGGTGCCTGCTGGGGGTGCGCTCCGGGCTGGAGGGCTGGCCGGCCTTCCTGGAGCTGGAGGCGCACCTGGACCAGCGCCGCGGCACGGCCGTCTGGAGCGAGCGCCAGGACCAGGTCGTCGAGGTGAGGAGGAACCCCATCGGCATCCGCGTGCCGCGTGCCCTTGAGGTCCCTGCTGCTCACTGTTGACGTGCCCCATGCCTGCACCTGCAGGTGCTGCGCGCCGCGGGGGTCGTGCCGGCAGATGGCTCCGAGGATGAGCTGCTGCAGCGCATCTGCGGCATCCTGGACGTGAACAGCTTCGAGGTGCGCGGGCCGGCGGCGTCGGGACCGAGCGGTGCCGGGGAGCCGCTGCGCGCCGTGTACCTGCGCGCCGCCATGATGGCCCACAGCTGCGTGCCCAACTGCCAGCTGTCCGTGGACGACCACCTGCAGCTGCAGGTGCGGGCGAGCTGCGCGCTGCCGCGCGCCGCTCCCGTGCTCTACAACTACTGCGAGCTGCTGGAGAGCACGGCGCGGCGCCAGGAGCACCTCCGCGAGGGCAAGTACTTCGACTGCGAGTGCGCGCGGTGCGGCGACCCTAGCGAGTGCGGCGCGCACCTCAGCTCGCTGTGGTGCCCGCGGTGTCTGGAGGGGCTCCTGCTGCCTCCCGCCCCCGCCGCCCCCGCCGCCCCCGCCGCCCCCGCCGCCCCCGCCGCCACGGTGGCCGCGAGTCGTAAGGTACGACCGCTGCCCGCCGGTGTCGTCGCCCTCCCCGCGTCTTGCACAACCCGCCTGCGCCTCTCCAAGCGGCCGGCGCCCAGGACAGCCGCTCACAGTGATCCTAGAGTAGTGCCAGCACCAACACCAGCGTCAACGCCAGCCCCAGGTCCAGCTCCAGCCCCAACGCCGACCGCAGCCCCAGCCCAAACCCCAGCCCCAGCGATCCCGAGGCAGCTGGATCCAAAGCGAGAGGACGGCACGAGAAAAAACGACCAGAACGCGAACAAGAAATCGTCAAAAGCCGGCAAAAAGGGCCAAAGAAAAGGCGCGCAGCCAAAAGGCCTGCCGGCGGCAGAGGCACCTGCGTCACCACCCGCACCCGTGGCAGCTGCAGACGCACCAGGTGCACCTACACCTGCTGCACCACCTGCGGCATCCTCACCACCTCGAGCTGCAGCACAACCACCCGCGGCAGCAACATCTTCACCACCAGCTGCGGCACCACCACATCTGGCAGCTGCATCTTCACCACCTGCAGCTGCGGCCCCTGCCGGCGCGGCGCCGTGCTGGCGGTGCAGTAGCTGCGGCCGCGGCGTGTCCGCTCGGGCGGTGCAGTCCGCCGTGCTGCGCTGCGCCGAGGCGTGGGAGGCGGCGCGCGCGGGCGAGCAGGAGGACGGCGTCGAGGACCTGGACGCGCGCGGCCTGGAGCAGCTGCTGCAGCGCCTGTCGCGCACGCTGCACCCGCGCCACGCGCTGCAGCTGGCCGCCAAGCAGGTGCTCGTCGCGCTGTACCGCGACCACGCCCTGGCCGCGCGCCGCCCGCAGCCGCACGCCCTCGCCAGGATGCAGGAGCTCTGCCAGGAGATCCTCGACGTCCTCGAGCTGCTGCAGCCCGGACACCTGTCCCGGCTCAAGGGTGAGGCGTGAGGCGGAACCGGAGATAACAAGATAAGCAAAACTGACAACAACAACCCCACCACCAGCACTGAGGGGGAAACAACTATGAAAATTTTGGACACTTAATAATTCAGAGAAAAAATCATGAAAATTCAGGAGAAATTACGAAAAAAAATAAAAGTAAAATTTAAGAGAAAATTCTCAAAATTTCTTTAAAAATTGACAAAATTTAACAAAAAGCATACGCGTAAAGAAAATTCAGAGTTGTTTTTCCTCGACACCACAACCCTCACCCCCTCCAAAAAAAAAGGAAGCTAGTTATACTTTTTGGCAGGTGATACATTTTTTCCCGCACTTGTGATATGTCCGTTTAAATGAAAAGTAAGAATATTAAGACGAATTTCCCCCGGGCCCCCCACAGGCATCGCCCTGCACGAGCTGCACGTGGCGGTGGCGCTGGCCGGCGGCGACCTGGAGCGCGCACGGGACCTGCTGCGGGACTCGCTGCGCCACCTGCAGCTCGAGCCCAAGGACTCGCCCGAGGGCCGCCTGCACGCGCTGGCGCTGCAGGAGCTGCTCGCCGTGGAGGACAGCCTGCGGCAGGACGCCCTGCAGGACCAGCTGCAGGAGGAGCGCCGGCAGCGCCGCCCGGGCCAGCGGCCCTCCCGCAGGAGGCACAAGAAGTGACCGACGGTGACCAGGTGGGGCGCGCTCTCCCTCTCGCAGGACGCCCTGCAGGACCAGCTGCAGGAGGAGCGCCGGCAGCGCCGCCCGGGCCAGCGGCCCTCCCGCAGGAGGCACAAGAAGTGACCGACGGTGACCAGGTGGGGCGCGCTCTCCCTCTCGCAGGACGCCCTGCAGGACCAGCTGCAGGGGGAGCGCCGGCAGCGCCGCCCGGGCCAGCGGCCCTCCCGCAGGAGGCACAAGAAGTGACCGACGGTGACCAGGTGGGGCGCGCTCTCCCTCTCACAGGATGCCCCTGCAGGACCAGCTGCAGGAGGAGCGCCGGCAGCGCCGCCCGGGCCAGCGGCCCTCCCGCAGGAGGCACAAGAAGTGACCGACGGTGACCAGGTGGGGCGCGCTCTCCCTCTCACAGGACGCCCCTGCACCTGCAGGACCAGCTGCAGGAGGAGCGCCGGCAGCGCCGCCCGGGCCAGCGGCCCTCCCGCAGGAGGCACAAGAAGTGACCGACGGTGACCAGGTGGGGCGCGCTCTCCCTCTCACAGGAGGCCGCAGTGACCTTCAAGTGACCACCGGACCGGAGGAGGGTGGTCTGCCAAAGTGCGACAGGACGCCCTGGCGGCTTTTTCTGAAGAGTGCTTTCCTCGCCCTGTCTCGCTCGCACTGATTGGCTTCGCCGTACAGGTGCGAGAGAGACAGAGCGAGGAGAGCGCTCTTCGGAATATGTCGGCTGGTGGGCAGGAGGCCCCAGTGACAACCGGGGCTGAAGCAAACCGCGCTCGCGCGCCTTCCCAACAGCCTCATTGCGACATTTTCGATGACAAACCAGCAATAAAAATCATGCGGCATCATGTGACTTTTGATTTTTTTTTCTTTTCGAAAATACCTGTCCCGGGCGCACTGAACGGGTGGCAGCGCAGAGTACGGAAGGGAGCGCGGCGCTGGGGAGATAAAGTTGGGCTCGATAGACACTGAGTAATCAGGGGGAGCGGGGAGGAGGAAGATGGAGAGAGAGAGAGAGGGGACGGGGAGAGAGAAAGAAAGTGCAGAGAGGAGCAGCTCCGATTAGTCAGTACATATCCATGATAAGAAGCTTGGGCATGACGATACATGATGTTTAACAATTTTCGGCATTATTTTACGCAAATCTAACAATATTTTAGCCTCACTTTAAAATATTTCACCCAAATTTAAACAAACTCAACTTGAATTTACGAATTTTTCACCGATATTCATCAATGTTCAACCAAATTCAAGTATTCGGTTTACACGAAATCACAAAGTTAATGACCCTTCGCGAGGACGAGGACGAGGAGGAGGAGGAAGAGGAGGAGGAGGAGGTGGAGGGCGAGTGAGCAGGCATGCTGTTAGGTCGGTGTGGTGGGGTGGGGGGCACCCGGCCGGCCCCCACCGCCACGCCACCCGCCCGTCGCCGGGCCCGGGCCCCGGCACCCGGCACGGAGGACACAGTGTCCTCCGTGGGCCCCGGCCCGGCCGCACCCCGCACCAACTCGTTGACAGTGTTTTCTAGTTAGCCGCTGAGTTGATCTCAAGGACCATTAAGTACTTACTGGTTCTCACTCACCGACCAGCCGCCGGCCCGAGCGGTCGCACCAAGCCCTCCTCCCTCCCACCGTCCTACAGTGACCTCACGGACCCGACCTGCCTGACCGGCCCAGTCATGGGTGAGTGCGAGCGTGTGTCCGTACTCCCGGCAGGCCCGCGCGATTGTTAAATTTAATTGGAATTGATCAATCATCAAAATGATTGAAAAAACCTATAAATTTAATAGGGAAAATTCAGAAAAAGGGTCAGGAAAATTCACAAAAATTTAGGTAAAATTCAAGTAAAAATTCACAAAAATACAATTGCATTTCACAAAAAAAAACAAACACGAAAATTCGCAAAATGTGCACAACAAAAATCAGAGTGGTTTCCCCCTCGAATTACAAACATACCTTCGACAGGGCAGAAGCGTACGCATGAAGAAGATTCCCGCACACCTGCAGCATGATACTGACGCACTTTATGACGGCGAACAGGTACCCTGCGGCGGGCGCTGGTGGCGACGGCGCTGGTCGCGACGGTGCTGCTGCTGGCCGTCGCACTCTGGCTGCTCTTATCGCCGGCGTCCTCTAGCCCGCCGCCGGAGGCGCGGCTCGGCGCGGGGACGCTCAGGGGCAAGTGGATATCCACCCGGCACGGGAGACCCATCGCCGCCTTCGAGGGCGTCCCGTACGCGCAGCCGCCCGTCGGCAAGCTGCGGTTCAAGGTCAGCACCTGCTGAAACCGAGGGGAGGACAACTCTGAAATTTTCGTAAACTTTGTCATTCATAAAAAAAATTATTCAGAGAAATTCGAAAAAAAAAAAACCTCAGAAAAGTTTAGGAAAATTCAGGAAAAAAAAAACAGGAAAAATTCAGGGGGATTCAAAGAAATTTGGGGAAAATCCGAGAAAAATTCAACAAATATTCAGAATTTAAAAAAAACAACGCAAAATTGAAAGTTGTTTCCCCCTTACCTGAATCACACATGGGCGCGCACTTGTCGGAGTGAGAGTCCCCGTTGGACAGGTGATGATGCGAGTCTTGTTGTCCCACTCGCAGGCGCCCGTGGCCGCGGAGCCGCTGTCCGGAGTGCGGGTGGCCGACAAGCCAGGCGCGGTCTGCATCCAGACGGGCAGCACGTCGGCGCAAGGCAGCGAGGACTGTCTCTACGCCAACATCTATGCCCCTGAGGTAACATTTGTTTCGACAGAAAAATGATACACGACTTCAACAATCTCTGTTCACTCGAAAAAAAAAATCTCTATTGCAATCCCTCTCCAATCCTTTCCAATCTTGCCAATCCTATCCATCCAATCCATCAATCCTGACAAATGTGCGTAAAGTCTCATTACAATCCATCTTAAACCCGACCAATCTCTGTGAAATCTGCATCACAATCATGATCAAATGCAGCAACAATCTTCCTCAAATCCTTTCGAAGCTCTTTCAATCCGTTTCTAATCCTCTCTAATCCCCCCTCCAATACCGTCGATTTAGTCAAGGAGCGCTGTGAAAAATGTCGACTTACATTCACGATTTATTTAGTACATTATGACTTACGGAAAATGTTGTAAATTTACGACATCCCTTACTTGCTCGCAATTGAGGCTATATCAGGTTGAGGTTGTGTTTTCTCCTGCTCCAGACGGTTTCGCGCGCCAAGCCCCTGCCTGTCATGGTCTATGTCCACGGCGGCGGCTTCCTCACAGGCTCGGGCTGGATGTACGGCCCGGAGTTCCTCCTCGACAAGGACGTGGTCCTTGTGAGCTTCAACTACCGCCTGGGCGCGCTCGGCTTCCTCAGCACCGGGGACGACGTGATCCCCGGCAACTTCGGCATGAAGGACCAGGTGCAGCTGCTGCGCTGGGTGCGCGACAACATCGCGGCCTTCGGCGGCGACCCCGACCAGGTCACCATCTTCGGCGAGAGCGCCGGCGGCGCGTCCGTCCACGCGCTCACCCTCTCCCCGCTCGCCAAGGGTAAGTGGATGGACGTGACGAGTCCGCAAGGAAAATCTTCTCGGAGTGTTGATATACAACTGTCTTGAATTCTTCCAAAGTTTTCATATTTTTGTGAATTTTACTGAACTTTGTTCCAAAGTAGGCAACAATAATTTTGATCTTGAATTTTTTTTCTTGAAAATTCAACATTTGTGTAAGGTTTACTATATCTGCATTTTCCTGAACAAAGGGTGGTAAAAAAAAACAACAAACAAAAAAAAAAAAAAAAAAAAAAAAACACATCTCTACAAAGATTGAAATAAAAAACATAAATAAATATGACACAAATTAAAAATGACGCGCCGGTGACTCAGGTCTGTTCCACCGCGCCATCGTCATGAGCGGGACCGCCCTCAGCCCCTGGGCCTTCCGCAGCAAGGACTGGACCGCGTGGACCTCGGGCAAGCTGGCGGCCGCGCTGGGCTGCCCGGCGCAGCCCTCGGACCAGCTGCTCGAGTGCCTCATGGACAAGCCGGCCGTGGACTTCACCGGCGAGCACGTCACGTTCCGAGAGTGGGCCGGGCAGCCGACGAGGGTGTTCAGCATGGCGCAGGAGCCCGCCGGCCCCGGCGCCTTCCTGGACAAGCACCCCGCCGCCGCGGCGGCCGCTGGCCCCGCCAGCGACGTGCCCCTCGTCATCGGCTTCTTGTCCGACGAGGGCGGCATCAGCGCCATCCGCAAGTATCTTCCACGCTGTAAATTTTTATTTTTGGTTCAAATTTACGCCTTTTTTCATAGTTTGGGATGACGACACAGAGTCGCAAATTTAAGACTTCAGTCGTAAATTTACGCTCTTTCTTCTTGCTCTTTGAACAAAATTAAGTCGACATATTATGATCTCGAAAAATACTCATAACTGAAGAACTCGAAGTCGTAACCTTACGTACGACATTAGTCACGGAAAATTTTTCCGTAATCCTAACGACTATTTTTCACAGCGCAAAGCAACGCCATACACGGTAAAAACTACGTCCTATGGTTCTTAAGCAATTAAGAAAAAAGGAAAAAACACGCTGCAATGCATTTTCTCTATAAGAAAACCGTGGTGGCTGCTTGAAAACCAGGACGCAGTTTTCTCCGTGATAGTGTCCCAATCGTGTGAATCCACACGTTTTGGTTTCCAGTGCAAGTGTCTTTCTCTAAATATGTTCCCTAATCTATTTCTTTTCTTTCACCAGCGATTCTCGAGAACGCGACTCTCAGAGAAGAGTTCAACGAGCGCTTCAATGAACTCGCGCCCATCGTGTTTCTCAGCAAACACTTGGGCAACAAAACCAACTCGGCAATTTACGAAAAAGTCCGCAAGTTCTACCTCGGTGACAAGGCCATCGACAAGTCGACTAGCTTTGATCTCATAAGAGTAAACGTCGCAGCAACACAAAACACACTATACTACCCCAGGGAGTTATCCACTTAGCGTATCGCGTATCGCGTCTGGCGTATTTTGCGCCTCGCGTATGGCGTTTTTTACGCCTCGCGTATCGCGTTTGGCGTATTTTACGCCTCGCGTATGGCGTTTTTTACGCCTCGCGTATCGCGTTTGGCGTATTTTACGCCTCGCGTATGGCGTTTTTTACGCGTCTCGCGTTTTTTGCGTAAAAAACGCCATACGCGAGGCGCAAAATACGCCAGACGCGATACGCGATACGCTAAGTGGATAACTCCCAGAGCTGCCACTGCCGGTGGCAATGTTGTCAGAAAAGCTAGGAAAAACTCGGCTAAATACACACTTGATCTGCGGGCGGCATCTCCGCCTGCCTACAAGGCAAACCGCATGCACGCGTGTACAGCTGTTGCCTAGTGGGCAGGCGGAGATACAGGCCCGTTGCACACGGGTGTATTTAGCCGAATTTTGCCTAGCTTTCTGGCAACACTAGCCGGCGGTTCTTCGAGACTGAGAGCTGAGGTTTACCCCCTTGTGTCTTCGTAATGTTCTGACAGATGATGACCGACTGCTACTACGTTCACTCGATCCTGGAGATCGTCAGGATACAAAAGTCGTCCGCCAAGTCCCCCATGTACCTCTACGAGCTGCACCACCCCAACCCTAGTCACCGGTCCCTATCATCAAAGTTCGGTGGCGGCAATACGCCATACGGTCAGTCAGAAGGGTTGTCGCGGAGCTCCAGGATGGGCTACTTCGGATCTACAAGTTTTTATTCTTTGAAGGGTGCAAATAGGAAAATATTGTTGTTCAAAAATAAGAGTTTCAAAATTTCTCACATTTTACAAGGTGCGAAGATCAGGGAAAGATGAAATCTGGACCAGAGGTAGCCCCCCAAGAGCTCCGTCCCCTGGCTATGGTACCAGGGGTTTACGAGTATATTTTTGCTGGTACCAATAGGTTTCATTAACAATATCGTCTGCTTTAAAATAAAATAAAATAACTGCTTGTGACGTGCAGGCACGTGCCACGGGGACGACCTACTGCTGCTGTTCCCCGCGCAGGCACTGGTCCCCGGGGACCAGTCGGCGACCGACAAGGTGCTCTCCGAGAAGCTCATCAACGCCGTCACCACCTTCGCGGCGACCGGGTGAGTCCCACCGCACTCCTCGCTTTGTCTCTCTCTCTCTCTCTCTCTCTCTCTCTCTCTCTCTCTCTCTCTCTCTCTCTCTCTCTCTCGCTCTCAAGGAGCCTGCCGAGAGTGTGGGAGCGCTCTGTCTCTCTCGCACTAAACGCGCGCGCCGGGTCGGCATGCAGGCCCTCCGGCTCGCCTGCCGCCTGCGGGGTAGGCAGCCCATCGCACACCAAGCCTTACTCCTGCTTGTCCGTCTTGTGCTGCAGGGCGCCCGCCGAGGACGGCTCCTGGCCGCCGGTGCGGGACGGCGAGCACGCCGAGTACTTCCTCATCTCCACCGGGGCCGGCCAGGGCGGGCCGAGGAGGGACTTTGAGCCCGACAGGATGGCCTTCTGGAGGGACCTGCCCGTCAACGTGGCTCTTGCCGCGCCCGAAGCGCCGTCCGGCAGGGACGAGCTCTGAGCCTGATCCCGCACCACCCGGGCCGCGCGCGTGCGCCGGGGAGCTCAAGCACTACACGACCACCGTGCGGCGTCGCTAGGGTTGGAAAGGCAGTAAAATCCCCGGTAAAATGCGCGGTAAAATCTCGGTATAATACGGTAAAATTAAAATTTAATTTAACCGGTAAAATACTAAAACTGCTTAAAAAGGGTTTCTAAGGGCTTAAAAGGATGAAATGCTGCTTGTACTCCAAAACCTGAATTGACACTCGAAACAAATATTTATTTGAAATTCATTTGTTTTTAATTTTTCTTAACACAAAGGGCTTTAATTAATTAACACAAGATGCTGCTGCAGCCCGGACACCTGTCCCGGCTCAAGAGTGAGGCAGAACCGGCCGTATCATACTTAGCAGAACTGACAGTTCAAAACGAAAACTACAACCCCACCACCAGCACCGAGGGGGAAACAACTATGCAATTTTTGTACACTTAATAATTCAGAAAAAATCAAAAAAATTCGGGAAAAATAAGAAAAATTGAGGTAAAGTTGAAGAGAAAATTCTCAAAATTTCTTTAAAAATTCACAAAACGTGTACACAAAAATTAGGAGTTGCTTCCCCTCGACCACAACCCTGCCCCCCAAAAAAGAAAAGCAAGTAACGCTTTTTGGCAGGTGATACATTTTTTCCCGCACTTGTGATATGTCCGTTTAAATGGACAGTAAGAATATTAAGATGAATTTCCCCCGGGCCCCCCGCAGGCATCGCCCTGCACGAGCTGCACGTGGCGGTGGCGCTGGCCGGCGGCGACCTGGAGCGCGCACGGGACCTGCTGCGGGACTCGCTGCACCACCTGCAGCTCGAGCCCAAGGACTCGCCCGAGGGCCGCCTGCACGCGCTGGCGCTGCAGGAGCTGCTCACCGTGGAGGACAGCCTGCGGCAGGATGCCCTGCAGTACCAGCTGGACTCACAAGTCTTTTTTTCTTCTTTTTTAAGTTGAAAGCTTTGCTACGCGGTTAATGTTTTCTTAAAAATATAAAAAATAAAAAATCTTTTTTAATGCCTCAGGCAACTGCAAATAGGCAAAACTACGTACTGATAAAAAGAAATAAAAAGAAGAAAAAAACAGGGTGGTATTAGAACCTCTGTCCAACTCGTGCTTTCCCCGGCGACGACATCAATGTCGATTGCAGATTTGTTTTGATTTATTTTTTACCTACTTAATCCTTTTCATCAACGGTCCTTGTGCCTTGGGCAACTAAAAGAGACAAAGCTACTTCGAAAAAAATAAATTTTGTGATCAGTATTCGAACCTGTGCCCACCCAGGACTCCTAACGGTGCCGGTGTGGATACCGAAGTCGCCAAGCGGCTGGGCTGTCCCAGCAAAGGAGAGCAGGCGTACTGATGACGCCACCGGTACAAGTTCGTCGGCGACTACGGCTCTTCGCAGCGTCACCCGTAGTGGAAAGCCATTTTGTACCGTGGCATCGTAGCCGTGCCGGCTTAGTGATGTTCCGGGGGCCGCAGAACCCGGGTTCAAATCTTGCTATAAAATATAAATTTTACCGAGGACAGCAGCTTGGCGTGGAATTCAAACCCCCCATTTCAACGGAGCTCCCTCGTGGAATCGCCGACGGTCTAGTGGTCTTAGTACCACGAAAGCCGCGGGGTGTCATGAGACTCGGCACTTGGGGCCTGGGTTCAATTCCCAGGTAGGTTCTTCACTGGCAGCGAAAGCGAGTTGTCAGGAAGTTCCGTCCCATGCCACGGGGGGTGGTCCCTCGTGGGGAAGTAAGGCCTATGAATCTGGCTCCTTAGTAAACAGCTTTTCCATGACCTGTGCGGGAGCGGGTCAGTACAGGTCTAACCAACCGTACGCTTACTCTTCCGCAAAAACTTCTCTTTCTGCTTTTCTCCCCCTCTATCGTCCTGCCTTGCCTCTACCTCCCACTGACCGGTCATGCGGTCCGGTGGTGCCCAGTCGTTGGTCTGAAATGCTACCTACGGCTTCAAGGCGCTGTTTAAATAGGGTAGTACGGCGGGCCTGACAGGCCGCCAGCCTTAAGCGGGGACTCTCCCCGAAGCGGAGAGGACTTCTCGTGCCCGCGGGGTGGCGGTCGCCTGGAACACACCGGATCCCATCAGAACTCCGAAGTTAAGCAGGCGGGGCTCGCAGGTTGCGAGTTAGGTAGGGGCCTACCAATTTTTCAATTTTTTTTTTTAAATAGCTCTTGAAAAAAAAAAGAAAAAATAATGAATTTAAGGTGTGCTCCGACCATGATACCTACTCCTTTTTCAACAACCGCCGCTCTCGCCGGGTGACCGTTGCACGCCTTTCCCGAACTGCGCAATTTTCATCTAATGTGTAGAGAGGTAACTGTCGTAGCCGTGATTACGCCGCGTCAAGGTTTACATGTAAAACACAGAAGGAGAGGTTTTACTCCTAAAACTTTTTAGAGCTATATTCCCAACTTTATGTTTTACTCCTAACCGTAGAGGTAAATCTAGTAGAGGTATTTTAGCAGCAATATTATTTGAGGTTTTATCCGTAGAGGTAAATTTACCTCTTATCAAAATCAGAGGTGTTTCCAGTAGAGGTACTAGAGGCGACCCCGGAAAATGTTGTAAGTTTACGACATTCCATACTTGCTCGCAACTGAGGCTATATCAGGTTGAGGTTGTGTTTTCTCCAGCTCCAGACGGTCTCGCGCGCCCAGCCCCTGCCCGTCATGGTCTACGTCCACGGCGACGGCTTCCTCACCGGCTCGGGCTGGAAGTACGGCCCGGAGTTCCTCCTCGACAGGGACGTGGTCCTCGTGAGCTTCAACTACCGCCTGGGCGCGCTCGGCTTCCTCAGCACCGGGGACGACGTGATCCCCGGCAACTTCGGCATGAAGGACCAGGTGCAGCTGCTGCGCTGGGTGCGCGACAACATCGCGGCCTTCGGCGGCGACCCCGACCAGGTCACCATCTTCGGCGAGAGCGCCGGCGGCGCGTCCGTCCACGCGCTCACCCTCTCCCCGCTCGCCAAGGGTAAGTGGATGGACGTGACGAGTCCGCAAGGAAAAACTTCTCGGAATTTTGCTATACAACTGTCTTGAAATTTTCCAAAGTTTTCATATTTTTGTGAAGCTTTGTGAAATTTCCTTTTTTCCCCCTGTCTCGCTCGCACTCACACGGAGAAAACGACGTCTTGGTTTACAAGCAGTTTTGGAAAAACCAGGACGCTCTATGGAGAAAATACACGGGATTTGTGAGGCACCTCGAAAACCAAGACGCCGGTTTCTCCGTGCATGGGCTTCGACAAATAGGTGCGAGGGAGACAGAGCGAGGATAGGGTGGGCCAAAAAAAAATCGAAACTCTCAACGGTGGTTTTTCTAGAAGTATTTTTGATGCTGAGCACGCTGGTCTTTGAGCTGCCGCTCTACGACAACGGGAACCCACCGCGACAACGCGCTAAAGATTTGAGCCCGCGCGGGCGCCAAGTCAGGTGGCGACGCGTGGAGGGCTGCCGCAGCGGCGGCGCGCAGCGCAGGTAAGCCATACTCACATCACATGCACCCCAGGGGCACCTCTCTCAAACGCGACGTGTCCGACCGCCGTGCGACAAGTCGTTCGGGCTATCGAGCGAGTTAAAGTCGCCAAGAGCACTTAGGCCCTTGGGAAAACCTCAGGAGTATTTTCGACATTTCCTCAACGTGGTACCCTCGCCGAGGGTCCCACATATCGGCTCCAATCGCCGGAGTCACTATTATCTCCCGACAACCCACTGAAAAACACGAAAATTTGGCTGCGCGGCAGCGAGCGCCGCCCGGACGCTGTTTGAATCGCGCGCGCCGCCCGGCCAGGGAGCCGGGTGGGGGGACCTTTTCCAGAACTTCGGGCGTTAGGATACGCTGCGAGGCAAAATAAATGTAAATTGGCATGTATGACGTGCGTCTGCAGGGGAGTGAAGTCGGATTGAAGCCAAAAAAATTGCTTGCGGCCTTCCGTGCAAGGGCAGGGTCCCCCCACCCAGCTCCCTGGCCGGGCGGCGCGCGCGATTCAAACAGCGTCCGGGCGGCGCTCGCTGCCGCGCAGCCAAATTTTCGTGTTTTTCAGTGGGTTGTCGGGAGATAATAGTGACTCCGGCGATTGGAGCCGATATGTGGGACCCTCGGCGAGGGTACCACGTTGAGGAAATGTCGAAAATACTCCTGAGGTTTTCCCAAGGGCCTAAGTGCTCTTGGCGACTTTAACTCGCTCGATAGCCCGAACGACTTGTCGCACGGCGGTCGGACACGTCGCGTTTGAGAGAGGTGCCCCTGGGGTGCATGTGATATGAGTATGGCTTACCTGCGCTGCGCGCCGCCGCTGCGGCAGCCCTCCACGCGTCGCCACCTGACTTGGCGCCCGCGCGGGCTCAAATCTTTAGCGCGTTGTCGCGGTGGGTTCCCGTTGTCGTAGAGCGGCCGCTCAAAGACCAGCGTGCTTAGCATCAAAAATACTTCTAGAAAAACCACCGTTTACATAAATCCGGGATATGACCCTGAATTTTGGCCCACCCTAAGCGAG